>CP073649.1:4872500-6072500 GCA_018223645.1 Jasminum sambac | reverse complement strand
AGAGCACTAAACTTAATTAGTATAAATTAATGAAAGAATTCTATAAACATTTCGACAGAGTTTTCCCTATATCGCACAAGAGATAATTTGTGAAAGAGATTGTGATCATATAAATGTGAAATAAAATAATATTAAATTAAATATCATAGTTATCAAAATAATCACACAAAAAACTCTACTACCATTCGTAGAGCTTACAGTTTTTTATTTAAAATTATTCTACATTCTATTATATTCAATTACAACCGAGAGATATAATTATACACTCATGCGATGCATGGTATTAACAATAACTATGTGAATAACGATTTTTAAAATTTTATTGTGAAATATTATGAATATACAGATAAATATATTATAGAGTGAAAATATAGTGGGTATAATTCGATTGACCTTAACATCCCATTCCTCTCTCACTAAAAAACACTTAATCTCATCTGCGCCAAAACCTCATTTAATCGAGGTAGAGCGAAGATCATATAAGTATTGCAATAGGATGGGGACTCCCTATTCCCCGTCCCTGCTAGAAAATTCTCAACCACGTTGATGCCAATCGTGATCGTATATTCGGAAACTTTTATGTTATTTTTTTGTATGTATTAATGACATCTAGCTTTTTCAATGCACATATTCTAAATATACTAAACATGTATATTAACATATTCGGTATAAACCAACCAATTTAATATATTCGACAGGTAATATTTCTATAAACTCACTAGTTTAAATAGACTAGTTAATCGATGAACTTTAAAACTTATATAAAATCCAAATTGACAAAAATTGGTATAAAATAAATAATTTAAAATTATTTATTATAAAATCTTAGGTCTATACATAAGTAACACATTTTTCAAAAAAAGAACATCTTAAGATCTTAGGAAGTGTAAAAGTAAAAAATAAAGTCGACTATGCTTAATTATGATAAATTTATATAAACACTATATTTATAGTTTGATTGGTTTCCTCTCTTTATTGTTAATCATTATTATAAATGTGATGTGATTTGTAACATTTAAAATTGTAATATGTAACTATACATTATCGAAAATTAATTTTTCAAAAAATAACAACACCAGTAAACAATTATTTAACTCCAATATCACTAATTATTAGTCAAATTGCAATCAACTGCAACTAAAAGGAATAATTATAGAAAATACAAAAATATATGAGAATAAAAGGAAAAAATATGTTTTGAAAAAAAGATGCTAGTGAAAAAGTAAGTGAATTTAATTAAGCACTAATGATCAATTGACTCATTATAGAATAAGATATAACACCATAATTTTAGAAATCCTAAAACTTATAGGTGTTTTTTTAGTTTATTTTAAAATGCGGAATAAGATAAACATATTTCTTCCTCTTAGCAATCTAATTAATTTTAATAGTTTTTCATTTTTTAAATTAATTATATTTTTCACCTTTCAATAATTTAATTAATTTTGATTAATTTTCGTCCAATGAAATCATTACAAGTTTTGAAATGAAAATGTGTCCAATTAAATCTTGGAAATATAATTAATTTTAATTAATTCCGATATAACTAATTATAATTAATTTGTGTTTCTAATTATTTATCAAAATAATTTTTATTTCTAAAATAATTAGTTTAATAGCAGCAGTTTCGAGAATTGCATGAATCTAACTGTCAAGGTATCTTATAAATCAAAGAATACATAATCCAACGATTCTAATGACGATAGGCGTGTATATTTTTTTATTTGTTTCCATATATGATTTTTAATATTACAATAAAGTATATATATAGTATAATATGGTAACTATAAGAATTGTGACAAAATTAAAAATAAAGTAAACAAAAACTTAAACTTCATGTTATATATATTCCCGTTATAGTCGACAAAATTAAAAATCATTAAAATTTTACATAAAAATTAAAAAGAAGTTGTAACATGATTAAATTGGTCCCTCTACTTAATTTAAGAAATAATTAATCATTTTCAAAAATAAAATTAGCTAAAAAATGATAATTAATTAAAATTCGCAAATTTTTATGATTTAATTTTTGTGCCATAAAAAATTACAATTCATCAAATTTGTACACAAAAACTAAAAGAAACATGTAACATTATTTTTTAATTAATCGTTCAATTGGAAAATCTGTGGATCAATTGTACTTTCTTCGCACTGTTAAAATTTTTTCTTGGATCATTTATTTTTGTGCCTACATGCATGGAAAATGCGTTTCAGCAGTGAAAAAGAGTTTCAATCAAAAGAGTGACAAACTCACTTCGTGTGAAGAAATAATTATAGTTTCTTCATGGTAATACTTTTTTTCCCTTTTTTTTATTATCAATTTTTTGTATATTGCCCAAAAAGTGGTGATGAAGATGGAGTAGTAAGCTAAGAGAAGAGAGTATTGATGGATGAATTAATGCACGGCTTTTGTTTAAAGTAGGGCTTGGTAATAGTTGGATGGGAATTGGAATTCGACTATATTAGAGAAAATTGTTTCTATATTTAAATTTCTCTTCTAAATTAATTCAGGTTTTTTTTTTTTTAATATCAGAGTCCTAATGGGATTGTAATTGCTTTTCGTCCCCAATGACATATCTTATAATTTAAAAGGATGCGTTGCAATTTAAAATATTTCTTTATTTTTTTTGGGGAAATGTTACTGATCATACGAATTAAATGAATTTTAACTATTTTTTGTTTTTAAATTAATTATAATTTTTTCTCTTATCAATATAATTAATTTTGATTAATCCATGTCAATTGAAACACATCGAATTAAATCTTCGCAATATAATTAATTTTAGTTAATTGAAATAAAATTAATTATAATTAATTTACATTTTTAGCTACAACAGCCATCTCTTCAAATAGTGTCTACATTGGAATCGATTGATATTTCCCTCGAAATCACTACTAGAAAAATCAACTTAGACATCACTCCATTTACATCTGTTGCTTTGGAAGTTGATGTAAAATAAATTTTTAACATCAGTCATAAAAATAATGGTGTTATACACATTTTTAACATCATATTTATTAACAACTGATGATAATTATATACTTTTAATTTTTTATTGTAAATTTTTAACATCAGTTTTGTTAACAACCGATGTTAATAGTCAGTTTTGTTAAAAACCGTGGACCCTCCCGACCCATCCACATATCTGACCCGGCTTACTAATTGCTTACGATTTCTATTCTTGGTTTTCATTAGGGGTCGTCTCTTTTACCTTTTTCAAAGAAACAAAGCTCTCCACGACTACGATCGCCACCCGCCGCTGATTACTCTCAGATTCGACCTCCAAATCGGCCTCCTGCTACCTCAACCAAGGTCGATCTACCTCTTCATCTTCAAAGGAACATAGGTCACTTCTCGTTTTTTACCTAATAATGTAGATCTGAGATGTTTTCTTTCTGATTCTCATCTTTTCCATTCAGATTCCGCTGCAAGGTTGGAGGACCCAGATCTATGATAGAATTGCCTTCGTCTTGCCCTAACTCCGGTGTATCGATGCCTCGTTGCTTCAGAGTTAGCTTTGGACCTCATTTCGAATCCATTCGTAGACGTTAATTTCAACAAAACAGTTTGCTTAAAATAGAGAAAAATAGAGCTCGTATTGAACGGAGAAAATGCCACTGAGGTTAGCATTGAGTTTGACGAGTTTAAGGCTGAGGTCACCGCTCTTTTCCTCGCTTGTGGCGGAAATTTAGCGCTCGTCGAGAAAATTATTGGTCGATCGTCCTAATTGAATCCTAAGAATTTTCCGTTCATTCTCGATTTTCTGAGAAAAATTTGGCGACATTATTGTGCATTATTGCTCTAATTCTATGTGCCTCTTTTAGAAATAATTCTATAGATTTTGGATATTTAATTGCATTTTCAGTATTTCTGTTTAGTGGAGTAGAATTTTGATAGTTTTAGTTTAAAATATTGGTGCAAAATTTCAAAATATCAAACCAATGGAGCGTTACTGATTGATTTTAAGCAATCAAATCCCGGATTTGTTTAAATTTGAATTCTGTTTAATTACAGCCGTTGATCTCTTCAAAATTAAAAGCAATCATTAACATTATCTCAATTAATTAATAAATTAATCATTCTGCATTATCTCGGTTTGGGGGTCTACAGTGTTTTCATCTCATGTTAATAAGCAGTAAAAATATATAAGATTTTTCAAAAATTTTGGAACCCAAATTCAGCTGCCACTGGTCATCTCAGGATGAAATTGGACTGTGTTGGAGCCAAATCTTCGTCTTTTCCCTTTCAGGTGGGTGCTAGGTAGGCTTCATTCAACTATCTTTTGTTGTAAGTGAGGTTCTGTGCTTTGCTTTTAATTTTGAAAGTTCCACTTTGGTTTTGGCTATTCCGGTTGCTGTATATGAAAGATTAATGAGATTTTTCTGTCTTCTTTGTGTTACTTTTTCTATATTGAATGGACACATATTAAGTTTTGACTTCAACTTCATAATGGTAGGGTAGTTCTTATCCTCTCATATTGCAGGAATGGATACATTTCTTAAATGCAGGGTCTCATTTCTTATAATGTGAATCCACCAAGCTCATCTTCTATTGTCCTCATTATTTCCCAAGGTATAGTTCAGCGCTTTAACCATTAACAATTTTGATGTTCTTGCTTGTTCTTTTCTTACAACTTGTCAATTGTTACCGAGAATAATTGCATAAGCATTTTCCTATGAAATTTCTGAATTGTTGAGAATAGGCCTATTACTCAGTGGATGAACGATCCGTCATATCCACAAACCACCTTATCATAGGGCATCATTAATAGTGAGATAAAACAATGATAAGATTTTCTCCTTCTTGTGTGATCTTTCAATTTGTGATGCCAGTTGAGTCCAGATGAATCTCAAAAGGTCTTAATTATAGCGATTTGAAACTTCTAATTTCATCATGAACTCTTTGTATGATTTCGGATAGCGTAGCCATGACTTTTTTGAGAATGAGGCTTTAACAAACATGTGGGGGCAGGCACCATTGGTACTATAAATGGGAGTTCCTTCCAACGGGTACTATATGAAGCCCTATTTGCACTTTTTGTACGTGACTAACAGTTCCTTCCAATTGTGCAATTTAATCATTACATTAATATGGGTAGTAATTCTATAGACATGGCCTTGTTTCAACCTTAACTCATAGGCAACTATTTCCAAGTGCCTTTTGCATTTTTTATTAATGGTTTTATACTCATTGCATGTTAATGTCTACTTAAAAAAAAACAAATAAATGAAATGTTATCACTGAGTAATAATGATAAGAAAATGAAGGCCATTAGGCTACTACTACATTTTTTGAATTTATTTTACTAGCTTTGTAAATTCATTTATTTCTTTTTGGGTTTTGTTCAGAATCATATAATTTCCAAATTGCTCTTAATTGATGAAGGCTATTGGCCCCTTCTGTGGTCAATTGTTTTTGTCGCTCGCTCAACCATTTCATTAGGAGATGAATCTGACTTGGGGACGAATCTAGATGAGAGATGAATTATCTTCTTGTACTTTCTTTTGCCTATTCTATTAAATTAGATTATTTGCTTCAATAACATCAATTATTGTATGTGTTTTCTTCTTAGTTTTATCAATCTATTGCATAGCTTTAGTTAGAGTCATGGATCTGTACATGGCTTTATATTCTAACCATTAATTAATATTGACTGGAGTGTAATCATTTTCTTTCAATGACAGGAAGACACCAAGCAAAATATGGCTTTTTCTGATAATGAAGTTCCCCAGCTAGAGCCTTAAGTGCTTAACTTCGTTTCCAGTAGCTTGCTTTTAGTAGCAATTGGAAAGTAATTGTTTCATGCTGCTTATTTTATATTCTACTATATATTAAAATATTTATTCATTCCCATGGTGGCTTTTGAAAAGGTCGAAGAACTTTAGCATGAAAGGAAAAGACTCAGGGAAGAACTTGAACATGAAAAGGTATGATTTTGCAGTTTTATAGGTAAGCCACTACTAGAACCATTACTCTTTCCTGTGTGCACTGTGGTTTTTAAATAGTGCTTGAAACCTGCAATTAGATAATCATTTTCTGATGGTCATTTTCCATTAAAACGAATGACTATCTAAAAATGATACATTTCAGTTCCACTTTTTAACCATGTGGTCTCTCACATCTTTGGGTTTAAAATCTTTGTGCTCTCACCTTGTTTTGGAATTCTTTCTTTATCTGATCTTTCGTAGCAACTATTGGCAGTTTGTGGTTATGGATTTTATAGCTTCTTGTACTCGTGAAAGGTAAACATATATTTGTCTATCTAGTGTTGTAGTTTCGCTTTCTATTGCTATTTCTTTGCCTCAATTATAATGATTGTATATCTGTTCTACTATTTTTTTACTTTTGCCTCGGGAAATATAAATCCTCCATCGCCAACTAGAGTTCTGGAGGCACATAATAAAAAATGCAGATGGAGAGAGCTTACGCTGAAAGAAAGATGATGGGAAAAAGAGGTATATAAAAATGTATACAGGAGAGCATAAAGAAAAGGCAGGATGTCAATTGGCATAAGATGCCATCGTTCTCACACAAGTTTTGTTTAGTTTGGAAGTTAAAAAATATTGTACTTATCAGCTTGTATGAGTGTATTGTTAACATTTTTATGTAAAGCTTGCCATATGGTGTCAATTGTAATTTTTAACAGATTGTATTGCTGTTTAGTACTGGGATTTATGAATATTGTGTATTTAGATGTTTGTTGCAATTTTCTAGTACTCAAATTTTGGATTTTTGATAGATTTTCATAATGCTTTCGATAGCTATCACATAAATGATGTATGAATGCGCTTGAGATATCAGTTCTATTCGTTTAACACCTAATCTTAACTAATGTGTGATGTAGTAATGACATCTGTTCTACTGATGCATTTAACATCAGCTAGAAAGCGACATGTTCTATTGTTAGGATGTCGGTTCTACTTATGTGTTTAACATCAGCTAAAACTTGATGTCTGTTGCTGTAAAGACATCGGTTAAAAACCGATATTTATAGTTTCAGATCTTTAACATCACCCACTAACACATCGGATTTTTTTTTTTAACATCAGTTAATAACAGATGTCTAAGTCACTTTTTCTAGTAGTGAATTCAACTCCTTGTGTTGTCAATATACTTGTGCAACACATATATATAGAGCAATTATGGCAGTATGTTCTTGGCATTGCTGAGAAGAAAAAGCAAGTACGCATTGTTGTTATTATTGTATTTGCCGTCGTTGCACCACCCAATTCTTCTTGTGAAAATTTGAACTCTTTAATTATAAACATAAATGATAAAATTTTATTAATAATGGTAAACTCACTTAGGTTTCACAAAAAGAAATTTTCCAATCATATATTAACTTTTTGATATCAGAACTTATTTGAAGAAGTTTTTTAACAATTTTTTTATGAAATTCATTTTTATGACTAAATTTGTAGAAAATATTTTTCGATGTTTTTGTATATATTTTCAATCAAAAGGGTGAATGGGAGTAACTTTTAATGATTTTTAATGGATTTTAATGTGAAAGAAGAGAGAGAATGAGTGGAGGTGAGTGGTTGAGATTTATGGATGTGATGAGATATGTGGATGTGATTGATTTAGGAGAGAGAAAAAAGTGGAAAAAAATAGTAAAAAGTGATAAAAAGTGATAAAATTTAATAAAAGTTGTATCCATTCGGGCTTCAAGTATAGCATAAATAATTAGTTGTGTGAAATAAACAATTTTTTATACAATTTTATATGGTAATTTATCGATCGATCAAGAACAATGAAAATGATTAGTTGCAATGATAGTTAATCAATTAATGTCTTTGTTTTGCTAGTGCTATTTTAACTTATTAGGAAAAGCCATAATGCATGATAGCTATGAATGAGCATTTTGAAATTAATATTTCACTATGAATTAAGGCCTTGTTCTTTTCACAATTTCATAACAAAAAACTTTTCTCTCTCCTCTTTTCAACCACACACATATTTTTCAATACAATATTAACCACATATTTTATATAGAATACCGTGTACATCAAATTTGTTCCCAAAAGAGTAAGGCCTAAAAGCTACTTATAAGTTTAGCCAAACAAAGGCGGCATTACGAAGATGTGTTTGTGTATTGTATACTCTTGGCTTTTAGAGTTGGGCGCGTTTGTCGCGGCGCGCCAAAGTTTATTTTTATTTCCTTACTCGGTTTCAAAACTACAAATTAATGTAGAAGTGGTAAGTAAGGGTCGAACCCAAGAGGAACGGTGCTTAATCTAGTTGTCTTTATCAATTAATATAGGAAAGTGCGGGTTTTGAGAATTTTGAATGAAAATCAAATGACAAAAGATAAAATCAAATAAAACGATTGAAATAAATATCTAGTTCTCGGGTTCGGTTGTGTCAACCACTTGTGTTTATCTTTCCCATGCAACGTGTTACTATTCCTTCTTCAATTTATCAACTCTCAATTAACCAAGAAGCTCTGATTAACGAATTCTTCCTTAAGTTTATTAAGTAAAAAGTGAACTCTTTAACTTAACATCTAGCTATTGGATAACCCTAAACAAGCTCTTAGGATTTAATGCAAAGCTAGTATGAAATGAACGAGAATGATACGACCCCAGGGTCGAGAACCCCTAGACTGGATCCGGTATGATCGAGGACAACCCGAAACTCTCCGGCGAGGAGGAGGATCCCTCGACTCGACTCGACTGCGCCTTCAAATCACGGGGGTGAACGCCACGAAGGTTGATCACGCCTTCGATAAGTCCGGGGTTTCCTTAGACAAGATGGCAACGGAGGAGCACGGCTACAACTCAACAAATTGCAATCAAGATCAAGGAAATAAAGGAGGGGAGCAAGGCTACAACCCAAAGAGGAGCAAAGGCTACACTCAAAGCTAAAGAGCTTCTTTGAACAAAAGTTACCCTTACAAATGGCCTAAATTCGTTCATATACCTCTAATACTAAGAAATAATAGTAAAATAATGAAATATCTAAAAAGTAGACACAAAAAGCTAAAGTCGGTCAAAAGTTACGGTAGTAATTCTTGGATTTCTGTAGTAAATCCCAATGATACTGACGTATGAAGGAAAAATACGGCCAGTATAAAACCTTCGCTTCAAATTGGCCAAAGCCGGATCTTCATGATACGGTCGTGATGACCAACGTTACGGCCAGTATATCTGTGATACGCCAGTATATTATGAAGTTACGGCCGTAATTTGCTCTCTCAAGATTTACGCCCAAAAGCTGTCCCCGGGGGTTACGGACGTAGCTGGGTTCTGGCCAGTAAAGGTCGTTACGTAGTATGAACAAAAGGTTACTGGCCGTAATTTTGCTTCCGCGGATTCTTTAGCTTGTTTTCCCGAGCTCGATCCCGTTCTCGACTTCTCGTCTTCGTTTCACGTCCCGGGATGAGTCAAAAGTGAGGGTTCTTCCAGGCATATCCGGCTTTTCTTGACATCTTCACCTTATCTTACTTCCGTTCAAGCTCGTTTTCGTCTCGATGGCTTTCTCACGGCGTGTTGATGATGTCGAGCTAACCCGGATCATATCATCCTCTCCCTCTTCAAAGGGATTCGACCCGAGTCATATGATTCTTCATTGTACCTATACCTCCACCCGGGTCGAATGGAAATGTTGTTTCATCAATCCCAATCATGAAAATATGAAGCCCCGGGATTGGTATGAAACCTCCCTCGAGAATTGGAGTGGCTATCACAAGAACTAAAGTTGTGTACGTGGCCATCCAATTCTGGACATTAACCTGCAAAAAGAAAATAAGAAAATTGGGGCGGGGGTTGTTAGCAGTTCGAGCCACAAGGAATGGATCCTCATACTCAAGTCGACTTATTTCCTCATCCGCTTCCCTGTCAACATGACTCTCCATTTCTTCTTCAAGTTCAACCTCAACCTCTTCCTTTTCCTTTTTTCTCCACTCCTCGACCTCGTTTTCTAGCTTCAATCGGTCAAGATTTACTTGCTCCGGGGACAAAGGAGCAAGCTCCATAGTTTCGCCTTTCCACGTGAAGCTATAGCAGTTTCTATAACAATCATGTATCACTTTGAGATCGAACTGCCAAGGCCTTCCGAGCACCAAGTGTGCAACTTCCAATGGCACCACATCACACACCACCATATCCATGTATTGCTCAACATGCAAGGGAACTAGCACTTGTGTATCCACCCTAATTTTTCCCGACTCATGCAACCAATGCAATTCATAGGGGTTCGGTGTGGGAATCTAAGCAATTCAATTTCTCCACAAGCAATGTGCTAGCTAAATTTGAGCAACTACCTCCATCAATAATCAAAGTGCAAGGATTACCTCTTATAGAACATCGGATATGAGATAGATTCTCACGTTGTGACATATCATTGCCACTCAGAGCATGTGTTGAAATTTCCTTGCAAGTAGGGATTCGGGCACTTTGACAACAAATCGATCATCGTCACTTTTGTCCTCTTCATCCACGAATTGGGCTTCTTCCGTTTCGGACTCACTTTCTACCTCCCCATTCGTCTTCACTAAAATGGTCCTTCGATTCGGACACTCGGACGCATAGTGACCTATCCCTTGGCACTTGAAACATTTGATGTCTCGGGTTCGGGTGGGTGGTGCTCCCATTTTGCCCTTGCCTTTGTCTTCCACGCTAGGGCTTGCTTTTGGTGTTTCTTTAGGCAGTTCATTCCTTCCTTTCCACGGTCCTTGGTCTCATGAATGTCACCCCACTTCGCCTTTTCATAGTTGCTACCACTCCCGGTGAGGCTTGTTGGATACTCTCCTTTTTGTTGTGCCTCTACCTTTTCGGCTTTGTGTAACAACTCTTCAAGGTTCAGATACTCTTGGAGTTCGGTGAGGTTGGCAATCTCCGGTTCAATCCACCAAGGAACCTAGCCATGGTAGCTTCCTCTTCCTCCACAACATCGCCGCAGTGTCATTAATGACTCCATCTCTTGGTAATATTCCTCCACGGTTCTTCCCCTTGATTTAGAGCTTGTAATCGTTGATGCAAACTCGGTTATAATGTGAAGGAACAAATCTCTTTTCATTATGAACTTCAAATCTTCCCAAGACTCAATGGGGTAGTCATTATTTCTTCTTGCCGCCGTCGTAAGTTGTTGCCACCAACTTAACGCATAACCTCGTGAACTCCCTAGCCAACAATAGCACCTTCCTAGCTTAGAATTCTATGACATTGGAACAAAATGTCAACTCGTCCTTCCCAATCTAGATAGGCATCCAGGATCCGACTTTCCATGGAACGGAGGAATTTCAATCTTCACATTTTTCATTTCCCCTTCGCCCTCATTTCGCCCACGCCGATCTCTTCCCCTATCTCTTCTCACATTTATCCGAGGCTCTTCTTCTTCGCCTTCAATTCACTATCCCGACTTTCTTCACTTCCATTTCCTCCTCTAGGCCGCCGTTGCCCAAGTTCTAGTCTATCAATTCATCTACCAAGTGCGGCGATAGAGCGATCAATCAAGCTTGTATATCCCGATTGCTTTCTTGTAATAAGGTTCTCAATTGATCCTTGTCACTTTGAATCTCGACCTTCACCTGTAGTAGAATGAAGACTCGCCATTTTGTGCTTAAGTGTGTGCTAATGTCCTCACGTGTTTCTCACTCGTGTTTGATTCACACAAAAGCTCAATCCCTTCACCAAGCAATATAATCTAATCACAAACTCACACCTAACTACTACAACACTATGACAATCTCAAACAACATAACAACTCAAACACATAGACAATGGACAATACACTTCACAACTCAAACATAAAAGATAAAACTAAGTATAGTCAATGACTCACACTGCTCAACATTGATTTCATTCTTTGTTTTTTTTTCTCTACTCGCTTTTTTAACAATAACAACACAAACAACACAATAACATTACTATTACACAATACTAAACAAGTTGATGAATTCTAAGCACAACAATCACTTTGCACCAAGAACACCAAGAACACACACTAAAATCCTACAAAGTATAAACTCACAAACAACACTAAATGATCTTGATCAAGCTCCCGCACAAGACAAAGATCAAATAACAACAACTACTACTAATCAGATAAAATAATACCAAATCCTTAGAGGCTAGCTCTGATACCAGATGATACGACCCCAGGGTCGAGAACCCCTAGACTGGATCCGGTATGATCGAGGACAACCCGAAACTCTCCGGCGAGGAGGAGGATCCCTCGACTCGACTCGATCGCCTTCAAATCACGGGTGAACGCCACGAAGGTTGATCACGCCGATAAGTCCGGGTTTCCTTAGGACGAGATGGCAACCCGAGGAGCACGGCTACAACTCAACAAATTGCAATCAAGATCAAGGAAATAAAGGAGGGGAGCAAGGCTACAACCCAAAGAGGAGCAAAGGCTACACTCAAAGCTAAAGAGCTTCTTTGAACAAAAGTTACCCTTACAAATGGCCTAAATTCGTTCATATACCTCTAAGACTAAGAAATAATAGTAAAATAATGAAATATCTAAAGTAGACACAAAAAGCTAAAGTCGGTCAAAAGTTACGGTAGTAATTCTTGGATTCTACGGTAGTAAAATCCGATGATACTGACCGTATGAAGGAAAAATACGGACCATATAAAACCTTCTCGCTTCAAATTGGCCAAAGCCGATCTTCATGATACTGGCCAGTATGACTAACGTTACGGCCGTATATCACGTATTCTGGCCGTATATATTATGAAGTTACGACCGTAATTTGCTCTTCAAGATTTACGCCAAATCGTCCCGGGGTTACGGCCAGACGTGAATGGGGTTACGGCCGTAAAGGTCGTTACTGGCCAGTATGAACAAAAGGTTACGGCCGTAATTTTGCTTCGCAGATTCTTGACTTGTTTTCCGAAGCTCGACCCGTTCTCGACTTCTACTCGTCGCCGTTTCACGTCCGGGATGAGTCAAAAGTGAGGGTTCTTCCAGGCATATCCGGCTTTTCTTGACGTCTTCACCTTATCTTACTTCCGTTCAAGCTCGTTTTCGTCTCGACCGGCTTTCTCACGCGTGTTGATGATGTCGAGCTAACCGGATCATATTCAGAGAAGAATGAGTTGAATTAGATGAATAATTTCACAAGCTCGAATTAATGCATCTAAGATGATTTGTTAATAAATATGCACGATATTTATTTGCTACTGTGGATTGGAATCTAGTGACAATTACGGATCAAAAGTTTCCAATCCTAGCACATAACTTGAACTTAAAGATTAATTGATTCAATTGGCCAAAGTGAATGCAATAATCACATAAATTCAAAACGGGTTTAAAAGCATAACAAATCAACAAATTGAAGTAGAGGAATAGATAAAACGTTAGCAAAGAGTTAGAAAAGATAACAACATGATAATTGAACACAACGTCCCCTCGAACTAGATAGAAAAGTCTTAACTACTCATAATTGCGGGTTTCATACTTTTTAGCAGTGTTAAGCCTTGTATCACCACCACTATATGATAGATTATGCAAAATATAGTAAACAAGTAAATAAATACTAAGAAATAAATAGAGAAATAAAAGGGAAAAGAGAACTTAGCGAAGAATTGATCCGCCGGAATATGAAAAGCTAAAATCTTCAAGCTAAAACTAAGAACAAATGAATAAGAAAATTTTATTGGAGAGAACTACTAGCTAATTCTCTTCTACTAAGTTGTGTCTTTCCTTCCTTACAAATGCCTCTATTTATAGGAAAAATTTCACAAGAAAACATGATAAAAAATTGTACAGCTACTCCATTATGATTCCACTAATTGGTAACCACCAAATCATGATCTTAAATTGCTCCATTAGTTCAAATATTGTATCATGGTATAGGTAAGCATCTTGGCTGAATTGTGCTTTCTCTTCAAATGGCCATAACTTTCACTAGGAAACTCCGATTTGGGATCCGACAAAAATGTGGAAATCCTCTTTTGATATTCTTTGATATTGGCACAAGAAAAATTGTAAAAACAACTTTTCATAAAATTTCATCGGAGGCCCTCCATCTTTGAATTTGCTTGCATTTCGATCCCAAGTTCCGTTTTCGCTCCATTTTTATCCATTTTGGCTCCTTTTGATTTCTTGTGACTCTAAACACACAATAAAAGGAAAACACATAAAAATAAACATATAATACTAATAAAACACACAAATACGTAAAATAGAAGAGTTATTTAAGTGCTTTTCGAGCACTTATCAAGAGTTCAGTGTTTGAAGTTAGTTTCTTTATTTTTGAGATTAATGCAATAATGGACAATGGAGAGTTGAATATCACTGTCTATAGTATTATGCATTTTGGTCGACTGTCACAAGGATTTTCATGCTGCCTAACTAATTTGATTGCAGCCCAAGCAGGCCCCACTTTTCCCTACGGGTATGGGAATACCTTTCATGGGGGACATGCACATGGATTCCGTCATCGTTGAAATCAACAATAACAGGCAGATTCTACCCTGAAATTGTTGTTTTTGGTGATTGGGCTGAGTGTACTTGTGACTCTAATTTGGAGTTAAGGTAAATTCATCATTGTAGCTTGCTTTTCGATCTAGTGTTTGGGGTTATATGGTTAAATTGTAAATTTGTAAGTGCACTTGTGTTCCATTTATGTGGTGTTGTACTTTTAAATTTTTTGCTTTACAGGACTTTTTATGTAATATCATTTTAATTGTACCATGTGTTCGTTGTGAAATGTGTCAAATAAATGCCGCAAGTGTACGGGTCGAACAAGTAGTAAAATGGATTTTGAGTCCAAATATCGATCCCACAAGGACTTGATTTAACTACCAAAATTATCAATTTTATACTCTATTTGAAAAGACAATTCGAATAATAAATAAATCTATTCTATTAGGGCAATTTATTTATCTCTAAATAAATTCGTTATCAACCCTCTAGAATGCATTCAAACTATAAATTCAAATAGGTTACGTCGAAACTTCACCTAAGATCACACTAAGCACAAGTTTATCTCTAAATCTTGCCTAAATTAGTGTTCTATTTTGTTTATTCTAATTTGTGTTTTCATTTCTCAAATCTGACACAAACCAATTCATAATTTATCAATTGATCAAAAAGATAAATTTATATAGTTCAACAACATAAATTTAACGACAAATCAATCACGTAATATTAAATCCAATAACAAAATACTAGATTCACAAAGAGGATCCATTGTTCGTCCCAAGTATAGAAAATTAGCTACACATGAAGTTAATTATGAGAATTACAATAGAGAAAATATAGAGATACATAACCGGATTTCAAAGAGTCGATATAAATGTTTTGCCTTCAGTGTTTTCTCCGTTCCTTTGCTCTTCAAAACTCTCTGATATGTGTTTTATTCTCTCTTCACTCGTATATTTCTCTACTGAATTTCCCTCTATTAAACTCTCTGTATGTGCACTTCTTCCTTGGCATTCCCTGTCATATATCGAATCCACCTTCAATTCTCCAAGAACCAAATGCAAGTCAAAAAGAAACAAAAGAAGTGTGATGATTATGCTATTTAATGATGTGCCATGATGATGTTTCTCTTTTCTTTTTCTCTTTTGTTTCCACTTCAATATGTTTCCACTCAGCAATTGATCTGGAGATGCCACTACGAGGAGAAAATGCGTAGCATTGCCATGATATCTTTCATCTTCAAAAAATACGATATTTTTATCATTTTTACCTCTCTGTAGCTCCTAACACAAAAAGTAAATAATAACTAGTAAAAATATACAAAAATATAATCAAACATTATAGAAATACGATAATTAAAACACTAAAAATACAACTTAACACCATGTCTTCTATCAGTTTGACTCTAAGGTTCTCATAGTTGCTGACTTATATCACCTTAGAATCACCATCCTTATCAACTGTCTCCTCCTGCTTTCAGGCATTAGGTTTGAGAAGAATATGGTATTACAAAAATATAGGATTGAGATGTCTAAGCTCCATGCATGCATAACTTATCAACGTATTGTCAAACGGTCAAACACAGCAAAATTGTGCAAACAATGTCAAGCTGAAATAGATTTTAAACCAATCAAAGTATTACCCAATTAAATGAACTTAGACAATTCCAAATCTCAACATCAAAAACAACAATAGTAGAATCCCAAATGAAAAACCACACAATGCAAATGAAAAGCAGCTTCAAATTAGAGGAAAAGCACCAAGATTCATCCTCTGTCACTTCTCAATCTTCACACCTTTTAGCTTTTTGCTTGAAGAATTTTGGGTAGTCGGTGTAGCACCAACATCATCCCCATCTTCTTCCACACGACGCTTTGAGGATGGTAAATTGGCATTGTCACCTTCAGCTTCAATAATAGATTCCAAAGGCTACAATATAATATGGAAAAAAATGAGTGTCAAAGATGTCATATTTAGTGAATGTCCTAAAGGCAAAGTTTAAATCCAACAAATTTAAAGGAGATGTACTGCATTTGATTCACCCTCGATATTGTTGGGAAACATGAGGCTAAGATCATCATCCGAGTCATAGACCTATGAATAGTCAATAGACAACAGAAAAATTATATATGTGAAAGGACCATAATATGATTTTCTTTATTCAACAAAAATTATTAAATGTCTGACCTCCACAACTTCCTCATCTTTTGGCTTATACAAATAAAAAACATTAGGGTCATCAAAAAATTCATTGATTGTGTAAGTCCTTCCACCCCCACTATCATTGGTATAATTATAAACCTTGAAGAGGAAACTTTTCCCCTTGACTGCCAAAATATCGCTAGGAGGATTCTCAACTTCTTTAGCCTACAAACATAAAATAAATAAATAAATAAATAAAATAATAATAACAATAATAATACCAAACATAAAAAATTAAGGGGCATACATAATTGCTTTGATTCTAGAAAGAATTACAAATTAACCAAATAGAAGTAAAATTTAACCTTATCCATCTCCTTGCGTAATTGAGCAGCTGTCTTGCCAATGAAAAGTGTGCATTGCTCATCCCACATGTGAACAGTAGTGAAGGAATCAACATCCTCAATGGAAAACGTCATGTTATATTTATGAACTGGCTCCTTCGTTTTCTCATGACACTTGTTACGGAAAAACTCATCCCCAGCTGGAGTAACCTTCTTGGCACATCTAAAATTGGAATAGCTTGGATAGGACCAGTTGTTCTTTGAAATAACTCATTTTATAGTGGCATAAAACCAATATCTAGTAGGCTACAAAAATGTAGAATGAATGACAACAAGGCTAAAATTAAAAAACGTACTACTCGTTAATAAAATAACATTAAATTTGAATAAAGTAATATTTAAACTAAGCACAAAAATCCCGCACTTAAAAAATCTATAATGTCCCGAGTTTTATGAGCCCGAAATGTTAATTCTTTCTCGAAATATGTCATAATATTTTTTTAAAATAATAATAATGATATTAATAAATGCGGAAAGATAACCATTAATTAAGATACGGAAATTCATTTAAAATAACAACCACTTAGAGCATCTTATATTTGTTCGATCTCTAGTAGTGATGACAGAAAAATCCGATCCCATCCAAATCCAATGGATACCCGATCCGAATGAAGCAATTTTTTGTCGATCCGAAGATCCGTGGATCATTGATCCGTGGATCGGTCGATCCGAGACGGATTTGGATTTGGATTTGGATCGGCCTGATCCGATCCGATCCAATCCGAATTGATTTTTTATTTTTTATTTTTTATTTTTTATTTATTTTATTTTTTATTTTTCATAAAAAACTATATCAATATGGATCATATTTGGATTTTTTTTCTTGATCCGATTAGATCCGATCCGAATCCGATCCGAGGAATTTGGATTTGGATTTGAATTTGGATCGGGGTCTTTGATTTGGATTTGGATTTGGATTTGGATTAGGCCGATCCGATCCGAACCTGATCCATTACCAACACTAATCTCTAGAAATTCAAAATATTTAACACAAAATACGAAATAGTCCAAAACATTTGAAACGACATACTTCAATACATCAAGTTTGTTTAAAATAACAAAAGAGATGAAATTTAGTATTAATAATCCCTAGAGAGCTCCCACACTCACCATCCCTCCTGATCTCCTTAATCTATAATTTGTTAAAAATAAAAGGCGTGAGCATTTCAATAATACTCAGTAGGCTCTGCGCAAGTTAATCAATCTATACAATTATATAAGGCAAAATAGATATGTAAACTCTGGAATATAATACCCGAAGGTAACTCTGGGCCCAAAGGCAACTCTAGGCCTGAAGGTAAGTAATTTGCCCAGAGGCAACTCTGGGCCCGATAGAAAGTGATTTGCTCGAGAGCAACTCTGGGCCGGAAGGCAAGTTAAGGTCTGAAGGGAAATCTATTACATACTAAAAGCACTCATATAGTACAGATTATAAACTATAATGCGCGATAAGTAAAAGTGAATCTTTTGAACCTACTAAGCGGTGACAATCAATCCTCCCGCTGTTCGTACGCTATTAAAAAATTTAAGTTATTTCAATGCTCTTAAATATTAAATATTCATAAATAATATAGGAGTTTTGGACCAAAATTAAAAGAATATAAAAGTATGGGGGTCAATTTAAAAGAAGTTAATAGTTTGGGGACCTAATATGCAATAAATTGAACTAAAAATATGTTGAACTCAATTACAAGATTTTTAAAACATGGAAGACTAACATGCAATAAAAATTTGAGGGTTAACTTAAATAGGAAAAAGAAATTGAAGGATTAAAAATGAAATAAAAATTTAAGGGTCAAACTGCAACAATTGAAAGTTAAGAACTAGAATTTAAATAAACTTTGAGGGCTTACTTAAATAAAATAAATAACTTGTGGGACTAGGTTTGAAGATATAGTTTAACGATTAAATCGTAAAAATTAAAAGTTAAGGGATTTACAAATTAAATAAAACATAAGGATCAACTTAAACTAACTAAAAAGTCGGGGGACTTGACTTGCGAATATTCTAATAAATCAAAAAAGCAAGAAAAATCACTCAGCTTCTCCATCTCTCCCGTTTCTCTCGTCTCTCTCGCTCGGACTTCACTATGCTTGGCATAGGGAAAGTGGTCTAGGCGGTGACACCACCGCTCGCTGGCAGCGAGTGTCAATGGTAGGTCGGAGGTCTCATTGGCAAAGCTAATTGAAGGATTCGGTGAAGAGGAGATGAGAATTTTGAGGTTGAAGTTCAAAAAAAAGATTTGGGATTTCTCAAAATTCGACCTAATCTTTAATCCTTTTCGAAATTAAATGGTTATTTGGTGTTCTATAGAGGTAGGGGAAGGTGTAGGTATAATTTTTAGATCGGGGAATTGAGTTGGAATGTCGGTAATGCTTCTCGCCGAAGGTGCTATGGCATGTATGTCTGTGCATGTATTTGCTGCTTGAGTTTGTGTATTGCTATGTGTGTGGAGATGGTGTTGGTGATGTGGTAGTAGTGCGGTGGTGGCAGTGGGTGGAGTTTGCTGTGGTTGTTGTGGCTGCAGTGGTGGCCGGATTTGTGCATGTGTGTGTGAAACTTAGGATAATAGACTAACAACTAATCAAAAGAGTGTAATACTAAATAATTAGGAATTGGAATATAGATGTAAAAATGTTGAGAAACCTTACCACTTGAAACTGGCTTAATTTGTTGAATGAGAATGGATGTAAAGAACTTAAGGCTGATAATGGAGGAAAATGAGGATGTTAATGGGACTAGGGCTTCAGAAAATTTCAACAATGAGTATTCAAAGGGTATTCTAAAGTAAGAATTTGGTTAGGGCATTCTTATTGAGTTAGAACACAATTCGGCTGTAAACGGGCTACTAATTGGATTAAATAGACTCTACAATCAGATTGGACTTTAGCAAAATAAAAATATTTTGGAACGAAAATAAGTAAATTTCAAAGTTTGGTCCCTAAAAATAAATTTGGAAATAAATAAATTTTTATAAATTATTTTCTTAAAATAATTAAATATAATAATGAATAATATAAAATTCAACTAAACGAGCGCACTCTACTAAATTCTATAGGTAAAGTCGTAGCGACACGTTTGAGACTTTATTTAATTATTTATTTTTATTTAAAGAAATTCGCGATCACTACAACCTTACCCTCTTAAAATAATTTCGTCCTCAAAATTTAAGCTTACTTGATCTATAAGGTTTGGATATTTGGATAGAATTTCTTCCTCTTTCTCTCATATTGCCTCATCATTGTCATGACTACCCCACTGGATCTTGACTAAAGGAACTTTTATATTTCTCAAAACGTGAACCTTTCGATCTATGATGGTCACGGGTGTCTCTTGATATGACAAATCTTTCTGAATATCCATAGATTGAAAGTTCACAACATGACTTGGATCATGGATATACTTCCTCAATTGTGAGACATGAAATACATTATGTACAAATAAAAGTTCAGGTGGCAAAGCCAAATGATAAGCTACTGTCCTGACTTCTTCTACTATCTCTAACAGTCCGATGAACCATGGTCTCAACTTTCATTTCTTCCCAAAGCATATGGTGCCCTTCATTGGAGACACTTTAAGAAACAGTTTCTCTCCAACCTCAAATTTCAAGTATTTTCTCTTTTGATCGGCGTAGCTCTTCTGTCTATCTTGTGCAACCTTGATGTTCACTCTGATCTTTTCTATAGCCTCAATAGTTTGCTCTACCATTTCTGGTCCCAACATCTTCCTCTCTCCAACTTCATCCCAATAGATTGGTGATCGACATCATCGCCTATACAATGCCTCGTAAGGCTTCATCGAATCGTAGCTTGGAAAACTGTTGTTGTAGGCAAACTCTACTAGTGGCAAATGAGTTTCCTAACTCCCAGCTAGGTCTAAAACACATACTCTCAGCATATCCTCCAATATCTCAATGGTACGCTCAGATTGACCATCTGTCTGCTGGTGATAGGCGGTACTGAAATTGAGCTTCGTCCCCATAGCCGTCTGTAAGCTCTCCCAAAATCTAAAGGTAAACCTCGAATCTCGATCTGAAACAATGGACACAGGTACCCCATGGAGTCGAACAATCTCTCTAACATACAATTGTGCCAACTGGTCAACAGTGAGAGTCATCCTAACTGGTAGAAAGTGTGCAGATTTCGTAAGGCGGTCCGCAATCACCCATACAGCATCATGTCCTCTCGGGGATCTCCGTAAACCCGTCACAAAATCCATAGTAATCTTCTCCCACTTCCGCTCTGGTATCTCCAAGGGATTCGATAATCCCGAAGGCCTTTGATGTTCAGCTTTAACTTGTTGACAAACTAAGCATCTAGCCACAAATATTGCAATGCAACCTTTCATATTTATCCACCAAAAGGAATCCCGTAGGTCACGGTACATCTTCGTTCTAATGTGCTACATAAGGATTTGAGTGAGCCTCTGTCATAATCTCATCCCTTATCTGCTCATCTTTCGGCACACATAGGTGTATTCTAAACACAAGTGCTTCATCTAAAGCAATCTAAAAGCCTATTCTCTTACCAGTCCCAACCTCCGATCTGATCTTTTCAAGGAACTTATCCTTCTTTTGGGCCATTACAATTCGATTTCTCAAGTATGGTTGGATAGTTAGGTTTTCTAACTTGCTCAGTCGCCAACTCAGTGGAGCTTGTACTTTAACCCTCAAATTTTGCAAATCCCGAATGATTTGATCTTGTATAGTACCCAATTCAGATAATTGTCCAATACTCTTCCTACTCAGTGCATCTGCCACCTTATTGGCCTTGCCAAGATGATAGAGAATGGCACAATCATAGTCTTTCACAAGCTCTAGCCAGCGGCGTTGCCTCATATTCAACTCTTTTTGAGTGAAGAAGTACTTGAGGCTCTTGTGATCGGTTTAAATCTCACATTTACTCCCATGCAAATAATGACGCCACATCTTCAAAGCGTGGACTGTTGCTGCGAGTTCCAAATCATGCGTCGGGTAATTCTGTTCATACTGCTTCAACTGTCTTGACGCGTAGGCAATCACTTTCCCTTTCTGCATCAATACACATCCCAATCCCTACTTAAAAGCATCACTATAAATGATAAAGCCTTCAGTACCGTCGGGTATAGTCAACCCTAGCGCCGAAACCAATCGACTCTTTAACTCCTCAAAAATCTTCTCACATTGATCGATCGAATAGAACTTAACACCATTCTTAGTCAACTGAGTCATGGGACCCGCAATCTTAGAGAAACCCTCAATGAATCATTGATAGCATCCGGTTAATCCGAGAAAGCTCCTTACTTCTCCAACATTTGTAGGAGTAGACCAATTCATTACGGCTTCAACTTTGGAAGTGTCAACTTTGGAGCCGTCACAATATGACCCAAAAATCCAACTTTCTCGAGCCAAAATTCACACTTCTTGAACTTTGCATATAGCCGCTCTCTCCTTAATACATCAAGTACAATCCTCAAATGTTCTCCATGTCGATCAGAATCTCTTGAATAGATCAAAATTTCATCGATAAACACAATGACGAATTTATCCAAATACTGATGAAAGACTCAATTCATCAAATCAATGAACACTGCCGGTGCGTTCATGAAACCGAAGGGCAGCACTGTAAACTCGTAATGCCCATATCATGTCCTAAATGCTATCTTCGGTATATCTGCCGGCTTGATCTTCAACTAGTGATATCCCGACTTCAAATCAATCTTTGAGAAAATCGAAACACCCTTCAACTGATCAAACAGATCTTCAATTCTTGGTAGAGGGTACTCATTATTTATCGTCAACTTGTTGAGTTCTCTATAATCAATGCACATCCTCATACTGCCATCCTTCTTTTTAACAAACAAAACAGGTGCTCCCCAAGGAGACACACTTGGTCGGATAAAACCTTTCTCAAGCAATTTTTCCAATTGAACTTTCAACTCTTGCAACTCCTGCAACTCCTTTGGTGCCATTCACTATGGGGTTTTAGACACGGGGGCAGTTCCTGGTCCTAGATCGATAGCAAATTCTACTTGCCTATCAGGTGGGACACTTGGGAAATCGTTGGGAAAAACATCTTTATCCTCACACACCACAGGCACAGAATCCAACACAACTTCTTCTGCAAATTAAGGCTAACAAGATATCCCATACTATTTCCCTTTGCCAAAAGTTTCTCTACTTGTAGAGTCGAGATAAGGAGAGGAAGCACCTTAATCTTCAACCCATAGAATCTAAACACTTTTTCCCCACCCGTTCGAAACATAACTTCTTTCTCATGGCACATAATGGCAGCACGGTTGGTGCTCAACCAGTCCATGCCTAAGATAATATTAAAATCCTTCATCGAAATCACATTCAAATCTGCCTCTAGCACCATCCCATCAAAGTCTATCTGTATGGTCTTGGCTATTCTATCAATCTCTATAGTCTTTACTGATGGTAGGCCAACCTCAAGTATGCTCTCAGCTTTTTTGCTAACAAATCCATTCTATCCAAGCATGCATCAGAAATAAACGAGTGCGTGTCGCACCCAAATAAATCAGCACATAAATAGGCATACCAGATATAGATAGCACACCTTTCGTTGTATTTAGAACATATTTTTAGGGACAAGTGATGAGGTAGTTAACTATGACATATTAGAGAGCACTAGAGTAAGTGATATACCTGCAATCACATCAGCATCTCTCGCGGCATCCATAGAAAAAACTCTGGCCTTTCCCTTCCTTGCTTGCTCAATCTGCTTTGGTGGCCCATCATTCTTGGTTGACTTGGAGCAACAATCTGGTGCCATATGGCCCCGCTGGCCATATCTATAGCAAACTCCCGTGCCCCAAAGACATTCCCCTCTATGATTCTTCTTGCACTTAGGGCATTGAGGGATGTCTCCCGAAGTCTAACCCTTAGCTGGTCCATAATTGGGCTTCTTATTTGGCATCCGAGTCTTGTTCTTATTCTGATTTTAACTTGGACCTTGCCATTTCCTATCTCCTTGGTACTTTTGGCCACTTTGGTTCCCCTTGTAATTTGCTTCCTCCATAACATAGGCCACAGTCTGAGCTTTGCTAACAACTTCCCAATAAGCGGGGAGCTCAAGAACACTCACAATCTGTCGGATCTCGGGGCGTAGGCCCATCTCAAAGTGGTGTGCCTTCTTCTCATCCGAATCAACAAACTGAGTTGCAAATCAAGATAACTCCTCGAACTTCCTCTCATAGTCAATGATATCCATATCACCCTGCTTCAGATCCAAGAATTCCCTCTCCTTCTTGTCATGAAGGGCTCGTGGGAAGTACCTCTTCCTCAATCCTTCCTTAAACTGCTCCCAAGTGAAGGCCCTTTGTTGCTCGGACGCTCCTAGTCCGGTATCTGATGCCCACCAATGGCTAGCGTTGCCCTTCAACATGAACTCAGCACATAACACCTTCTGATCATCAGGGCATAAGATGTGTCTAAAAATTATCTCAATCTCTTTAATCCATTCCTCAACAGCTAGATGACCGCTCTCACCGTCAAATATGGGTGGATTGTACTTCCTAAACTGCACAATTGGTGATATGATGGGGGCAACTGGAGCAAGTGGGGGGAGGAGCTTGTGCTAAATTCTGAACACACTACATAAAATTCCTCATAAAAGTAGCCGGGGTCAATCTGATTAGGATTAGCCCCATGTGTGGTGGCCCTGTGTAGTCAAACCATCTTCTTCCTTTAGAAAATAAATACCACACAATATTACGCCACGTTATAATCCCATTACGGTCAATCATAATCCACTACAACCCTATCTCAATGCATTACATTGAACTAAAGTCCCAATCACTCGCAACTACAAATCACCATTCATATAGGCAACAAGGAATAACAATACCTTTACATAATAGTCACTATGTGCTTAAAATCATCAAGTCAATTTCGAGGACCAGAATTATCACAAATATACTTTATGTCATACTTTATTCATCACTTAGAGATTTCACGCTTAGGGTCAAACTCGATTTTTTTTCTTCTCTATTGGGATACGAGTACTTCGTCTCTATCTTACATAAAGCATTCTATCTTACACAAAACGTTTCATTTCATGTATCTGGAAAATAAACCATAAAATCTTCATAAATGAATTCTTTACTTCGGAGTTGGCAGAAAGACAATGATCATGGTAGCTCCTAGGACTTAAAACTCTTAAAATTTTCAAAATTTTTGAAAAATACTTTAAATAATTTGCAAGTGTACTGATAGTTATTTAGTTTGTGTTTATTTTATAGCTTTTATAAGTAAATTAGTTATTATGTTTAATTTTGTCTATTTTTTAGGTAAAAGACCAACACGGATGGACGGCAATGAAAAGAAGTGAAAAAGAGCAAAAAGGACCAAAAGTGACGAAAAAAGGGAAAACGGGGACCAAAAAAAATAAGATTGGAAGATCAGGGACTTGAGCTGCAAATATGTTACGGCCGTATCATGCCTATCGTACGGCCGCAACCCCATCAGCTGAAGAAAGAGCAACGACCACCCGAGAGCACGATACGGCCGTAAGAATTGAGACATACGACCGTATTGAAACGCGTTACGGCCGTAACAAGAAGTACATACGGCCGTAACCATAAGCAGTTTTGGAGCAGAATGAGTAGAAGACGCGATACGGCCGTAAGGATCACGAGATACGACCGTATCTACGAAAAACCCGAAATTCCTAATTTAACTAGGAATCCTATTTTTGGTGGGTTTTGGCTACTTCTTGGGCAAGAAATTAAGACCTATTCTAAGCCTATAAATAGAGGAGAGTAGGCACGAATAAAAGGGAGCTTTTGAAAGGGAGAATTACACGGATTCCAAGGAGGAGATTGAAGATCAAAGTCGTCTTATTAATTCCGTTCTAGATCCCTGATGAATTTCTTTATTTATTTTATTTCTTATTTATTTAGTATGAACAACTAAACTTCTAGTTGGGAGGAACGATGTAATTTAGATCTATGATTTGATTTCAATTCTCAATTTCTTGGGCGTTAATTGCATGTGTTGATTTTACTACTATGTTTAATGCATGATTTACTTGGCCACTAAATCAATGATTTGTGAATTTTAACAAACCGAGAGGTAAGTTAAATATTTAGACCACGTAGTAAAATCCGACAATTCACATAGGAGCTAGAGATAGACTCTTATAATTGTCGTGATCCCCACGTGACAAAGAACATATCACAATTCCTACGTACATTAATGCATTTAATTAAGGATTAATTCGGACTATACATAGAGATATGGTAGTTGACTTAATTAAATAGGATTGATTTGAACTCGAGAGAGGTAAATTAAATTAATTTCGTGAATTCGATCTAACACAACTGCAGAGTAGAAATTGAGAGGAGAAATCAAATAGGATAACTAAAGATAAATTGGGATTCCCAACTTCACTCTCCATTGCTTCAACAACCCTTTATAATTTTGCTATTTACTTCTTTGTTATTTACAATTTCGCTAAAAAATCCAATCTTTACTCGTTATATATTTTTATTTGCTTTCGTTAAGATTAGTTTAAACCGATATAAAATAAACTAGTCCTCATGGGAACGATAATCCGGACTCTAAAGAGGTCCACTTTACTACTTTTGTGGCGATATCGTACACTTGCGATTATATTTTTCACAACAAGTTTTTGGCGCCGTTGCCGGGGACTAATTTTATTTATATCGGTTTATATTAATCATATTTTTAATTTTAGTTTTAGTTTAATTTTAGTTTTTATTTATAAAAGAATTTTGATACTTGTTTTTATTTAAATTTTGCAGAAATTTTGCATCTGGTGCATGACCCGCTCTCAAGGGGACATTTTAGAAGAATTCGACCCAGAAATTGAACGCACATTAAGAGCCAGACGCAAATTAGGCATGGAACGCACTGTAGAGGAGGAAGCTAGGCGAAGAGCTGAGGTAGACGAAGAAGCACGAAGAAGGTTGGCTCTGATCAATAGGCGGCATGAAGAACAAGAAGATGAAGAGGGAGCCGATGTCGACGACGGTGGAAATCTACCTATGGCGAAATTTTTGACTCCACCGGTGGCCCCATCTCGATCAAGCATTGTGTACCCCCCATTTGGGAGGAATGAGTTTCAATTGAGAGCCGACTTGATCAACTTGTTCACCAATAGCCTTCAGTTCTACGGCCACACACAGGAGAACCCGCACACTCATCTGGCAAGATTTTTAAGGATGTGCCAAAACTTCAAATTTGACGGGGTTAATGAAGATGCTATAAGACTTCGTCTTTTTCCTTATACACTGAGAGACGGTGCTTTGGAATGGCTAGATTCGGAGCCTGATGCAAGCATAACTACATGGGATGACTTGGCCCGAAAGTTTTGCAATAAGTACTTTTCACCGGCCAAGATAGCAAAAATGAAGCTGGACATATCTGCTTTTCAACAATTCGACGGTGAGAGCTTCCATGAAGCTTGGGACAGATTCAAGGGCTTATTGAGAACGTGTCCCAATCACGGAATTGACAAAGGGACACAGGTGCAGTACTTTTACTCAGGATTATCCCCCCAGTTCAAATCCATAGTGGATTCGTCTTCAAATGGCTCTATCACTAACAAAAGCGTGAATCAAGCATGGGATTTATTGGAATTAATTGCCAAGACACAGACCATGTTCCCATCCGATCGTGTGATCTTAAAGAAAGGGCCTATGACGCATGAAAGTGATTCACTAGCATCCACTAATACGCAAATTGCTACTTTAACCAAACAAGTGGAGCTGCTAGTGAGGGCACAAACTCAAGGAGCGCACCCTATTCAGTCTAGTCCGGTATGTGGGCATTGCGGGGCGAAGCACCATATTTCTGAGTGCTTGCTATTGGGAGCCCAAAATGAGCAAGCAAACTATGTGGGAGATAATAGGCAGCAATTCAACCCCTATTCTCAGACTTACAATCCGGGGTGGAAATTTCACCCAAATCTCAGATATGGGGACAACTCTAACTACCCTCCGCCTGAGAACAAGCTAAGTTTGGGGGATATGTTCCAACAGTACATGCAAAAGACAGACAAAGTATTGGAACGGATAGGGGTAAACGCTAAGAACCAACAGGCCTCATCAAAAATTTAGAAGTGCAAATTGGTCAGATGGCTTTACAATTAGCAGAAAGACCTCGTGGAACACTCCCGAGTAATACTGAAACAAATCCAAGAGAACATGCCAATGCCATCTACACAGTGAAAGGGGAGCCTACAGTTCAGTCTGTTGAAGAAGAAACAGTGCCATATGTTCCACCAAAGGCCTTTGTACCCCCAATCCCCTTCCCTCAAAGGTTGAGAGCTCTTGCTAAACAAGCCGAGGTGCAAGCAATAACAACACAAAGCGGGACTCAATTGCCAGAGATTCATGTTAAGAGGCCGGAGAAAGAGATCCACGGTTCAGTGATTGAGGCACAAAATGAGGATAAAGAGGAAACCTGAACCATTGGTGGAGTTAGGGCTGAGAAGAAAGTTGAAGAAGTGGAGACAAAGACTCCAGATCCAGTAAAAGCCTATGTGCCACCACTTCCGTTTTCCCCAGAGGCTACAAAGAGCAAACTTGACAAGCAGTTCGCTAAATTTTTGGAAATTTTCAAGAAGCTGCACATCAACATTCCATTTGCCGATGCTCTTGCCCAGATGCCATTATATTTAAAATTCATGAAGGAGATGCTTTCAAAGAAGAGAAAACTGGAGGAGTTCGAAATAGTGGCACTGACAGAAGAATGCAGTGCAATCTTGTTGAATAAGCTACCACCTAAACTCAAAGATCCAGGGAGTTTTTCTATCCCTTGCAATATTGGTACTTTAAATTTTGATAGATCTTTATGTGATTTAGGTGCCAGCGTAAATTTAATGCCACTGTCTATTTACAGGAAACTTGGATTGGGCGAGCCGAAACAGACGACAGTGACATTGTAACTCGCAGATCGTACACTCAAGCATCCATATGGCATAGTAGAGGACGTTCTGGTCAAGGTGGGAAAATTTATTTTCCCGGTAGATTTCATGATAATAGACATGGAAGAGGAAATCCGAACCCCTCTCATTCTTGGACGTCCATTCCTAGCCACTGCACGAGCTCTAATCGACGTGGAAAAAGGAGAGCTAATTTTACGGGTTGATGAGGACAAGGTGACATTCAACATCCTTCACCGAGAGAGTAAACCTCCAGAAGAAAATTGTTTTGAGCTCCGGACAATCCAAAAAGAGGATGTTATGCCAGACGAGCCTGATAAGAAAGCTCAAAGCTGCCTGCCTGAGCTTTGGATGCCAAAATGGAAAAGGAAAAGCTTGAAAAGAAACAGCTTGAAAAGAATCGGGAAGAATACTTCAATCAATTCAATGCTTCCCAAATCCGCCTCAAACCTCCATGACCATAGTCACTGAAAGTCAAGCTCTAGACTATAAATAAAGCGCTTATTGGGAGGCAACCCAATGTTTCTTTCCTTTTCTCTATTTCTTATCTCTCTGTATGCTTTGCGTGCTTGACTTTATTTTTTATTTTATTTTATTTTTTTCCTAAATGTGCATGCATGTTTATTTTTAATAAATTAATTGCTTCTCATGATGTGTGTGTTTTGCAAAACGACTATCGTAGATCAACCAACCAAACGCAAGGACCCAACAACCCCTTATGCCTCAGTTAGCCCGCTGGGATGTTCAGTAACTTTTCACTTCTTATATGTTTACTTTTACATTGAGGACAATGTTGGTTTTAAGTTTGGGAGTGTGATTTTAATTTTTGCATGTGTGTTTAATTGTGAGTCGTAATGTTTGCGTCATTTTTTTTTATAAAAAAAAAATAATAATAATTTATGTTAGTCTGTCAAGTAGTGAATCGCCGATGATTTTTTCTTTTGGGCATAACGGAAAGAGGATGACAGTTGGACTTTTGAACATCACTTGATCTTTTAAAAATTTTTATGTTACTTATTGTTGCACGACTACCCGGATGGGAGCACATGGTCATTGTTTGACTTGGATTTATGTTGGGGTGTAATCTAGATCCTGGTTTCCCTAGTATTACCCGTAATTAAACGTTAAACCTTTAGAAGTAGGTAAACTTCCCCAAACCGAATTATAGGATCAAACTGGCTAAAGGCTAAGTTTGGGGTGGTAAGACTAGTGACTCTATGTTGGGGGAATTGCGGTTTGATGTTTTGATGTTTTTGCTTTGAGTTGAATGATTTTTGGTTGGCGAATTTGTACCGGCACTGACCGAGGCTATCATTCTCCCGTGAAAGAAAACAAAACAAAAAAAAAAAGAAAACACAAAAAAATAAAAGAGAAAACAAAGACATCATTCACATTGCATACATGCCCCATTCTCTTGCCTCATTGACTCGAGTGATTAAGTCTGAGGGGTATTTTACCTGGTGCCTTGAGTGACGAGCTCGGGAGTCATCGACCTAAAGCTCACTACACGGGTCCTTGAGAAAGCATTATTGTTGGGGCATTCCATTTGCATATCATACCAAAAATAAAAAACAAAAAAACAAAAAAAAAATCCGGGAAATGAAGAGTGATAGGGGTTAGAAGTGTTGGGAAAAGATTCAAAGACTGGATGTAACGCCCCGAATTCGAAGAACTCGGAACGCTAGTTCTTTCTTTAAAACTAACAATTTTCTAATTTTTTTTATATAAATAAATGCGGAAAGACAACAAATAGCTAAAATGCGGAAATTTATTTAAATTAATAAAATCAAAAGAGTGTCTCACGATAGTTTCAACACTGTCCTCAAAAACATCCAATTAAAGTACTAGTAAATTCAAAACATTCAATAGCCATTACTTCAACAGTTAAAAGTACTCAATTGTCAATGTAATTAAAGCGAATTTATTTAAAGGTCCCTAAGAGATTCCCACGCCTCGCCAAGCCTCAGCTCCTTAATACACCAATTTGTTCATTTGATAGAGAAAATCGTGAGTATTTTAAATACTCAGTAGATCCCGCGCACCACAATTAATATATATTACAAAATAAATGCACATAATCATCATTTTCATAAAATACGAACAGGCATAAAATACAAGTTCGTTCATCATCCCTCTTAATCGTGCACGTCATCATAGTGATTAATAGCACGTCATTATAATATATTAGGCCAAAGACCTATCGTCATAATGCTATTAAATCACGTCGCAATTAGGCAAAGAGCCTATCGTCATAGTGCCGAGGAAGCACGTCAAAAGTAGGCTAAAAAGCCTATCATCACATAACATTTACATGCAGCATTTATAATAATATTAATTGCAATTGCGCACATTTAAAAAAAACTTTTTAGAAAAGGGATCTACCTTAACCTTTAGCCGAGTATTGAGCTTACTAACGGTGAGAAATCAATCCTCTAGCTGTCCGTACGCCTCGTCTAGGCAATAACGAGTTTAATTTATGTTAATATTCTTAAATATTAAGTATCTATAAGTAATATAGAAGTTTGTGGACCAAAATGGAAAGAATATAAAACTTTGGGGGTCAATTTGAAAGAATTTAATAGTTTGAGGACCTATTATGCAATAAAAGTGAACTAAAAATATTTTGGGCTATATTATAACATTTTCAAATCATGAGGGACTAATATGCAATTAAATTTTGGGGGTTAGATTAAATATGAAAAAGAAATTGAAGGATTAAAAGTGAAATAAAAGTTTAGGGGTCAAATTGCAACAATTGAAAGTTAGGTACTTGAAATTAAATAAAATTTGAGGGCTCATTTAAATAAAATAAATAAAATAGGGGGTTAAAACTGTAAATAATATTTAGGGATTAAATCGTAACAATTAAAACTTGAGTACTTGTAAATTAAATAAATCTCAATGACCAACTTAAATAGAATCCAATAGCTTGGGGACTACGTTGCAAAATCCGGGTTTTTAAATGGGTTTGGGCCGGATCCGGGTCAAGACTATCTTCCTCACTCGACATTTCTCGTTTCTCTCTCAATCTCGCACGCTACTCTCGGGTCTCTCACACTCTCGATTTTCCGGCGGCTTTCCGGCCATTTTTTGGTCGGAAGAGGTGAGGTGAAGTGAAGTGTGGTGAACCTAGTGGTGGTCTTTGATTGAAAAATGGTTGAGTATTTAGGGAGAAATCAAGGATTGAAACGTAGGTAAAAATTTGGGTATTTTCAAAATTGGTTTGATTCGTTGAAAATTTTTGAAATCAAACTATCCTACCATGTTCTAGGGACAGAAAGGAAGGTGTAGGTATGGTTTTTGTAAATTAAGGTCGAGTTTTGGGTGTCGTTGATGTTTGGCCGAGCTTGTTTGTGCGTGTTTGTGTATGTATCGTGTATGTAGATGCCTGTGTGGGTGTGTTTTTGGGTCGAGGTGAAGATGATGATGGTGTTCGCGGGGTGGTGTTGTGGTGGAGATGCCGGCGGTGGTGATGGCGCGGTGTGGTGGCCGGCGGTTGGCATGTATATACGTGTATTGTGTATGTATATTGCTACTTTGTGTGAAAAATCAAGTGACAACACAAATAGATGATTAATACTTACAACAATAAAATTTAGAAATTGAAATATGAACAAAGTGGCAAGAAATATTACCTCTAGTGGTGGTTGGTTCCTTGAATGGGATAGAGTGAGATGATCTAGAGTGTTCTATTTGGGGGAGAGAGGGGAGGAGAGTGGGGCTAGGTCTTTGAAAACAACTTTAAGTTGTATAAGTAGGGTAAGAACTAGGTTACACTCTAAATGGGCCTTCTTAGAGTGTAAGAAATAGAATTGGACTACAAATAGGCCTCTAATTGGATCTAAAACGAATAATTTCTAAAGTTTGGTCCTCAAACGTAAATTGAAAATAAATAAATAAATATACACATTATAAATTATTATTTTTGTTTTCATTTTAAATAATTCAATATACTAGTAAATTTTATAAAATTTTAACTAGGCAGACGTCTGTGATTTAACTCTATAGGTGAAGTTGTAGCGACACGTTTGAGATTTTACTTTAATTAAATATTTTAATTTAAGGAAATTCGCGGTCACTACAACCTTACCCTCTTAAAATAATTTCGTCCTCGAAATTTAAACTTACTTAAAATATAAACTTACTTGATTCATAATGTTTGGGTATTGGGATAGGATCTCTTCTTCTTTCTCCCATGTTGCCTCATCCTTGCCGTGACTACCCCATTGAACCTTAACTAGGGGAACTCTTCGATTCCTCAGGGCATGGACCTTCCGATCTATGATCGTCACGGGTGTCTCTTGGTATGACAAATCCTTCTGAATATCCAAAGACTGAAAGCTCACCACGTGGCTTGGATCATGGACATACTTCCTCAACTGTGAAACGTGAAATACATTATGCACTGATGAAAGCTCGGGTGGCAAAGCCAAACGATAAGCTACTGCCCCAACTTCTTCTAGTATCTCGAATGGTCCAATGAACCGTGGTCTCAACTTCCCTTTCTTCCCAAGGCGTATGGTGCCCTTCATGGGAGACACCTTGAGAAATACTTCCTCTCCAATCTCAAACTTCAAGTCCTTTCTCCTCTTATCGGCGTAGCTCTTCTGTCTATCTTGAGCGGCTTTGATCCTCACTCTGATATTCTCTATAGCCTCAACAGTCTTCTCTACCATTTCTGGTCCCAACATCTTCCTCTCTCCAACTTCATCCCAATAGATTGGCGATCGACACCGTCGCCCATACAATGCCTCATAAGGCGCCATCCCAATCGTGGCTTGGAAGCTGCTGTTGTAGGCAAACTCTACAAGTGGCAAATGAGTTTCCCAACTCCCGGCTAAGTCTAAAATACATGCTCTCAACATATCCTCCAATATCTGAATGGTACGCTCAGATTGACCATCCGTCTGGGGATGGTATGCGGTACTGAATCTGAGCTTCGTGCTCATATCCGTCTGTAAACTCTCCCATAATCTCGAGGTAAACCTCGGATCTCGATCTGAAACAATGGACACAGGTACCCCATGTAGTCGAACAATCTCTCTAACATATAACTGTGCCAACTGGTCGATGCTGAGAGTCATCCTAATTGGTAGAAAATGCGCGGATTTCGTGAGTCGATCCACAATCACCCATACGACATCATGTCCTCTCGAGGATCTCGGTAGAGCCGTCACGAAATCCATAGTAATCTTCTCGTTTGAAAACAACATTATCTTTACGATTTATACTCAAGTGACCGTTTCTACTTAACTAAAAATATCAATCTCCTTTCGATCATAACATATTGTGCTCCTCATAGCAGAGCCTTAATAACATCGCATACGTTATCACTTAGATAATAATAATCGAGTATGTACCTCATAGTTAGTCCGTAGTAACTGAAAGGACCTCATTATCAAATATGTAAATTCGTTTGAATTACAAATAGTACAACCCAAAGAAATTTGGCAACAATATCATAATCGTAACCCTTTCTTTTTCTTCCAAAAATTTTCAAGTCTCGAATTCAAAACCATTACGACTCTGGTCATGTTCCAACTATATATGAGCCACAAATATTTTCCCTGAATATATCCTCCACTATAAAAATCCCTTAAAATGTGATCGTCACCCAATCCATTAGTTATCGCTCGATAGGAATGGAATTAATTTTGTTGAAAATAGATGGAACATTCATTAATTTGAACTCGGGAGTCTAAATAGAAAACGAAATTTTTGTCAAATCATTTCTTCACAAGAATTGTTTGTTGAGTTTATAGAGATAGGTTGATTACAATTATAGGTCGAAATCCCAAAAAAAAAAATCAACACTTTAACACATTTCCCTTGCATAACAAGCCAAATGTTGAAAAGGTAAAAGTTTTAAAATTTTTTTTTTTTCCTTTTTTTTTTCCATTCTTCTCGCAATGAGAAATATCATTTGAATCGCAACAGCATTAAAAGAGGAACATTCCATCCTCAATCGAAGGCTAAAGAAAATTTCATAATGTTGCATTAACTTATGCTCAAAGCGTTCTTACTTACCAAACAAGTAAGTCAAATAAAAGTATGATCTAGCACAACCTTATAATAATAATAATACTTCCAATGTTAACCATGTTTTCGAAATCGATTTCTATTTCTTTTCAAGAACAAGAAATGTATTTTGAATCAAATGGAACTTAAGAAAATTCAAAAATAACCGGTCAATCAAAGCTGGAAAGGATGGTGAAAGTTGGTGAAAACTTGATAAGTAATTTCATGAGTTTGCATAAAAACAATATTTTCGTTTGGATCATGTATGGGTCGAATGTCCTCAAAAACGACTCTCTCATCAATACCTCAAGTACAATCCTCAAACGTTACGATCCCCATGTCGATCAGAATCCCTTTAATAGATCAATATGTCATCAATAAACACGATGACGAAATTGTCCAAATACTGATGAAAAGCTCGATTCATTAAATCCATGAACACTATAGGTTCATTCATTAGACCAAAGGGAATCACTGTAAACACGTAGCCCCTATCGTGTCCTGAATCTTTGTCTTTGGTATATCCAGTAAACTTGACCTTCAAGCGGTGTTACCACGATTTCAAATCAATCTTCTAGAAAAGCAAGCACCCTTCAACTGATCAAACAAATCGTCAATGCTGGGTAGATGGTACTTATTCTTTATTGTCAACTTGTAGAGTTCTCCATAATCAATGCACATCCTCATATTGTCATCCTTCTCCTTTAACAAATACATGTGCTCCCCATGGAGACACACTTAGTTGGATGAAACCTTTCTCAGACAATTCCTCCAACCGTACAACCTTTGACCTCACATTTCAAATCCTCAAATCCCAAAAATCCAAATAGATTTTAAAATCAATCACACTCTCAAAATCGCGCTACATCCTTAAAATCAAAATCATCACACAATCACATTTTATATAGTTAATCCTCTAAATCCAAGCTGTTATCCTCAAACTCATTTCATAAAAATTATATATGAATTCTTCAAAATCTCTCCCAACCTCAATCTAGCAAAATTAAGTCAAACTTTGTCATTAGAAGTTCCCAACATAATATATATATATAAACATGCCACCCAAATTTAATAAATACATCTTGTAGTCACCTATCGGTCAATAGATGCATCTAACTTCAATTCATACGATCTAAACTTCTTCACCACTAATCAACTTTTCATATCTGACAATAAAATAAGTTTAAATCGAGAATCCTAACATTTATTGGTAATCCCGTAACAAGATAACCTCAGTACATAACTTTCACCACTTATCCTCAATTTATAACCTTTGATCTCAAATGATTTTCATTGAGGAGACTATAACATGCAAGTATAGAACTCACAAACTTCACTTGAGTATAAAAATGCATATTCACGACCCAAAACATAGGCGATTAGATAAAATCTTCTATTACGTTAAAACTTCATAACAATGCAATCCAATAATCTCATCTCGAGTGCACAAAAATAAAAACAATAATATCCATGATCAATTAATATCACACACTAACTTGCATTCGTCAGTATCCTTACTCATCTTGTCCTTCATCCTTTACACTCAAGAATTTCGGAATATCTAGCATAGCACGGGTCTAATTCCATCTTAATCATATCCATCATTCCATTGCAACCCTATTTTAACCAATGACATTGAATAAAAGCCCCATTAAAATCACAATCCATGATAACCTTATCTCAATGCATTACACTGACTTGGTGTCCCAATTACCATCAGCAATTACAAATCATCATTAGATATAGGCAAGAGAGAACAACAATACCCATACGCAATAGTCAATGAATCCTTATAATCATGAATTCAATTTCGAGGACTAGAAATATTACAAAATATAATTTAATTCATGCTTTACTCACCAGATGAACGTTTCACCTTAAGCTCAAACTCGGTCTCTTTCTCTCTATTCGAATACAAGCACTTCATTCATAAAACATTATATCTTACATAAAACATTTCATCTCATGTATCCGAAAAAAATGAACAATAAAATCTTCATAAAATAACTTATTTACCTCGAAGTCGGCGGAGAGGCGATGGTCGTGGTAGCTCTAAGGATTTTAAAACTCTTTAAAATTTCAAAAATCCTTGAAAAATACTTTAAAAATTTGCAAGTCTACAGAATCATAGACCCGCTCTGATACCAAGCTGTAACGCCTCGAATTCGAAGAACTCGGAACGCTAGTTCTTTCTTTAAAACTAACAATTTTCTTTTTTTTTTTATATAAATAAATGCGGAAAGATAACAAATAGCTAAAATGCGGAAATTTATTTAAATTAATAAAATCAAAAGAGTGTCTCCACGATAGTTTCAACAACTGTCCTCAAAACATCCAATTAAAGTACTAGTAAATTCAAAACATTCAATAGCCATTACTTCAACTTAAAAGTACTCAATTGTCAATGTAATTAAAAGCGAATTTATTTAAAGGTCCCTAAGAGATTCCCACGCCTCGCCAAGCCTCAGGCTCCTTAATGCAATTTGTTCATTTGATAGAGAAAATCGTGAGTATTTTAAATACTCGATAGATCCCAAGCACCACAATTAATATATATTACAAAATAAATGCACATAATCATCATTTTCATAAAAATACTGAGCAGGCATAAAATACAAGTTCGTTCATCATCCCTCTTAATCGTGCACATCATCATAGTGATTAATAGCACGTCATTATAATATATTAGGCCAAAGACCTATCGTCATAATGCTATTAAATCACGTCGTAATTAGGCAAAGAGCCTATCGTCATAGTGCCGAGGAAGCACGTCAAAAGTATGCTAAAAAGCCTATCATCACATAACATTTACATGCAGCATTTATAATAATATTAATTGCAATTGCGCACATTTAAAAGAAACTTTTTAGAAAAGGGATCTACCTTAACCTTTAGCCGAGTATTGAGCTTACTAACGGTGAGAAATCAATCCTCTAGCTGTCCGTACGCCTTGTCTAGGCAATAACGAGTTTAATTTATGTTAATATTCTTAAATATTAAGTATCTATAAGTAATATAGAAGTTTGTGGACCAAAATGGAAAGAATATAAAACTTTGGGGGTCAATTTGAAAGAATTTAATAGTTTGAGGACCTATTATGCAATAAAAGTGAACTAAAAATATTTTGGGCTATATTATAACATTTTCAAATCATGAGGGACTAATATGCAATTAAATTTTGGGGGTTAGATTAAATATGAAAAAGAAATTGAAGGATTAAAAGTGAAATAAAAGTTTAGGGGTCAAATTGCAACAATTGAAAGTTAGGTACTTGAAATTAAATAAAATTTGAGGGCTCATTTAAATAAAATAAATAAAATAGGGGGTTAAAACTGTAAATAATATTTAGGGATTAAATCGTAACAATTAAAACTTGAGTACTTGTAAATTAAATAAATCTCAAGGACCAACTTAAATAGAATCCAATAGCTTGGGGACTACGTTGCAAAATCCGGGTTTTTAAATGGGTTTGGGCCGGATCCGGGTCAAGACTATCTTCCTCACCCGACATTTCTCGTTTCTCTCTCAATCTCGCACGCTACTCTCGGGTCTCTCACACTCTCGATTTTCCGGCGGCTTTCCTGCCATTTTTTGGTCGGAAAAGGTGAAATGAAGTGTGGTGAACCTAGTGGTGGTCTTTGATTGAAAAATGGTTGAGTATTTAGGGAGAAATCAAGGATTGAAACGTAGGTAAAAATTTGGGTATTTTCAAAATTGGTTTGATTCGTTGAAAATTTTTGAAATCAAACTATCCTACCATGTTCTAGGGACGGAGAGGAAGGTGTAGGTATGGTTTTTGTAAATTAAGGTCGAGTTTTGGGTGTCGTTGATGTTTGGCCGAGCTTGTTTGTGCGTGTTTGTGTATGTATCGTGTATGTAGATGCCTGTGTGGGTGTGTTTTTGGGTCGAGGTGAAGATGATGATGGTGTTCGCGGGGTGGTGTTGTGGTGGAGATGCCGGCGGTGGTGATGGCGCGGTGGTGAGGTGGTGGCCGGCGGTTGGCATGTATATACGTGTATTGTGTATGTATATTGCTACTTTGTGTGAAAAATCAAGTGACAACACAAATAGATGATTAATACTTACAACAATAAAATTTAGTAATTGAAATATGAACAAAGTGGCAAGAAATATTACCTCTAGTGGTGGTTGGTTCCTTGAATGGGATAGAGTGAGATGATCTAGAGTGTTCTATTTGGGGGAGAGAGGGGAGGATAGTGGGGCTAGGTCTTTGAAAACAACTTTAAGTTGTATAAGTAGGGTAAGAACTAGGTTACACTCTAAATGGGCCTTCTTAGAGTGTAAGAAATAGAATTGGACTACAAATGGGCCTCTAATTGGATCTAAAACGAATAATTTTTAAAGTTTGGTCCTCAAACGTAAATTGAAAATAAATAAATAAATATACACATTATAAATTATTATTTTTGTTTTCATTTTAAATAATTCAATATACTAGTAAATTTTATAAAATTTTAACTAGACGAGCGTACGCAGTTTAACTCTATAGGTGAATTGTAGCGACACGTTTGAGATTTTACTTTAATTAAATATTTTAATTTAAGGAAATTCGCGGTCACTGCACTGGAGATTTGGAAACTTGGAGTAAAGATGGATAGATGGATAGCGGTAGTTTCCTTAACATTTAGTCACTTTCACTTAACATCTTGTGTGGAAAAATGCATGGACATATTTATAGAACACCACATTGATTAAATACCCCGGGATCTGAGAGAAAAGCATAAGGAGTGAATCCTACGAGTGGGGTAAGGAAAATCTTACCACGAGGGAATACGGGCATGGTATTGTGATGTGCATTCTGTGATTACATTCTAACATGGATTTGAGTTGCGCAATGATTAACGCACACACACACCGTATGTCGTGCATATGATAAGTGAATAGTTTTGTGACTGTTTATTTGGTCTGACCGAATTCTACAAGTATTTTATCGGTCTGAGGCGAATAATACAATACTTGACATGTTCTGAGTCTTATTTGCAATTAATGTCTATTGCGTGATTGTTTTCTATATGTTGTTTGAGTTTCTTGTTCGAGGGCGAACAAGAGTTAAGTTTGGGGGTATTTGATAGTTATTTAGTTTGTGGTTATTTTATAGTTTTTATAAGTAAATTAGAGCGTTTATTATGTTTAATTTTGTCTATTTTTTAGGTAAAAGACCAACACGGATGGACGGCAATGAAAAGAAGTGAAAAAGAGCAAAAAGGACCAAAAGTGACGAAAAAAGGGAAAACGGGGACCAAAACAAATAAGATTGGAAGATCAGGGACTTGAGCTGCAAATATGTTACGGCCGTATCATGCCTATCGTACGGCCGCAACCCCATCAGCTGAAGAAAGAACAACGACCACCCGAAAGCACGATACGGCCGTAAGAATTGAGACATACGGCCGTATTGAAACGCGTTACGGCCGTAACAAGAAGTACATACGGCCGTAACCATGAGCAGTTTTGGAGCAGAATTCGAGCAAAAAACGCGATACGGCCGTAAGGATCACGAGATACGGCCGTATCTACGAAAAACCCGAAATTCCTAATTTAACTAGGAATCCTATTTTTGGTGGGTTTTGGCTACTTCTTGGGTAAGAAATTAAGACCTATTCTAAGCCTATAAATAGAGGAGAGTAGGCACGAATAAAAGGGAGCTTTTGAAAGGGAGAATTACACGGATTCCAAGGAGGAGATTGAAGATCAAAGTCGTCTTATTAATTCCCGTTCTAGATCCGGTGATGAATTTCTTTATTTATTTTATTTCTTATTTATTTAGTATGAACAACTAAACTTCTAGTTGGGAGGAACGATGTAATTTAGATCTATGATTTGATTTCAATTCTCAATTTCTTGGGCGTTAATTGCATGTGTTGATTTTACTACTATGTTTAATGCATGATTTACTTGGCCACTAAATCAATGATTTGTGAATTTTAACAAACCGAGAGGTAAGTTAAATATTTAGACCACGTAGTAAAATCCGACAATTCACATAGGAGCTAGAGATAGACTCTTATAATTGTCATGATCCCACGTGACAGGTGGACATATATGAATTCCTACGTACATTAATGCATTTAATTAAGGATTAATTCGGACTATACATAGAGATATGGTAGTTGACTTAATTAAATAGGATTGATTGGAACTCGAGAGAGGTAAATTAAATTAATTTCGTGAATTCGATCTAACACAACTCTAGAGTAGAAATTGAGAGGAGAAATCAAATAGGATAACTAAAGATAAATCGGGATTCCCAACTTCACTCTCCATTGCTTCAACAACCCTTTATAATTTTGCTATTTACTTCTTTGTTATTTACAATTTCGCTAAAAAATCCAATCTTTACTCGTTATATATTTTTATTTGCTTTCGTTAAGATTAGTTTAAACCGATATAAAATAAACTAGTCCTCGTGGGAACGATAATCCGGACTCTAAAGAGGTCCACTTTACTACTTTTGTGGCGATATCGTGCACTTGCGATTATATTTTTCACAACATGTACAAAGACATAGACTCGCTCTAATACCAAGTTATAACGCCCCCCGTTTTATGAGCCCAGAACGTTAGTTCTTTCTCAAAATATTTCATAATATTTATTTTAAATAATAATAATGATATTAATAAATGCAGAAAGATAACCATTAATTAAGATGCGGAAATTCATTTAAAATAACATCCACTTAGAGTATTTTATATTTATTCGATCTCTGGAAATTCAAAATATTTAACATAAGACACGAAATAGTCCAAAACGTTTGAAACAATATACTTCAATACATCAAGTTTGTTTAAAATAACAAAAGAAATGAAATTTCTTATTAATAATCCCTAGAGAGCTCCCACGACTCGCCACGCCTCCAATCTCCTTAATCTGTAATTTGTTAAAAACGAAAGTGTGAGTATTTCAATAATACTCAGTAGGCTCTGCGCAAGTTAATCAATCTATACAAATATATAAGGCAAAATAGATATGCAAACTCTGGCATCTAATACCCGAAGGTAACTTTGGGCCCGAAGGCAGCTCTAGGCCCGAATGCAAATAATTTGTCCGGAGGTAACTCTAGATTCGAAGGCAAGTAATTTGCTCGAAAGCAACTTTGGGCCCAAAGGCAAGTCCAGGCCCGAACGCAAGTTTATTACATATTAAAAGCACTCATGTAGTATAGATTATAAATGAGCGATAAGTAAAAGTGAGTCTTTTAAGCCTACCTTAAGTCTCTCCCGAGTTTCTAGCCTACTAAGCGGTGAGAATCAGTCCTCTATCTGTTCATACGCTCCGTCTAGCTAATAACAAATTTAAGTGATGTCAATGCTCTTAAATATCAAACATTCATAAATAATGCAGAAGTCTTGGACCAAAATTGAAAGAATATAAAAGTTTGGGGGTCAATTTGAAAGAAGTTAATAGTTTGGGGACCTAATATGCAATAAATTGAACTAAAAATATTTTGGACTCAATTATAAGATTTTTAAAACATGCAGGACTAAGATGCAATTAAAATTTGAGGGTTAACTTGAATAGGAATAAGAAATTGAAGGATTAAAAGTGAAATAAAAGTTTAGAGGTCAAACTACAACAATTGAAAGGTAAGGACTAGAATTTAAATAAACTTTGAGGGCTTACTTAAATAAAATCAATAACTTGTGGGACTAGATTTGAAGATATAAAGGGTGATTGGGAGTGTTTTTTAATGGTTTTTAGTGTAAAGGAGGAGAGAGAATGAGTGGAGTTTAGTGGTTGAGATTTGTGGATGTGATTGATTTAGGAGAGATAAAAAGGTTGAAAAAAGTGGAAAATTTTGGAAAAAAGTGTTCCCAATCAGGGGCATAGTTTAATGGTTAAATCGTAACAATTAAAAGTTAAGGGATTTACAAATTAAATAAAACATAAGGAGCAACTTAAACTAACTAAAGGAGTCAGAGGACTTGACTTGCAAATATTCTAATAAATAAATAAAAGAAAAATCACTCGGCTTCTCTAGCTCTCTCGTTTCTCGCGTGTATCTCGCTCGTACTTCACTATGCTCGGCTTAGGGAAGGTGGTCTCCGCGGTGACGTCCCGCTTGCCGACTGCAAGTGTCAATGGTAGGTTGGCGATCTCATCGGCGAAGCTAATTGAAGGATTTGGTGAAGAGGAGACAAGAATTTTGGGGTTGAAGTTCAAAACAAAGATTTGGAATTTCTCGCAATTCGACCTAATCTTTAATCCTTTTCGAAATTAAATGGCTCTATGGTGTTCTATAGAAATAGGGGAAGGTGTAGGTATAATTTTTAGATCGTGGAATTGAGTTTGAATGTCTGTGATGTTTCTTGCCGAGGGTGCTACGGCGTGTATGTATATGTATGTATTTGCTGCATGAGTTTGTGTATTGCTATGTGTGTGGAGATAGTGGTGGTGATGTGGTGGTGGTGTGGTGGTGCAGTAGGTGGAGTTTGCTACTACACTTGTGGGCTGCGATGTGTGTGGATTTGTGCATGTGTGTGTGAAACTTGAGATAATAGACTAACAACTAATCAAAACGAGGATGTCACTGGCCCTTCGGTTTGAAAAAATTTCAACAATGAGTATTTAAAGGGTATTCTAAAGTTAGAATTTGGTTAGGGCAATCTTATTGAGTTAGAACACAATTGGGCGGTAAATGGGCTACTAATTGGGTTAAATAGACTCTAAACTCAGATTGGACTTTAGTAAAATAAAAATATTTGGGGACTAAAATAAGTAAATTTCAAAGTTTGGTCCTTAAAAGTAAATTTGGAAATAAATAAATTTTTATAAATTATTTTCTTAAAATAATTAAATATAATAATGAATAATATAAAATTCAGCTAGACGAACGCACACTATTAAATTCTATAGGTAAAGTTGCAACGACACGTTTGAGATTTTATTTAATTATTTATTTTTATTTAAAGAAATTCGCGGTCACTATAAAATCAATACCTTATTTGCATCCCTCAGTGGCTTTATTTTTTCCATAGGGCCAATAGATGAGGAATTTGCAGTAGAGGATGATAAATCACCACTTATCTGGGAAGTAGTGCGAAAAGCCACCCAAAATCTAATAATAATAATTCAAATAAACACAAATCCGTTTGCTTTTATAGTCCAAATTGTTTAAAGAAATTACAAATGCAATGAAAACAATTGGAATAATTTAATTACCGAAAACAAAACTCTTCTATCTCAGGAAAATGCAGTAGTATTGTCTACAAAAAATATAATAGTGTTCAAAAGACTAAAATAGAATTAATTATAACCTTAAGATTAACAAATTGTAGGAGGATATTTAGAATTACCAAAGAAATGGCCAAAGGAAAAAAAAAAACAAAAACAAAAACAAAAAAGAGGAGGATAGTAGATGACCTCATCTTTTAGCAATTTAATTAATTTTGATTAATTTTTGCAATGAAATCATGTCAATTTTTGTGCAATAAAAATGTGTCCAATTAGATCTTAGAAATACAATTAATTTTTGTTAATTATAATTAGTTTATGCTTTTAGCTAAAATAATTTTTAATTTCTAAAATAATTAGCTTAATAGCCGTAATTTTAAGAATTGCATGAACCTAATTGTCAAGATATTTTATAAATTAAAGAATATCTTTCAATTTAAAAGGTACCTTTCATTTTAAGAGGAAATCTTACGAACCCGTAACAATCTATTTAATTTTAGTTTTTAAATTTTTTTTAATCGGAGTATTTTCAAACCCGTTCTAATGAAATCAAAGTTTCCAAAATTTTCTTTTATATAAATCGAATTTTAAAGATATTTTGGAATTTAAAAGGCGTCTTCCAATCTTGAGGATATCTTTTTTAAAAGGAAATCATGTCAACTCATAGTAATCTAATTAATTTTTGTTATTTCTTTATTTTTTAAATCAACTATATATTTCCTCTCTTAGCAATATAATAACTAATTTGGGATTTTGGCGCAAATAGTCCCAAAAAACTAGCCATATTGCAGATTTAGTCCCAAATAATAAAAGGTAGCGCAAATGATCCCAAAAAAAACTTTGGTGTGCAAATGGTCCATTTGGATGGACTCCGTCCGTTTAACCGTTAGTCAAAGTCAACTGCTGAAATAAATTGCACAAAAGGTCCTAACTTTGGATATTGTTACAATCAAGTCCAAAATTTTGAAAAATGTATACTTTAGTCCCAAATTTAGTTAAATTGTATGATTTTATATTTTATTTTTTCTATGGGTGCTTATTTGGTCCGTAATTAATTTTATTGAATTAATTTGATCTGGGTCTTGGTTTTTATCAAAAAATTTCAACACAGTAGCATTTGTTCGTATTAATATAGTATCACAACTTTCGAAATTTTCTTTAGCATTAGAGATGCGCACATTTTGATTTTAACCAATAGCTAATAATAAATATAATAATTTTATATTCATAATAATTAATTTATATAGGTACAATAATTATATTTATTATAAATCATTATATAATTTAACTAAATTTGGGACTAATTTTAATTCAATAAAATTAATTACGGACCAAATAAGAACCCATAGAAAAAATAAAATATAAAATTATATAGTTTAACTAAATTTGGGATTAAAGTATAAATTTTCAAACTTTTGAACTTGATTGTAATAATATCTAAAGTTAGGACCTTTTGTGCAATTTATTTCAAGTGAAATGGACCAAATGTGCACCCAAGTTTTCAGCAGTTGACTTTGACTAACGGTTAGACGGACGGATTCCATCCAAATGGACTATTTGTGCACCAAAGTTTTTTTTGGGACTATTTGCGCCAAAATCCCTAACTAAGGAATTTTGATAATTTTCTTCCATTGAAATCATGTCAATTTTCATCAGATGAAACAGTCTCCAATTAAATCATAGTAATATAATTAATTTTAATTAATTTAAATCTTAGCAACATATTAAATTCTAATTAATTGTAATATAATTCATTCTAATTAATTTTCATTTTTAACTTATTATTTCTACAATATTTAGTTTAATATATGTTATTTTTGGGGAGTTGTGTGGATATGATTTTAAAGATATCTTATAATTCAAAATAAATCGGCGAACGGTGATGGTATCTCCAGCACATCTCCTTCCCCTTCTTTCTTCTGCTTCGGACCATCTCTATCCTTTTCTTTCTTCTCCTCCTGCGCATTTCCTTCCTCTTCTTTCTTCTTCTTCTTCTTCTTTTTCTTCTTCTTCAGCACATTCTCCGGTGGTACACCACCTGCTGTTCCTGAATCCTCCGAGCCATTCTTCAACAAACCTTGCAGGTATTCTTCCACTTTTTTTGTTCTCCCGAGCCCAATCTACAGCCTCTTCCCCAGCCTTTTTCATTGCCTCCCTGTGGCACCGGATAAAATCTGCTATCCTCCCTGTAACATTAATGTTATACTTTTCTTTTAGTTTTTTGTAAAAATTTAATGAATACTAATTTTGTATCACACAATAATCAAATCTAAATAAAATTATTAACTTTCATTAATTTTCATTAATTTTATTTTTTTAAAAATTAATTTTTGTTTTGTAGTTCATTATCTGTAAAAAAGATATTATTCTATATACAGATATAATGTTTATATTTAGATTAAAAAAATAATAAAAAATAACTATCAATACTTATGCAGGGAAACAAAATTAAGATTTAATATTTAATATTTAATATAAATAATAATTTATTAATTTTCTTGTTAGGAATGATTATTAATTAATAAAAAATCAAAAAATCAAACGACAAAAAGGTTGTAGAAAATGAGTTCCAAACAGTGGAGATTTGAAAAAAACCTAATTTTGACTATACACATTTCTTTATTTTGGTGAGGATTAGATTTAATATGGATAATAATTAGTTAATTCGTTTGTTAGGGATTACTTATTGTTAATAAAAAAGGAAAAGATCAAGAGATTAAAAAAAAGGGGGGGCTTCGCTTTAGGCTAGAAAACTAATTAATTTAATTAAAAAAATAGGGTAAAAACTCCTTGCTTTTCTTTATATATAGATATAGATATAGATATAGATATTGATATTTAATATTTAATAGAAATAATGATTTGTTAATTTGTTTGTTAGGATCGATTATTAATTAATAAAATATGAAAAATTTTTAAAAAAAAACTTGCAAAAGATAAGTTTGAATTAGTGATGATTTGAAAAAGAATCTACTTTTGGCGATACACACTTCCTTATTTGGTGAGAATACGAATTAATCTATGCATTAATAAAGAGAGATCGCTTTTGGATGAAATTTTTCCACTTATTTTTTAGCCTTTTAAATATAGATTTTGGAGGGTTTTTTCCTTCTATGAGACTTTCTCTCTGTTGGTTGATTTTTAAATTAAGGGGGTTTAATTTCGATTTGTAAGAATTTTAATAGACTTTTAAATTTAAATTGAGTGATTTTCATGGAATTTCATTTAGGGGTGAACAAAAAAATCAGAACTGAGCGGATAGACCAGAACCAAACAAGAAAAACTGGAACCAAATGGTTATTCTAAAAACAATTAAGAACTGGAGCAGAAAAATAAGGAACCAAAAACTGAACGGTTTTTTTCTAAAAACCGAAAACCGAACCGAAATCAAGTAACTTAATTTGAAAATTAAATTCACATACGCTTTTCTGGTAAATTTCTTGTCATCTAAATATTTTCATCAATAATTTAAATTTATGGGTGATAAAGAATGCCTGGAGAACATATATATCCAAAAACTAACGCAAATAAAGTTTCGTGTTCGAAAGTTACACCCTTATTTATGTCTTATATTTTTATGAAAACTGACAGCAAAATCAAAAATATTAAAATACATGGACCAGAATGGGAACCAAATGGAACTGAACCTGAATGGATATCTTGCTTGAAAGGAGCCAAATGGTTCCATTTTTTAAGGATCTAGATTTTTTGGTTCGGTTCCCGGCTGTCCAATACCCGGAACCAAATCTGAAACGTCCACTCCTAATTTAATTGACTTTTATTGAATTTTGACAGATTTCTACAGATTTTCACAGAACCCATAAAAATCTTCAATGGATTTGGAAGGACTTTTATTTCCAAACTTTTACTGAATTTCTTTAGAATTTATTTGACAACATAGATTTTCATTTCATAAAATAAATAGTATTAATCTTATTGAGATTAGACTTTTATTATCTTTTCTAATAAAATTATTGTGGTTTCAAAAGTGGAAATTAGTAATAATTAATTATTTTTTTTAACAGAGTAATAATTAATTATTGTATACATAATATTTTTTCTTAAAAGATAATAATTTTTTAACTACAAAAAATACATAACTATTGCAAACAGAGATTTCACAATATTTTGATATAATTTGATGAGAGAAACTAAAAAATTGTCTCATATTTAATTAGTATATCAGAACTTATATCAAATTATTAAAATAACAAATAGATATAAAATATTTAATTATCAATTTTAAAACTTTTCACAAACTTTTCTGAATAATTATCTTTTTCATGAAAAATTGAAGAAAAAGAAAATAAAAATATTATAAGAACTTTTTTACATCATTCTTATTGTGAATTAATAAAAAATGAAAAAAAAAATAAAGAAGGAAAGGTAATGACAAATGGTGGTGGTGGTTGCGGCGGCGGCGATGTTGTGGTGGCGGTGATGTGGTGGTCGTGGAGGCGGTGGCGACAACAATGGTGGTGACTGGTGTGATGAATAAAAGTCCATCAAAATCTTAAGGTGAGTGATAGATTTCATATGATAAATTATGTTCATACTTTATGCTAAAAGATAAGTACCTAATGAATTCCATTAAAGTTCTTAAAAATCCAAGATCATAATTTCATAAGATTTTTAAAAATCCTCATTTAATACCTTATGACTTTAATGGACTCTTAAAAAATCCATAAAAATCTATATTGAATACCAAACTATTTTAATTACTTTTAAAAGTTTCAATTGAATACACCCAAAATTTTCCAAATCTATCAGATTCCTTTAAAATCTCAATTGAATACGCCCTCTTAAGATCTGGTTTTCCCACTTATGAGACTTTCCTTCAATTGACTAATTTTTTTTTAACTAGTTGTTTTACCCCGTGCGTTGCAAGTGAAACAAATTTTTTAAACTAATAACGGTATTAATAAATATTAGTAACATATTAATATAAAACTTAAAAAAATAATTAAAGTAAAGAATGAGTTACAACAATAACCTTAATTAATACAACTCACAAAATAATTCTATAAAAAATTCGACAGAGTTTCTATGTATTTCGTACTAATCCATCATGCAAATATATAAGAAATAACTTACCAAAATTCACACAAGTTAATATACTATTCTCCACAAAATAGTAATTTAATTAGCATTTACACACGTGCATTGCACATGATCACAATTTGTGGCATAACTCGTGATAATATATTACATTTTGCTCATTGTAAGATTAATTTACTAATGTTAATCCAAAATAAAATAACATTAATTATATATCAGTGTATTACACATTATTAATAATTAATATGTAAATAATGATTTTTAAATTTTGATTATGAAATATAATTAACATAGAGATATATTATAAAATGGAAATGTAATGAGTATAGATCGATATACCCTAACACCCTGTTCTTGTACCACTAGGAAACATTTATCCTCGTCCTGGCTTATCCTCATTAATCTAGGCCGAGCGAGGATGATATAAGAATTATAATTGGGTGGAAACTTCTGTGCCCCGTCCCCATCGTAATGGTTTAATAAAAAAACCTTTTATTTTATGTCTACTTTTTAACATATATGTTAGCGATAGTTTATTTTTTCAATAAACACCTTCTAAATGATTTTAATAAGTTACAATATAAATAATTTTCGTTAATATAAGTTATAATATAAATTATTTTAATAAGTTATAATATAAATAATTTTCGTTAATTTTTGGGTTTAACCAAAGTATTTCTAAAAGAATAAATTATTTCCAAAATAATTAGCTTGATAGCCGCAATTTTAAGAATTGGACAAATCTAATTTTAAACATATGTTATAATTGAAAAGATATCTTGTAATTTAAAAAATATAGATATATATCGATATAGATTCAATTAATTAAAAAATTTATTGATGTTAAAATAGAACGATTAATTAAACAAATTTGATGTTACATGTTTATTGTAATTTTTGTGTAAAGATTTAATGAATTGTAACTTTTGATCACACCAAAATTAAATCTTAGTGAAATTTTTAATTTTAATTAATTTTCATTTATTAGCTAATTATTAGTTAAAAATAATTAATTCTTTCTAAAACTAATTAAAGGGTCCAAGCTAAAATTTTAATTTTCATGTTCCATATTTATTTTAATTTTGATGTAAAAATTTAAGGAATTATAATTTTCTGTCACACAAAATTAAATCTTAGATAAAAAATTAAATCTTAGATAAATTTTCTGTCACACAAAATTATTGATAAAAAAATAATTTATTATTTCAAAAATTCATGAATGAGTGCAAACTAATTTTTAAAATTTTTAGTACAAATGGGAATCGTAGTGGTGGGCTGGTGTCTCAAACTTGAGCCAATTGCCGGAAAATTTCTTTTAATTTTTGTGTAAAACTTTAATGAATGGTAATTTTTTATCGCAGAGAAATTAAATCTTAGCGTAATTGTTAATTTTAATTAATTTTTGTTTCTTAGCTAGTTAGTTATAAAAATAATTAATTATTTCTAAAATTAAAGTAATGGGTCCGATCTTATTTTTTAATTTTAATGTGACACCTTTATTTTAATTTTTGGGTAAGAATTGAACGAAAGATAATTTCATATCGCATAAAAATTCAATCCTAGAAAAAATTATGAAAAAAAAATCAATCAAAGATTTATTTTAATTTTTGGAACGGTCTTGTATTGGTCAACACATAAACCTCTAAATTGAACAAAATGGAGTTATGTTTTTTTTATAGTTACAAAATGAAAAGAGAGATAGAGATAGAGTGTGTGTGTATATATATATATATACACATGTATATATATACACATGTATGTATATTATAGGAAAGAGAAAATAAAAATAGGGTTGGCTTTAGATAGGAAAACAAATTTTAAGACAACAAAAGAATAATTACAAAAAAGCTTCTATTTCTAAATATATAGATATGGATTATTCTATATATAAATAAAATTATATTAGGAAAACAAAATTGGAGGGAAAAATTGATGATGTGGAATAAAAAATAATTAAAAAATTAGAAAAAGAATGTGATTAGCAGGGAAAAAAGGCTGCTTATATATATATATATATATATATATAATATAATAATATAGATTAAGATATGATTTTTTTATTTTTTTATTTTTTATTTCCTAATCCATATTAAATTCCTTAACAATAACCATTAACGGTCACGAATTTTATTAAATCTATCAATCTATATAATAATAATAATAATAATAATAATAATAATAATAATAATAATAATAATAATACACCCTATATAATATAAATATATAGAGAGAGAATTTTAATTATTTTTTAATTAGCATAGTCGATTTTCCTGCCTAGACGTTGGAGATTTTGTTTTTCTTTTTTTTTGTTATATTATTTTTTAAATTATAAAATTATATTCGACCAATTGATTATCTTGGAAATAATAAATTACTTTTATAAATAATTAGTTAAGAAATTAAAAGTACTTAAAATTAACAAGTTTGTTAAGATTTAATTTTAGTATGATACAAAATCACCATCGATTAAATTTTTGTACAAAAATTAAAATAGATTTGCATAGTTAAGATACAAAAATTAAATTGGACCATTAAATAATTTTAGACATAGTTAATTATTGGGTTATTCGCACAAAACCGCCCAATCTTTCTAGTTTATAATAATTCCAGCTCCCTTTTTTTTAAACATGGAACCGCCCAATTTTTAAATTAAGCGTCGCTGGGCCCCCAATTGTGGTTTTGTGCAGTAAAGTTTGGGGGTAAATTTTGAAACAATAATTTATTCAATATTTTATGTCTTTTTAAACTTCAGAAATTTTAGAAATGTGCAATTTAGTCCTAAATCTATTTAAACTTCACAATTTGAACTTTAATTTTTTTACAATTTAGTCCTAAATTTTTAATTTCGCAATTTCAACATTATTTTTAGAAAATTGGCGGAAAAGGTCCATAAATTTTGCGGCCCTGCAAAATTGATGCGAAATACAAAAAAACGTAGCGTGATATTATTTTCTGTAATTAATTTTATCGAATTTATTTGACATCGATTAAATAATTTTTATAGAACATTTTCAACATAGCAAAATTTGATCGCATTAATATCATAATTTGTCAAAAAAATTATTTAGAATTGAACACATGCACATTTTGATTTCAACTAATAGTTAATAATAAATGTAATCGATAAAATTTTCATAGGAATATACCACTAATGAAAAATAACCCGACGGTAGAAAAATAATATAACATAATTAAAACAAACTTAAGAAAAGAATAAAAAATAAACAAAAATCCAAACCCTCATAGGCCACACCAAACTCCACTTCTAATCCAACCGAGCAACACCCATCCTACCAGCGACAATCCAGGGGGCTTTCTCCCCATTTTTTCGTCTGCCAGCAAAGTTATCTACATGCGACAATTTACTGATTGTACCATCAGCTAGTACAACCAACATATTTCTTATTAGTAAATCGGGAGGAAAGCCCCTCGATTTGCTGGTATAACCAGCAATATCAAGTCCATTGGCTTTCTCCTAGTTGCCGGGTGGTGAAGTCGCCGTCATGTTTGGGGTTTTTATTTTTTTGTATTTTATTTTATTTTTTCTTTACATTTTACATAGTTTTTACAATGATAAATTTCTAGTAAAATTTTATGGAGATAAAATAATTATATTTATTATTAACTGTTAGTTAAAATCGAAATGTACGGATCTCGATTGCTACGGGAAAGTTTGAAAAATTATGATACTAATGGAAAGAGATGTTATTTTGTTAAAAATCGTTGATAAAAATTATTTAATAGGTGTCAAATAGATCCGATAAAATTAAATATAGACCAAATAAAATTACTATCAAATAAATTAATTCAATGAAATTAATATCCACGAAATCTCTTTTTTTTTTTATTTTGTACCAATTTCGTTGCAACCGAAAAATTTAAGAATCATTTTCACCAATTTTTCATAAATAATATTGAATTTTTAAATAAAAAATTTAGGACTAAATTGAAAAAAAAATAAAGCTAAATTTATGAAGTTTAAAAAATTTAAATTTGTACAATAAAATATTGTTTCAAGTTTTGGCCCCAAACTTTAGGCCATAAGAGGACAAAAGAAAGCTAATTTAATGGCCAAATTTGATGAAATCCGTCAATGGGGGAGTTCAGTGACACTTAATTTAAAGATTGGGGGTTCCACATTGAAAAAAAGAATGGAGCTGAAATTGTTACAAACTCGAAAGATTGGAGGGATTTTGTGAAAATAACTCTTAAAGGGTGATAGGGAACCCTTTTTTTCATTCTTTTTCAAATTTTTATCACTTTTTATCCATTCTTTCTTTACCCTATATCAATCACATCCAGTTATCTCATCACATCCACAAATCTCCACAACTCAATTTCACTCATTCTGTCTCCTCTTTTACATTAAAAACCATTAAAAATCATTATAAATGGTTCCTTGTCACCCTTTTATTTATTTTTACAAATAATTTGTGAAGAAATAAAAATTAATTAAAAATTTTGCCAGGATTTAATCTTGGTATGGTACAAAATTAAAATTATTTAAAATTTTACCTAAAAATTGAAAGAAACGTGTAACATTAAAATAATAATAAAAAAAAGAATGGGTACGTTTATTAATTTTATTTATAGTTAATTATTTTAAAATAAAATTAATTAAAAACATAAAAAATATTTAAAATAAAAAATTTTAGCTAAAATTTAATTTTTCTGTGAAGAAAAATTTAATAAAAAATTAATTATATTGCTAAATAGTTAATAAATACTTAAACTATAGAATATTCACAAGATGAAATTATTCAAAGTACAAGCGAAACTCTATCGAAATTCTGATAAAATTTTAATATGCGTTACCTAAATCGCATAATGTTCTGAATTGTGATTAGTTTTTTATGATCATTTTCAGTACTATTAAAGATATTCTATTTATATATTTATGAGAATTATGTCCACGGGGTTACTGCTAATATAGATAATAATTGGTTAATTTATTTGTTAGAGATTAATTATTAATTAATAAAAAGGAAAAAATTCAAAAGATAAAAAGGCTTTGGTTTTAGGTGGGAAAACTAATTTATTTAATTAAAAAATAAGCTGAAAATTCTCTACTTTTCTTTATATAAATCTAATAATTTTCTTTATATATAATAATAATAATAATAGTAATAATAATAATATAGATTAAATATTAATTCATGTATTAATTAATATACTAATTCAATAATAATATTATTGAATTAGTATATTACTATCTTTTATGAGTTATATCTATTGTGTATTTGAAATATGAATTCATATTAATTATCACTTATCTATTGTATATTTTATCTGTATTTTATGACTTATCATTGAAACACAAATTCTTATGTTATGACTTATTTGCTGTATATTTTATATATTTTATTACTTATGACTTATCTGTTAGACTCAAAAATAAATTAGAGCTAGTTTAGTATAATTTTAGACAATTTGTTTTCTCAATTTCCATTTTCAACTATTAATTTGATTGACCAAAGGCCTTGTGATCCAGCGGGTAAGTGTGTTTCGCACCCCTTTGGTTAAGTGTTCAATTCCCTTTTCTTACACTCAAAAAAAAAAAAGAACACTATTAATTTGATTAATTTGACAATTTTTTAAGTTTTTATACTACTTTTCTTCGTTTTCCAACTACACATTTTTTTTTAAAAAAAATTCCACAAATATCTATCAAACATGCTCTTAGCAAGAAACTTATATCTATATTATGATGCAACTTTAATCTAATTAAAATTGTCCCTCTCATCATTTTAACCTACTCTTTTATCAATTGTGACATTTTTTTAAACATTTTTAAAATATATTTTCTTTAATTGCCAACCAAACACGGTCCTTTGGTTTACTAGACCTGAGGCGAACTCTAAAAAATAGGGCCATTTTATTTATTTATTTATTTAAAGCTAATATAAAGCGACACATGAGACTCAACTAGGACCAAAGTAAAACTTAGTCAAACACACAATAATAAACTAACAAAAAAATATAAAAAGTTCCGTCAGAGTGCCAATGCAAGTAAAAAGGAAAAAAAAGCTCAGCCAAAGCCAACACAGTTGGCCATGAGGCCATGATATAAAAAAAGTAAAAAAAAAAAAATTCAGTCAGAGCTAACACAAATGGCACAAGAAAAAGATGTAAGTAAAAAGTCAAATATAAAAAGCTGGGCCAAAGCCAACACAAATAGCCAAAGAAAAGAAAAAGAGAGAATATCTTGCATTAATATTCAAGAAGAACAAAAGGACAGACATGTAGTAACAAAATAAAACAAATATCTCATCTGACCTTCATCAAAAGTGGTTGTTCTCTTATTACTCTTAAAATTGGGCCTAAAATTTTGGATTAAATTCAAAATTGGGTCATTCAATTATTAAAAAAAAAAAAAAAAGGCAAGCATAATGCGCAATTGGACTTCAAGTATAACGGACAAAAATAGGCCCCCGAAGGATCGAGCGTAAGGCGACCTCCTCATCTGCCTCATGACAGGACCGCATCTCCATACATCTAACCTCTCCCTCCTTAAAAGTGCATATCCCGGCCAAAACAATTGGATCCCCAAATTACCCTTCCACTTCCCAAAAATTTACAGGTCCTACAAAAGATCCTTAATTACGTATTGGCACGCATCTGCGATCCATCTTCCCCAACCAGCCCTTCATCTTCCCAAACCAGTATTGCGACGTACATCAGCTTCCTTTCCACCGCAAAACGCTTCCGATACACGCATCAGTTAAGAAGATGAAAGGATTGGTTTAATTAATTGCTCGGCCAGGATTCGGCCAGTATTTTAACTCAGGTAGCTGCCCGCATCACAGCGTCGCGGTGTGGCTGAAAGCAATTTTGTGTCCACTAAGGCTGATTGAAACGAGGTTAGTCGAAATCCCTTTGTGTTTTGCGTGGAATTCGATTGAGAATTGTTAATTTCTTCACATAATTACATGTTATGCCTAGAATGTTCTTGAAGATCTATGCTAATTAGGCGCAGCAATCTTATGTATGTGTGATCATATTCATCCTTTTATACGACTTAAAAGTGCATATCCCGGCCAAAACAATTGGATCCCCAAATTACCCTTCCACTTCCCAAAAATTTACAGGTCCTACAAAAGATCCTTAATTACGTATTGGCACACATCTGCGATCCATCTTCCCCAACCAGCCCTTCATCTTCCCAAACCAGTATTGCGACGTACATCAGCTTCCTTTCCACCGCAAAACGCTTCCGATACACGCATCAGTTAAGAAGATGAAAGGATTGGTTTAATTAATTGCTCGGCCAGGATTCGGCCAGTATTTTAACTCAGGTAGCTGCCCGCATCACAGCGTCGCGGTGTGGCTGAAAGCAATTTTGTGTCCACTAAGGCTGATTGAAACGAGGTTAGTCGAAATCCCTTTGTGTTTTGCGTGGAAGTCGATTGAGAATTGTTAATTTCTTCACATAATTACATGTTATGCCCAGAATGTTCTTGAAGATCTATGCTAATTAGGCGCAGCAATCTTATGTATGTGTGATCATATTCATGCTTTTACGAGTTGATTAATCAATTAGACAATATGCCATTTGGCCTCATCGTCTTTGCCGATTTCCCAAAATCCACACTCATCAATTTTCGGCCACCAACAATTACAGAGGAGATGAGAAGGCTTCTAAAATTATTGTAGCCTTGAATTCCTTCTCAATGTTATATTCTTATGGATCCCTACATTAGTGAATAAATTTTTTTACTTTTACCTGAATCAGGAGAAGGCGTGAAATATCTTTAAGGTTCATGATGAAACCGAGAACCAACTGTCTCTTGAAAGCATTGAAGCTCTCATTACGTTGTCGGGTTTTGCAATTTTGGGACTACCCTCAATCAAATATCTTGCATTTCTTGCTATGGTGTTTTCTACTCTTCTTCATTTCTGAAAGAGGATTAATACCCAGATGTTTACTTTTCTCTGTGTAATTAGTGATCATTTTATTTTTAGATCATTATGCCGCAAGATCATTAGTGATCAATTTTGTTTGCTCTCTTTTATGCAAATTGATAACACATTTGTTTATATTGGTGTATTCTATCTATTGATTGAGGTGAGTGACAAAGAGAATTGATTGGTGGTTTGTAGTTACCATGTCAACTGAGAGAAGATCTCACATCTTCATTAGGGAGCTCGACCCAAAAAAGACACCATGGACCCTCAAAATGAAAGTGATAAGAAGAGGAGGAAGTGAAACTTACGAAACACGGTATGGATTGGTTGACATCATGAAACTGATATTCATGGACGAAGAGGTATGGCCATTCCCTCTTGTGGTTTCGAGCTACTTATTAGAGATAGACAAATTAACCTAAATGAGATGATTTATTCCTTCAATTTAGAATATCATACCATTATGCATAAGACGAAAGTAACCATCATTTTTCAAGGTGGACTGCTAATTTGAGCCACGACAATGTATTTTAATTACACGCATATGATGTAAAGGAACCACATTCAATAGAGTCGTTAAATTGGAAAAAGTCATCAATCTTCAAGCTTAAGATTTGAAACTGCTAGAATCACAAATAATATAGGTGGCATGCTCAGAGATGTTAAATAGAAGTCAATGGCACTCACCTGATCTTATTTCCATTGCCGTGCCTGTCCATCTTGTATTCTTTAGTTTATAGTATTTTTATAATTTAATATTAAGTATTATTGAGCACAAATATTTAATTTTAATCACATTTTTATTTTTCTCAAGTAGTTAATTAAAAGGAAAGTTGTGTCCCTTTGTCTCTATCGACTCTTTCGGTCCTATTTAACCATAAATCAATAGCAGATACTTATTCTGCATACTTTCAAAAGAATATATACATGATGGATCGGGATTTGAATTTCAAGTCTTTGTTATGTTATTTGATAATTCATATGGTAAAATTGGACATAAAACCTATATATTTCTTTAATTTTTAATATAGGGAGACTAAATGTCTCAATGTGATTTTATAAGCACACGAAATTTATAACTGCCGATCTATGATTATGGCATAGAGTGTTAATGTCATTGAGAATAAATGTTTAATGTCCATTATCTCTTATTTTCTCGCATAGTTAGTGGAAGAAAAGAATTTGCATCATTTTCTTTCATCTCAGTTGTTATGTATTTATGCATTCATTTTCAAAATCTAATATGTACGGTATTATTATACATTTTTAAAAGAATATGAATGGTTTTTTTTTAGAGTAAGATCATGCATGGAGGTTGCCTAAGAAATTAAAGTTTTTAAACTTAGTTGTTACGAAACTATGACCACATTAAAATTATAATAGTAATTAAAATGGGCATTAATTAGGTCCAACAAAAACAATATAAATATATTATGAAAATATAATTAAATCATCACATTTAAAATAGTTAATGAAATTTAAGATACTAATATTCACGAAGTACATTTTTGACAAATAATAAAATTAGTAAGGGTAAAATGGGACAATAAATGTTTTACACTCATTCACTCTTTTATGTAGTCGGTATTGCGCAACTTGAGTATCGATTCTTGAAAGCACTCTTTGTGAATGCATCAATACAATAAACCAATTCATAAACTTAACCCAAAAGATAAAAATAAAAATTAAAGGTATAGGTTACTGGAATCTATAGAAAAGAAGAGAATTTGCTCAGAAGAGAAGCTGGAAAAGAACTAGAATAGACGTGTGTTTTATTGGTTCTTAATAGCTAATGAATGCAATCCATTCTTTTACTGGTAGGGTGCTAAAATACAGGCGACTTTGAAGAACCAAGAAATCGCATGCCTTAGCTCTATAATGGAAAAAGATAAGGCGTATCTTATTGAAAACGGGACTATCAATGAAGTGAAAACTACCTTCCTAAATGCGCATGACAAATTTGAAATAGTACTTTCACCCTCAACAATTCTTATTGAGTGCACCGATGTTTTCGTAATGCCAACACGTGTTTACAATTTCTTGGATTACGAAAAACTCGAAGACGCAAAAGATGTCGTCAAGGGTAAGCTCTCTGAAATAGTATGAAAAAATGAAACAGTAAATGCATGTGTAATAATTAAGCACGCCAAATTGCAGATATTATAGGTGATACGACCCCAAGGTCGAGAACCCCTAGACTGGATCCGGTATGATCGAGGACAACCCGAAACTCTCCGGCGAGGAGGAGGATCCCTCGACTCGACTCAACTGCGCCTTCAAATAACGGGGGTGAACGCCACGAAGGTTGATCACGCCTTCGATAAGTTCGGGGGTTCCTTAGACGAGATGGCAACGGAGGAGCACGGCTACAACTCAACAAATTGCAATCAAGATCAAGGAAATAAAGGTGGGGAGCAAGGCTACAACCCAAAGAGGAGCAAAGGCTACACTCAAAGCTAAAGAGCTTCTTTAAACAAAAGTTATCTTTACAAATGGCCTAAACTCGTTCATATACATCCATGACCAAGAAATACTATTAAAATAATGAAATATCTAAAAAGTAGACACAAAAAGCTAAAGTCGGTCAAAAGTTACGGCCGTAATTCTTGGATTTACGGCCGTATAAAACCTTCTGCTTCAAATTGGCCAAAGCTGGATCTTCATGATACGGCCGTATGACCAACGTTACGGCCGTATATCCTGTAGTACGGCCGTATATTCTAAAGTTACGGCCGTAATTTGCTCTCTGAAGATTTACGCTCAAAATCGCCCCGAGGAGTTCTGATGCGTGCGTAGCGGGGTTACTGGCCAGTAAATATCGGGTTACGGCCGTATGAACAAAAGGTTACGGCCGTAAATTAGGTTCTGCAGATTCTTCAGCTTGTTTTCCCGAGCTCGACCCCGTCCTCGACTTCTCGTCTTCATTTCACGTCCCGGGATGAGTCAAAAGTGAGGGTTCTTCCATGCATATCCGGCTTTTCTTGACATCTTCACCTTATCTTACTTCCGTTCAAGCTCGTTTCGTCTCGACCAGGCTTTCACGCTGCGTGTTGATGATGTCGAGCTGACCGGATCATATCATCCTCTCCCTCTTCAAAAGGATTCGACCCGAATCATATGATTCTTCATTGTAACTATACCTCCACCCGGGTCGAATGGAAATGTTGTTTCATCAATCCCGATCACGAAAATATGAAGCCCCGGGATTGGTATGAAACCTCCCTCGAGAATTGGAGTGGCTATCACAAGAACTAAAGGCGTATGCGTGGCCATCCAAGTGCGGACATTAACCTGCAAGAAGAAAATAAGAAAATTGGGGCGAGGGTTGTTAGCAGTTCGAGCCACAAGGAATGGATCCTCGTACTCAAGTCGAATTGTTTCCTCATCCGCTTCCCCATCAACTTGACTCTCCATTTCTTCTTCAAGTTCAACTTCCACTTTCTTTCTTTCCTTCCTTCTCCACTCCTCGGCCTCCTTATCTAGCTTCAATCGGTCACGAAATACTTGCTCCGGAGACAAAGGAGCTAGCACTATCGTCTCGCCTTTCTATGTGAAGCTATAGCAGTTTTTATAACAATCATGTGTTACTTTGAGATCAAACTGCCAAGGCCTTCCTAACACCACGTGCGCAACTTCCATTGGCACCACATCACACACCACCATATCCATGTATTGCTCAACATGCAAGGGAACTAGCACTTGTGTATCCACCCTAATTTTTCCCGACTCATGCAACCAATACAATTCATAGGGGTTCGGGTGTGGGAATCTAAGCAATTCCAATTTCTCCACAAGCAATGTGCTAGCTAAATTTGAGCAACTACCTCCATCAATAATCAAAGTGCAAGGATTACCTCTTATAGAACATCGGATATGAGATAGATTCTCACGTTGTGACATATCATTGCCACTCCGAGCATGTGTTGGAATTTTCCTTGCAAGTAGGGATTCGTTCACTTTGACAACAAATCGATCATCGTCACTTTTGTCCTCTTCATCCACGAATTGGGCTTCTTCCGTTTCGGACTCACTTTCTACCTCCCCATTCGTCTTCACTAAAATGGTCCTTCAATTCGGACATTCGGACGCATAGTGACCCATCCCTTGGCACTTGAAACATTTGATGTCTCGGGTTCGGGTAGATGGTGCTCCCATTTTTCCCTTGCCTTTGTCTTCCACGCTAGGGTTTGCTTTCGGTGTTTCTTTAGGCAGTTCACTCCTACCTTTCCACGGTCCTTGGTCTCCCCGAATGTCACCCCACTTCGCCTTTTCATAGTTGCTACCACTCCCGGGGTGAGGCTTGTTGGATACTCTCCTTTTTTGTTGTGCCTCTACCTTTTCGGCTTTGTGTAACAACTCTTCAAGATTCGTATACGACCCCAAGGTCGAGAACCCCTAGACTGGATCCGGTATGATCGAGGACAACCCGAAACTCTCCGGCGAGGAGGAGGATCCCTCGACTCGACTCAACTGCACCTTCAAATCACGGGGGTGAACGCCACGAAGGTTGATCACGCCTTCGATAAGTTCGGGGGTTCCTTAGACGAGATGGCAACGGAGGAGCACGGCTACAACTCAACAAATTGCAATCAAGATCAAGGAAATAAAGGTGGGGAGCAAGGCTACAACCCAAAGAGGAGCAAAGGCTACACTCAAAGCTAAAGAGCTTCTTTGAACAAAAGTTATCTTTATAAATGGCCTAAACTCGTTCATATACATCCATGACCAAGAAATACTATTAAAATAATGAAATATCTAAAAAGTAGACACAAAAAGCTAAAGTCGGTCAAAAGTTACGGCCGTAATTCTTGGATTCTGACCAGTAAATCCGATACTGGCCGTATGAAGGAAAAATACGGCCGTATAAAACCTTCTGCTTCAAATTGGCCAAAGCTGGATCTTCATGATACGGTCGTATGACCAACGTTACGGCCGTATATCCTGTAGTACGGCCGTATATTCTGAAGTTACGGCCGTAATTTGCTCTCTGAAGATTTCTGCTCAAAACTGTCCCAGGGGTTACTGGTATGTAGCTGGGGTTACGGCCGTAAATATCGGGTTACGGCCGTATGAACAAAAGGTTACGGCCGTAAATTCGGTTCTGTAGATTCTTCAGCTTGTTTTCCCGAGCTCGACCCCGTCCTCGACTTCTCATCTTCATTTCACGTCCCAGGATGAGTCAAAAGTGAGGGTTCTTCCATGCATATCCGGCTTTTCTTGACATCTTCACCTTATCTTACTTCCGTTCAAGCTCGTTTTCGTCTCGACCGGCTTTCTCACGCATGTTGATGATGTCGAGCTAACCCGGATCATATCAATAGGTGTTGTACTAAGAGTATGTCAACCTATACCTCTGAAAGTTGGGAAAAAGACAAAGCGTGATGCAAACAAGAGAGATATAACACTTGTCGATGGAAGGTCAGTTTACTTTGAGCCTATTGTTACCTTAACTAATTAATTAGCCTTCCATGTTGGTTGACAAATTGTTTACCCATTTAATTTGTGCCTAGGTCCAACACAACAACGGTAGGTTTGTGGGGCGATCTAGCTGACAATGAAGGCGAGTTACTTGCGACTAATTTGCTTAACAATCCTGCAGTACTTATCTCAAATGTGCAAAGTACTTGGTTCCAAGGTAATGTTTCTAAATATGCATGGCACATTGCGGTTGGACATGACTAAATGGGTATTTCTTAGGTGAGTGACTAAATTGTTATTTCATAGGTGAGCTCCCCCTATCGATCACATATATAAGTACGATTGAAATAAATCCTGAAATCATGGAAACCGAAGAGTTGAAGAAGAGATAAACATTTCTCATGTATTCTCTTTATTTATTTTCAGGTTCATAATTCGTATTTAGTTTAGCCCTTTAAAAAAATTACCTTTTGTAGGAAAGAGAATTATCATTAATAATCCTTAGACCCACTATTCCGTCATTGTAGCTACAACAAGAATTTCACAGGCAAGGATGTTCTACAATTGCTATACCTAACTAAGAGAATGAGAGATGCAGTAAGCGCTGATTTGAGAAGCATATTTAGTGGAAATATTGACGCACCATTCTACACCTTCAAAGCAAAGATAGATAGAGTTCTCAATAGAGAACACCCATGGTACGAAAATTGCAAAGCCTGCAATGCACGCGTTTACCCAGGAACAACTGATGACACAGCTGTGTGCACACAATGTGACAATAAGAATGTTGCTTTCGTAAGGAGGGCTATGCTAAGGATTGTAGTGTCTAATGGGGCTAACGAGGCATATGTGACATTGTTTGACGCTTTAGAAACTATCCTTGGATGCCCTCTACTCCAATATATCGAAGACACGAAGAAGGTAGTTCGATTCAAATTATTTGTACCAAACTAACAATGCTTAGATAGAAGATGATGTCCTGTCTTTCTCTACTTACATTGGTCCTAATCAATGCTACGTCTCATTTCACAGTGCGAATCGAAAGAAGGAAGCAAGTATTAGAAAAATCTATTCACTTGCCTAGGTGAAGAATATACCTTTTTGGTGAAGCTCGACCAGAAGAACGCCGTCGACCGATCGAGAAAATATATAATTGCATAAGAAATCAAGCACAATGAGCACTTCGAATCTTCGTTCTTAAATGACACAGCCAATCCACACAAGGACAAGAAGAAAATGAAGATTGAGGAATGAATGGTTCAATTATTGAACTTGAACAGCAATGAGATTCATGTTTGCTTCATTTTTTTCTAAAAAAAAGTCATGTTTCTGTTTGATTTAAATGTTTTTTTTTTTTTACATATTTGCAAACACATTGAATGTTAATGGATTTGGAACTAATATGCTAGCTTCGTATTGTTGTGTGGTATACATTTATTTGTTCTATCAATATTAATTTTCGAAAGTGAAAAGGATAATTTGACAAATTGTTCTTCACTTTGCGCACCTTTACAATAAATGTGGGCTATGTATGAATAATAAACAAGTTTACACAACAGTACTTTCCAAAAGGAATGTCAATTGGGACAGTAAAATGTTAAAAGATTAGAAAGTTCGAATGGAGAAACAGGAAGCCTCTGGTAGGAGCGACACTCCAAGTCTGCAAGCTAACATTCTCCGTAGTCTTAATTTTCCTATCCCGCACCAATTCAAATTATAGTGCTACTCAGTGCTGAAATGCAAACGGCTGTCCTAGCATAAACAAAGGCACTTATATGTAAAATAAGAAATGTTTTGTTATGAATAATAATTGAAGAATAATTATTAGGTGTTATGAATAATTGAGAATAATGTGGTGGTTATGAATTATGAGGAATAATTTGGTGGAGGAATAATTTGGTAAAAGATGTAATTATTATATGTGAATGACTATTATACCCTTGATGAAATTATGTAATTACGATTGTGCCATTCTAAGTTTTCCTATAAATAGGGTTTCAGTTATTAATGAAATTCATTCCTGAGAATTCCTTAGAATTCATTCTCTCTAAATTCTCTCTATTGTTTCTATACTTTTATAACACGTTATCAGCACGAGTCTCTAGCCATTTGAGTAATATGAAGGGAGTATGCTCTACAGTTGTATCTTATAGATGATCTTCTGTATCAGAAACCGAATTATTATAAATAACCTAATCCATCTCCAATCAATACTTATCTTTCTTTTCTCTCTTATCTTTTTCCCACTTTCTCACGTCTCACTCTCTCTATCTTCCCAATCACTCACAGAAAACATTTATGCAGAGACAAAGAGTTGTGGACAATTCAAGAATTGGCAAATGGAGGAAATACGTGCATGTTCAATTGCTTCTCCCTAAGAAAAAGGAAAAGGTATATATATTATACTACTTTATAATATAATAATATATTAAACTATAATATTCGTTTTCTCGAGATATAAGGAGCATACATTATCAAAATCAAATTTTCTCGACTCCATTATACTCGATTTAACGAGAGCTTCGATTTGACACCAACATTGATAGGGTAATAACTCGTTTTGAAATATGTTATTATCAAACTTTCAAAATTTACAAATCAGTACACCAACTTTTGAAAAAGTTACAAAATAGTCCTTGAACATTTTGATATTGATAAATTGAAATAGAAAGGAGATAATTTTCCAATCGTAAAACATTGATAAAATATTTTTGACAATTTTACCTTTACGAATTGGAATGGACAATTTTACCCTTAGGGTAAAACCGACCTAATTTTGACGACAGTGAAAATGGGATAGAATATTCATGAAGAAATTCTAAATCCATTGATTATATAAAATGGCTTGAAGTCCATTTGAGTCAAAAGATCGGAATATTATTTTAACTCAGAAGAGTTTAATTACATAATATACTTATTCTAAAAGGATAAATGTGCTCTTGTAGAAGTAATGAGTATTTGTTCTAGAAGAACAAATTTGCTCCCGTGAGAAGCGATTCAATATTTAATTCGCACTTTATTTAGTGTAATTTAATTCTTGCCAATACCTCCTACTTGATGATGGGTTCAAGCTATCACTAAGCGGAAGGTTTTATATATTTACGCACTTTATATGCTAAGTGATGGGTAATACCTTCTACTAAGCGACCCTACTCTGAAGAAGTAGTTAAACATTATGCAATTTAATTCTTAATTTAAATTCCGTAAATTTATATTTATTGCAATAATTCCCATAAGGTAGGTTCGACCACCTATTGGAGGAAATTTAATTTATAATTTAAATTTATGCACTTTATAGTTTGAGTATATTTCCAATGTGGTGGGTAATACCACACGATTGGTGTGCATATTTCAAGGTGGTGGGTTATACTACGATTGGTTATAACGAATCCTACTCCGGAAGAAGTAGTTGATCAAATATTCTAATCATACTCTCAGTAGTAGACGATGAGAATAAAATTACTTCCCCATATATACCGAATATTAATGGAGAAAATTGAATAAGTGGTACTTGAAGTCACCATTGGATAAATAGATGAAAATAAAATGCTCAATAGATCCCATGTTGATAAATCAAAGATAATATATCGCATGGAGAAATTATATGAAGTAATCTCATAGATGATATGAGATTGTATTAATATGAGAATAAAATGCTCTTGAAGAAGCATAATCACTAGATTTACGTATTTGAATAAAGCCAATATGATATTATTATTACTCGGAAGAAGTACAAAACAATCGAAGTGGAACATATTGAGAATATCAAAAGATGGCATTAAACACTCGAAAATATAGAAATGCAAAAGAATATACATCTTGAATCCATAAATGAGGGATGCGTCTCAGTATAAATACTCAGTAACTCGCCACCATCAACATTAGGATTCATAATGAAATATTTAAAGGATCCGAATTTCTTTTTAAACTTGACACGATTGATGCATGGCCAAGCGGACTGGGCTTCCACAGATTCTTGAACATATGCATGAAATTTGATGAGTAGTTCATCAACGATACTAGCGAGAAATAAGTATTTTTCTCATTGAATGAGAGATAAACTTATTATTTACACCACACGATCTAGAAACGCTAGTAAGCCATCAAAGAAATTATTAATATTCAACAAACCTATTGGTTTGACATGAAAATTCCACGTGCCAGCGAGGCTATATTGAATATTTCCTCCGATTGTGTTGTAGCGCTTTCGGAAGGACAATGAAAGCATCACTATTATTCATCATATACATCATGCGGTTGTGGATGGATTGCGCTTGTAGCACCAACCTGCTGGACCCATGGTAGAAGCGGCTCCAATTCAGTATTAGATCCAACTAGATGGAAAGGTATTACACTCGAAACTCTTATTCCCCATGATTGTGCGGCCATTATAAGTCTAGCTAAAAGTTTGTTGTTGGTTCCTCCGTATAGTATATTGATTTCTTGTCTCCCTAACTCTTTTCTGAGTCGGTTTGCCATATCCACATATTGGATATGGCCTGCAGTTAGATCCACCAAGAATACATACGATTTTAATATGGCGAGGTAAAAGTGACTTGTATGAGATGATTCTAAAGTCTCCACATCCATCTCTACTCCTATCTCTCTTTTGCACTATATTTTCAACATGAGAGATATATGAATCCCTCTATTTAAAGAAAAATTTTAAAACCAATAATTGAGTGCACTATTTACTTTTTGACAAATATGAAAGAGAAAAAAATGAAAATTTTTTTAAGTGAAAATGACATATATCATCTGTTTATGATTGAAAAATAATATATATATACATATATATATCTTAAAATCGAAAAACAATATTTACAATTACAAGAAAAACATTGATCTTCGTTATTACACCGAGCTTCCTTATATTAATATGGGAAAATCATTATGCTAAAATTTTCTACTAAATTTACAAACAGGATCTTCTAAAGTAAGTTTTTCAAGACTGTAATGCGTTTGTTGATCTTTGAATTTGGCCCATAAGGCCATTAGCTCACCTTGTACGTGTCCACTAGGATGTGTCTCAAGAGCCTGTTGAATATCATCCAAAGGCTCCTTACTCAATCCATCCTTAATGAATGCTATTTTATCTTCTCGATTTCTGGACAAGTACCCCATGATTTACATCGAGTGTCACATGTCCACCGAGCACACTTGTAGCATCCTCCTAATCTTTTTGCTCTCCGTTTCTTTGAAAAACTACTTTTACCCATACCAGGCATGTATTTAGAAGGAATTGAAACCTCACCAGATAATCGAACCTTTGTTTCAATCAAGCATCGGATATCTTGTGGGATACCCTTATTCATTAGCATCCTTAATCTTTCCAAATTTACATCGATAAATCCTTTTCGTGATTTTGATCGGTAGTGATGGATAGTATTTTCGAAGATTTGAGAGCATATGATCCATTATAATGTATAGACCCTTGTTAGGATGAATTTTGCAATAATTTTGATGATTTATTTATAGAATAATACGGACGCGTATGAAATAAGACTCGATTTTAAATAAATAATATGAAGCGTAAGAGCTACGATTTGAATTAAATAATAGCCGGATGTGATGCGTATGAGTCAGTAACTCGTGTTTGAACAGTAGTAGGCAATAATGTCACCAAAAGATGATGGAATATGTCGGTGAATTGTTTCTATGATAAATCATGTTGAGCACTATACAGATACTAGTGAAATCGATATAAGAATTTACTGAACTAGAAGTTCAATAATACTCGTTTGCAAAACCGGACTGACCATCCAGGTTTAAATAATTATTGAAATCAATATTTCAAGTGAAGAATTAAAGGAATTCTTCAATGATTGTTCTCGATAAATGATGAAATCATTACTAGCCAATATTGGAAATAAATCCCAAATATATCTGGAATAAAGGATGAGAAATATGGGCCCACTCATCCTCCATGTGGACTACTAGATATTATGATATGGATCCACTAGATAGTCACATGTGTATATGATTCGTAATTTGAAATTTACGAAATATTTGCTCACGGTATGAGCATGATTTCCAGATTTAATGATAAAGCTAGTAAATGTATATCCCAATGATTTGAATAAATCCTTGAAGGATTTGAGTATGCGCATACAAGTGGGATATTATATGGCAAATTATTTAAAGTCCTCAAATAAATTGCCGATATCGAGAATAGAATGCAAACGGTCTAAATTCCCATATTAAATTTGAATGATGAGAACATATATGATTAAAATCATACCAACTGTATGAGTTTTGGTGTTCTAAATTTTCTCAAAGATGAGGGAGTATTAAAGGTTGAAAATAATATGTGAAATGCATCATGTTATATCCTCGAAATTGAAATCTGAACTTGAAGTTCAAAGATGCATGAAAGGCTATGAACAATCACATATATCAATTTCTGATGCTTTGATAAGTTAGCACGCCAAAAGCATTGATATTTCCCCAATCATGTATATCAAAGCAAATTATAAAAGATGGTCTTAATAACGGAGGCATATGCTCTTGAAGAGTATATAGACATAACTATATTGTGTAATCCTACAAGAGGATTGATAATGAGATATCTCGATAAGTTATGTCGATATGGGGAAAGAAATGAAATTGAAATGTGTCGACACGATATGAAAGTGTAGCGCTACATATGATCAATGATAATGAAAATATTGAGATATATTGAAAATGATAAATGGTGAATGTGAAATCCTTAACTTACGAGATGATGAGATGATGATGACTAGTGCTCAAGTTTAAAGTTAAGCATGGTGGTCATTATATGTTGCATGCTCATGAAAGTTAAATTACCGATCGTGTGTGTAGTACCGAAAAGGAAATTAAAGGATCGGGTGAGCTAAGCCCGTGTTTATGAGTACCCTAAAGGGTGAGCTAAGCCCCTGGGAATGAATTAACCTATTAAGTGAGTATTAAATGTTAAATGATATATTTTAAGTGTTAGTTAGTTATGAAGGTTTACTTATATGTTTACATGTTTTTACGATGAATTTATATGCTTTAAATTGTGTATTTGGAGACATGTGTTCATGGTGAATGTTTTGTAGTTGTGTAAGAAAATTGATGCACTCTAAATGAGCGAAGAGTATAAAATCAATGTATATGATACTCATACAAATGTATGAAAGATTTTGAAATGCTTGCAAAGATACTTGTATAAAATACAGCGTTGCACTCTTTTTCCCTTGACTGAGGTTTTATCCCATTGGGTTTTCCTAGCAAGGTTTTTAATGAGGCAACTTTAAAGGCGTATTCACATGAATAATGTACTCTTTTTCCTTCATTAGGGTTTTTCCCACTGGGTTTTTCCTAATAAGGTTTTAACGAGGCATATTCATGGTATATTGAGAACGATAGGAGAAATTGATACGATGTATCTATTGGATCAAGTTATAATGGAGCTAATGCTTTAGATCCAAGCGATGATGATATTGAAATCATTTACCGTAAGTAAAGATATCGCTGAAGATATGAAATCAAACTGAGCATTGTACTCTTTTCCTTCGATCAAGTTTTTTCCCAGGGTTTTCTTGACAAGGTTTTAACGAGGCAGCACGTGAATACTCATATGCCGCTGATAGACATCAGGGGGAGCAATGTTTTGATGAAGCAGTATATAACCACTCCAAGCTATCCTGCAATCGGTTTGGAAGTTTTTTCCCACTGGGTTTTTCTCCAAACAGGTCCAGAAGACATTTGTATTAATAGTCATTCAAGGGGGAGTGTTATGAATAATAATTGAAGAATAATTATTAGGTGTTATGAATAATTGAGAATAATGTGGTGGTTATGAATTATGAGGAATAATTTGGTGGAGGAATAATTTGGTGGAGGAATAATTTGGTAAAAGATGTAATTATTATATGTGAATGACTATTATACCCTTGATGAAATTATGTAATTACGATTGTGCCATTCGAAGTTTTCCTATAAATAGGGTTTCAGTTATTAATGAAATTCATTCCTGAGAATTCCTTAGAATTCATTCTCTCTAAATTCTCTCTATTGTTTCTATACTTTTATAACATGTTTCAATTTTTTATTATTGATAAAACATAATAAGGTATAGAATAAACATCAAGAGATAATTCCAAATAGTGGAATTAGAACTGGGACCATTTCAAACAGCTTTCGACTTAAAATAAGCTAAGATTTAACTTATATTTAAATTAGTTAATTAATCTACTTCAAAGGTTCCCACTTTCTCATAGTGGCATTTCGCTTGTATTTTGCTTAAATAATAATTTTTTATTTTATAGAATTCCAAAAATGTATGGTAAATAATTATATATAAACTAACAACATACAATTAAAATCAATAAGTCTTAGAAATTATATGGTAGAGATTAAATAAATCATGAATATCATATGGCATTGGCATAAGAACTATATATAAATAAGATAGTAGGCCAAATAGCTTTGCAAAAGAGCTAGATGAAAAATTTTGCAAGTCTAAGAATACTCATAGAAGGATCAATGTCAAGAATATCAAACAAAGAATGAAGCTTCACCAATCATCAGTGACATTACTCCACTTTTTGAGCATATATTTTGAAATATAGAGCTTTATACCCATTAGAAAATTGAGAAAGCAATGTTTTAATGGGTATAGATCAAATGTGTTGTGTTCACCAAATAGTGCGGCGGCAATATATTTTACCTGCTTTGAATTTCTCAAGTCTTTCCATTATTTTGGAATCATAAAATTACCACACAACATATTTGGTATTGACCTTACGAGTAATAATGCAAAAATAATGATACACAAAATAGATTTTTAAATTGATTGTACCAAATACATTCTTAATCTGTGTTTGCAGCCATGATTTGTAAGTCAAATGCACTTTAGATGATTGGAAATATTATGCATACCATGCAAAGCACTTATTATTAATTAAGGAAGTCTTGTAATTAATATTAATTAAGAAGTTTCAGCAGTAATATTTACACTTCCAAACATTTCCTTTCTACAACGTAAGTAACCGCTCGGATCTGCGGTTTCGCACTTTGGCCTTATGGTCTTTTCCAATTGCTCAAAAACCACACTCTTCAAGCTGCAACTGCCAGCAATTAGGGATGAGACGAGAAGGCCTCTAAAATTATTGCAGCCTTCAGTTCCCTTTTAACGTTAGATGCTCATGGATCTCTACAATAGTGAATCAAGTACGCTTTGATCATAATTACGAAGAGGCCGTGAAATACATGTGAGGTACGTGATGGAACCCGAGAACAATCACTAGAAATCATTGAAGCTCTAATTACATTGCGGGGTTTTGTTATTTGTGGGGCTGATCTCAATCAAATATATTGCATATGTTACTATGGCGTTTTCTACTTTTCTTTCTTTGGAAGAGGATTAATAGCCTGATGTCCTTACTTTTGTCTATTTAATTAATTTTCCCCGTTTGATTAATGATCAATTTATTGTTACCCCATTATGTTGCTAGATTTTTGCATCTATATATATATATATATATAATGAGAAACGTGTGTGGAATGAGTTGGGACAAATGGTTGAGGGGGATATCAATTGAAATACACTGTTTATTCTAATGAATGTAACAATAGTGCTGAATTATTTTGATTACCCCTGCTCCTTATATATTGATTTTTCATCTTATATTATCAGATCTTAATAATCTTCTCAACGACAGCCTCTGGGGGTCATTGCAACCAAATCGAGAAACTAATCAAGTTCTGATTGTGAAGTGATCTGCTTCGGTGAGTTTTCATCATTTGACACTACACCATATCTCGCCATTTGTCACGGTTTTAAACCGTGACAATAACAATTTGTCACGGTTTAAAACCGTGACAAAAACCATCGTCGCCACTTGTTTGTCACGGTTTTAAACCGTGGCGCGAATTAAATCACGCGGTTTTAAACGTGACAAATTAAATCACGGTTTTAAATGTTTCAATTAAATCACGGTTTTAAACCGTGACAAATTGTCACGGTTTAAAACCGTGACAAATGGTGGCCGCGAATAGTGAAATAACAAAATTTGTCACGGTTTAAAACCGTGACAAATTTGTTCGACCAGCACACAATTTGTGAATTCACTCGTAGCTTGGTACACCCAAACCAATCTTCATCAATCTCCCCTAAAACCACCATATCAATCACTACCATATCACAAAATCATCAATCACAAATTCATCTATATACACACCAATCACTACCATCTTCATCAATCACAAACTAATCCATATACACACCAATCACTACCATCTTCATCAATCACAAACTAATCCATATACACACCAATTCACTACCATCTTCATCAATCACCACCATATCTATATATATACACACCATATCACAAATTCATCACATACAACGCATCACCAAATCAAGATATCTATTCACACCACCATCAAACAAAATGAAAACACCATTTCACAAATTCATTCGAATGTGTTCCAAATCCGTCTATTACAAACCATAAGAAACATAAGCATTGAAACCACATTTAAAACAACATTCACTAATTAAATACCATGACCAAACTAGAAACCATAAGAAACATTACTAAGTATCAAACAAAGTATTAAAACACACGCACAAACCATTTCTCCATAAGTTAACAAACATAGTTGATGATCAAAAGGAGAGAGCTACATCATCTCCTTCAACAAGTATGTCGACGCATAATAAGCGAACCATTACCAATATCGCCAAACACTCCGCACCTCCTTGTTTGCCAAGATACACGAGGTTCATTCTCAAAGCCCGGATAGATATACTCGATATTTACCTTTGCTTGTGGCATTTAAGTTCTGACCAGTGAACAACGATTACCCAGCGTGGCGGACTCAAGTCTTACCATTGCAATATTATTTTCATTGCGCAAGTCTCTAAGAAAATAATACCCTTTGTGTCTTGCGGCAATGGAGAGTAGTCCGCATTCATAGACTGCCGGATGAACCTTCTCCAAGCTGAGTACCTTTCTTGGAAGCGCCAGCTACTACCAGCGAATGAACCTCCGGATTTGAACTGGGACGACCCTTAACTAAGGTTTGTAACATGGTGCTCTGGTCCTTCATTTGAGAGACGATGGTTTGTAATAGAGAACCATGGTCCTTGACTTCACGCCTGAGTCTACCAATCTCAGACACCACCGGCTGCGTGGCTTTAAACTTAGTCATTGGCACCTTGGACCCCACTCCACGAGTACGCCCACTTTTGTCCCTCCCGAAAACTTGACTCAAGGGATCATTTTCGATATCTGTTGAACTTGAATCTCCTCCTTGACTATCCTGTAACTTCGGCAATTTTGGCCTGCGAAAGAGTCAATAACATAATGGATCATGTTGTCATAATATTCCAATATAACATTTACATACACATACTGAAATTACAGATTTGAAAAGAGAATGGCTCCTTAATTTTTAAATTAGATTTTCATCCTTAAGCCAGTCGAGGAGTTTGTATTTTATAAGTAGGCTAACGTTGAGAACACGATTGCCACTATACTTTGTCTAAGTAGATACTAAATTGCCAAATCCTTTATAGAATTATCGCTAAACTTTGAATTGCCCGCAAACATCAAATGAAACTTTTCAAAATCTACTACACTATAATCTAACGACCATATTTCAATCACAATTTTAGTGTGAACTTGGAACATTTAGCAAACTCTAGCAACCAATATAACATCCATTTCACAGCTCTTTTGATATTACTCATAGGTACATCAAAGAAACATTCTCAAAATATCAAGTAGAATCACACATTTTGACTTAGAACAAAATGATATTACCGCTAATTGAAACAAATATTTTACTTTTTAACTACATATTTAAATATCATTTCTCTATCATATCTATCAAACATTATTCCCATATGTCATTTCCAATATACGTTTTTGAACTTTGTCGGGGAATAATTTAATTAATTGATTATCATGATTTAGCCACTAGTGTTCTCCCTAATTTCTAATGCCGGCCACACGTCTATAATTTACGAATTGAAACACATATTTGGTTAACCTAGCTAGCTAAACCATAAGCTATAGATTAACAAGTTGAGATATCCATCAGATTATAAGTAATTATCGAGCATATATAGCTAAACCAACATATATACAAGTTCCACTTTCAATAAACGGGTTACTATCGGATTATAAGTTTAGAAATTTACTCATAGCAGTTTCAGCGAACTCTTGGTGATATCCATCCTTTGTTTTTCGAGCATGTAAGTAGAGATTGCTGCGAGTAGGAGGTTGCCCCTCATCATCAGTACCTTGTAATCGCTCCTACAAATCATCAGTAAAAGATTTAACTGTAAAATCGAAAATATAACATAACAGGCTTAATGTCTACAATATATTGATGCACAATATTCTTTAAGAGTGAATCAAGTCGAGATTGGTATAAAGTTCAAATTGGTCAAGTCATAGGCATACCGTCCACTCTGCAGATACTTCGGCGTACGACTTAGAGCCAAGGAAATGCACATCAGTCTTCTTAGCCCTATTTGCTTTGCCTTGAGCCCTTTGTTTGACTTCTTCTCAGTAGACTCAATCTCAATAAATTGATTCCATTCAGCGACCGGAACCAACTCATTTTCCGGAGGATTATCTTTGAATTTCAAGATTTCTTCGGGAGTTGTTGCATTCTCCCCGAAGGTACGAGCTCGGAGGTGATTCTTCCAACTCTTGTATTGTTCTCCTGCCTAAACCAGAACAATACATGTACTTCATTACGATTACAAGTACTTCATAAACATTTAAATCTACTCAAACAATAATATTATTGCATAAACATATAATATTTAAGTACTTCATTAATAACACCATATGTACTTCAATAAAAAAATGAGTTTGACAATTTTAGAATTGCCTGACGAAATATACGCTCCTTCTGAGCTGGATCAAGATCAAAATCAATTAGGAGAGATTTCCATAGACTATCTTTCACCTCGGGAGGCACATGCCTCCAATCGTCATAGAGAAGGCCAACGTTGCACCTCAACAGTGCTCGAATACGGCCCATTAGCAATTTCTTATTACCAGCGAGGATTTCCCAACAAGTCAAACTCAATCTCCTTTTCGCATAACGTGCCTTGATGGGTGGCCATTACTGCACAACAAATTAAGCTTGGTGGCGGGTTACTAACATGAATCTAAATTAACCGTCACGTCAATATAAGCATAAATGGTTGACTAAATACATTGTAACAATCATGATAATAACATGTTTAGGATCTAATATGCAAAAAGACAAAACAAAAATTATACAAAATAAAAATAATTTGTGTAAATCTACATTTACAAGAATGACAATATTGTCCATCGAAAAACAAGAACTATACATGTAGATCTACGCATCTAGATAATCTAATAAATCACACAAATTTGGATTGTCATCCAGAGCAGATTGGTAATCAGTAGGGGCTTCCAAAGCGTCTACTTGATCTGATGTCGCCGGTGCATGAAGAACAACCGACCATTGGTGTTGTCAATACACTTTGAATAAAACACTTGTTTTATGTTTTGAAAAGCACAAACAAATGGTTCATCCTTCACGCTTCCCCTACTCTTCAATTTAGTCAGATCGACCATAACCATCTTCGTGGCAGGGTCCACCATGCAAGCGTTTTTGTCCTCCACCCGTACCCAATCACAATCAAAAACCGTCTCTCTAAAGGTTGAATAATCTAGTTCGTATATATGTTGAATAACTCCATAGTACACCATCTCCACTAGCTTCGGATTTTTGTCCTTAGCACTGGATACACAAGTTGTAATTGCTTTAATTGCGATTCCACTATTTTGATTCCGCATGCGACGTTGCTCCACGACCATATTCGGAGAATACAAAACCTTTCACCCGATATCTATCAAATTGTTTGGTAACAAAACTCGGGCCTTTAGCAAGTTAGGCGAGCTTTGAGGTAACATCACCCATTAATAAACGGTGTGGATGGAAGCGAGATATTAGCATCATGTAATGGAATTTTTAAATTGCTAGTTTAACATTCGAAGTGTAGCTTAAAAATATGACCTCGTTCGATACCCAAAGCCTGAAGTCCGAACTTGAATTTGAAACAGCTTTTCTTCTTTTGTCACGTGGAAAGGAGTTGTACTTCCTACAATTCAGCAATTGGTCAAACATACTAATGTTATGTAATCGTAATGGAATTACAATATTCATTTGTTGAAGAGTACTTTCACCGCAAACACTTACTCTCGCCATTCATCTACGTCTTCGTGAGTTTCAAAACATAGCAGGCGACACCGCTCGTCTTGAAGATTTGAAAGCTTCACGTTCCTACCATTCCCCAAAGCCCCTTCATCAGCAAACTCGCCAAAATCATCAACAAAGCGTTCACGATGAGGATTAAAACTACCAATACCGGGATTAGGCATATACTCTCTCGCGAACAAAGAAGCTTCGTTAAGTAATATGTGCCTCGCAATGGATCCACCAATGTATCTAGTATTCTTCACGTAGTCTTTGAAGGATTTCATAAGTCTCTCGAAGGGATACATCCATCGATATCTGCCAGGTCCACACATAAGAGCTTCATCGCATAAATGTACCAACATGTGGACGCTAATATCAAAAAAGGCTGGTGGAAAATACTTCTCCAGCACACATGTTGCTTCAAAAATCGTCGCTTTAGCTGGACGATATGCTTTGATTGACAACTTTTGCACACAAAGGTTAAAGCATAAACTTATCTCGCATAATAGCCCTTGAAGCTCCTTATGTTTGGAAAAACAATGCACGAATAGTAATGGGACCAATTGCATAATGATGTGCAGGTCATGCGACTTACATTGTCTCGGATCATGAACACCTAAATTCACAACCCTCGTAGATTAGAAGAGTATTCTGTAGGCGCCTTTAGATCATGTAATGTTTTAAGAAACACCTCCCTTTCGTCTTTTGTTAAGGTGAATGCTGCATCGGGCATTACAGTTTTACCGCCTTCAAGATCTTTTTGCAACCATAAGCTTTTCTTAATTTTCATTACCCGGAGATCCTCACGTGCCTTCTCACCATCCTTTGAATGCACTCCACAGCAAGCATGTGCTCACAATGTGCTCAATGATATTCTTTTCTGCATGCATGACATCGATCACATGTCGTACTGAATGAGATTTCCAATATGGCAAGTCGTACATTAGTGACCTTCTCGACCAGGGCTTTACTTTGTTAGGATCCTTCGGATCGACTCTCCTTTTGCGTTTCAAGGCCAATACTTTTGGGCTTTTACCAGTCAGATTATGAGCAACACTTGCAGCCTTGATTTCAATTTGAGACCCTGACAGTTTCTTCGGAGCTGACCTTTCCTCGACACCATCGGGAATAAAATTACTCTTATCCCTCCTAAATTTGTGATCGCGCGGCAACCATCTACGATGGCTGTGGTAGCAAATTTTATGACTAACTGGTAACCAATCGGATCCGGTCTCCTCAGCACAGATGGGGCATCCAAAGTAACCATGAACATTGCAACCAGATAGAGTCCCGTAAGCTGGCAAGTCATGAATTGCCCACAATAACATAGCTTTCAGTATGAAATGCTCGTGCTTGTTCGAATCGAATGCTTGCACTCCTTCGAGCCATAACACATTCAACTCTTCAATCAACGGCGCTAGAAACACATCAATATCATCGCTTGGAGCTTTTGGGCCAGGATTAATAGTGACATAGAAAACTCTTTTCAGCATACACAACGAGGGAGGGAGATTATACGGCACAAGAATCACCGGCCAAACACTTTGATTAGTACTTAAATTACCAAATGGATTGAAACCATCAGTGGCTAATCCAAGCCGGACATTGCGAGATTCATTAGCAAACTCTGGGTATGCAATATCAGCAGTTTTCCAAATAGTAGAGTCAATAGGATGTCTCATGAGATTGCCCCCCCGCTCTGCTCGTGCATGCCAAGTCATAGCCTCTGATATCCACGGCACGGTGTAAAGTCGCTTCAACCTCGACCCTAAGGGAAAGTATTTCAAAACTTTCTGCGGTTCTTTGTGCATTCGTAAACCCTTTTTATTCGGATCCTTTTTCCCCACAAAACGTGGTTCACTGCATACTGGACATTTATCCTCAAATTCGTACTCTTTTCGATACAAAATGCAATCATACTTACAAGCATGAATTGACTTATAATTCATCCCTAACCCTCGTAAGCTACTCTTCATAGATGGATAACTTGTGGGCAACAAATTATCTGCGGGGAGCAATTCCTTCATCCATTGTAGTATCGCAGTCACACTATTTCCAGATAAACCAAATCAAGCTTTTCACATTACGCAAACCAATCATTGCAAACAAAGTAGTGTGATCCTTATTGCAATTGGGATACAAAGGTTTCGAAGCATCTAGTTTTAAACGAATATACTCTTGATCTTCATGGACATCGGCATGCTTTTCTTGCCTATGCTCGAAACCCATACTTTCATTACATTCAAATTGATGAGCAGCCGAAGGCATCATCAATCAAGTTATCAACATAAACCGTGCCTTAGAATGGGATTAGTCCACATTTATATTTTCTCTTGCCGTCGGCTGATGCGAGACCGAAATAGGACCATTTTCTCCATGGTAGACCCAAATCCTATAGCTATCTTCCATACCCCACTTGATCAAGTGAAACTCAACATCTTCAACGGGAAATCATTTACTGTTCCGGCAATGAATGCAAGGACAATGTATAATATCGGCATAGATCTTACTCGTGCAAACTTAATAAATTCCCTAACACCTTGTACATACACACATTGGTTCTTGGAAGCACGTTCATCCATTCTTTAGAAAGTGGTAAATCCATCGGATGAGCTTCAAATAATTCACAAGTTAATGTGCCAACTACACTAGATATGACATTTTCATATAAAAAATACTTGGAGGGCATAGGCTTGATTATATTATAAGCAATTCCAACAAAACAATATATAGCTAGAAGATCTTTTGTCACATAAAAACATGTGTATTTATAATGTCCTAATACACCTTATCACTCCAACGCTAATCGGTAGGGGCCCTAACCCATTAAGCCAAGAGATTTGCGATTTATGTCCGATTAAGCTATCAAACTATATTATATAGTCAAGTGAAACATCATGTGTAAATTTAAACTGACATCTCCCGTATTCTCCAAAGTGTACGATCGAATGATTAGTAGTGTACACCCGGAGAATAATGAGGAGACAGTATCAAAACCTTTACACACAATATTATACTGACTACATAATATATTTTGATAGCAGAACTCGTATAAATCACAAATCAATGACAAACTGTCCAATAGAGGGACAATTCAAAGATTAGCATATAAATCTCAAACTATCCAACTATTTGGATGTTTGTGAATTATAAACTAATCTTCAAACGGGCAGTCTAAGCTTGATGATAAGTGCAATGACATATAAATAACATAAAATATTTGAAAATTAAATAAACAAGGAGACAAAAAAAATTAACTATATCAATGAGTAGTACACATTTGCATAACCAAATAGCATCAATAAAATGATGCTATTTTTAAAATTCGAAGTCTTACCTTACAAAGGAGAGAATAAACTTTCCGATGAAGAGTTGTAATTTAGATGTGATGTTTACAATCTTCCAATGCCTGAACAAAGTATAAATAACAGGAAATAAATCTTGTACCATATGTAATTCGGCAAATCATATTGTGTTCAAAAATGGAAAAAATCAAATATATATTAATTGAATATACACCATATACATGAATCTAGAAAACTTAGATAAATGAATGAGCACTACCTTAAAGTTCGATGATCTTCCGTTCTCTTTCTTATGATCTTATACTTGATTACTTTCACTCAAATGCTCATTTGACCTTCTTCATCAACCGGAAAACAAGAGAACAAAAATGATAAGAAAAAGATGAAGAGAAATATGAACAAAAGAAAGAGAGAACAAATACAAATACATTCATGTATTTTTTTCTGTGTCCCATATAAAAATTTTACTTGGACATGGTCTTATTTTGTTTTTGCTAGGGTGAGTTAATATTTTTATACTAGTAGTCGATGAAAAAGCTCCAATCATGCCTAATTATTTTATTCCTTTTAATATAAAAATATATTTTTATATTATATTTGAAACAAGGACGGTAGGTATAACGAAATAAAAAATAGAAAAAGCTACGCGTCAAAACCTTCAAAATTTGTGTATTATAAACATTCAAAAGGAGATGCTACCAAATTGCAAACATTCAAAATTTTAAATTCTAACGCGTCAAAACCTTTCACAGCCTCCACTCATTTACAACAATCAAGTGACTCAATTGAGCATTTGTGTATTATAATTTATAATCCTTCTATAATTTCGACAAGATTAATTAATTTTATATAAGATAAGAGCTCATAATTCAAAAAAGAAGCTACTACTATTAAACAAAGTAATCGCCGAGGTCCAAGAACAAAGCCATAATGGCCCTTTGTTAGCGACAAGTGCGATCAAAGACAAGGTGTACAATCACTAGGAGTTTACTAATAAGGTTAGAGTGATTGAGCTTTAGAAAGGAATTAGAGAAATGAAGGCATTCGTTGGCGAGCTTTTTGTTATTGGTGCAGTAGACAACCATCTTTGTGTCTTGACTTGTGCAAGTTGAGATTCATGATTAAAAAAATCCCGAAAGGTGCCCCCATCGAGCAAGTGTAGGAGGCAAGTCATTCACTAGTCTCAATAAAAGGATCGCCTTGCATAGCGATTGACATAATATTAATAAGTGACACGTATAATAATTAAGACTTACTAATTCAAAACTAAAGCGATGGATTTTTATTTATAAATCACATTATCTTAAAAGAACAATGTTAAATCACTATAATAAGTAACATAGTAGTTCACATAATGTTAATAAATCACTCGTATAATGATTAATACTAAATCACCATTATAGATAAATTATAATTGGCGTAACGTTAAATGGTATGTAATGACCATTAATTCAAAATTTAATTGATAGATAGAATGGCAATGTCAAGCAGTGTCTACTATATTAAGCTGCTATGGATTTCAATATGTTAATCTAGCATAGTCCAATGATTATTGATCTAAAAGTAAGGTGGCGGATAGAACAACCACTTTAAAGAAAACAAAAGTCGAATAAATAATGAAATGCATGAAAAGCAAGCCACAAAAGTGCTTTAAAAGTTCAAATGAATCGGTTCCAATTGCAAGTCAAAGAAAAGAATATAATATAATAGCACAAGAAAGAATAAGATAGCCAAATAAGAGAACAAATTATTTAGAACCCATCTTTTTTATTCAAATCATTTTCTGTAGCCTTCTGAAATACTAAGTATGTTTGTTTTCATATTTTTAAAAATACATTATAAAAAACAAAGAAAATTTATGTAAAAAAAAAGAGTCAAAATGCATTTTCATAAAAAAATGTGTCAAAATATTAAAAACTCAAAAAACTTAACGTTGTCTTTTCTATTTATCACAAAAACAAAACTCATAAAATTTAGTCGAAACTATTGGAGTACAAAGCATGAAAAAAAAAATGAAGCTCTTATCAAATGTTGCAATAATATAAAAATTAACAAATAAAATACCATATATATATATATATATATATATATATATGTATATATATATTTTTAATTGTCGACATCTCTCCCATGTTATTTTTCACATAATGTATGCTTATTGACGTAAAATTTGGAATGGATTCTCTTATAATCCACAAATTCAATTACTAGCCACTTCAATATTGTATTCATTTCGACAAGAAATATTCTAATTGTCGACCAAAAAGGCAACCAGTCAAAGAAAATACCAATTAAAGAAATCAATTTTTCTGTAAGGCTAAAGAAATTTCAAGTACATTCAAATTATCCAATAAAAATTTGAGTAAGGCAGACGAAATTTCAAGTACGTTCAATATACACAAAATATATACAAAGAATACTACATAATCAACAAATTATAGCATAATTTCTAAACCAACGGCTATATGCCTAGATTTGTCAATAAAAACATTAATAATCAATGAGACCAATTTTAGCTACCTCCATGAAGTTCACTACAAGAGATTACCTTGAAATTCAGACGGTGATTAAGCCGGCACTTGAGCGAAAACCTTGATTTTAGCTTGAATTCAAGTTTTGGGACTGATTTTGGGAATTTCCATGGTGAATTTCGAGTGGAAATAGGGTTTCAATTTGGGGATCTCTTTCTTGACAAGCTTACAAGGTCGTCTGCTGGTTTTTACTTTGCTTCAGATTTCGTTTTGTTTTTTTTTTTTTTTTTTAAAAACTCGCGAGTTGTCACGGTTTAAAACCGTGACAACTCATGAGATAGTAATCACGGTTTATAATGACAACGCCAGATAGTCACGGTTATAAAGCGTGACAAATATCTCGCGTATTGTCACGGTTATAAACCGTGACAATACTTAAAAAAAAAAAAAATTTATTGTCACGGTTTTAAACCGTGACAAACAGCGATAAATTTAGTCACAGTTTAAAACCGTGACAAATTGAAATTCAATTGAGTGACAAATTACACATTTTGGTGTAGTGTTTAACAATGGATTCTTCTGATTTATCACAAACAAATTCATTTTTCTGGGTTAGTGTTATTGTGTAGGTGATTTCAGTGCTTGTAAATGATGTCCATTTGTAATAATAATAACAATAATAACAACCACCGAGGACAAATGAAACATTATGGGAATCAAATTAAACGAGAAACAAATCTGAAATCTATAGATGCAAATTCAAATTTCGAGAACCTTAATTGGTGTGTTTTCTTATCCATCTGAACGCTCGAAAATTCGAACTTGAGTTAGATGTAAGGTTTTAATCGAATATATGGGCTTATATATGTAATTATTGTGTATGAATTAAAGGCTATCATATTCGGTTAAGCCTGTTTAAAGTGATCTAATATGGTTTCGTATATTGGGCTTTTATGCATCAATTAAAGTATGGGCTTTATATGTGTAGATACTAGGCCCAGGGTTCCTAATTCTATGATGGACTGAATTAGGTTAACGGGCCGTCATATACATATATGGTTATGGTCCCCAAGTCACAAGCGTGTGTATTGTTCATTCTTTCTGACTCTCCATCATCAGAGAGAAATAAGGAGCCGCTTGTTGACTTGGAAGATCAAAACCATTAGTTTCCAATACTGCAAGCAATGGCTGATTCAGGTACGCTTCCGCTTCAGTTTAGTTTATATACGTTCTTGATAATCCAGCACGATAGATCTGGGAAATTTATTCCTACAAGTGGTATCAGAGCTATTATCGTTGTTGGATTATTGAGAAATATCGATTTGCGATATTATTTATTTGGGAATTCGAATATGTGCATGCACGTACACGTATCAAATTGGTGACTTCTTTTCTGGAAACTTGAGGTTGAATGGGTCCCACATTGAAATTATGTAGGAAACTTAAAAGCTGCAAGCCTGCAAAACATTAAATGTATGTTGTATGCATTGTTTATATACATATACATATACATATGTAAAACGAAAGGAAAGCCTGGATCTGTATTGAGTTCTCTCTGTTCCTCTATATAATTGAAGTGAGGAATTACAGAAAATAAAGATTATGGTTACTGTGTTTGTGATGTCTCGCTATGGTATTAAGATCACATGTATATAATCTGAATTTATAGGTGAATTTGGTTTCTATGTCCGCTGGTTTGGCTTGAATTCAGATTATAAAATCGTATCTATTTAGTTTCCTTCAATCTGGAATTCGAAACCTGTCAAACTATTGACTTTTGATACGTATACATAAATGATTGTTTAAGACTTTGTGTCTTGAAATTGTATGCGTGAATTGATTTGTTCTTTGTATGTATTTACGCCCACGTATATACATATTGGGACAAATTCGTATCTGCGTGAATTCGTGTATTGTAGTTTAGATTGTGTATATATCTTGGTTATGCATTTATCGATCTAGAAATCGCCATGTTCGGATTTGTAGAATTAGTTATGGATTCAATCGAACTCGTCTCCTTTTCGGATCTGTTTTAACAAAAAAAAAAAAAAAAGGGGTATTGGGGTTGGGTCGTCGCCCGGTGGTCGTCGCCGGAGTTTGCAGCGACGTAAAACGGCGTGGGCGGCTAGGGTTTCATCCGTTTCAGTTGCAGGGACCTCGCGGAAATTAGACGAATCCGAGGACCTCGGGTGCACTTTCCGTGTTTTAACATTATTTGCAATTTAAGTCCCTGACTCTTGTTGGTGCGTGTAAGTTGGTCCAGTCAACTCATTTTCCGCGGTCTCGTCCCTGCGCTTTTGAATTAGTTGATTTCAGTCCCCACCAGCCTTTAAACTCATTCATTTCAGTCCCTGAAGTTTTAAAATAGTTAATTTGAGCCCTATAAGTTATAAGATTAATAATTTAGTCCCTAAAGTTTGGAAATTATTCCATTTTGGGCCGTTTAAGTTTCAAATCTTGCAATTAAAGTCCCCAAAGTTTTAAAATTAATTAAATTGGTCATCAAAGTATGGAATTTTTTAATTTTTGGCCAATAAAGTTTCTAAAATTGCAATTTTAGGCCCCTAAAGCTTCAAAATTCTTAATTTTGACCCCCAAAGTTCTGAATTATTAACTTATTAGACCCCTAAAGTTCCCAAAAGGCCTATGTATGCAAAATTAATTATTTTCTTCTCAAATTTTGGTACTAAGGACTCTTTTGAAGAGGTATAGTATTCGAAAGTGAATTGATTGAAGCAACAAGTTGCCAAAGCAACCTCTATTGTGGAAATTAATCAACTTAGAATATTAAAAGGTATTTGTGTGTGTGTGAGTCGTGCAAATATTGATCGGCCCAAAGGAAGGTTAATATTTGGTGAATTACATGCAATTTGTGTGATAATCATGTGGCGATTATTTGGTTTAACGTGTGATCAATAAATCCGTCAAAGATAGGTTTATTGATTGACATGTCTTATTGCCAGTGTTTGATCACTACACCAAGAGTGCCACTTACAAATCGATATTTCTATCCAAAGATTAAATATTGATGTTGTGCTAGGCATCTTGTGATGGGCCCTACCACTATTTGAAAATTATTATTTGCATACTAAATACCTTCATGTGAGCCATTCTAATTGTTCTCTATTTAGTTTCAGGTTCTGCTTCTAATATCTCTGCTAACATCAATTCCATTCCAATGCTCAATGGCACAAATTTCAAAGCATGGCAAGAGAACGTCTTGATTGTTCTGGAGTCATGGATCTGGACCTTGCTGTGGGTCGATCAACCCATTGCACTCAGCGATAAGAGTACCTCGATGAAAAGGGAGATGGAAAGGTGGGAACGATCGAACCGCATAAGTCTAATGGTCATGAAGCGTGCTATTCCAGAAGCATTTCGGGGCACCATGTCCGATCAGGTGACTACGGCTAAGGGTTTCCTTGAGGATCTTGAGAAGAGGTTTGCCAAGAATGAAAAGGCTGAAACTAGTACACTTTTGGCTAACCTTCTCTCAATGAGGTATAAAGGAAAAGGGAACATCCGGGAGTACATTATGGAAATGTCTCACCTTTGCTTCAAAACTAAGGGCACTCAAGTTGGAGTTATCTGAAAGCTTCTTGGTGCACTTAGTTCTGATATCCCTTCCGGCACAATTCAGTCAATTCAAGGTGAGCTATAACTGTCAAAAGGACCCATGGTCCCTTAATGAGCTCATCTCCCATTGTGTCCAGGAAGAGGAGAGATTGAGGCAAGACAGAAGGAAGCTGCGGTTACGGCACCACAGAAGAAGCAGCATAAGGAACCAACTGAGGATGGTTGTTTCTTCTGTGGAGCTGCAGGTCACAGGAAGAAGAATTGCACCAACTATCACGCATGGTGTGCAAAGAAAGGTACTCTTCTTCATTTGGTTTGTTCTGAGGTTAATTTAACTTCGGTACCTAGAAACACATGGTGGATTGATTCGGGTGCAACAACTCACATCAGTGTGTCTATGCGAAGTCGCTGAGTTAGAAAACCAAGTGATGGTGAAAGATACATCTCGTTGGCGATGGCAAGGCGGTGGAAGTAGAGGCAATAGGAAAATTTAGATTATTGTTGAGGACTGGATTTTATTTGGATCTTGATGAGACATTTGTTGTACCGTCTTTTAGACGAAATTTGATTTCTATTTCTGCTTTGGACAAATTTGGTTATTCTTGTTCATTTGGAAATGGAAATTTTAGTTTGTTTCATGATTCAAAATTGGTTGGCTCCGGTTCTCTGTCAGGTTACGATAATCTTTATTTAATTGATACAATTGCCTCCTTTAATGAATCCTTGCATATAAGTACTCGAGGTGTAAAGCGTAAATTAACCTGTGAGAATTCGGCCTCATTGTGGCACAAGAGATTAGGTCACATCTCCAGACGGAGAATTGAGAGACTTGTGTTCGACCAAATTCTCGATTCCCTTGATTTTCTGATTTTGAAATGTGTGTTAAGCGTATAAAGGGAAAACAAACCAATAAGCGGAGATATCAAGCCAATAGGACTTGAGCGTCTTAGAACTTATACATCACGGATATTTGTGGACCGTTCCTATGGCTTCTTGGAATGGTCAACAATATTTCATAACGTTCATAGACGACTTTTCAAGATATGGCTATATATATCTCATTCATGAAAAATCACAATCCTTGGACGTGTTCAAAAATTTTAAAGCTGAAGTTGAGAACCAACTTAGCAAAAGAATTAAAAGCATCGAATCGTACCGTGGTGGTGAATACTATGGTAGATATGACGGTTCAGGTGAACAACGTCCCAGACCATTCGCTAAATTCCTAGAGGAATGCGGTATCGTCCCACAAAGACACCATGCCTGGTTCACCCACTATGAATGGTGTTCTTTGAGAGCGAAATAAACGCTTAAGGATATGGTGAGGAGTATGATCACTCTTTCTACCTGCCACAATCACTCTGGGAGAAGCATTAAAAACCGCAGCATATTTACTCATGAGTTCCAACTAAGGCAAGCGATAAAATCCCATATGAGCTTTGGGCCGGGTAAGAAGCCTAGTTTGAAGCACTTACACATTTGGGGTGTCCAGTGAGGCAAGGCCTTACAGGCCAAATGAAAAGAAAGCTGGATGCAAGGGTGTTAGTTGCTATTTTATTGGATATTACGAGCGGTCCAGGGCTACAAATTTTATGATCCCACAACTAAGTTAATTTTTGAGGCAGAAATGCTTTGGATTCTTTGAGGATGTTGAGTTTTGGGGAGAAAGAGTTACGGACTTTGTCTTTGAGGAGGAATATATTGAAATTCCTCCAATTGCCATTGACAATGGTCGGGATCAGGTTCCTATCCACGGCGTTGTTCAAGAAGCAACTCAGGATCAAGACAATGTCATGTTATCTCCGGAAGAACAAACTCTACAACCTCAAGAACCCATGCCATTAAGAAGATCCACTAGAGAGAGGAGAAGTGCAATTTCGTGATGATTACATTGCTTTTCTCCAAGAACATGAGGTTGGCGTTGGAGTGGTGGAAGATGATCCAATCAACTTCCATCAAGCCATGGAAAGTTCTAACTCTCAAAGTGGCTCGATGCCATGAATGAAGAGATAAAGTCTATGAAAGACAATGGCGTATGGGACCTCGTTCCATTGCACGAAGGTCTGAAACCCATTGGTTGCAAATGGATATTTAAAACCAAGCGGGATTCGAAGGGCGATGTAGAGAGGTATAAGGCTCGTCTTGTCGCGAAGGGCTTTACACAGAAAGAAGGCATCGATTATAAAGAGACTTTCTCTCCGGTTTCCTCGAAAGACTCTTTCAGGGTTATAATGGCATTAGTGGCATATTTTGATCTTGAGTTACATCAGATGGATGTTAAGACAGCGTTTCTCAATGGTGACATTGATGAGGCGATTTATATGGTGCAACCAGAAAACTTTGTATCAGGTGATGCGAAGCAAATGGTTTGCAAATTAAAGAAATCCATCTATGGACTCAAGCAGGCGTCTCGACAATGGTATTACAAATTTCATCAAGTAATCACCTCATTCGGTTTTGAGATGAATCTGGCCGATGATTGTATATACCGCAAGTTCAGTGGGAGTAAGTGTATTTTTCTGGTTTTATATGTCGATGACATACTGCTTGCCAGCAATGATGTAGGCTTATTGCACGAAACCAAGAGATTTCTAGCAAAGCATTTCGAGATGAAAGATCTTGGTAACGCCTCTTTTGTATTAGGAATCCAGATACATCGAGATCGCTCTCGGGGTATTCTTGGATTATCACAAAAGAGCTACATCGAAAGGGTACTTAAAAGGTTTAGCATGCAGGATTGTAAACCAGGTGATACCCCTGTGGCTAAAGGAGACAAGTTCAGTTTAAGTCAATGCCCCAAAAATGACTTGGAAATTAAGGAGATGCGGAAGATTCCTTATTCATCGGTGATGAAGTCGATGTATGCTCGAGGTTTATGCAGCGTCCAGATATTGCGTACATTGTTGGGATGTTAGGGAGGTATTTAAGTAACCCGGGAATGGATCATTGGAAAGTAACCAAACGGGTCATGCGGTACTTACGAGAACAAAGGATTACATGCTCACGTATAGGAGATCGGATCAGTTGGAGATCGTTGGTTATTCTGACTCCGATTTCGCTAGATGCCAAGATAGTAGGAGATCCACTTCAGGCTATATCTACCTGCTTGCTGGAGGTGCTATCTCCTGGAAGAGTGCCAAGCAGACACTGATAGCTACCTCCACCATGGAAGCGGAGTTTATAGCATGTTATGAGGCATCAAATCATGGAATATGGCTGCGAAATTTTGTCACTGGGCTGCGTGTTGTGGATAGTATCGAAAGACCACTTAAGTTATTTTGTGACAATAAATCTGCAGTGCTATATTCCAATAACAATAGGAGCTCAACGAAGTCAAAGCATATAGAGATCAAGTTCCTAGCTGTTAAAGAAAGAGTTGAGTGGGCCAGGTGTCAATAGAGCACATTGGAACAAACTCCATGATTGCGGATCCGCTCACTAAGGGATTAACGCCCAAGGTCTTTCACGAGCACACTGCTCATATGGGTGTGATGTCTCTTGAGGGTATATAGTTTCAGTGGGAGTCTGTATTTTGTGCTTTTCATATTAGACACATATACTGTCGTTTTGGATAAAGTTTATGGATAAAGTTTATGGATACAGTTGTTTCGATTATAAAGTTAAAGTCTTATTTTGTTGTTATCTCTGAACTCGTTTGAAACGATCTCACTAAGGTATAAAGGTGGACCAGTTGGAAATAGGCATGTTTCAGATCACGTTGCGTGAAATTTCCATGCTACACATCCATACTTGATCCATGTCATTCAATTATATGGGTTTATGTGACCATTGATGGGTTCAGTTACCTATCTAAGTGTAACGAAGACCGCTTTGATCCTAAATTGATATAATTGATGGACCGGATTGTTTGGGGATGCATTCGGTAATGATAGCAAAATTCTGAGTACTCATAAGGTTATACACAATTATAAGGTGACATATATAGCCCAAGTGGGAGATTGTAAGGTTTTAATCGAATATATGGGCTTATATATGTAATTATTGTGTATGAATTAAAGGCTATCATATTCGGTTAAGCCCGTTTAAAGTGATCTAATATGGTTTCGTATATTGGGCTTTTATGCATCACTTAAAGTGTGGGCTTTATATGTGTAGATACTAGGCCCAGAGTTCCTAATTCTATGATGGACTGAATTAGGTTAACTGGCCGTCATATACATATATGGTTATGGTCCCCAGGTCACAAGCGTGTGTATTGTTCATTCTTTCTGACTCTCCATCATCAGAGAGAAATAAGGAGCCGCTTGTTGACTTGGAAGATCAAAACCATTAGTTTCCAATACTGCAAGCAATACTGATTCAGGTACGCTTCCCGCTTCAGTTTAGTTTATATACGTTCTTGATAATCCAGCACGATAGATCTGGGAAATTTATTCCTACATTAGAGACTTGGAGATAGAAGTGTAGAAGTAGTTCACTGGAACATTAGTTTTTCGTGTCCTTTTACCCAAGATTGTCCAATGGGAAAGTCGAAGTAAAATCGATGTAGTTAAAAACGGGTGCATGTGAGGGAAAGAAATCTGTGAAATTCTGATTGAAGTGAGATGACTCATTGAAGCAAAGTCGAAGGATCGAAGCAATTAAAATCCAGCTGTCCATCAATATAATCCCCATAGTATTGTTGCTATTAATCCCATGAATACCAATTAGATGTGACTCTTTATTCTCCATTTGTCTTTTTATTAACCTATTAATGAAATGGAAAAATGCGAATTAGATATTGGTAGGTTCATTTTCGTCCAAAAAATGTTTTTCTATGATAGCCCTTTTTTAGCAGCTCATCTTACCCCTGTAGATTCAGTCCTCTTGTATTTTTGCAAAACTCGATTACTCCATCATTGTATAGGCCACTGTTGATTTGATTCCCGGTTCCCTCGGATAGACCCTTATTTTTTAACTTAATTTATGGTTCTTGTTAGATGGAATGTGAGTAGTTGTTTCTGGTGGGTTTCGTTTTTGATGTATTGGTCATCAATTGAAGGAATGAGAAGATCCTTTTCGATAATTGTTATGTATTTTCCACTACTCCAAGACGATAGTTTACATAATTTAGTTCCTCAATTCACTGGTTGACTATGGTTTCTTCTTTAGCTTTTTTTGCCCTCCTTTATAGGAAACGGGAACTCACAAATACAACCCGGCTTTTCAATCAGTCAAGAAAAAGCTCAGGCAACAAGATAGTGTTGCAACAGACACCAAAAATGAGAAAAGAAGTTCACCATGTGCCGCCAACCTAGAGAATAGAAATGAGCTTCTACAAGAAATTGCATATATAATATTATGAAGCCTCAATACACATAAATAATTAGGAGTTCGTAGAAGGTGGAAAGGTTGGCATTTCAGTACTACGGGAGATTCGCAACGTATGTTTTTATATTTGTTTGCGATTGCGCATTCATTTATTTATTTATTTATTGTCAAGTTGCAGAAAATTATTACCTTGCCTTATTTATATATATATATATATATATACACATATTACTTCACCACAAAACAATTAAGCTAAGTATATCATAACACACAGTATGACAGTGATTCACACTTGTTAATTTTTCCCCTTTTTATAAAATTGTTCAATTGGGGAGGAGGAGGGAGGGATTATATGAATACTATTGTTTCTTTTAGTTGAGGGGACATTGTTGTACTTTTTAGAAATAAATAAGAATTTTTAGGCTTCATTTCAATAGATAGGCATAAATGCAAAAATCGACTTAGAGCTCAGACATTTGGGCAATTTCTCGATTAAAAGTATACAAGCATGGGTATCTATTTCTTCACAGTGCTATCATCAATTGTCTTTGTTCGAGAATATTTGAATCACTTTTTCCAAATGAAAGTGGTCTCACATGTTCGGGAAAAATAAAAGTAACTGTTTTATTAATTGCATCTTCCCTCATGATCCTTTATACTTATATCCTTGAGATTCAAATTGTTTAGTTAAGGTATTGCTTATAAGTTTGTGTCTCTTTATTGAGATTTAGTAAATGTTAAGCAGTAATACTGTAGATAATTGTAGGAGTATATATTGAAAATTGTGGACACCAAGTACGGCCCCGAGGAAATTATCGCACATAGAAGCAAACATCAAACACACTTTACAAGATTAGTCGACTACACATTTGCTCTCTTTAAGTTGATAATTTATGTTGTGCGTATGAAGTGTTTTTTTTTTACGGTTTTTTATCGGTCGTTAAGAATTATTGATTTCAGCTATTCATGTGCAATGTAATTGAATTCGTAAATGTATACGTTTTGTAACACGGTTCCCTTTACTTTATGATATCTAAATTCAAGAATCATTTTTAAAATACCGGTCACAAAAGTCTCGGAATAATATTTAACATGACACTAATAATTAGAAATTTTGTTCGTTGGATCTGTTGTGATAATATACCAACAAGGTATGTACATACATAATGACATTCATCTATTTATCAAGAAGTTGATTATTGTTTGGAATTGTAGCCATAAATATACCCAATCCATAAAACACAAGCCTTCTTCACTCCAACGACGCAACAAATGGCAACAAACCAAGGTTTGATCCATTATTCTACAAAGCACACTCTGAACGTCTTTCAATAGTAACAGATCGATCGAGATCCCCGCCGCATAACAATAATTAAATCATTGCAGATAGCCAGTACCCCAAGACAAATTGGTATAACCAATTAAGTATTGAAGAAAGAAGAATTGCGATAGAAAAATCCTCAAATGCACGTAAGAGACGCCAAGGAGGAGAAAGTTCAAATAGCAACAAAAGAAGGATGAACGAATCCTTTCCAATTGTCTCACCGCTCCATGAATTGAAAAAGGCTCCTCCTTGCATTTATTGCAAAGCAAAGAAATTTGAATTTGAAACACCTTCCTTTTGCTGTTCGAATGGGCAAGTGATGTTAACAGAAATTGCAGCACTAGATGCATTACATGTCTTATTCACATCTCAAACAGAAGATGGTATACATTTTTGCCAACATATACGGGCATACAATAGCATTTTCGCATTTACATCTTTTGGTGTCAATTTGGATAAAAAGCTTACATCGTTGAGGCAAGAAGTATACACATTCCGTGCACAAGGCCAAATATATCATGATGTCCCTTCTCTAATACCAGAAGATCGACCTAGGCATTTCCAGTTATACTTTTACGACACAGACAATGAGCTACAAAATAGGATGAATATCTTGCAAGAAGGACAGGCCGATGAAAACATGCTACAGAAGTTGATGACAATTCTACAACAGAACGCATATGCCAACAGCTTGCGTTCTTTAAAAGACTTCTCCCCAATTGAAGAGCTTCAATTACGAATAGCAAGTAACGTCAAGTTAGACCAACGTGTCTACAACAAGCCAACAGCTGATCAAGTAGCTGCAATTTGGATTGAAGGTAATACTAAGGACATACAATTCGAAAGAGAAATCATAATCCATGCCCACTCGGGGAACCGCCATCGAATTAAACACTACTACGATTGTTATGACCCCCTCCAGTATCCTTTACTGTTCCCATACGGGGAAGCAGGCTGGCACCAGGACATAAAAAAGAGAGAGGTTAATGCCATTGAAAACGCTGCCACTACCGTCGAATCAATCACCATGCAACCTCAAATACCTAGCTCTATTGAACAAACACTAGAGCAAGAACGTCAAGGTACATTAATTACCCGTGCTATTTGTATTACACCCCACTTTGCTCAAAACTAATGCAAAAAAACTTTTTGTAATTAAAAGAGATCGTATGTGTTACTTCTATGTCAGCAAAAAGAAAATTTTTAACCTTTACCATTTGCTCCAATAGTAATATTTCTTTAATTGAATAGGCATCTCGTAACACACAACTAGGAATGTCAGCTGTAGGGAATACTATTCCTACAAGTTGCAGATTAGACCAAGCACTCGATCAATCATACTCTTTGCTGGGAGATTGTTGCAACAATTTGTAGTGGACGTGTATATAAAGCTCGAAACAACAAGACTTGACTTCTATCGGCAACAACAGTCTCAGATACGAGCTGAACTTTACCAAGGAATAGTAGACAGTGTTGTTGCTGGCGAAACAAGGGGGAACAAAATAGGGAAACGAATTGTATTACCTGGCACATTTGTCGGCGGGCCAAGAGACATGCATCGGAGGTTTGCCAATCCAATGGCTTTAGTCCAACGATTTGGGAAGCCAGATCTATTCATCACGATGACATGCAACCCTGACAGGAAAGAAATTCACGAGGAACTAAAAGAAGGCCAACGCCCTCAAGATAGACCTGATTTAACATCCAGGGTTTTCAGGGCAAAGCTCCAAGATCTTAAAGATCAATTATTTAAGAAAGAAATCTTTGGAAAGGTCGCAGCTCATGTTTACGTTATTGAATTCCAGAAAAGAGGTTTGCCCCATGCACATTTACTGATTATTCTAAAGCCTGAACATAAAATACATAGCCCAGATCAATACGATAAGTTCGTGTACGCTGAAATCCCCAATGAGCAATTGCAACCAGGTCTTCATGAAACTGTTGTTCGTCATATGATACACCGACGATGTGGAGTGCACAACTGGAAAAACTCGTGCATGATCAAAGGGGAATGCAAATTCCACTATCCCCTAGAGCTTTTTCCCCGACAACAACACAAGGTAATGATGCATACGCAATCTACCGCAGAAGAGACAACGGAAGACAAGTACGTAACAAATACATTGCTTTCAACACTACAATGAAAAACTATACCTTTCGCCCCACTTCACTGACACTCGAACATTACTCTCACACAAAGTGTTACCATCTACAGGTCACTGTACGAAATGCTACTTTGGATAATAGGTGGGTGGTTCCATAAAATCCATACTTACTGTCAAGATACAACTGTCACATAAATGTTGAAATCTGTGCGGGAATAAAGGTAGTAAAATATCTATAGAAGTACATTTACAAAGGGCACGACAAAGAAACTGTTCGGATTTCGTCTCACGATGACAACCAATTCGTGGATGAAATACAAGAGTATCAAGATGCAAGATGGGTCTCAGCACAAGAATCAATGTGGAGGATCTTCGAATTTAAATTGAGTGAAATGACACCAGCAGTAATAAACTTACAATTGCACTTGCCCAACAACCATTTGGTATCATACTGGGAAGGACAAAATCTGGTGACAATTGTTCACCGAGATCAATACTCAAAAACAATGCTTACAGAATTTTTTACCACATGCCAAACAAATCCAAATTCCCAGAGCATTATGTCTGGCAGAAAAAATCAAGGAAATGGGAGCCAAGGAAAAAAGGTTTAGTCATAGCACGAATAAATGCTGTTTCCCCAGCAGAAGGTGAATGATACTACCTCAGATTGTTACTGAACAATGTAAGAGGCCCTACATCTTTTGAAGATTTGCTAACAGTCGATGGAGTAAAATATTCATCGTTTAAAAAGGCTGCACAAGAAAGAGGATTGCTTGAATCTGATAATAGCGTGACTGACTGTTTAGATGAAGCATCACATTTCGCAATGCCATTCGCTATCCGAAGATTATTCGCTACAATATTAGTGTACTGTGAACCTCCAGATGTTAGAAAATTATGGGACACATATTTTGATGCAGTATCTGAAGACTTTAAATCAAAAGGATATTCCATACAACTTCAAACGCAAGAAACCCTGAGAGACATAAAAGGGATCTTAGAATCAATGGGAAAAAATATTGGGCAGTACGATTTACCAGGAATAGAGCCTGCTGCAGTTGTAAATACAGACCCTCGAAAAGTGAAAGACATAATCGATGAAGAAAATATTGAAGTTTCAATGGAAGATTTAGCTTCTGAATCAGCACTTAATCCAGAGCAAAAGGCTGCTTTCGATTGTATAAGCAGTCGAATCAACACTAACAAAGCCGGTGTGTTCTTTGTTGATGGCCCAGGTGGCACGGGCAAAACTTTTCTATATCGAGCATTGCTTGCCAATGTAAGATCCAAAGGAAATATTTCACTTGCAACAGCAACATCAGGAGTTGCAGCATCAATCTTACCAGGAGGCCGAACGGCACATTCATGTTTTGGCATACCACTACAACCAACAGAGTCGACTATGTGCAACATCTCAAAACAAAGTGCTAAAGCTGAGCTACTACGAAGATCAAAACTGATTATATGGGACGAAGCACCTATGGCAAAGCGTTACGCAATAGAAGCAGTCGACAGAACATTGAGAGACATATTGGAGAACAATGTACCATTCGGTGGCAAAGTTCTTATCTTTGGAGGCAATTTTAGGCAAGTTCTACCAGTGGTGCCGCGCGCCACAAGACAACAAACAATAAATGTCAGTCTAGCACGATCATTTCTGTGGGATCAACTTGAAGTGCTCAAACTCACAAAGAATATGAGAGCATTACACGATGAACATTTTGCAAACTTCATTTTGAAAATTGGTGACGGAGAAGAACCAACGATAGACGATGACCTAATTTGCCTCCCAGACGAAATGGTCATAGATACAACAAGCCATATTCCCATGGAACAAATGCTAATACAGAACATCTTTCCCGAATTGCATCGAAACTTTACCTCCCCCGAATTTGTAACAAACAAAGCCATCCTGGCAACTAAAAACGAGCATGTTGATGATCTAAACAATGATTTGACAGAACTCTTTCCAGGGGACCGCAAGACTTACATGAGCTTTGATGAAGCGGTTGATGATATGAACAATTACTATCAAGAAGAATTCCTGAACACTTTGCTACCAAATGGAGTGCCACCTCATAAACTGATTCTCAAGAAACATTGCCCGATAATGCTTTTCCGAAATTTGGACCCAACCAATGGTTTAACCAATGGCACGCGGATGGTATGTAAAGATTTCGGTCACCATGTCATACATGCAGAACTAACAACCGGACATCATGCTGGTAAGCAAGTACTCCTTCCTAGAATCCCACTAAGCCTAGCAAATGATGAAGGGTTTCCATTCAAATTCAAACGAAAAAAATTCCCTATACGTCTTTGCTTTGCAATGACAATTAACAAAGCCCAGGGGCAAATAATACCGCACTTTGGAGTATATCTACCAGAACACGTCTTTTCACATGGACAATTATACATTGCACTTTTAAGAGGGATTTCAATGTCTACCACTAAAGTCTTAGTCAAATCTAACAACACAAAGAAAGGAAAAACGTATACCAAAAACATTGTTTACAAAGAATTGCCTTTACAACAACGGTATGATATCTTTACATTTACACGCATGAATACTAACAATTCAACCTCACTAACAATATGTCCAATACTTGTAGGACTGCATATTTGCAACCATGATTAGCCTATGACGCGGACTCCATTATTCTCAGCTATGCTGCCATACACTCCGTCACTTGCTGCTATTACCTTAGCAATCTTGTTTGGTTACATTGTACTTCCAACAAAGTACTTCCCTCAAGTATTAAACACCTCCGTTTCGCCTCATTTATTATAGCGTTCTCTGCACTACAGAACACATACGAAGAACTAAATAAGATTACAAATCCACGTGCAACGCACGTGTTACTAACTAGTGTTTATAATAAACATGTCAATTGTCTGAACAGATGAATTGTCCACGTAAAAACATGATAATTATCTTCAAACACTTTTGATTGGTTTTAACCTTTTTAATACCTTTTTTGAATTTTCAACCACACGTCTAAAATTCATAATAAAAATATCAATGGCTTTAACAATATTGTCCAAATAAAAACATGAAGTTATTACATATTTATTGTCACAAGTATGTATGTTATTTTCCAAAACAGTAACCGTTCTTTAGACTAGTCATTGTTTGCATGATTAGCAAACTCACACATTCCCATTCCAAAAAAAAAAAAAAAAAAAGTCACACATTTTCATATTCTAAAATAAATAAATCTACGTGAGAGAGATTGCTTTATCATTTTAGTTTATGCTTATGCATATCAAAATATGAGAGAGTTGATTAGAGAATCGTTAAATATTGTGGGGATTAAATTTAAAATCTAAGGGCGCATTCTATATATTTTATGCTTTCTGTTTTCATTTTTAAAATATTTTGATGTTTTCTACTTTCAATTGTTGTTTGGAGAAAATTGAAAATGTATTATTTTGAAAAACTATTTTTTTAAAAGAGAAAATGGAAAAAGTATTTGGTTTATACTTAAAAAAAATGATAAATTAATACAATAAAATTCACAAAAGATCCCACACTTTTCAACTTGTTAAAAATCGTCTTCATCTGAAACCTCAACACTCAACCCAAACCCCACCCACTCACCCACCCACCCACCCCCTTTCGTCCCCTTCAACAAGTCGGCAGTGACGTATGGTGGTACAGAAGGTGGTTGTCCGACCACCATCACCTATCTTAATTCTGTCAATTGCTGGATCCCTTCTCTCTGCAGCTATGAATTTACAAAGCAAATGAAAAATAATAGAAAAGTATCGTAGCACTACCTTCAAAAAGAGGGATCTCTCATCATCAGCCTATCATCTTAGAAGAAAAGAACCTTCAAAGATGAAATGTTGAAGATTGAGGAAAGATTCATCTTAGGCCATAAGTTAATGGGAAACTGAAATTGTGGCCAAGGTAACAGAATTATTGTTATTCAATGGTGCTTCATCACGCTTGTCCATGTCATCAATGGTGGTCGAAACACATCAATGGTGGTCGAAACCCTTATCTAATCTTCTAAAATGCATAGAAACATGTTTTAAAAGTATCTTCGAAATATTATAATATTTTCTATGGCCCTATCTAGAATAAGTTTCTAGAATCTGGGCTATTCGATTTTTTAACTACTTGTTCTAGCCCAATTATTTAGCTTTTGGTCAAATCATGTTTACTCCAACAATATCATATCAATTTGTTCAATAAGTTTTTTTTTATATATCTTTTCAATATATTGCAAAAATCAAATTCATTTCTCTTGAGTTTAAAAAAAAAAAAAATCAGAAGTATACTTTATAGTTATTGCTAGGTCACGAAGAATAAACATTTTAAAGGCTCTAATTGTTTCTTAATAATACAAAGAAGTAAGATTTCTTATTACTATGTATGAAGCAATAAAATTCAAAATGCAAGTCGATGATAATTGAAGTTAAAGAAAGATAGAGAAATAGTTAATGAAAAATAGAAATTGTCAAAATTTTGGTTAGTATTTTTTGCATTTTTGTTTGGTTAGATAGTAGTTACCTCTTCTAACAATGTTTTCCACATTTTTGTCTGGTTATAATTTAAAATTTTCATATAATGCATTATAATTTAATCAAGGCGTTGATATTTGCAAATGGCTATGCAGCGCTGTCTTCATAAAATTTTGGGGCGGACGCACTGCCTGAGAAAGAGAGGGTGAACGAACTTGTAGCAAAAGAGTATGGAGAAGGTGTGTAAGTTAGATTCTTTTTACTTTTCTGTTGCTTATATATTTTCCTTAAATAAGAAAGAAGTTAATGAATCATTCGTTCTTCAATGCTATCATGATGGGAGTGATATGGGTTTAATCCATTTTTATTATTATTATTTTTTCTTTGTTTCAGGTTTGTAGATGAGGTGAAAACTAAAGAAGAATATCAAGAGCATGCCAGATCTAAAAGCTAACAATCCTTTGGATCTATTGATATAACACTTCCCCAGTACTTGTTTAGAACTTCATAGGCGCCAAATTTTATAGATAATAAATAAAGCTGTAATGCTAATCATCATTTGTTAATATACTTTTTCCCGTTACTTGGGCATATGACCTTGTGTTTCTTGTTTGAAACTTCAAAATGAAAGATTTGAAGCTAATCATCCTTTGAATGCAGGTAAATATCCATATTAGCATTGCGGTATTTCATTGTTTTGAACTTCAAATCAAGGAAAAAACTAGGTATTCATGATAGCAAATACATTTGCTATTATGGCTACATAGCAATTGTTGTTTGCCTTATACTTCATTTTGGTACATTGTTGTTTGCCTAATACTTCATTTGTGGCATTTCATTGACCATTGTTTTGCCTATGTACTGGCGAAATTAAGTTTGCATGGTAACCCCACATAAATCTAAACATAAAGGGTGGAATTTGTGCCTTTCCTGTAATTCTCAGAGCCCGAGGCGAACAGCATAAAATGCACCCCATCTAATAATTACTAAAATTTATAAGTGCTTTATAAAAATTAATAGTTAACTAAAAATAAAACAATAATAGACAAAATCAAAAGAAAAAATCTCTATCATACTACATTTCACATTATAATCTAATAACAATTTCAAAAATTAATATTCTTTTATTTTGCTAAAGAAGGAAAAACATTAATCAAACTTTCAATAATTTAACTTTTTTTACAGATACAACTCAAAATTCTAAAATAAAATTTAAAATTCGCAAAGTATTATTTGATTTCTATAGTTTAGAACATTTTCTCCATATGTGATACTGTTTTTTTTAAAACAGTCCATATGTAATATTGTTGATATGTATAAAACTCATGTTTTTATTGTTAAGTAATTATCATGAAGTTTATATATGTTCAAGTTTGAATGTTTTTCATTATTTATTTTAGTAAAAAATGGGGTTAAAGACGGCGAGTCAAACTGAGATCAATTATATTGATAATAGAATACTTTTACCATTAAAAGATGCGCCGCAATAGGTCATTTTTCAAAAGTTTTTACAATTTATTTATGTTCTAAAGTAATAAGATTCAGTTGTTTTGAAGATATTTTATTTGATAATGTGGAATCTAAGAATGTCAAAAATTAAATATGCATAAAGCTGACGGAGGTATTACAAACTTTATTCATAAGTATTACAAACTTTTAATATGATAATAAATATCAAAGAATTAATGTAGTTTTACAATTTTTATTTCTTTTTTTCTTCAAGCAGTTTTATTTTTTTATTTTTTATTTTGAAGGAATCGTTTTACAAAATTTTAAATAAAGAAAGTAATAAATGATATAAAAAATGCAACATTAGTATCCGAACTTGGGTGGTGGATGATTAGAACAAAAACATACGCATTCACCACCATGCCAATCATTACGTTGGTTGATAATGGCATCTTCTGTCAATATATAGTAAATTTTTAGGCTTTTGCCCACTAACTACACTTTTAAAAAAAAATTGTCCACTAAATCATACCATCTTATTTTTTGCCCACTAACTACATATTTTCCAAATATGACCATAATAACCCTAAAATGATACTAATATTACAAAACACCCAAGGTCTTCTATCTTTCAAATTACGCAAGGGGTCCTCTATCATTAAATTTGCACAAGAGGTCCTCCAACTTTAAAATATTGAATTTTAGTCCTCGATTTTTGAACTTTCTTTCAAAAATATCCCAAAATATTTGCACTCAAGGTCCTCTATCTTTTAAATTATTTCATTTTAGTCCTCAACGTTTTGGATTTTTGACATTTTTAGTCCTTTTTGCTATTCTTTTTTCTTGTTCTCTTTCATATTTAAGAAATTCACCCACAAACACAATATTTACATACAAGTAAGTAAAAATCCGCTTATTCAATTCAAAAATTACTTATTTAAAGATATAAATAAGTGTGTAAAATGTGCACTTCCTAATTACTACTGTATGTAATCTCTCACATTTAAGAAATTCACCCACAAACACAATATTTACATACAAGTAAGTAAAAATCCGCTTATTCAATTCAAAAATTACTTATTTAAAGATATAAATAAGTATGTAAAATGTGCACTTCCTAATTACTACCTCATGTAATCTCGATTGATATTACCTAGGGTGGTAATATGGATTACCACCCCCGGTAATTCGAATCAACATTCAACATTTTACTTCACTCGTTTTCGGCTTTTTTTCTCTACGCACTTTCTCTCTCTAAATTACCACCCCCAGTAATCTCAATCAACATTAAACTTCTCGCTTTCATCAACCCCTCACTTTCTTTCTTTATGCCCTTTCTCTCCAGTTACCACCCCAATAATCTCAAATAACATTCAACTTCTCATTTTCCTCGCCCCAACTTTCTCTCGCACTTTCTTTCTCTAGATTACCACCCCAATAATCTCAATCAACATTCAACTTCTCGCATTCATCTTCCCGACTTTTTCTCTATTCACTTTCTATCTAGATTGTCATTCCGGTAATCTTAATCAACATTCAACTTTTCGCTTTCATCTTTCCCAACTTTTTCTCTCTCTGCACTTTTTTTCTCTAGATTACAACCCCCGGTAATCTCGACTAACATTTAACTTCTCTCTTCTCCCATGCCTTAATTTCTCTCTATATGCACTTTCTCACTCTAAATTACCACACTCAGTAGCTTCAATCAACATTCAACTTCTCCCTTCCTTTGCGTCCCAACTTTCCCTCTCTAGATACTTTCTCTCTATAGATTAACATCTCCGATAATCTCAACTAATATTCAATTTTTTACTTTCATCATTTCTCGCTTTCTCTCTCTACACACTTTCTGTCTAGCTTGACATACTTTTGCAAAAAAATAAAAAATAAAAAATAATATCATTATTCATGATTGGTTATGATTATCACGTAAGGTAATATTATATCAGGATAGGTAATAAAGTTATCGAGGTAGGTAATATTATTGTGATAAGTTTTAGTTCTTTCAAACTTTTGAAACTTTAAAATCTTGGGTAATTAAAGTTTTTAGAATTAAATCTTAGTCCCTAAAGTTTCGCTTATGACATTTTGATCTAGAGAGAGAACATGGGAAAAGCGATAAATTTATAGACGAATGGAGTGAGAAGATTATCGGGGGTGGTAATTTACGGAGAAAATGAATGTTGATAGTGAGAAGATGAATGTTGATCTAGATTACTAACGATTTTAACTTAAAGAGAAAGTTGGAGACAAGACAAACAAGAAGTTTAATGTTAATCGAGTTTGCTAGAGGTGATAATGTAGAGAGAGAATATGCGTAGAGAGGGAAAGTTGAAAAAGATGGAAGCAAGAAACTGAATATTGATCAAAATTACTTGGGATGGTAATTTAGAGCAAGAAAATCCGTAGAGAGAAAGTGGAGAAGATAGAAACGAGAAGTTGAATGTTTGCCGAGATTATCGAGGGTAGTAATCTAGAGAGAGAGTGTGTTGAGAGAGAAAGTCGGGTACGCGGGAAGAGAGAAGTTGAATGTTAGTCGAGATTACCATGGTTGATAATCTAGAGATTGAAATTGCGTAGAGAGAGAGAATCTGGGAAGATGAAAGTGAAAAGTTCGATATTGGCCAAGATTATTGGAGGCGATAATCTAGAGAGAGAAATTGCGCATAGAGAAAATATGGAAAGATGAAAACGAAAAGTTGGATGTTGGTTGAGATTATTGGGCGGGAGTTATATAGAGAGAGAATGAGAGAAGCAAGAATTTGATTGTTAGCCGAGATTATTGGGGATGGCAATCTAGATAGAGAAAGTGCGTAGAGAGAGAAAGTCGAAGAAGATGGAAGCAAGACGTTTAATGGTGATCGTGATACGGACCTCGTTGGTCTCAATGCCAACGCAACCCAATCCAGATTGGATTAGACCCCAGAAAAGCCAATCACTGGTCACGATCAAGAATCTGACGACCTTCTACTCACGAAATGACAACAATAGGCTAAAACCTATCATCTTCAACTGTGCGTAGTAGACAACCGGTAGGGGTGAACGCCACAAGAGTTGATCACGCTCTTGATAAGTTCGATTTGTTCAAAAGAATAACAAGAGACTTGAATCTCTCAAGAACAAGCATATAGCTCTCTTTTCATACATGAACTAAGGTCCTTTTTACAAAATGGCTTGTTTTGTTCATATACAAGTCCCAAAGGTGAAATAATAATAAAATAATGCAAAAATCCGAAAATATCTAAAATTTACCCTAAGTCGGTCGAAAAATACGGCCGTAAGTTCTGGATTTACGGCCGTAAATCCTTAGTCACGGCCGTATGACTGAAAGGTACAGCCGTAATAAGCTCTCTGCCTCAAAACTGCCCAAACTTGATTCTTGAGTTACGGCCGTATGGACAAGGGTTACGGCCATAAGTATTGAGTTACGGTAGTATCTTTGAATAAATGCAGTAGTAATTAACTCTGCATAATTTTGCCCAAAAGCTGGAAACTGAAGTTATGGCCGTAATGACCAAATTTACGGCCGTAAAACGACTGATACGGCCGTATGTCCAAAGGGTACGACCGTATTGAACTTTCTGTAAATCTCTGGTCTTCAGCTTCCTAGGTTACGGCCGTATGGATTCATGTCACGGCCGTAATGGCTTCGTTACGACCGTAATTAATACGGTTACGGCCGTAAATGTCGTCTGCATGGCATTCTTGAGTTCCAATGTCCCCGACTCGTAATTGGAGTATTTCTTTTGACTCGGGAACTCCGGCATACCATTCCAAGGCTTGAGATGACCTGGTAGGGACATGTTGACATACTTCTTCGACTCAGGTCATCAACGCTCGTCCCATTTTCTTGGCTTGGCTTCGCGTGAGCGGCCCGAGCAGCACGTGGGGTGGTTCGGTCGGCGTGGAGCTTTCCGAGTTTGTATCATCCCCTCCCTCTTCAGGTTGATTCGTCCACGAATCGGTTCCTACATCAAACGGAACAAGATCAGAGACGTTAAATGTAGCAGACACATTATACTCACCTGGAAGATCGAGTTTGTAGGCGTTGTTGTTGATTCTTTCAACTACTTGAAATGGCCCGTCACTTCGGGGTAGCAATTTCGATCGACGTAGTTGCGGGAATCTTTCTTTCCGAAGGTGGAGCCACACCCAATCTCCCGGTTCAAAAATCACTTCCTGTCGCCTTTTGTTCACCCTAGTCGAGACTTATTGGTTCCTTTTCTCAATTTGCAGTTTTACCTTTTCTTGCATGGACCGAACAAGTTCGGCTTTGTGTTTTCCATCCAAGCTAACCATTTCACTCACAGGTAAAGGAATTAAATCTAACGGGGTTAGCGGATTAAAACCATAAACCACTTCAAAAGGCGAATAATCAGTTGAAGAATGTTTAGCATGATTATAAGCAAATTCAACATGTGGTAAACATTCCTCCCAAGTCCTAATATTCCGACTAATGATAGCACGAAGTAATTGTGACAGAGTGCGGTTCACTACTTCAATTTGGCCATCAGTTTGGGGATGACTAGTGGTTGAAAATAATAGTTTGGTTCCTAGTTTTCCCCACAAGGTCTTCCAGAAGTAGCTAAGGAATTTGATGTCTCTATCTGACACAATTGTTCTCGGCACTCCATGTAGCCGGACTATCTCACGAAAGAACAAGTTGGCGATGTGGCTTGCATCATCGGTTTTGTGACAGGGTATGAAGTATGCCATTTTACTAAAACGATCAACTACCACAAAAACCGAATCCCTACCATTTCTAGATCTAGGCAACCCCAAGATGAAATCCATTGATAAATCCTCCCATGGTGAGTGAGCTACGGGAAGAGGAGTGTAAAGCCCTTGGGATACTACCTTAGATTTGGCCTTTCTACAGGTTATGCAACTCATGCAAATTCTTTCCACGTCTCGTTTCATCTTAGGCCAATAGAAATGATCATGCAAGACTTCAAATGTTTTTTCTATGCCGAAATGTCCCATGAGGCTTCCTCCATGAGCCTCCCTCACTAGCAACTCTCTTATAGAACTAGAAGGAACACAAAGTTTGCTCTCTCGAAAAAGATATCCCTCTAGCCTATAGAACTTCTCAAATCCATTTTTCTCACAAGAAATATAGATACTACTAAAGTCCGAGTCTTTCTCATATAATTCTTTCATTAATTCAAAACCCAACAATTTAGTATCTAGAGTGGTGAGTAAGGCATACCTGCGTGATAAAGCATCTGCAACAATGTTTTCTTTTCCTTGCTTGTACTTGATCACGTAGGGAAAGGTCTCAATGAACTCCATCCACTTAGCATGTCGCTTGTTCAACTTGCCTTGGCTTTTGAGATGTCTTAGCGATTGGTGATCAGTGTGGATCACGAACTCCTTCGGCCAGAGATAGTGTTGCCAATTCTCTAGCGTCCGAACCAATGCATAGAGCTCCTTGTCATACGTAGGATAATTGAGGGTGGCACCACTCAATTTTTCGCTAAAGTATGCAATTGGTTTTCGTTCCTGTATCAACACAGCACCAATACCTATGCCCGACGCATCACATTCAATCTCAAAAGCTTTGTTAAAGTCAGGAAGAGCAAGTACGGGCGAAGAACACAATTTTTCTTTAATTGTTTGAAAAGCTCATTCTTGCTCTTTCTCCCATTTAAAACCAACTGTTTTCTTGATTACTTCACTCAATGGTGCAGCTAGTGTACTAAAGTTAGGCACAAAGCGACGGTAGAAACTAGCTAAACCATGAAAACTACGAATATTGGCTATGCTAGATGGCGTAGGCCATTCTTTAAGTGCCCTAACTTTTTCTTCATCGACCTCTACGCTATTGACACTAACCACATGACCAAGAAATACAATTTTTCTAAGACAAAATTGACTTTTAGTAGGATTGGCAAACAATTTTTCTTTTCTTAGTGCTTCCAAAAGAAGCCTAAGGTGCTTCACATGATCATTGACCCCCTACTATAAATCAAGATGTCATCGAAGTACACCACTACAAATTTACCGATGAAAGCACGTAACACGTGATTTATTAGTCTCATAAATGTACTTGGTGCATTCGTCAAACCAAACGGCATAACTAACCATTCATATAAACCCTGTTTGGTTTTGAAAGCCGTTTTCCATTCGTCACCTTCTTTCATTCGGAATTGGTGATAACCGCTTTTTAAATCAATTTTGTTAAAGATACTAGCACCATATAGTTCATCAAGCATGTCATCAAGTCTAGGTATAGGGTGGCGATATTTTACCGTAATGTTGTTGACAGCTCGACAGTCAACACACATTCTCCACGATCCATCTTTCTTGGGCACGAGCAAGACCGGTACGACACATGGACTTAGACTTTCCTAGACATATCCTTTGCTAAGCAAGTCCTCCACTTGGCGTTGCAACTCCTTTGTTTCCTCGGGGTTGCTACGGTAAGCGGGGCTATTGGGAATCACAGCTCCGGGAACTAGGTCAATCTGATGCTCAATGCCTCGAATAGGCAGCAACCTGCTTGGTAATTCTTCGGGAAGGATATCCTTGTATTCCTGCAAGAGAGAAACAATAGAATTGGGGAGGGAGTCAAGGTTAGAATTGAGCACTCGACCACTCTCTTTATACACTAACAAGATCACTTGTTGGTCCGCCGAAAGAGCCCTCACAATTTCTCTCGGCCTTGCAAAGAAGCATTCTTTCTTTTTCTCCTCATGCTCACTCTTCTCTCCTTTTACTCTCTCTTCTTTTTTTCCACGCAACTCTTGTCTCTCCTTTTCCTTCTCGTCAGCTTCCTTTTTGAGTTTGACTTGATCCTCATACACTTGTCGTCGTGTCAAAGGAGCAAGTACAATTGGCTTTCCATTGAACTTGAAGCTGTATCTATTCTGATATCCATCATGTGTCACTCGTCTATCAAATTGCCACGGTCGGCCTAGCAATATGTTTGTAGCTTGCATGGGTACTACATCACATAACACTTCATCCTCATATTTTCCAATTAAGATAGGATCTTCACTTGCTTGGTAACCCGAACCTCCCCTGTATCACTAAACCATTGCAATCGATACGGTCTCGGGTGTTTGATCAATGGAAGTCCAACCCTATCAACGAACATATAACTAGCAACATTCAAACAACTCCCCCCGTCAATAATCAAACTACATGGCTTACCTTGCACGAGGCATCGAGTGTAAAAGATATTTTCCCGTTGAGGGGTCGCTTCATCCACTTTCGCCTTCGTGCTAAAAGCTCTCCGTGTAACTAAAGTCTCAGGGATAGTCATCACATATTGCTCATCCGAATCTTCCTCCTCCTCCTCCTCCACAATAGGAGGGATTTCTTTCTCATCCTCCGTTTCAATTTCTCCATTCTCCCGCTCCACCATTGTACGGCGATTAGGGCACTCCGAGGCAATGTGTCCTCGTCATTGACATTTGAAACATTGGATTTCTCGATTCCGGAGGGGTGGTGCACCCACTGGCCTTTTCCCTTTATCTTCCCCCACCGGAGAAGACTTAGGGGGTTCACTTCGCCCTTTCCAAGCCGGCTTTGGAGTTGTAGTCTTGTCACTGCTCCATTTCGGTTTCCCAAAGCTACTACTTCCCCCGGCTTGAGGTTTAATGAAACTCTTCTTCTTCAATTGCATCTCAACCTTGGCGGCTTTATGTACCAATTCTTGAATATCGGCATAATCGTTCAACTCCACAAGATTGGCGATTTCTCGATTTACCCACTTAGAAATCGTGCCATGGTAGCCTCCTCTTCTTCACCTATATCGGCTCGAGTCATTAATGACTCCATCTCTTGGTAATACTCTTCCACGCTTCCCCTTTGAGTTAACGTTTGCAGCTTATTATACAAACTCCGATAATAGTAGGTAGGAACGAACCGCTTTCTCATTATCATTCTCAACTCATTCCAAGTACTCACCGGAGCTTCCAAATTTCTTCGCCAAGCAGTAATAGTTTGTTTCCACCAACTAAGAGCATATCCCGTGAATTCTTTCACTAGAAGTGGAACTTTCTTCTCTTCCAGGATTCTATGAAATTGGAACGCCAACTCTACCCTGCTTTCCCAATCCAAATAGGCATCCGGGTCGGCTTTACCTTGGAATGGAGGCACTTCAACCTTGACATTCTTCACATCACTTTCCTCCTCTCGTGGTTTCTCATTACCTCGACCTCCTCGGCCGTCTCTACCACCTCTATATATCACCTCATATTCATCCTCATCACCTTCTTCAAACTCCGGCCTACGAACATTTAACCTAGCTACCGATTGCTCAACATCCTCTCGCAACTGTTGACTCAACCGACGCTCCATTGCGGTCATAGAAGCCTGAAGAACCGACTGGATATCATCCAAGGTGGCAGCTCCAGATCCGTGTCCCTCGACTGAACCTATATCAGACATTGTGTGCAAGTGTGTGCAAGACCTGTAGTGTCCTCTCGTGAATATCACTCGTGTATATCACTCAACACTCTCTCACTCAACACTCAATAATGCACTTACACTCTTTTGTCCAATCGAACTCAACGAACTTGATTAAGGTAAGATCTTCTTGTATCGTTCACCAAAACAATGCCAAAGCAGTTGATCACCTAAGTTACAACTCAATGACACAACACAATACAAACTAAATTACAACTCAATGTAAAACCCTAGTATAATATAACTCGACTACTAGACTCACCACAAGACGATGCAACAACAATACAATACTAAGTGTCGCCAATGGATTGACGAATACTCGTTCAACACAACATTGGAGCCATTGTTTTTTTTTTTTTGAATTTCGGCTCTCTCTTTTTTTTTCACCACAACACTTACAATCTCAACACCAAGACAATACTAGAAATTGGATGAATTCTAAGCACAAAAGCAATTTGCACCAAGAACACACACTAAAATCCTAAAAATTTAAAATTTGAAATTCAAGATTCTAATCCGATAAGAATCACAAGTATAACAACCTAAGGCTTAATAACAAAGGACTTATACTATAAACACATAAAACAAAGGATAGATACCAGATGATTAGAATCTGTGCTCTGATACCAAATGATACGGACCTCGTTGGTCTCAATGCCAACGCAACCCAATCCAGATTGGATTAGACCCCAGAAAAGCCAATCGCTGCTCACGATCAAGAACCTGACGACCTTCTACTCACGAACTGACAACAATAGGCTAAAAACTATCACCTTCAACTGTGCGTAGTAGACAACCGGCAGGGGTGAACGCCACAAGAGTTGATCACGCTCTTGTTAAGTTCGATTTGTTCAAAAGAACAACAAGAGGCTTGAATCTTTCAAGAACAAGCATATAGCTCTCTTTTCATACATGAACTAATGTCCTCTTTACAAAATAGCTTGTTTTGTTCATATACAAGTCCCAAAGGTGAAATAATAATAAAATAATGCAAAAATCCGAAAATATCTAAAATTTACCCTAAGTCGGTCGAAAAATACGGCCGTAAGTTCTGGATTTAGGGCCGTAAATCCTTAGTTACGGCCGTATAACTGAAAGGTACGGCCGTAATAAGCTCTCTGCCTCATAACTGCCCAAACTTGATTCTTGAGTTACGGCCGTAAGTATTGAGTTACGGCCGTATGCTGAATAACTACGGCTGTAATTAACTCTCTGCATAATTTTGCCCCAAAAGCTGGAAACTGAAGTTACGGCCATAATGACCAAATTTACGGCCGTATGTCCAAAGGGTACGGCCATATTGAACTCTCTGTAAATCTCTGATCTTCAGCTTCCTAGGTTACGGCCGTATCGATTCATGTTACAACCGTAATGGCTTCGTTACGGTCGTAATTAATACGGTTACAGCTGTAAATGTCGTCTGCATGGCATTCTTGAGTTCCAACGTCCCCGACTAGTAATTGGAATATTTCTTTTGACTCGGGAACTCCGGCGGACCATTCCAAGGCTTGAGATGACCTGGTAGGGACATGTTGACATACTTCTTCGACCCAGGTCGTCAATGCTCGTCCCATTTTCTTGGTTCGGCTTCGCGTGAGCGGCCCCAGCGGGACGTGGGGTGGTTCGGTTGGCGTGGAGCTTTCCGGGTTCGTATCAGATCGAGATTACCGGTTATGATAATCTAAAGGGAGAAAGTCCATAGAGAGAAAAGGTCGGGGGCGAGGAAAGCGAAAAGTTGAATATTTGTCGAGATTACCTAAGATGGTAATTTAGAGAGAGATAGTGCATAGAGAGAGAAAGTAAGAGATGAGGGAAATGAGAAATTGAATATTTTTCAAGATTATATGGGGTGATAATCTGGAGAGAGAAATTGAGAGACGAGTGAAGCGAAAAGTTGGATATTTGTCGAGACTATCGGGGTAGGTAATCTATATTACTTGGTGTGGTAATCCATATTACTTGGGAAAGTAATATTTGTATGTCCATTGATATTTATGAATTGCTATCAAGATTATTAAATGAAGTGTAAAGTTATCTTTATGCACTACACCAAAATAATAAAATTGTCACACAATAGATTTTGAAGTAGTCACGGTTTTTAACCGTGACTCAATATCTCGCGGATTGTCATAGTTAAAAACCATGACTTATATCTTTTTTTATTTTTTGGAATTTTTTTGGTATTGTCACGGTTTTAAACCGCCGCAATCCTCTTTCCATGGGTCACGGTTACCCAAAGTCGTTATTGTGACGGTTTACAATAAAACTCGCGTATTGTCACGGTTTACAACCATGAGCCACAAAAAAAAATGTATCAGAATATCAGACAGACCAAGTCTTAAGCGGTAGATCCCTAAATTCGAACGCTCAGTCCAACCCAAATTCCACCCGAATTTCGATCTGAAAACCAAACCGTTCAAGGTTTTGGGTCAATCTTTTACTCAATTTTGATCCCCAAACTCTGTCAAAGCTTTTCCCCAAGAGTTTTATCTGCAAAGAAAAAGGAAGACACCGGTAGCTTGCACAAGAACGAAGAAGGAAGGCACCAGCGGTAATAATCTGTTGCTTTCAACCTTGCACTAGCATTTCAAATTCACTTCTCTAACTAGTAAAACTGAGGTGATAATAGACAACCAAGAATCACTCAAGTTTTTTGCTGGAAAGCTTCTGTTATTTGACCTGGCATAAAGGAACGGTATGTCAATTTGTCTTTGCATTCCACCTGTTTATTAAGATGACCCTTCAAGTTCAACAAAGCTCCATTATATTTGTTGGCTTTGGCAGAGCTGAGTGGGTTTCATAATCAACAATTTTTCGTGCATTATATTGGGGAAAGATGCAGCTGGAAGGATCCTTATTAAAATGTATTGAGCAGCCATATTGAGGCTAAATTTCAGCATTCTTTGGCAAAGACTGCATCATTTCAGAGCCAACCAGTTATTGGCTGTGAAATATTTAGGTAAAGGCCTTACTTTTTTGCTTTCTCAATTGTGATTGACTTATTTCAAGCTTGTATTATATAGTTTCCTTTAAGAGTTTTTTGTTTCATACTTTCTTTGATCGCGCTTATTACTCGTTCTTTTGAGGTTCATCTGCTGCTTTGAAATGTGAATAAGGTGCAAATTATAATATAGTATTCAATGGAGTTTGAGGGACTTTTAACACTGCAGAACCATGCTTTATATGAAAGATGAGAATTGGACGGGTCCAAACCTGACTATTCTGATCAAGTTCTGATAGAATACAATTAGTTTTCTCAAAAAAATTCATATATCTTTTTGTCTACAATAGTTCTTGATGATGTTGCCAGCATAAGATACGGCCGCCGAATTAATGTAAAGTATTTTACTATAAATAATGGGTCAAATGCATTGTTGTTCGCTCAATTCTGAGTGCAGCTGCATCATAGTAGCACATTTCCTATTCAGATCATACTTGTAATATTAGGACATAGATGAGCTCATGAGTCCAGCACTAGAGAAGATTTTACTGAGGTGGATGAATTTTCAATTGAAAATGGGAGGATACACAAAAACAGTTACAAACTTCTCGTCTGATGTAAAGGTAATTGGAAACTACTTGATTTAAAAGAATCGATGAGTTTCTTGGTCCAGACGTACAATCAACCTTTTCTTAGTTTAAGGCAAAGGCTACAACAACTAGTCCCCTACATTCCATTAGTAAATTATCCATAGTTTTCAACTTTGTTAATTTTGAAGTTTCGGGTATTTTCCACCAAGATTCTTTCTTAATGTTTAAGAATATCTAAATTTGATTCATTTCAGTTCATATTTTTGCTAAATAATCTATGGTCATCGATTCTATGGTTTGTCTTTGTGTTCTAGTTTCAAGTCTTATAAAAGTTTCATTTTCTTACAAACACTGAGTTTCTGGAAAAAGGCTTGCTTTAATGGATTTTTTAAAAACATTCTAAAGTGGAGATCCTATCATCCACCTTACATTCAATGAGAAGGAATCACCCAATGATCAAACCATTCTTATCCAACTCTTCATTGCAAAGTTCACTATTTCGTGATCAGTTAGATGATTTTTAATTTTGAAAAGGCTATTTATCTTCTTTTTTTTTTTTGCTATTTCTTCTATTAATGACATCCTTGTCTGGCAATAATATGAATTAATAAATTAAATTATTTTCTTTTGAAAATTTAAACCCAAAAAAATTGAAAAAAAGAAATTGAAATCTAGGATTGTGCCCCATATATATTCGAACAATGTGTTAAGGACAATTATTTCCTTTTTATGCTTATTTTCCAGTCGTTTTCTTTGGCTTTTTCATCTATAAAATGGACATCAATTCCTTTTGTTTTGATGTTAGATCATATCGTATAAAATCATGCACTTACCAAATATGTCTTTGACAAGTCCTCAGTACACGAGCTCATAAAAATGTTGTCATTAGTGATATCAAAGTTGATGTTTGCATATTTGCTTTTGATAGCATGTATCTTAATGGACAAGAGCTTCTGCACGAGCAACTTGACCAGCGTAGGGAGGTAACATTTTAGATGTTTTGCATATTTCCCTGTTGATTTTCGAAAATAAAGAATGAAGAGAATGAAGGAATAAAGGTCAAAATGTGTTCTATATGTGTTTTTATTTTCAACTTGTTTAGCTTAGTAAAACGTCTACCTCTATTTTAGAGGACTTAAAGAATGAAATATGTGGTCTATCCACTGTAAGCCTGATGGCTTTGGCAGAATGATCGGAGGCATGTGCGTTTGTTTGATTCAAGAGATTTTTAAGAATATGTGATAAGTATGTTATTAGCGTTTATTTTATAGTTTTTATAAGTACTTTAGAGTGTCTAGTACGTTTAATGTTGTCTATTTTTAGGTGGAAAACCAACGTGGGCGGACGATATTGAAAAGAATGGGAAAGAGGCAAAAAGGACCAAAAAGTGCAAAAAATAGAAAGCGGCGACCAAAACAAACACGAATGGAAGATGAAGGACCTGGACTATAAATATGATACCGCCGTATCAATCCTAGCATACGGCTGTAACACCAGAGCTGAAGAAAATAGTAAAAATCATCCGAGAGCTAGTTACAACCGTAATTAATTAGGATACAGCTGTAATTAGGGACAACAGCAAGGCCATATTTGAGCAGAAAAGAGCTTACGGCCGTATGGATATTGGCGTATGGCCATATCCATGAAAACACGTGAATTTCCTTATTTTACTAGAATTCTATTTTTGGTGGGTTTTGGCTACTTCTTGTGCAAGAAATCAAGACCTAGTTGGGAGCCTATAAATAGAGGATGCTTCTGGAGAGCTTTTGGGGAGGAAGTGTTGAAGGAAAAACACACGATCATTTTGGGAGAATCGCAAGGATTCGAAGGAGATTGAAGATCAACGCTTAAGTCTCGATTTTTCTTCTAGATCCAGTGATGAACTCCTTTATTTATTTTATTTCTTTATTATTTAGCATGAACAATTAAATTTATTTGTTGGGATGAACGATGTAATTTAAATTTGAAATTTTGATTTTAACTCTCAATTTCTTGGGCTTTTATTATACGTGTTGATTTTACTACTACGTTTAATGCATGATTTACTTGATCACTAAATCATTGATTTGTGAATTCTAATCAACCGAGAGGTGAGTTAGACATTTAGACCACGTAGTAAAATCCGGCAATTTACATAAGAGCTAGAGATAGACTTTTATATTGTTGTGATCCCACATGATAGGTGGATATATGTGAATTCCTATGTTTGTTAATGTATTTAATTAAGGCTTATTCAGACTATACATAGAGATATGGTAGTTGACTTAATTAAATAGGATTGATTTGAACTAGAGAGAGGTAAATTAAATCAAAGTGGTGAATTCAATCTAACACAACTGGAGATTAGAAATTGAGACGAGAAATCAAATAGGATATCTAAAAATAAATCGGGATTCCCAACTTTACTGTCCATTAATTTAACAACTCTTTATTATTTTGCAATTTATTTTTGTGTTATTTACAATTTGTGCTAAATTACCAAAACTTCAATCTTTACACTTTTATTCCTTTTGTTTCATTAATCATTTTTGCTGTGATTAGTTTAAACCGATATAGAGTAAATTAGTCCTCGTGGGAACGATAATCCGGACTCATAAAGTCTACTTTACTACTTTTGTGGCGATATCGTGCACTTGCGATTATTTTCCAACAACAATATGTTGTATTAATTGTTAAATATTTTTCATATTTATTTTCTTTTATATCTTTACAAATGACTTACCGCCTCGATTTATGATTGCCGCTTCGCGACAAGGGTAGAAGGGGCAGTGCCCCCTCGCAGGGTTCAACCTAAATGGAATTTGTGTTTGTGGATTAACTATTTATGCCAAAAGTTGTGTCTATTGAATCAAACTACTACAGCGTACAATTAGTAGTTTAGGATGAATGAGATATTGCTGGAAATTATTATGTACAAGTAGCTTTTTCCATATAGCTATACATTGATCTTGCAAAATAAGTATTAATTTTTCCTCTCTTCCATATGGCCTATGGCATTTGTTGTTGATCTATGACTTGCTCATTTTCTTGGTTATTGAATGTGTCCAGTGATTGATTGGATGTGGTATTAGAATTGCAGATAAAAAGAGGGTTGCCAAGGTCAATTTGGAGGCTGCTGAGTACCAAAACCTTCTTGCCTCGAAATTGAAGGAGCAAATTGAGAGCTTGGCTAAGAAGAGGTCTCGCCTCGCAGCTACCTCTATGTTATATTTTCTTATAATTTTGCTCAGATAGTTTTCATATTTTTAGTTCAGCTTGGCAAAAATACTTTTGTTTTTCGTGTTTTGTTTTTTTTTTTTTTTTGAATGGTTAAAACACTTTTGTTGTCTACTAGATTATTGCTTATTTAATATTATGATGTGTTCGTTAATGTTATTTGGATATTCTATCTTTTAATGTTAGGTTAAGTTTTTATCTTGGTTATTTGGAGCTTTGGTTGTCGTTGGTTCTTTCTTTTGGCATTGTTGTCATGGTTTTTTTAATATTTTTTTCCTAGTTGGTCACGGTTCTAAACCGTGACCATTTGGTCATGGTTCGAAACCGTGACCAAATGGTCATCGTTTTGAATCGTGACAACCTATTTGCGACGGTGTTTTTTGTCACGGTTTAAAACTGTGACAATTCACGTGATATGGTGTAGTAATGCTTGCCATATTTTTTTTATCATGATGAAAATTTTATTTATTTATGTTATTTTCAATATTGTATTTATAGGTGAATTTCCTAAATGTAGAAGAAAACAAGGAAAAAGATGAGCAAAAAGGACTAAAAGTGTTAAAAATCCGAAAGTTTGAGGACCAAAATGAAACAATCTGAAAGATGGAGGGCCTTTGGTGCAAATATTTTGCTGTATTTTTGATAGAAAATTAAAAAGCTGAGAAGTAAAATGTAAAATTTGAAAGTTGGAGGACCTCCTGTGCAATTTGAAAGATAGAGGGAAAATGAAAGTTTGGAAAACGGAAAAAGGGGGAAAAATGTCCACAAAACACCTAAAAAGAGAAATTGGTAAATCATTTTTATAAGTTATAGTTAGTGGTTCAGAAATAAGGGGTTTTGATTTAGTGGGTAAATATCGACTTTGACCTGCATTTATTGGGTATTTTCCCTAAATTTTTACATATTAGGAAAATAAAGTAAAAAACCTTATCATTTGGACAAAAAAATAAATTAGAGCTTGTTTACCACAATTTTAAACAAAATCATTTTTTTTCCCCAATTTCCATTTTAAACTATTGTTTTGATTGACCAAAGGCCTCGTGATCCAACAACATGTAAGTGTGTTTTGCACGACCTTAGTTAAAGGATCGATTCGCCTCCTCTATGCTAAAAATAAAAAAAAAAACTATTAATTTGATTGGGTTGACAATTTTTTAAGCTTTTATACTACTCCACCCGTCCCATATATATAGTCCATTTTTTTGGGTTATCTCACATATATAGTCCTCTTTGTATATTTGGTTGTATTTTTATATTCATTTACAACTGTACCCCACTTATGTAATTGAAAATATAAATATATTTATGACTTCTATTCATATAATAAGGGCATTATAAGAAATTTATTTATAAATTTACTTTTCCAATATCAGTCTTAATCCTTGTGTAGAAATCAAAGTGGACTATATATATGCAATGAAGAGAGTACTTTTCTTCGCTTTCCAACTACATATTTAAAAAATATTTTTTCCACAAATATCTATCAAACATACTCGTAGCAAGATAACTTACTATATATTATAAACTTTAATCTAATTAAAATTCTCTCTATCATCAATTTCAACTACTATTTCATCAATTTTGACATTTTTTTAACATTTTATAATACATTTTCTTTAATTGCCAACCAAACATCTAATATTTATAATAAATATGTCAATTGTTTGAACAAATGAATTGTCCACACAAAAACATGATAATTATCTTCAAACACTCTTTATTGATTTTAACATTTTTAATACATTTTTTGAATTTTCAAACGCACGTCTAAAATTCATAATAAAAATGTCAATGCTTTGAACAATCTTGTCCACGTGAAAGCATGAAATTATTGCATATTTATTATCACAAGTATGTCTGTGATTTGCCAAAGAATAATGCTTGGGGTACACACACATCCTTACCACACACTAACCACACGCGATATATCACGAGAAATTGACTTCAATATCTCATAAAAAAAAATTTAATTCAGCAAATGAAATACGTCCTCTCCAATTCAGAATTCATTGGCTCGTTAAAATTCCCCAATTTTGAAAAGGAAGATCTCTTCACTCGTCTTTCCCAAACCAAACTAGCAAATCGGTATTGGAGGCGCCGGTTAGAAGGAAGGTCATCGGCCGTCGGCGTTGTGTTTCTTTCTCGTTATTCCATCCCATTAGATTATTTTGCAATAACAGTAGATTGCGAATCCAACCCTCTATAATCATCGACTGTCGCTCTCACTGGTGATTGCCCAAGTAGATGGAGCCCTCATCAACAGCCATGGATTCTGGTAAGTGGGCTCGGCAAATGTTGCTCTATAATTTTGTTTCTACTTTTGCTAAACGCTACTTTTGTTACAAACTGGTGGGCATTATTCTTTGTATTAGGTCCATTATTGTTGGATAGAAACATTCCGAACTTATAGAGATGGGTGTTTTCTTGAGTTCGAAATTGACATTTAATGAAGCAGATTTGGGTCCGAGATTGAACATTCATTAATTTTTTGCTATTGACACTCCTAAACATTCATGTTCCTTTTTGGCATTGACATTACTAAACCTGCTTCTGTTTGAATGTAAGTTGGGAATGTTTCTACTCCTACAAGTGTAGTTGTAACACCCCAAATCTACTTAGATTCAGGCCGCTAAACTTGCTGTTAAATATCATGAACTTAAATACTGCGGAAGGTAAATATTTTTTTTTAAAATGATTTAAATACTCCAATCTCTTTTGCATCTCCAACCATGGTTATAGAAAAAGAATGAGTAAGTAATGTTGAATAAACAAAACCTAGCCTTTAAATGGAGCTGCGAAATTAGGGTTATAAACTAGTGCTTATGAGCAATAATCTAAATGTCGCTAAAAATAAAAAATAATAAAGTAAGGTAATAAGCGGAAATTATAGAGCTTCTTCTATTGATTGCCACTATCGCTTGCTCCCCCGCTGCCTCCCTAATCTGCAAAATTTTGTAAAAGTAGGAAAAATATGAGTAATGAATTACTCAGTAGGTCCACGGCGCACGTTAGTCAAACTGAAATAATATGGTAGGTACATGCATGCATTCGTGAATTTCTTGTATCCGTACGAACAATAAACGTGCACGTAAATATTTAACATTTGTGTGCCCGTAGGCACCTTGACATTCATGCGCCCGAAGGCTTCATAACATTGTCGAACCCGAAGGCTCCATTACATTCATTATTCACAAAAATAACATAGGCAATGTACACTACACAAACGGTTATCATAACAAGTGCGCATAAAAGAAAATAAGGCTTTCGTTTAGGGACCTACCTTAATTTCTGAGTTTGAGCGTAGCTGTAGGTGATTCTTATTTCTCTAAACCCCGCGCGTCGTCTACAATTAAAGGAAATTATTAAATTAGCGCTATGTGTTCGGCCTATAAGATAAATGGGTGGATTTGGTTAATGTTTAAAATATTTTTAGCTTTACCCATTCAAATTAAGTAAAATAGTTAGAATAAAATAAAATAAGAATTATAATTTAAATTTAAGTAGTAATAAGTTAAATAAAATTAGATAATCGTTACAATAAAACTAAATGGAGTGAAATAAGATAAAAATAAAGTAAATTAGAATATAATAGAATTTTCCATGAAACTAAATAATTTTTAGATATAACGATTTAAAATAGGATTTAACTTAAATAAAACAAACTTACCATTAAAAACAAAATTAAGTAAAATAATGTGTAATAAGAATAAAACTAAATAAGGTCGGAAAAAAATGAAATAAATTAGGGACCAACTCTTATAACGTGAAAACTTAGGATTTGAAATTTGTTTTAAGCGAGCTAGGAACTTAGGGGCCAGAGCTTAAAGCGTTTATAGGATGATGGGGGACTAAGGGTGTAAAATTCTATTGAAATCCCCCAAATAGGAATTCCAATTGCAGATTCCCATCTTCCCTCTCGGCTCTCTCTCTCTCTGCCTATTCGAACCAGAATTGTCCCTCAATTTCTTTTCTTTTCCACAATCGGCTAGGCATTAATAGTATGAATTGGAGGTGCATATGCGTGTGTGTATGTATGTATCTATATGTTTGTATCTATATGTATATATGCGTATGTGCTTGGGTATATGTGTGTGCGAGTTGGCCGTGGGTGGTGAAGAAGGTGATGGTGGTGCCGTGTGGTGGTGGTGATTGACGGTGTGGTGGTGAAGAAGGTGATGGTGGTGGTGGACGATGGAGGAGGTGGTGGATATAAGATTCTCGAGTCGAGTTGTCAACTCGGATTAGAGTTTGGTTCCCATGGCTTCATATTCTCTCCTCTCCTCCCCTCTCGGCATACACGGTTGAACCCAGAAGGTGATAGCTGTGTGTGTAGTGTATTCAGCATAAATTAATGAAAGGAGTTAGGGAAGAAGAATCACCGAATGATGAAAGTCGAGGTCAGTCTTCCTTTTCAAACTTGAGGAAAGATAATGGTGTTCTTTGGTTGTTTGGTGAGGGCGTCACGACAATGCAGATGCCACTAAACTGAGGGAGTTGTGATGCCTACGACTTGTGTTGCTGTGTACTTATAGGCTGATGAAGGATGGAGAGGTTTATTAGTTATAGGTTCCTTTTAGTTTTAAGATCTGAAGCTCTACGGAAGATTATCTCACGTGGGTAGTAAGAGCTATTAGATGATGGTTGAGTGATTTAATCTTGACCATAGAGGAGATAATGGAGAAGAAAAAAATAAAAATATAAAATATACATGTAAGATATACGTATATATGTATGTATAAATATATTTTAGTCTCTTGCCCTAAAGAAAATAAAAGGGTGGAGTATATATAATTTAATTATAAATCAATATATTTATATATATATATATATATATAATTTTAAACTGTAGAGGGCGACGCAGATTTTTGATGATAAACTTGGGCACGGCTTAGCGACACATTAATTAAAATTTTCTTATAAATTAACATAGAATTTTTGGGTCGCTACAGTAGTGATACTATTTATTCATGAATTCTGTGAAGACAACGAAGTTAGTATTATTTTTTAGACCATCTTATTCGTTTGTTGTTGTCCTTAGGCGAGCATATTTTATATGATGATGAGACACCACTGGGAGATGGATTGGCCGATGATAAAAGTGTTGAGGATGCCAATTTAGTTGAAAAGAATTGTGTTGGAGACAACGAAGAAACAAATGAAGAGTTACTTTTAGAAGAGAATGTTGATCATGTTCCGGTTGTTGGAATGCGGTTTGTTGGTTTTGAAGAGCTATACAAATTCTACAATAACTACGGTTACAATGTTGGTTTTGCTATGAGAAAGAAAAATACAAGAAAGGGCAAGTATGTGACCTACACTTGTAATCGATAGGGAAATAGAGAATATGGCGGTAGCTCTTCCATGGAGCCACGGCTGACGTGTCAAACAGGATGTGGTGCTAGAGTGATGGCAAAGTTAGTACCTTCAGGGGAATGGGCGATAACCACTGTGAATTTAGAACACAATCACAATTGTGTTAGTCCCGCTAAATCGAGATTATATCCGTGCAATCGAAAACTTGATAATAGTTCGAAACGGAGGCTTGAAGTGAATGACATTACAGGTATTCCGATGCATAAAAGCTATAACTCAGCCGTGGTTCAAGCGGGGGGGTCTGATAACATGACATTCATTAAAAAGGACTGTAGAAACTACATTCTTGAAGATAGAAGGTTACGGCTAGGTGAGGGTGATGCCGCCGCTATACAGGGATACTTCAAAAAAATGCAATGTTTATGCCCTGGGTTTTACTTTGACTTGGATTTGGATGAAGATGGTCGATTGAAGAATGTATTTTGGTGTGAAAATAGGTGTAGGCATGCATATAGGGAGTTTGGAGATGTGGTAATATTTGACACAACATATTTGACTAACAAGTATGATATGCCGTTTGCACCCTCTGTTGGTGTCAATCACCATGGGCAATCTATTTTACTTGGACGTGGTCTACTGTGTAATGAGGAAGCCTTGACATTCAAGTGGCTTTTTGAGACATGGCTTACATCCATGGACGGCAAGGCTCATATTGGAATAATAATTGATCAAGACAGAGCTATGCAAAATGCGATAAGGCATGTATTTCCAAACACTAAGCATAGATGGTGCTTGTGGCATATTCTAAATAAATTGCCGCAAAAATTTGGCGAGCATGGTGAAAAGGATTCTATAATCGCTGCAATGAAAAAGCTAGTTCACGATACACTGAGTGAAGAAGAATTTGAGCATGGATGGGGTGCAATGATTGATACATACTCACTGCATGAAAATGAGTGGTTGCTGCCCTTTACCAAGATAGATCCCGTTGGGTTCCATGTTTCTTGAGAACAAGTTTTTGGGCAGGGATGTCGACAACACAACGTAGTGAGAGCATGAATGCCTTCTTCGATGGGTATGTGAACTCAAAACCTCCTTGAAGCTTTTCGTTGAACAGTATGAGCGTGCATTGAAGGCTAAAGCGGAGAAGAGATCCATGCAGATTTTAAATCTTCTACTAAAATGATACCATTGCTTACCCAGTTTGATATGAAAAAACAATTATAGTCGGCATACACGATTAAAAAATTCAAGGAGTTTCAAAATGAGTACAAGGAAATGGGCTTTTGTCGAATAAAATCCATGGAAGAAGAAAATTCTTTGATGAAGTATGTGATACTTCAACATGTCACCTACGATGGGGGCATGAAGGAGAAAAAATTTGATGTTTTATTTCGAAAAGAAGGATGTGATGTGACTTGTAGTTGCCATCTGTTTGAGTTTAGGGGTATACTATGCAAACATGCAATCAAAGTGTTGTTCGAGAATTATATAATATCAATCCCCGAAAAGTACATCTTGAGGCGATGGCGTAAAGATGTTTCAAGGCACTACACAAGATTGAAGGCTAACTACAATGGATGGATTAGTTCTCCAGAAAGTATTCGATATGACAAGATTCAGGTTGAGTTTGAGAGTAAAGCGGACGCAGCATCGACGGATGAAGAAATAACTACAATGTTAATAAATTGGATACGGGAGTTGAACTTCGAAAAGACGGCTACTAGTGCTAATAATATCAATTCACATCGGGGCGAACAAGGAGAAAATGAGATTGGAGGCCGGATAATGGATCCAAAATGCTCAAAAGCCATGGGTGCTCCAAGGAAACTACCGCTAAAGAGCTCGGTAGAGAAGAATTCAAAAAAGAACAGGGTTTGCGATCATTTCAAAAAGGATATGGTTTCCTTTACAAAGATGAATTATGTTTCATTACAGTAGTTGCTAAAAGATAAAGTTTTGTAGTTATTTCGTATCATGTCCTAATTTGATATTAAATTTGTTTTGTAGGCCTCATCTACCTCCAAAAAGAGTAACCCCCGACACCTAATTGCTCTGTTGATGGCCAAGCCACGACCACTGAAATAATGACGGCGCCAACATTTGTGGTTGCTCCACAATCTTATCCGCAACCCACAGCATGTGAATATTTTATGCATGGACTCACTAAAAAAATTGAGTACTTGTCTAGTGGTTTTTGCTTAGGTTAGGCTTCATGTAGTAAGATTGGTCCACAGTTTTTGTAGTCATCTAAAATGCAAAGTAAAAAGTTAAAATCATTGCCAATATTTGATATGAATTTGTGACTATGTGAGAGGTTTTCTCACTAGTAGAATGAAGAAGCTTTTAGTCTCAAAAATCCGTAATTTTAAAGGTTTTTAAGTTTCCTATTCAATGAATTAAACATGATTTGTAGTTGGGTTTTGGTATAAGAGTACTTGTAGTAATCTTATGTTTTTATCCATGTTTTATCCATGTTTTTATGGGTTAGATCCATGTTTTCTGCTTGTATGTGATTAGTGGTGTTTTGTTAAATTCCATGTGTAATTGATTGTGCATTTGGGTGATTGTCATTTTAGGGAACTTGCTACGCACCATGGCCCCATGGTTACGGGATGAATTAAAACTTGATGCAAAATGTACGAGTTGAGACAACCAATGGTGGCAAGTTATCCACTGCCCTCAAATAATGCTGAGGATGGGCATATGAGCGCAGCTGAAAACTGCAATTGTTGAATATTGGACATTAATTAGTTTGCTTTGTGATGCATCTTCAATGGTTTTTGAGACTAAATGTAGCAGGAACATGTTTACAATTTGGGATCATTTTGAGGTTACTTTTCCCATTATGTAGCTAGAATTTGTCTAACATTCAAGATGGTTAATTTTGTGGTTCCCTTTGTGGAATATCCATGTACCATTGAATAATATGATGCAAAGTTAATTGAAGACGATTCTTGAGCATTTCAATTTCCTCATTATGTTTACAGCTTGTGGAATAAGATCGTAACTCCTAATCATTTATAAATAGGATCGTAACTCCTATTAGAATAATGCTTGAGCATTTCAGTTTCCTCATTAATGATACAACTAGTAGAAGGCACTTCAAATCAAGGTAATAAAAGTTACAATTCACTTGACAATTTACTTGATACAGCCAAATCATTAGCTACAAACTCTAGGTAATCAAAGTTAGAATTCACTTCAAGATACAAGTTAAGCACTAACTATGCCTACTACGCCTCATCTGTGCGTTTCTCTTCCATCTGTTGTCCACCTCAAAGTATACTTTAACCTTGACATCCTCTTCTTTTGAAACTCTTGCACACATCTTCAGTAATCGCGACAAGCTATCGACATCCTCATTTGGAATCCGGCTAGAACTACCTTTATGCCGTGCAAAATAGTCACAACTCTTAACTGTGCATCCGTTGAACAATCTCCCAATGTTGGCTGGGATCGGACTATTCTCAACATCAAACAACGTAACGTACCCCATACGACACACTGGGCAACGGCCCTTATAAGGACATTTATTTAACCAATGGGTTACGCTCCTATAGCTATGACATATACCTTGGTTCTTACCCGTTTTCACCATCGCTACATTCACAAGAAGTTGTAAAGTTAATAAAATGAATGGGTTGAACTTCACTATAATTAGCGACAAAAACTTTGAGTCCTACTATCGTGCAAAAGCGCGGTATTTATGATTTGTCTACAATCATTTGTCAAGTATTTTTCATTTCCAATCATATTTTCTGTAACAAAGATTATACCATCGTCTTCTCAAACATAACGATTCTTCAAGCTCAATACTACAACCATATTCTCATTCTTTTCATCATTTCCAACCAATTCTTCAAACTCATTCCAACAAAATACTTAAGGGAGCACAAAAACACTTATATGAGAACAAAAAATACTTCATCATCGATATTTAAGCACAAAAATACTTCCCGACTACTGTCATCTAAAATTTAACAGAAAGTTGCATGAAGTCAACCATAAAATTAATTATGCCTCATATTGAATTTCGACTATCATTTAACAGAAAGTTACATAAGCACAAAAAGTTACAGAAAGTAACATGATTATACCTCATATGGCACTTCGACTATCATTCAACAATAAAATTTAATGGTGCTCTAAACAGATTCTGCAAAATTAATTAAAGCCATTTGGAATGCGCTAAACAGATTCTTCAAAAAAAAAATTTAATTAAATAGAAAGTTAAATGAAATCGCAAAATGGTGACTCATAAGATCTTCCAAAGCCTAACACAATCTTTTCTTGACAATAATATTTCTTTGTTTCGATTCTTTCACAACATGAAAAAATGAAAAAATAAAATTCATTTCACAAATTAAATCATAAAAACTTACGGTGTTAGATTAAACGTGGACAACAGAGAGACGATGGCAACAGAGAAACGTCGCTAGAAGCCCTAAATTTCAAATCCCTAAAATTCGGTGTCGTAGAAACGCCGGTGAGCTGGCAGATAAATGACGACTGCCGATGAAAGAAGTTTAATTTCGAAGAACTTGACGAATGAAATCCCCAATTTCAGTCCCCAATTTGGTGAAGAGCAGATCCACAACTTTGAAAGAATAAAATCCCCAATTTCAGTCGACGAATGCTGGGATTTTAAATATAAATATCAATTGGTAATTTTATCAAATGCTAGAGGGCAAAATTAGAATTTTACAGTCGTGTGGCAAGTGTGTGGTAAGCATGTGTGCGTACCCCAAGCATTATTCTTTGCGAAAACAATGACCGTTCTTCAAACTGGTTGTTGTTTGCATGATTAACAAACACACACATTTTCATATTGTAAAATAAATGAATCTATCTGAGGGAAATTGCTTTATCGTTTAGTTTATTCATATCAAAATATGAGAGAGTTGATTCGAGAATTGTTAAATATTATGGGGATTAAATTTAAAATCTAGGGATGCGTTCTATTCGTTTTATGTTTTCCGTTTTCATTTTCAAAAAAGTTTTGGTATTTTCTATTTTCAATTGTTGTTTTGAGAAAATTGAAAATGTGTTTGGTTTATTATTTTGAAAAGCAATTTTTCAAAATAGAAAATAGAAAATGTGTTTGGTTTGTACTTTTAAAAAATGATAATTGATACAATAAAGTTCACAAAAAGTCCCAAACTTTCCAACTTGTTCAAAATTGTCCTCATCTTCAACCTAAACATTCACCCCAAACCCCACCCCACTCCACGTCTCCACTCCATCCCTTTCTTCACCTTCAACAAGGCGCCACCGACTTATGGAGGTGTGGCAGGTTGTGGTTCGACCACCATCACCTATCTTAATTCTTTCAATTGTTGCATTCATTTTCTCTATAGCAACATAGAAAAGTATCTTAGCACTGCCCTCAATAAGAGGGATCTCTCATCATCAGCCTGTCATCTTAGAAGAACGGAACCTTCAAAGATGAAATGCTGAAGATTGAGAAAAGATTCATCTTAGGTCATAAGTAAACGTGAAACTGAATTTGTGGCAAAGGTAGCAAAATTATTGTTATTCAATGGTGCTTCACCACGCTTGTCCATGTCATCAATGGTAGTCAAAAATGTGTTTTCAAAAATAATGAACAGAACACATTTTCAACATTTCCGAAAAACAGAAAACAGCTAGAAAATGGGAAACAGAGTGCACCTTAAATCTTTATTGTATATTTTAGAATCCAAATTTGAGAAGGTGCTAAAACTTTTCAAATTATTCATATTGTTTATAAACCCATATTGTTTATAAACCATGACAAGTAGTCAAGAAACCACCAGATGGTGGTTCGCAAACCACCATTTAGCGATTTTGCAAGGTCACGAATCCACCAATGGTGGATTGATGGTCACAAAACCACCTTTCGTGTCCACTGCTAGTCACAATTAATGGTGGTCGTGCCACAAGACCTAGCGGTTTATTTTTTTAGGCATTGATTGTAGAGATCGGCAGCACTCGAGGACTAAAGTGTATCCAAGGAAAATTTTGAGCTTTACGTAAAGTTGAGCTCGTATTTATGACTTGTGATCCTGACATCTTGAACTTTGAATTATCGCACTAGTTGCTTGTAGTCATGTATTTCATATTATTGTATTCAACAACAATATGTTACAAATCTCAAAGAAAATTAAATATATCCTAAATTATTTAATATCATTAAGTAAAATGAAAAAAAATGATTACAAAAGAGATAGCATAATATAACACGACAAAGCATATATGTGGCATGCTTGAAAAACAAAAAAAAAAAAGAGAGATTATTGAGAACCAATGGTCGGGTAGTCGAATAAAAATATAATCACCTTGGAATATTTTGGAAGAAGCTAGACCACTATCGGGCCCTGATCAAGAATTAGTTCTCCGAATTGTTCAATACTTACAATAAATCGAGGGTTTTTTTAAAAAAAATAGAACACCTTATTGTATTTAATTCTGTTAAACATTTACAAAAAACTTGCACAATTTTTCTTCAGGATAAAAAGATAAGTTGATTCAACAAAAGAGAGAGAGAAAGAAAGGGGGGGAGAGAGAGAGGGGGGGGAGATGGAGAGAACAATATGAGCTTATTTTATCAATTTCTTTAATTTCTTCCTAATCTATTAGGAAAGTTCATGTTTTTCAAAGAGACAAAGAGCATCCACTTAATTAACAACGCAGATTGAGAAGGTTCTCAAAAATAGCAAAGAGAGAGAAGATCGAGAGTGTTGAATTGGTTGAAATGGCAGAGTTTCGATTGCAGAAGGTCGATTCAGATAGGGACGAAAGATTGAAAGTTACCCGCAATGAGATTAGAGTGGAATAATAAGTTTCGCGGAATTAAAATGGAATGAGAAATTTAAAAAAAAAAATTATTCCTTTGTCCCATTTTGATAAGCATATTTTCCATTTTGGTCTGTCCCAAACTATAGGTAAGTTTTCATAGTGGGAATCTAGTTTATGTTTTACTTGACTTAAATACCCCTATTTATTAGATGGTTTGTTAGTATACTTATTTTTGGAAAGGACATTTTAGGAAGATTGGAAAAAAGGTTTATATTCTCAACTATAATAATTATGTCTTATTAATCTATGTGAAAAAAAAAACATATCTATCAAAATGGGACGGATGGAGTAAAAATTATTCCAAATAGATAAATCAATAGAAAGTCAAAATCTATAAAAATTAAAAATCCAAATTTTTCTAAAACAATTCAAAATTTTCAAAAATGGAAGCCAATCAAATCAAAAGACATTGAAATTCTTGAGGAAAATTACTTCTTTCTTTTTCCTAAGAATTTTTGTTTGGTCGGATTGGGCAGAAACACTAGTTCAATAAGGATATGATATAAGACATGAAAAATAAGAAAAAAAAATATATAATCGAAAATAAGAATCCTTATAATATCGAAATGGGAGAAATTGGATTATGGGGAAGAGTTCTGGTAGCGAATTAATTCCAGTTCAATCGGATTAAGTAGAAATGTTGGTCAATAAAGAAAATGATATAAACAAATTTAAAAATTAAAAAAATTGAAATAAGAATCGTTATAATATCGAAATATGAGAAATGGGATTGGGGGGAGATTTGGTAAATATTCTGGTTGAATCAAGTTAGACAGAATTGTTGATTCAATAACGAAATGATATAACAAACAGACAAGAGAGAGAGGGGGAGGCAGATGTCTCATTTCTAAACTGTGAGCTAATCAAATAAAAGTTTCTAAAATAAATTTTTCTAAGAGTTGCTAAAATAAATTTTTCTAAGAGCAAAAAATGAATTTTGTGGTTTTGGGGGGGCCCAAATCGAGCACGTTTATTTTTTAGCCACTAACTCATCTTTTACACATTAAGACCAAAATAAAACTTACAAATCACAAATTTATAACAATTTCCACTCTAATAAAATAAACATCCATAGTAAAATAAAATAAAATGAACACATTTTCTCCCTCCAGATTACAACACAACATAATCTCGATCAACATTCAGCTTCTCACTCCCTCTGTCTCCGACTTTTTTCGCTTGATGCATTTTCTCTCTCTAAATTATCACCCCAGGTAATCTCGATCAACATTCAACTTCTCCTTTCACCATCTCTGCCTTTCTTTCTCTATACGCACTTTTCTCTCTCCAAATTACCACCTAGGTAATCTCGATCAGCACTCAACTTCTCGTTTCCCCCGTTCTCTGGCTTTCTCTCTATATAATTTCTCTCTCCAAATTACCGCCCCAGGTAATCTCACTCAACACTCAACTTCTCGCTTTTCCACATCTCCAACTTTCTCTCTCTAGATTATCTCTACAGGAAATCTCAGTCAACACTCAATTTCTCACTTCCCTTGTCTCCGAGCTTTCTCTTTTCAAATTACCACCCCTTGTAATCTAGATCAACATTCGGTTCTCGCTTCCCTTGTTTCCAACTTTTTCTCTCTATGCACTTTCTTTTTCCAGATTACCACCCCAAGTATTCTCGATCAACATTCAACTTCTCCCTTCCTCGCCTTCAACTTTCTCTCTCCAGATTACCACCTCCTGTAATATCTTTCAATATTTAACTTCTACTTCCCTCGTCTCGACTTTCTCTCTCTACATTACCGGCCCTGGTGATCTCAACAAACACGCACCTTCTCGTTTCCCTCGTTTCTCACCTTCTCCATTCACGCTTCTCTCGTCTCCAACTTTCTCTCTCTAGATTACTGCCCCCTGTAATCTCAACAAACACTCAACTTCTCGCTTTCCTCGTCTCTCACATTCCCTCTCTATAGACTTTCTCTCTCTAAATTACCGCCAAGGTAGTCTCGATTAATATTCAACTTCCCACTTCCTCATCTCCGACTTTCTTTCTTTACTCACTTTCTCTCTCGAGTTTGCCGTTCCAGGTAATCTCAATAAACATTAAACTTCTGCCTTCCCGCATCTCCGACTTTGTCTCTTTATGCACTTCTACTCTCCAGATTACCATCCCAGATAATTTCGATCAACATTCCATTTTTCCCTTCGATCCCCAGTCTCTAACTTTCTCTCTACGCACTTTCTCACTCCATATTACCTCCACAAGTAATCTCGATCAACATTTAACTTCTCCCTTCTCTCGTCTCCGCCTTTCTCTCTCTTGGTATTTTCTCTCTCCAAATTACGGTCCCAGACAATCTCGATAAATATTTAACTTTTCACTTACCTCGTCTTTCACTTTCTCTCTATGCACTTTCTCTCTCTTGATTATCACTCCCAGTAATCTTGATCGCCAGTCAACTTCTCACTTCACTCCTCCCCGACTTCTCCCTCTATGCACTTTCTCTGTCTAGATTACCACCCCGATAATCTCAGCAAACTTTCCTCTTCTTGCTTCCCGTATCTCTTACTTTCTCTCTGTACGCACTTTCTCTCTCTAGATTACCACATTCTCTCGTGTCTTGCTTTCTCTCTCTAGTTTACCATCCCCTATAATCTCGATCAATATTCAACTTCTTGATTCCCTCGTCTCTCACTTTCTCTCTCTAAATTACCACCACTAGTAGTCTCGACAAACATTCAATTTCTCACTTTTCTCGTTTCTCACTTTCTTTCTCTACAGATCTTTTTTCTCAAGATTACCACCCCCGGTAATCTTGATCACCATTCAACTTCTTACTTCTATCATTTCTCAATCTCTCTCTCTCTACCCCTCTATATGTTACAATCCTGAGTAATCTAGATGCTTCCCTAGTCTCCGACTTTCTCTTTCTAAACCACCCCCACCCCCTAATCTCTATTACATCTCTATAATGTTTGAGAAAAAGATGAAAATAAAATCAACCATAAATTGAACATTACCTACCCCAATAATATTGTATTATTATTACATGCCCTAATAATAATATTGCCTACCCCGATAATGCTGACCAAACCACTTGAAAACCACAATTTTAACCATATCCATAAGGGCTTCATTCGCCTTCAATTTCCCATCCATGGTAATTCTTTCACAACTAAAAAACTCAATAGCAAATCATATCATCAATCCACTTATAGTTGAATCGAAAATGCGTAACTTTCATTGTGGATTGATTAAACACCTCTGTATCACTCTATTAAAAAAGTAACATATTGACATGTTATAAAAAATATCCACCTAACTTTTTTCTTATCACCATCATAAAAATGATTGGGAAATCCAAGTTCCTCGTTTTTTACTTTGAAGTTGAAGTAAAGCTAAATTACCATGGCCTGGAGAAAGTAATCAAGTCAATTAACCATGCATAAATAAATTGAAGCAGGTGCCTAGAAATGTGCGCTAGTCCCATGATCTTTTGTCGGTGCTGTGTATCCAATTTTCAAATAAACGTCAGGCTTCTATCGTACAAGGCTTATAAGGTGCAACCATCAATAAATATTTTGAGGTCAAATTCAACTCCACCTTCTTCACACCACATCCCTTCTTCTGCAAAAGGCACACAACAAACTTATCACCATGACACACCCACAACACCCTCTCAAAGCTGAAGAAAAGAAGAAAAGAGTGGAAGAAGAGGATTAATAGGGAAATTTCAACCTTTGGTCTTGCACTAATAGCATTTCTAGTGTTGGGGGGCAAAAACCCAAATTTGGGTCTTTTCCCCCATTTCCCACAAAGTCAAATAACCTTCAGGGGTATAAACTCATTTTTTGTTTGATTTGGGAAAAAGCTAAATGAGTGGTTAAAATTTGGCTCCTCTTTTGAGTTTTCCCTTCTCCTTTTATCCCTTTTCCCTATTCCCTTTTCCACTACATTTTTCCCTTTGCATTAGAAATGCTCTGACACCACCGAATTTCCCACTTTCATCACCGTTTTCCTTCATTTTATGGCCAATAGAGTGGAGGAATAGGTTGGCACCACCTTCTCCGCCCGGCCCGACTCTGTCGATTTCCCTCTTTTCCCCTTCTTTTGCTGCGAACCAACAACAAACAGAAGAGATAGACGATTTAGGGCTTAGCGATTTGGGAATTGATTTAAAAAATGGGATAAAGGGCAAAAATATCATAAAAGCATGGAATTAAGTATTAGTAAAAGATTTACAAAATATTGTAATTAATGGGTAAAAGAAAGACATTCCTATTCTGGTGCACCTGCGGGTGCCATTATATGGCACCCGCATCTGACGTGGCGCTGATGTGGAACCGCCACATCAGCGCCCAATGCATTAATGGGTACCCGGTGCCATTTTTGTTCTTTATTTTCGAATTGGAGCACCTGTTCTACAAAAAAGGGAAAATCCATGGTCTTAAACACCCCCAAATTCGTCCACTACCCTACAAAATCCCAAATTCGATCGACGCCAAATTCTTCTTCTCCGTCGTCCACCGCCGCCGGGAAGTCGTGCAGCTGTCGTTGCCCACTGGTAATTCGCAAGCAGCAAGCTTCGTTCTCTCCTGCACCCTTCGTTCTGTGTCCGTGTTCTCGAGCTGCACCTCCGTCGGAAAATTCGTACCATCGCCATCCCCGATAGGTAATTTGCAAGACGGAAGCTTTGTTCTCTCCTTCTAGTTCGTGCTGTGTCTATGGTCATAATCGGGTACATGTTTTACGGTTGAACAAATTTGCTCAATTTCTTCCTTTTTTTTGGAAGGGGTCGTATGAATGGAGGAATTGGGTATATAAATCAGATTCATTATTTGGGATTTAGGGACTCGGAGATAATTGCATCAAATACCTCATTATAGACAAATAATTTTACTGCAATTGGAATAAAATAGGATGTACTTTGTTATAGACAATTACTTCATTGTAGTTTGATTTTGGTTGTTGTAACCTTGTAAAAGTATTGTGAATGGTGTAAATGCAGTTGTCTTTGTTTCATGGAGCCAACATGGTAAATACTGAATTTTATGGCTATCATTAGCTTTTTGCATGTAGGTTGTGAAATGTCTTAGATTGGGAATGGTTTGAAGGTGAAATGATAGTGTTCTATTTCATAGGGATTACTTGATTATAGACAAATACATAAGCCAACATTGTTTGGTACAATAGGGGTGTATTTCATTGCTTAACATCCTCTCCACCTGTAATGATGTAATGAAGTTAAGAGTATATTATTCCATGTAGGTTGTGAATTAATGGCTTCTTCCAGTTCGACTAATGTGATCCAACCTCTAAAATGTCACCGTGGTGCAACAATGGTTTTGAAGACGTCACACACCGAGTTGAATCCCAATCGTGATTTTTGGAAGTGCGTGAACATGAAGGTATGCTTTTGGACATTCTCTAATATCAAAGAAATGGTGCAGAGGGTGTAGAATAGACATATTATTGAAGTATGAACGTTGTTATGGGAAGTTTGGAAAACTATGTTTTAGTAGTGTGTTACATTAAATGCCAAGCAATTTTGATAATGTGTTTAAGTACTTGCATTTGTCTAGGATGGAATGGCTTGTAAGGGATTCTTTTGGGTTGACGAGGTAATGGGTCACGCCCGAAGTGGTGAGCATAAGTTTGGCTCAAGTACCTGCAATGCAAACAAGGCAGTGGGTGATGTTCGCACTGAAGATCATCTTCTTGCATCCATCGCTAGGAAGTTGGACAAACTTGACAAGTTAGACAAACTAGACAAACTTGACAAGCTACCGTCATGTTGTTCAATATTGTAGGTTACTCTTCATATTTGATAATGTCTTTTTGTTATTGTATCCTCAATGTTGGGGTGGAATTAGTGTTTTTGTGTTCCTGTCGAACTTTTGTATGTTTCATCTAAATGGTAACGTGATTTAGCAACTCTAATGTGAACTCAACTGCATGCTTTACCCAGTGTGTAATACAAATGGTATCGTGTTTCTATTAGTTTTGATTCTTTTGATTTGTTATTTGTATGTGTAAGAAGTTTAGGTACATCAAATATAGATGGTGGAGGCTACAATAAGCTTGTAATAAAATAATCCATCCAACTGTTGAATGTTAAGTGCATAAAGCTGAACTCATTAGTTTGCACACGTAATTCAAGACTAAGTAGATGTCATCTCCTATACACCCTATGTTTTACATTGACATATGAAAATAGGTCATATACATATACATGAACTCAACACCTACTCCCAATGAAAACAAGTGACAACTTTAACCATGCAAATAGAATTCTACGAAGTTCTCTTTCCTGGTAAAACATTTTACAACCGTAGTTCATTGAATCAATCCAACAAAGATCAAACCCAAACATCCAACATAACACACAATAATCCAATCGTCAAGCAACAAATCTTAGTCAATTACTAAACAAGTACCATAAAGATGTCTACTTGACAAGATCAAAAAGTCTAACAAGGTTTCATTGATTACAAAACAAGTAATAAAAGCATTAACTTAATTACTGCGACACAACATCATAACTAATCTAGGAATGGGTCCCCCGGTAGATTCGTCGGGTAGACGAAGTAGTTATCAGCTCCCTCAGAGGCAAATGTATCAGCAACTAACGGATCTCCAAGGCCACCGGGTACATAGGATATATCTTGCATGTAATCCTCGTCCATCAACATAGTCCTACAAGGAAATTGCACATTCATAACTAATCCACTCTCCACATATGCGTGCCCAAAAACAAATGGTCAACAAGCATTGAAAACCTATCCCCAAGCTCTATAATTTCCCACACTAAGCAATTACAAACAATGAAAATCACAAGCATTGAAAACACATAATTACAATTTTTTTAGCAAAGGTAAACAATAAAATTCACAAGTAAGATGGACACACAGTGAATTTTTCTGTGGACAACTTTTTGCATTATGACCTGGTGCTCGGCATATGCTGCATTTTCTCTTACTTTGACTGATCCCTTTTTCCTTTGATGACTTGAGACGTTTCCCGGAACCTTTAGCATGTACTGGCACTGGGTCCTGAATAATCAAACCTTCATTGACATTCGTGCCCTCATCTTGCACTAAAAAATTTCAAATCATACATAAAATTAGCATACGATAAATACCATTATCACAATTAAGATAGCTCGAGTTAAAAAAATTACCCCTCTCAGTATTTGCATCATCTCGAACCATCCTGGCCATCATCTCTCTTGATTGTCTTTTAAGTTCAGTGACCCCTTGCATGACAAAATCCCTAACTTCCGGTGTCATAGACACTTCATTTGCCAAGTCTACGAAATCTATGATCATCTTGGTACATGCACAAATGGATGACTCCTTAGCCAAAGACTTCGGAGTATGAGCGAATATGGGAACTAATTTAGCCTGTTTCGCCCACCTATTAAGGATATAGTGATTAGGTATGGCCCTAACCCCCTTCCTGCACAGCAAACACAATATGTGGCAACACAAATATCCACTAAACTCAAAAAGTCTGCAACTACACGTGATGATGCTATCAGAACCGATTTTCCAAATGACATGGCGGGGACGCTCAGAGGCTGCGTCAAACCTTGATAGCTGGTACACTTTTGCATCTGCCGTTGAAGATATTTTGAAGGAATCATATGATGAACTCTGTACTAGTTCCTCTTGGAGCAGCATAAATATTGCTTTCATGTACACACTCCGCATCTAGGTCTCCATATGATAATTTGTTAGTGTAATGGGCACTTCCGATTTATCAATGTGGTCTGCTTGTATCTCAAGATGCCTCTGATGTCTCACTGCATTTTTATATCGTAAAATGAAATCAGAAAGTGAATTCTTCCTAATCACGTACGTTTTCAAGAACGAATGATGAGACTCAACCCGCTAACTGCTAGTCATTCTGGTAGCAAACAAGTGTTTTACGTAAGCTGGTACCCATCGCTCTCGAATGCTATACATACTCGTATCCATTCCGTTCCCTCCCAAGGTCGTCGTGCTCATCAAATCACCCCATTTTTTCTCAAACTCTTCAGGTGACTCGGACTTATAGACAATGGTTGAGAGCATATCCTTGAAATCATTGTAAACGGTTGGACCCAATTTTTCAGAGAACTTGTTTGTGATATGCCATAAGCATAGTCGATGCATGGTCGGGGGAAACACCTGAAAATAGACAAGTCTTTAGCAGCCAAATAAATAATGCCTGCTCGATAATGATGGTAGGATGACATTGAAAATTGAATAATTTGCACGAGAACATGATTAAAAAATGAAGCACCTTGGCAACTGCACCTCCAATTGCTTGATCTTGATCTGTGATGATAACTTTTGGGCAGACTCCTGCGGCATGGCTTCTAGAAATTGTGTAAACAACCAAACAAACGACTATGTCTTCTCATCACTTAGCAATCCACATCCAAAGAGAACCGTCTGCCTATGATGATTTACACCTACGAAAGGTGCCAAGATCATACCATATGTGTTCGTGTTGTAGGTTGTGTCAAAAACTACAACATCACCAAATTATGCATAGGCACTGCGAGATGTGGAATCAGCCCAAAAGCACAGGTTGAAGACCTCATCCTCCGTCTTGGTACTATAGTAGTAGTTCTCGTCTATCTCCTTCTCACACTCAAAAAAGTCAACAAGGGTCTTAGCATCGTGTCCCAATTTCTGTTGGCGCTTGTCTCTCTCCACATTTCTAATGTCCTGCTCCTGACACCCGACGGAAGAGAGATCACCAGCCTCTGATTGTAACACCCGAAACTGCTAACATGTCCTGATGTTTGCCTGTGATAACTGATTAAGAAGACTCTTTGAGCTGGCGTTACTTTTTTGTGCGAAGGTAGAAATTGCACCTTCCCTAGACTAGTCAGTGGATGAGTATGTGCAGCTATGAACTTCGAAACCACCCATGTATCCCCAGATTTTGGCTTTTTCACAGTCACGCGTGCATCACAATAGCATATGCTACGTCCCCGTTTCGCTCTCCAAAGCGTGGTTTCGTATGCTTGTCTTTCTCTTGATACCGTAAGTTGGTGTTACCTTCTCTAGAGCAAGTAAATGTGAACGATCGATATCCTGTACCGTCTTCCTTTTTCTTGCTGTTGTGTCTACGGGTGCTGAAACCGGCTAGCCTGGCATAGTTATTGTAGAATGCAAGTGCCTCGTCCGATGTATTAAACGTCCTCCCAATAAATGGTACATCATCATAAAGAACTTCGGGAATATATTCGATACCATCTTTCGGCAACTCCACTCCTGAAAAAAAAAAAAAAAGTGTATGAAAACTAAAGAAAAAATTACAATAGAGAGAAAAGCAAAAATGAACTTCATTTCTTTTCAGATTAAAGCCATTTAAGTAATAGATATGTTTCAACAAGTTACACAATCTTTAGTGAAAAAAATAAAAATTGCAACATGAAACTTATTATAGCCTGCAATGTGTATTAGGCTTGTTCACTGAAATTGTGGTTTAATTCTCCAAACAAAAAAATAAATAAATAAAGGAAAACAAAAAATACTTTCATTCTCCAACGTCTCTATTGTCGTCCATGAATATCTTCTATTAAGCTTGTGCGCATTACGTAGAGAGATAAGAAATTAATTTTTTTCCTCACATGGGAGCAGCACAATTTTTAATTACTTGATTTTTGGACAGCATAATCATAGTATTCTTTCTAATTTTCACTACTTATTACATTGTAATACAAACGAATGGAGAAAACATAGCCCCCAGTGTTGTCTAACCTCTATACATTTTTTTCAAATTATTTTCAGTAACTATTATGTATATATGCCAAAAAAACAAGGAAAAAAAACCCCAAAATGAAATCTACAGAAAGCTCACACATGGCACTCTTCACTTTCAAATAACCCAAATTTCACCTATAATTTCACATAAAAAACCCAAATTCCCAAATACGACCTAACACATGAACCTACAAAAACATCATAACTAACCGGGATTCACATTCTCTTCTTCAACCTCTTCTTCAGACGAAGCTCCGGCACTCGATTGCTCATCGGACATTGCATGACTTGATGTTCCAAGCATCTTCACAGTGAGATAAAATAGAAAAGGTTCAGCTTCTTTGCTTCGGAATGACGAGGTATGGTGGTGCCATAGGTCGGAATGATGAGGTACGGTGGTGGTGGTGGCTCGATTTTGGTGGTCGTCGGTGATATACGGTGAAGGTGGTGGCAGATTGTTTTCGGAAGAGAGGTATACGCGGGGTGAGATGAGGAGAACGTTTGAATTAGGGCATAATTTAGTATGGAATTTAGGGATTTTACAAACAAGTCCTCAGCGTTTTCTTTTTTTCCTTAAAACAGCACCAGGTACCCATTAATGCATTGGCGCTGATGTGCGCTGACGTGGCGGTTCCACATCAGCGCCACGTCAGATGCGGGTGCCAGATAATGGCACCCCGGTGCACCAGAACAGGATTGAAAAGCAAGATGGTCCAAAGTGTTAGTGGCCAAATATGGTCTTGAGCTGTATTATTAGTCATTTGCTAAAAAAAATGTCAACCTTTTTATCTATAGATATAGATGCAAAATCGATTTTTAATTATATCAATCAGATTAGGATTTTGACTAAATGGGAAAAAAATTCAGCTTAGTTGGAACTCTGCAATTTTCAAAATGAGAGTTATATTAATTGGATTAGAATTCTGCAATTTGCAAAATCAGATTTCTATCAATCGAATTTTTGTTATATTAATCGGATCAAGATCTATTGAAATACAAAAAAGAATCCACTTTAATTAAACAAATAAAAATAGACAAATTTTGTTTCCCTTAAAATTTTGGTAGGAAAAGAATTAATAAAAATACACATATATATATATATATATATATATATATATATATATATACACACACACACTTAGTCACACACTAGACATATACTGCTATATTTTGCTAAAAACGCAGTGTCCTCATCCGGTGGTATCAGCTTAAAAGTGTAGATAGAATATGTAAAAGTCCATCACACTGGCATCTCTATTCAGTGATTTATACTACCAACCACTTCAATTAAGATAAATTTAATTGCGTTTTAGCATGCACAAGATTATGATATGTTGAAGTGCCCAAAAAAATTCCGCGTACAGCCTTCGATTTTGCTACATTTTTCAAATTCTTAAATATCTTGGTACGAGCAAGGCATGAAACATTGTTGTCACATAAACTTTCACATACTAAAGTATATAAGATCTTTTTTTCAATCATTTTTTTTTTTTATTTAGACCAAGTATCTGAGCTGTTATTAGCCTAACATCAATCAGTGTGACTTCAAATGCCAAAATTTCCTCGCATGAGCATATGAGTGTTCCATATATCTATCTTTCTAATTAAGATTAGAGAATAAAATGTAAATTTTCACCCATCATTTACACAAATGTACAACACAAACACTTTGTACTATTTCATAAGGATTGCCATTTTTTCCTTCGTAAATTAATACACACGTTACATGCTTTTCCATATCCTTTTTTTTTTTTTTTTTTTTTGAAGAACAATTGTAATTTGATGCAGAACCGAAAAGGAAAAATAACTCTATAAATTCAAAATATTGATCTTCCACCAGCCCGACACTAGTGAGCGGGATTTGGAAAACGATTTTCAATTGTTTAAAAAACCTCACTCACATGTGGGGGAATATATCATACCCACCTTTGGATCGGAGATTAAAAGTATATATACATATGCAATCCCTAAATTTCTTTATCTCTAATCCGGAGAATACCAGAAAAGGATTTTCATGATGCAGAACCCAAATGTTTATTTTTCCCTCAACAGAAATAATAAAAAATAATAAGATTCACACATCTAAAAGGACACCCGTATGAAATACCTCAAAGATTAAAGATTTTAACATGATAATAATTGCTCTAACACCCATAAAATAGTTTTTTTTTATTTTAATATTATCTGGTGCTCAGTAATGTGCCCGAATCTAATGTGGGAAAGCATGAAGCCACATCAAATTTGGGCACAAAATCAGACAAAGCACCCATGAAAATCTTCCACAAAACCAGACTACCTTATTATTCAGTTTTATCCTGCTCCACAGTGACAATCGATCAAATTGAAACTAATTATTTGCTTTTACATGAAGAGTATAACCATTCTGTACCCGCATATTGCAAAGTCCATAAGATTAGATTCTCGTTGACATTAATTAAACTGTGTTTGCAAAGCCCATAATAGATGTTTCGAGAACCCAATCAATCGATCACTTATTAGGTCCCATTAAATTACATAGTCCAAAACATAACTTTGTTTGCAATACATAACCTACAGATGTAACACAAATCATTACCCAAGTTACCGAGGTAACAAACATCCATTGATTATAATTACAAACGCCGTGAAAGTTTTACTGGTAAAAAACTGCTTGACTACCTAAACACTAGATCTCAAACAACGAAGTAAGCACATCCCACCATTCATTGCCTTCGAGTGGCCCCAAGACATGCAAATACTTTTCTGAAAATTATTAGCCAAAAATTTTCGGAGCTACGTATAACTCGAAACTCCCATTAAATATGCCGTTCTAGTATAAGTATGTTATTCAGAAAACTTGCATATAGTTTTATTGCCACAATAAATAAGAGTATCACCTTTTCTTCCCCTTCTTCCTTCCTTTGACTTCTTTTTCCAAGCTTTTAAGCCTTTGATTAAGGACAGCTGAAGAAGGTATTCTTGGGGTTGCAGGTTTTGATGCTTGACCAGGTGATGACGATAGAGACTGCTGTTGTTGGGCTGCTGCATACTTTTTCAGTGCGTCAAAAAATGAAAAAGCGGGTTTTTGATCAGTTGAAGGTCGGGCCACGGGTATTATAGGTATACCCAACCATTTCTTGATCTTGGGTTTCCTAATAACTGTAATCAAAGAAAGCAGAAATTACTTACATGAAAAAAGGTAAAGCCAAAAGAGAGACAATTTCAGGGTAAAAACTAACCTAATCCATAAATGAGTGAGAAAAGGTTGGAGGTAATCCAATAACAGAAAATAGCCTGTAAAAGTTATATTAGTTGGTTTTGCTACCAATAAAGTTTACAACAACAACAAACTAAGCCTTATTCCCTACAGATAGGGGTCGGCTGTATGGAACCATATGAGAACTACGTCGGATCGTAGGTATGAGTTTTGCTATACCACGCCTTCCTATCCAAAGCTAGTTTTGCTACCAATAAAGTTTATGAGGAGAAAACTTAATTTACATACAAACTTAGTACATAACAAAATGCTTTGTAAAGATAAATGCCACAATGTGTACCTTAGGAAAACCTGCAGTAAAAGGAATTGAGAGCGCAGCAAAGACCCTAGACACATTCTTGATGGTTTTACCAGCAGGATTTCCTTCGAGGCCTTCTTGTGCATTGCACTGTCATGAGAACAAACAAGATAATATGTTAATTAATATAAGGTAATCAATATGTTACTCAGAACTGGAAGTGTGAGAAATCAAGCCTTTTCCAGATATGAGGCCCCATCATCCTACGAACTAAAGCTGGGGATCCAAACGTAAAATGGGATTGGAGATGAGGCCCAAAAAGAACAAAAAATAAATAAATAATTACGCTGAAAGTACACCATGCTACATGTATAATATGACTGCTTAATACCATAATAAAAGTTGAATCATCTTAATGAATGGAAATCTGAATAGGGATTGCCATACAACAATATTTTCGTTAGAACTGTACTTGTTAGAAATACAAGAAATAAGTGATTAGAAATACAGGAAAGGGAGCTAACCTCCACTGTTATCCAAAATGTCAATGCTGTCAAAACTGGAAAGATATACATGCTATCTGGAGTTGTCAAATCCGGTAAACCAAAATGCACCCCTTGTTTCAAAGAAGGAACCTTCTCCACCATGTTTGAAATCTGCAAAGAATTATGAGATGAAATGCCAAATGGTAAAACACAAGGAAAGAGGAAAAAGGATTCAACAATGGTGGAGTAACAGGGAATGCAATCTTACAGCAAGGAAAAAACTGATGAAGATGGGGCCTTGAATAAAAAGTCCCTTCAACGGAGTAAACGGCGTCACACCATATCTGCAACACCAGATAAATGTGACAATATTGTTTATTCAAAGTAGCTCAAGGGGTGGGCATAATAACTCAAGAACCATCCAGAGACGACCAGCCTACCTGAATCAAATGAAAAGTAAAAACGAAATCTGAAAAAAACCTTACATGAGCCAACCCAAGTCAGGCCCCTCGCTCACATGATTTTTGAATGTTAGAACAGATTTTTTGGGAGAATGCGTGAAAATTAAAAGGGTACCGGGTTCCATAGAGTTTGTGGTTGAAATGGAGTTTTAGGAAAACTTGATTTTGTCAAAAGCCAGACCACAACCTCTAAGTGTTGTTTCAGAAGTTCTCCTTTTCTAAAAATAACTTAGTTCGTTCACCAAATGGATACTAAATTATTGAACTCTCCAGAATTATGAAACTGCAGAATGTATGTGTTAAATTTAGACTGCACATATGCATTTCCACATACATCTAGCAACGTACTTACAAACATGCATAAGCATATTTATTAATTAATATGAGAAGGGTACTGTGCCTACGGGCAGAACATAGATTTTTTATTTAAATTTTTTATATACATACTCATTTTTATTTTTATTTTTAAATGAGATATATATCCATAATCTTAGTTGAACTAATTTTTTTCTTTACTACAGCCTATTTCATTGTCAATAAAAGTTTTAGATCAGCCACTGACTATGCTATTCCCCCCCCGAAAAGCTAGGTTTAGGTGGAGGACTAAAAGGCTCACGTAATCTTAGCTGGTGTTTATATTTGGAAAGTAAAACAAATAAATAATAACTGAAACATCCATAATACTAAGTAACTGCATAGCATTTAAAAAGGATGCATATATTATGCATATATCTATGAACATTAAGCATGTGTTTGTGTACACTTTTTTCTACCTAAAAATCATCTACTACTAAAAGTCAAAGTCAAACACCAACATCAACCACACATCTCACATCATCACTCATTATTATCCACATATCTCGCGGTCCCCAAAACTATCTATCCCAAAAGTTTATTTTTAGTCAATTTTTAGATAAAAAAAGGTTTACACGAACACACGCTAAGATACTATTTAAAAACGTTACATAAGGAATAGCTAAGTTGCTTCCCTTTTAGACAAGTTTCATGTTCAATAAACAAAAGTAAGAAGTTTTGATCCAATCCGAAAATTGTTTAAACAATTTTTTTTTTCAAGAAATTGGATCCAAAATTTATCTACAGAGATACTATCTATTGAAGTGTCAACCCAACTGTCTTGAGAGTTAATTTTGAATATATAATTTAGTAACACAGTGTTTTTCATTGTAAATGACGAATTGTTTTGTGGTTTATTTGAAGGTCCCTTTAATGATCCATTGTTTGATGAGGTATTTATTAACGAGAAGGAAACATTGCATACTCCTTGAATAGTGCCTGCATTTGTGCCTGACCTTCAGCAACAGCAGCAGGACTCATGCCCTGCAAGAGAATGACCGAAGCGTGAAACAGAAGGATTACAGGATTACACATACTTGTGGACAGCTCCAGGAGGTAAAAATTAAGCCTACGTTTTCAGAATGGTTTATACACACTTTTCCTTGTTAGCACTTTTAACAAACTATTTTTTATCCATACATTTTCTAGGGCCCACGAGTAATACCCAATTTTCACTACTCAGTCATATTTGTTTATAAACACAACTGTCAAGTCATATGCAAAGTGGAGCGACTTCTAAGGGAAAAAGGAAAGCTGCTTCTAGTGAATAGTTTGACAGACTCAAGTCACAAAGAAAGGCTACGGACAATTTCTATAAAAACTTCTCAAACACGCTCTAATGTTTCAAGAATATCAGTTTTCGACTTCAACAATTTCAGTAATCACAGAAGTTATTTGACAGCATAAGGGACAGAAGTTATTTGAAAGCATAAGGGACATAAAGCAATGGCTATAATCAAGACACATCTGCATGCAATGAATAAATGCAAACATCGTCTATTATTGCAACAGATTATTACTGACGTTTCCAGGAAGATCACACAACTAAGTTCAATAATGCCATTACTGCACTCAGGCCATTCTAGAGAATACGATATTCAAATACCGTGTCAAACAAGTACTGAAACTTTTTTCTAAATAAACAATTGTAAAAGCACAAGGCCCAGGACAAACAGAGTCCGACGGTCATACCCTATTTTGCATATCCTCTTTGATCGCCTCCAATCGTGGCCGCAAAAGCTGCACAAGATGTACATTTTGTCACTAATAGCATGCTTGCATTCCACATAGAATAGTGTTGGCACCGTGAGATGAGAACTACTATCAATTAGAGAGACTAAAGTCACAAAACCAACCACAAAAATAAAAAGAAGTTTCAGTTTAGTCTCCAACCTATGGGTGTTGTAGCAAGGTCCCTAACCTTTCAAGTTTGTAAAACCTATGGGTGTTGTAGCGAGGTCCCTTGTGACAGGATTTCTATCCATTTAAATTGTTAATTAAAAAGGAAATTGAAATGATGTCTGATGGATAGAATAGGTAAACTAAATGATGTGACAAAATATTGATTTTAAAAATCAAAAGAAAAAAGAAGAAACATCAGCCATCCACCTACTCATGTTCCCACCGCAGCCACCCTCAAGTTTTCCGACCTGTCTCCAATTCCCCCCACCTCAATGGGGTTCTATTCATTTGTTTGTATTGATAAAATTTAAGGGTGCACAATAACATAGGATCCGTTGAGATGGTCAAATTCCAGGAATTATCACATTGATGTATTATGGAATACAAGTGAGGACAGAGAAAAAAGATGTCATGAATGATAGATAAATAGGCAAACAAACACTTAAATGCGATAAGGATGAGAAGAAACTTACAGTAAATTTTGAAGTGGATTTCAGCTGATTTATCATAAGAGGAAGAGTTACGCTTCGAATCAAAAGAGTTGTCAAAACAATTGATGCCCACCTAAACAAAGTTAAATCCCAAAAAGGAGGGAAAAATTAGGGACCCTTAGGTATTTAACAACAATTCAAAATAACAACTCAATCCAGACTATCAGCATACATTGATTTCAACTTTTCCCTACCTGAAACTTAAATTCTACTACTCGGGAAAACTCAAACGTTAATATTAACCACACATTTCAAATCACGGCTCATTTTTTATGTCCACGTCTCATGGACAGGGACTCTACCACTATTCAACCTAAAAGATTAGTTTTTAGCGAAATAAAAATTTTACCGAAAACATGCTCAGCGCATATATCAAAGAACCAAATCGCCACATCAAACACCAAACATTTGTCATGGCACATTAAAAAGTTCACTTTCCATTGCAGGCTGATAAAATGAGAAAGATGTATCCATTGTTACACTGAAATTCTAAACCAAGTTTGTGGATGCACAAGACTGACACATGCATAATCATGTTCATCTTTTCATTTTAGTCATAAGAATATCTAGCATCATTCAAATCAGTAAAACACATCGAACAAATTACTTATCCCAAATAAGAGCTACGCCAGGCTAATGAAAGAATACCTATTCTACCATTTATATTTTTGCACATCTAGTCAACAAATTTTACAATTTTTCCAAGCCAGCTGTATTACCATTTCTTCAAAATCGAAGTATTTCAAAAATAATTATAACAAATTATTGTCTCTAATGTAGCTGTGATCCTCACCAATTAAAACCACTGATACTGTGAATATAATCAGTCAGGTACTGAAGTGCCGCCACCGGGAAGAATGAGTCTGCAGCTGCAATTGCCACCTCATTCACCATTGGGGCTGCCTGTGCAGACGCCTCCACAGTATTGTCCACCAAAACCTCTGCTGCATCACTTACAATTTCAATCCCATCTATTGCCCCTTTACCAACACTTGTAGTCGACATATATCTCCCAAGAATATGCCCACAACTCCCTGGAATGGCAAATCTCCGGTCTTGAAACCTCGAAGCATTGAAGGAGCTGAAGTCATTTCCAGTCCCAAAATATCGGCTTTGAAAATGATTTCCAATTCTCTGTTTCCCAGTAATTGTGGGATCGCTCACCGTATTGCGCTCCTCATCATCACGATGAATATGAGAAAACGAGGGAGCAAGTCGTTGTCTCTGTTCATAAAGTAGCTTCGCCCGAGATGTGATGCTGCGTCTGTATGCCATCAATTTCTCTCCTACAAATAAATACCAATGGTAACCTCTTTTTCAGATCAAACTTTAAAAGAGCACAGAATCGTATGTGCTACACTGAATGGGTTTTTCAATTACTGATTCGACAAGATGAATAAAATGAATCTCAAGATATCGAGCTTACTTCAGTATGACGCAGATCGATTTGTGGGCAGAATTGAGAAGCTGGAGAAATGGGGTTTTGCCAGTTATGAGGGTTTTCGGGCTTTTGGGAGGGAGAGGGTTAACCGCTTCGTACGAGCACCAGTCACTCAACTTGAAATGTTACAAACAACCCAACTTTGCTTAATGTGAAGCGACCCAATCAATTGATAACTCGATATTTAAGTATATAATAATCAATTGTCCAACAACAACTATAATGGTGATTGGGAATAAATTATAATGGTTTTTAAAAGTTTTTAATGTAAAAAATAAGAGAGAATGAGTGGAGTTGAGTGGTGGAGATTTGTGGATGTGATTGATTTAGGATAAAGAAAGAATTGATAAAAAAAGCAAAATAATTTGCTAACAGGGTATATATAAACTATAAAGAAATATGACATTTACATTCAAAAACGAAATACATAATAATCAATGTATACTTTTTTATAGACATTCTATATTGATACTTTTAAGTGACATTCTGATATATCATTTTTGTATTGACGAGAAATGCACATATGCTTATCACTTAATGCATATCTTTATCATCCAATGAAAATACGACACATTGACCATGTCAGTTAAAAATTTCAATTTCTAACATAATATTAATTTCCAATGCCTATATAGAATCACTCATAATCAATTGTCCATGCTTCAATGAACTAACGCTCACATGAAAATTTTACTTAGATCAAACAAACAGCTATGTAAACTATAAAGAAATATGATGTTTACGTTCAAAAACAAAATATGAAAGAATCCTTTTTATGATATATTATTTAATTGTTTGTTTGCTGTTAGTGAACTTTTATGCCAACAATTTTTTTAGGTTAATTACTCAATTTGCTATTGAATTTTCAGCGAAATTTTAAACATGCCACTAATGTTTGACAATTATGCGACATGCCGCTGAAGTTTCTAATGTTTACACCACATGCTATTCCCTTAACTTGTTGAATGGAAATTGATGATGTAATTGTTAAATTGCAAACTAGGAATCTACGAGCAGCCACCCTAGATCCTTGACGCCACTATATCAAATTTTGGTAGCTAATTATTCAACCTACGTCCTCAATCTGGACAACATGTTATTCTCAATTTCGACAATAAGTTAAATGGTTGTCAAAATTATATAATTGGGTGCCAAAATTTGATTCACGTGGGGTAATATGATCCAAGGAAGGTCAAAAATTAATTACAAGTTTTGGAGCATTGTTTGGTGGAAAAGAAGTCGAAAGCAATCAATTGGGCTCAAACTTGAAGCGATTCTACAAATAGTGGAAGTCACTATTTCTAGAAGAATTATAGCTCATTTAATCTAGTTTCCAACACACTTTGAATCACCTCAATTGAACATCGGGATAAAAAGTTATGCCCAAAACACTAAGGGTGTGTTTGATTGGAAAGCCAGAAAATGTTTGGAAGGAAAATGATTTTTGGGTAAATAAATTCTAGGAAAAAGTTTTTAAGGGAAAATGATAGTTGTAGGTATTTGATTACATTAATTTGCAAATCGGAAAACAGTGTTATTTTCCTTGTTTTTGTGTTTTTTCATGAAATTTGATTATTTTTCTTATCTTTAAGGTTAAAACAATTTCCATTAAAAAAGAAAGCAAACTTTTTTAGAAAATCAAAATCCTCCTCCCCTTCAAGGAAAATGTTTTCCATCAAATTGGAAAACGTTTTTCTGGAAAAAAAAAAAGATGCAATCAAATGGACCAAAAGTTGCAAAAATGTGAAAAAGTTAGTTTTTCCAGGAAAAAAATACCCAATCAAACACACCCTAAAGATCACCCGTGTTGAAACTTTGTAAAGCCATGCAATTGCACGCATGACCACATAGTACAAAAATGAACTTGCGAGAGGTTTGCACCCGAAGGCCAGTTATGGTCCGTAACAAAAGGCGTCATAGCTGTAAGTAGGACAAGCATGCATGGGCCAAAAAAATTAGGGTTACACATTTTTATTTCGTTTTTCATTTGAGACTCTTATTTTAGGTATAATTTGATTAGAATTCAATGTTTTCGGTGTTTTTTTACTTGCCAAATTTATTAAGGGTATCTATTATATTATTATAAATACCCCATTAGTTCATTGTAAAAGACAACCTTTGAACTTTTGATATTATTGAATTAAATTGAGTGTTTGTGAGTTTTATTCTCTCAAATTCTCCGTTTTTCTAGAACACCGAACTTATCAAGAGCGTGATCATCTATTGTGGCATTCACCCCCATTGGTTGCCAGATCCGTATCTGTGGAGGTGATTGGTTTGATATACTAATTATTGCCCAGTAGTGAGTTTGAAGGCCAATAGGCTAACAATCAAATTCACTAGAGTAATTAGCTTTTCTGGAGTCAGATCTAGTCTTATGTGGGTTGTGTTGGCATTGCTCTAACGTGGTTTGCATCAGTTGGTATCAGAGCTCGGGCTCTAATTTCTAGTAACTATCCTTTTAGATCTAGTTTTGTCTTTTTCGTCATTTTGAGATCTAGATCTCGTTTTTGGAGTCTTGTTACTATTTAATTTTGTGTTAGAGTAAAAAAAAAAGGTTCAAACAAAAAAGGAGAAAAAAATTCAAAAAAGGAGGAAAAAATATAAAAAAAACTTCGAATTCAATACTTTTCATTGTTCTCTTTTGCAAAAGTTTTCATTAGTTTTCGTTGTCTATTCTAAGTCTTAGTTTTGTTTAGGAAAAAAAATTACTGTGGAGTTTGTTTGATTGTCTTGAATTAATCTTCATTGTGAAAAAAAAAAAGAGGGCGAGGATGGTCCTGAGTGAATTTGAAAAGTTGTTGAAAGAATCAAGGGCAGAATTTGGAATAGAGCTTAAAGCGCAAATTAACGGCTTGAAACAAAGGTTGTTTAGGATTGAAGAAGAAGAAAGGATACCAAAATGTTACTAGGAGAAACTTGGTTGGAGTCGGAAGATGTTAGGAAAAGCGAGGTATGACCTCGATCTAAAGGAGAGGAAAGAAAAGAGGAACCGGGAACGGATATTGAGAATGAAGGAATTAGAACTCAAAGAAAAAGAAAAGAAGGAAAGAGAAGAAAAGGAAAGAAAGGAAAGGGAGGAGAAGTAGAGGATTGAATTAGAGATGAAACTTGTAGCCGAGATGCAAAGCAAGAGATAAAATGAGATAATCGAGATTGAGAAGAGGAATGAGATTGTGGAGCATAGTGAAGTACTTGAGGTTGAGGTAGTGGGTGAAAGATAAAGTGAAATTGTTATGAAGAAAACCCGAAAAAGGTGGAAATATTTGATGAAAGTGTGGATGAAATTAAGGAAGAAGATGATGAAGAAATGAAAGACGTAGTTGAGCGCGAAGGTAGGAAAGCTGAGATAGATGAAGGAGGAGGGTTATCTTTTCAAAGAAAGTGGTCGAGGAAACAATTGAAATGAGTACAAGGATCCCTACCTTGTACCACATGAAACTAACAAACCCTACCCCGTCTTTCTTAAGCTTTTCTTGCTGGTTGATGATCATAAACGGGAGGCTTCATAGTTATGCTTATCTTTGAAGCTTGAGCATCAACTCTATTTCAAAGGACTTCAGTCAATCAACAAGCTTTGCAATTTTACCATTTTGGATGACCGAGGTTCGTTTCCATTTGATCCAAGTGGATTTATGTTGTAATCTGAACCAAGTGGCAATTCGAGGATGAATCATGGGGAATAGAGAGGGGATGATATGATCCAAGGAGGGTAAAAAATTAATTACAAGTTTTGGAGCATTGTTTGGGTACAAAGAAGACGAAAGCAATCAATTGGGCTCAAATTTGAAGCAATTCTTCAAATAAATCAAAGATTAAAGGTCCATCTGAATCAAATGAATGCATTTTTGAAGGAGATACAATTCAAATGTGGAAGTCACTATTTCTTGAAGAATTGTAGGTCATTCAATCTAATTTCCAATGCACTTTGAATCACTTCAATCGTACACCGGGATAAAAAGCTACGCCCAAAACACTGAAGATCTCATGTGCTGAAACTTCATAAAGCCATGCGACTGCATGGACGACTGCATGGTGCAAAAATAAAGTTGCTAGAAATTTTCACCTGAAGGTCAGTTATGGCGGTAACAAAGGGCGTCACGGCCGTAAGTAGGACAAGCATGCATAAAATCAGGCTTAAATGTTTTTATTTCCTTTTTCGTTTGACATTCTTATTTTAGGTATAGTTTCATTAGAATTCAATGTTTTAGGTGTTTTCTTATTTGCCAAGTTTATTAAGGGTATCTATCATTATAAATACCCCATTAGTTCATTGTAAAAGACAACCTTTGAACTTTTGATACTATTGAATTACATTGAGTGTTTGTGAGTTTTATTCTCTCAAATTCTTCGTTCTTTTCGAACATCCGAACTTATTAAGAGCGTGCTCATCTCTTGTGGCGTTCACCTCTATTGGTTGCCTCGCCTCATCTGTGGAGGTGATTAGTTTAATATGCCAATTGTTGCCCAGTCGTGAGTTGGAGGTCAATAGGCAACCGATCAAATTCATTGGAATAATTAGGTTTTCTGGGGTCACATCTAGTCTCGTGCGGGTTGCTTTGGCACCACTCCAACATGGTTCGCATCATGGGGCCAGAGACCCAGGGTGGCTATGAGTGGATGTCAAGTCAGCAATTTATCATCCACATCATTAATTTTCATTAAGCAAGTTAATAGAGTGATATGTGGAATAAACATTAAAAATTTTTATGGCATGTCATGTAATTTTTGAACATTAGTGGTATGTTTGAAATTAGACTAAAACTTCAATGGAAAATTGCATAATTAACCCTTTATTTTATTAAATTAGGGTAATTATGTATATTGCCACTACAAAATCTATTTGGCACACTACATTTTAATCTCGCCACAAATAAAATAAAAAATGACTAAACACACCACACAAATTTACATCTTTAACCAATATTATAAAATATATACATACACATTACATACAATTATACATATATACTTTCCCTCTCTCTCTTCTCTCATCCTTTTCGATCTTCATACCAAATCATTAATTTTCCACTAACATTGCTTTTGCATAAAAGCCTCCACATAAAATGAAAATTTTTATGTTTTAATTCCAAAAAAACTGAGAAAAAATGGAAAAGAAAGATATAACAAAAACCAAAAGTTGAAATAAAACCTGGTGCACGCTAAATTATTTTCGTGAAGTGGGATGGTCCTCTTGTTAATCTCCCACAATTCCTATCGACCGTGTTTGATTAAAATAAATAAATAACTACAACAATCCTTCAATGCGATCTACACTCCCGTGCAAATCCTTCACCATTGAGACTTTTCTTGTAGTGGATAGGACTCCTCCCAAGATTCTTCCTATCAATAGAGTTAAGAACTTGTGTGCACAATTGGAATAGGCACTAAAATTTAAGGTAGTTGCATGCACTTGGAGAAGTCAAAGTGAACATCCAATGTAGCTAGGAGTTGAGAATTGACAAATTTCTCCATCTTGGGCGTGTCTTATTCTTCTCCATGATATGTGATTTAATATAATAAAGAGTCTTGTGAGATAAGAGACCCGATTATGTTAAATCATTTATTTACTAAAGTAGAAAAAAATTTCTATTAGTTATAGAAAATATAAGAGGATAAGGTAAGTAAATAAATTAAATGAATTAATTATTAATTTACGAAATAGAATAAACCACTTACCAATTAATTAAAAGAAGCAAATCTTACCAAAGAATTGGTTGAAGGAATCTTGGACTTCCACAATTAGTTTTGAAAGTGTGGTACGATGTTTTGTCTTCAATAGACTCTTCAAATCATATAAATTATCAAATGTGCAAAAATCAACATTATCTTTAAAACAATTCTAGAAGAATCTCAAGCGACAATATCAACTTTAAAAAAAAAAAAAACCAAACATGCATGATTAATTAACTAAATAAAAATTCAATTAATGAAATTCCATGCAAAGAAAAATATGAAAGCCAATTAAAATTTATTTAAGTTAACACTAACACTATCCTCTGCACCTTACTAAAGTTTAGCTCGAATTAATTTTTGGTTTCTCGAAAGAAGTTTAATCTAGAAGTCTGAATTTTCACATGCATTTCAACAATTTATTGTTACAATAACCTACCACTGTGAAGAATAATGGACGCACTGGATTAATGAATTTGCAACTTGTGGTATAGTATTCTTTTAACAAAATTTGTCCTTGTGCATGATTCGTGTATAGACTGAAATGATGCAACAAAGAAAAAAATAATTAAATTCTTTTCAATGCTAAAAAAAGAAAAAAGAAAAAATATTCTTTCAATAGAATAGGAGACAAAAAAGTGAACAAATTGTTTCTACAGAACTTTTTTTTTGAAACGGAATTGTTTCTAAAGAACTTAAATAAATATTATAAGAAATAACTTGTTTCTTTTCATGTAAGCAATTCATCCGAGATGAATCAATATGAAACAAAGAATTAGGTATTGATGGGCTTATTCTAAAACCAAACTTTGTTAATCTTTTTATACTGTTGTGCCAACCAAGCTCATCATAAGGAAATAAAGGAGAATATTGTAAACTCATCATAAGGAAATAAAGGAGAATATTATAAAGGATCATAGTATCCATTGTAATAGTTAACACGATACATTTCTATAATTACAAGTATCAAGGTTTGACATCTTTTGGTAATAAAGTACTAATACTTGATCTTGTACTTTAAAAGTATATATGCATTTATTCATTCGACATAAATCTTTATCACCAGAAGACGTAAGAGCAAAGTAGTGACTGTAAATTCAATTAATTTTACAAAATTTTTATGCTTCAATTGTGGTTGTAATAGACAATTCTTTAAGTTCATTTGGATTTTCATTTTGGCATAATTTTACTTGACCATCCATATGATAAAATTTTTTCGTCTTTTTCCAAATTGTTTTTGGCATAACAATGTCAATAAAATGATCCAGAAGGTAATGTACAAGGTTCAAATGGAACATCTTTAATAATAGCAAAATGTGCTAAATGTTCGTGGTCATCGAGAAAGAATTCTTGTGGATGAGGCGGCGAGTTACATCACCCATATGTCCACCCAAAAAGTCATAACCATCATCTGGCATATAAAAGTAAAATAAATAATTCAAGCAAGTATCTTATGTAACATTATGTAATATTGTAAAATTAGAAAACATTATGGTATAAAGGATAGAAATATGCATGAACAATCTGTGATGAAATCAATTGAGGTTTCATTACATTATTGCTAGACGATGAAGTTGAAAGAAAAAGATGGAAAACTGAAAAGCATCAAATAAGAGTTTAAAATGTATAAAAATAATTTGGCAATATATAGAAATTTTTGCAAACATGAAACGATAGAAGTAAAACACACCTTCCATAGACAAAATGCGACTATGCCTATTCACAATTCCTTTGGTTCCATGTTTTCTTTTCTGTATGCAATTCTTACTGTTGTTCATTCTCAATATCTTTTCTTGCAACATAAAGTTCTCTGCGTTTTTTTTTGTTAAGAGCATTTTTTGTTACTAGTTCACTCTTAGAACTCATAGGAACTGAAATTAACAACCAATCAAAGAAAGAGTGAAATTATTAATATAATTAAGTATGCCAGAATTTGCTGACTGTCACGATTTCAATCAGGTGAGCCATGGTTAAAAATCGTGACAATCTTGAGCATGACCCAACAAATAGTCATGGTCTCGCCACGATTAACAGCCCAGGTCACAGAACTTTTCGTGGAAACCAAACGAGACATAAATCATAGGTGTCAGGGTTAAAAAATATGATCCATGTTGGTGTTGGATCACAGGCAAAACTGTGACCCATTTTGGTGATTGGGTCATGGTTTTTTACCGTGACCCATCTTGGACTTGGGTCACAGTTGTTGTCTGTAACCATGTTGGTGCAGAACATTCAGTTGGTCACACTAAAAGCAAGTTTCGAAAACCTTCTTGTTTAATCTATTTCCTGTTTATTCAAATTAGCCCGTTCTACATACTAATATTCATACAAAATCTCCCAAGTAAGAAAACCAATAGCAGACATTATAATATTTTTCATACATCACCATTGTTCAAATCATACGAAATGTCACCAATGTTCAAGGGACAAACCAATATGTTTGCATGAAAAGACAACCTATTGTCTTTCCTGTCTCAAAAGTTTTAATAATACATATATTCATAAAACCGAAAGGAAGGAATTATATCATCTCCTTTAGTAAGTATACGGGGCCACACAATAAACAAGCATTCACTGCAATCTTCCAAACAAGTCGCACCCCTTGTTTACCGAGATACACCGACCATTCCCCATATTTGGATAGATGGATAAGATAGTTACTTTTGCTTATGGATATTTAAGTGGACAAGAGTGAACAATAGTACCTGGTTGGAGGACGTTAATTGTCACCATTGCAATGTTCTTTTCATTCTTTAAATATCTAAGGTGATAATAACCTTTGTATGTCTTCATTGGAGAGTTGTACCCGGCGATGGAAGGTTTGGATCTTCAACGGGTCAGCCCTGTAAAATACTGAGGATTGTATTTATCTTGGAACCGTGGTCCTTCATTTCACACTTCATTTGATCAATCTCAGACGCTATAGGCTAAGTTGCTTTATACTTAGTTTTTTAAACTTTGCTTCCTACTCCACGAGTACGGCCACTTTTGTCCTTCCCAAATACTTTGAGTCGTGGATCGGTGTCAACATCTGTTGAACTTAATTCTCCCCCTTGAGTATCTTGTATCTGAGAAATTTTGGCATGTCAAAGATGTAACATAATGTTATCAAATATTAACAGTATGAATAATATTTACATGCACATATATTAACACACACACACACACACACACATATATATATATATTAACAGTATTTACTCACAGCAGTTTCAGCAAAACTTGGGTAATATTCTCCAGGCTTCTTTTTACTAGCATATAGGTATAGGTTAGTGTAACTGGGAGCTAGAACTTCATCATCTGTACGTTTTGTTCGCTCCTACAAATTATAAAAGATTTAATTGTAAACTAAAAAATATAATTATGATTATATGGTAACAAGGCATGAGAAATTACATTAGTTCATATTTATGAAATTGAAATTACGAAAGAGAATGCATAATTCTACAATCTATGATATACCGTCCATTCTCTGCATACTTGAGTATAGGGCTTAGCGCCAAGAAAATGAATATTAGTCTTTTTGCCCATGTTTGCTTTGTTTTGAGCCCTCTGCTGAAGCTTTATAGGATCAGCCTCACACTTAATGAAAACATTCCATTTAGCAAGAGGAATTACATTTTCCTCTAGAGGGTTATCATTACACCGTAGGATTTTTGTACTAGTTGCACCATCCACGAAAGTGCCACTGTGAATGTTCTTCTTCCAAGTCCTCCATTGCTCTGCTGCCTAATCAAACACCAAAAATCTTGAAATCAAACCATTGGATAATTCAATACTTCATTGAAAGCATCGTACTTCAATAAATAAAAAACTAAAAAAAAATTAGACACGATAATTTGCCTGAGACATTATATTGTCCTTGTTTACAGATTTGAGATCAAAATTGTCCAAGAGTGAATTCCACAGCTGATTTTTCCATTCCCCAGAAACTACCTTCTATTCCCCATACTAAAGTGCCATGGTAGATTTCAGTAGTGCTAATGAATGTGTCCTTAGCTTGGCTTTATTAGTACCAACGGGATTCTGTGTATGTCTAAGGAAATCTCCAAGTTAGGTTTCCCAGTTGAGGAACTAGCCATTTCCTGTAACAGATAAACAAAAAATAGATTACGAACTTGAAACCAAAAGGTCATAGCCATACTCTAGCACATTCAAAGATTGTATAGTTATTCCAACACAAAGATCGTACCTCAGATCGAGAAGCTGGTAGAACAGTAACAGAAAAAAGAGATGGAGTTGCTAAGAGCTCTTGATTCTGGCACAAGCTTCGAACTGCAAAATTAATAGTACAAATTGATCACAAATGAATATGTGACACCTAGCTCTATCTTAATACAAAGTTACTTCCCCAAGTTTAAAAGGAAACAATCTTGGAATAGTGTTTCATTGACATTCAACATCTACCCAAAAAATAGTATTGCTCTAAACAAAGACATAGAAAACTATAAAGGCTTGTTCTATTCAAATTAAATCTCATCAAATTAAATCTAATTTTCATCTCTCATCTTTTTCAACCATTCATTCATTGATTTAACAATTACTTTATATTTTTTAATATCACACCTCCAATTCTCAATCATATATCTAAAAGTAAATTTAAGCTGCATAGAACAAGCCATATAACTACATTTACTCACAAAATACCTTACCGCCAATAAGCAAAACAAAAGAAAAAATTACAATACATATAACTAGATCTACTTATCTAGATAGTCCAAGAAATCACACAAATTTGGATTGTTATCTAAAACTGATTGGAAATTAGTAGGGACCTCTAATGCGTCTACTTGTGTAGTTAACCGATTTCATGCTTGAAGAACAACTGACCATTGATCATTGTTGATACACTTTGAATACTTGCTTTATATTTTGAAAGTTACAAATAAACGGCCCATCCTTAATATTTCTCTTGCCCTTCAATTTTATCAAGTCGACCATAACCATGTTCATGGCAGTGTCCGCATGCAATCGTTTTTGTCCTCCACTCTTACCCAATCAAAATAAAATACCGTCTCTACAGAGCTTGTATAATCTAGTTCATATATATGTTGAACAACTTCGTAGTACATCATCTCTATTTGCTTTAGAATTGGATACACAAGTCATAAAGGCTTTAATTGCAATGCTGCTATTTTTCTTCTCATCACGATGTTGGTAGCACAGAATACATAACCATTCACTTGATATCTTCTAAACTCTTGAGCAACAAAACTAGGGCCTTTTATGAGTCCCAAGAGCTTTGACATGACATTACCCATTCTTAACAGCTAGTGATGCAAACAAAATGTTAATAAGATACAAAAGGAAGTTTTTCTTAGATATAACTAAAGTACCATTGAAAGTGTAAATGAAATAATTATCTCATTTGATACCCAAAGCTTAAAGTCCAAATTCGAATTTGAAACTCCTTTTCTTCTTTTGGATTGTTGAGAGGAATTGTACTTCCTACAGTTTTCCAAATGGCAAAAAATGTTAATATTGTGTAGTTGTAATATATATATTCCTTCATTGAAAGTACTATAATTGAAAAAACTTACTCTTACCATTCATCTACATCTTCGTGTGTTTCAAAAACATAACGGCTACCTGCTCGCATTGAGGATTTGAAAATTTCACTTTCTTTCCCTTTTCCCAAGGTTTCTTCATCATCAAAATTTTCAAATTTGTCAATGAAGTGTTCACAATAAGGATTAAAACTTTCAATACCATGATTAGGCATGTACTCCCTCGCAAACAAAGAAGCGTCATTTGTAATATACTCCTCTGCAATTAACCCACCAATGTACTTAGTATTCTTCATATAATCTTTAAAGGATTTCGTAAGTCTCTCAAATGGGTACATCCACCGATATCTAATAGGGCTCCACATAAGGGCTTGGTCGTATAAATGTACCAAGAGGTGGATACTAATATCAAAAAATGATGGTGGGAAATACTTCTCTAACACATATGTTGTGTCAAAAAGAGTTATTTTGGCTGCGACGATATGCTTTCGGTTAACAACTTTTGCACACAAAATGGTGAAGTATAGGCTTATTTGCATAATAGCTCTTCGAGGCTCCTTGTGTTTGGAAACAATGCCTAAACAATAATGGAACCAATTGCATAATTAGGGATGGTAAAAAATCCTGACCCACCCTAAACCTGATGGCGACCAACCCCGAATGGGTCAAATTTTTGCAGACCCGTGAGTCAAGAGGGTGGGTTTGGGCAGTAACCCATGACCCATCGCGGGTCACGGCTCGAGTTCGGGTCGAGGTTGACCCGACCTGCCGCCCCGATTATTAATATATATATTTTTATTTCCAAAACCATTAACCACATTACTAATTTACCATGTTACCATTTACCTAATAATCAATTTACTCCCAAGCCCAAATGCCCAACTGGCAACGCCCATTAAAATAATTGTTGGTGCCCTAAAATTTAATTTGAGTCTCATTCTGAAATTTGACCATTCAAATGCAGACATAGTTCCCTCACTCATCTCTCCCACTTCACTAGGCTTCAGTGCTGCTCAGTTCTCTTAACTCTCACACTCTTTCGCAACAGTCAACACACTCAGCTCTCAGTGGTTAAATTATTGCTCTCTCGTTCTATCTGCACTACGAATTGGATTTGAGAAATCTAAATTTGGTACAGAAGTTTAGGCAATTAGTGAGTCAGTGAGTGTTTGTATGTATATATTGTTGTCCACTAGGTTTCAATCGTATTTAAATTTCCTTTTGGGTAAAAACTTAAAAAAATAATCGAGCATCTAATCGGCTCAGAGTCTAACTCGAGCCGACCCATGAACCGACTCGAACCTGACCAGATTATTGGTGAATGACGGAGATGAAATGGGTCTAGGGAATCGAATAGCACATTCTAACTCTTCTATTTCGTATACCAGGAGTCGAGAGGAAGAAGCTTGCTACAACTGATTTCAATTTGGGATTTAATTAGGAATTTACTCTCTTAGTCCCTACCTTTTAATAGCCTTTTATTAGTTAGTCCCTACTTTTAATAGCACTTTATTAGTTAGTCCCTATTTTCTATTTAACTTATACAAACAGTCACGAAAGCCCAAGTTTCCGCTAGTTAAGATACGTCCCCTAATTTAATTCATTTTTATCCGACATTATTTAGTTTTATTCTTATTACACGCTACTTTATTTGATTTTATTTTAATGGTGAGTTTATTTTATTTAGTTAAATCCGATTATATTATATTATGTTTTGTTTAATTCATTATAATGCTCAATTTATTTAATGTAACTCTATTTAGTTTATTACAAGAATTACCTAATTTTATTTAACTTAACCTTAACGAAATTTAAAATTCTTATTATTTTGTTTATTTTAATATAATTATAATATTATTTAATGATAGCATAATTTTAATTATTATTTATTCTAGTTAGATAATTTTAATTAAGTAAAATTTAAAAATATTCTCAACACCAGTCAAGCCCGAATATACTCACTTATTCTATAAACTTAGCAAATTTAATGTAATTCCACTTACATCTCAATATACATCCTATTTTAAATCGTTATATCTAAAATTATTTAGTTTCATGGCAAATCCTATTATATTCTAATTTATTTTATTTTTATTTTATTTCACACTATTTAGCTTTATTATAACAATTATCTAATTTTATTTAACTTATTACTATTTAAATTATAATTCTTATTTTATTTTATTCTAACTATTCTACTTAATGTAAATGGGTAAAGCTAAAAAAAATATTTTAAACATTAACCAAATCCACCCGTTTATTTTATAAGTCGAACATCTAGCGCTAATTTAATAATTTCCTTTAATTGTAGACGACGCGCGGGATTTAGAGAGTTAGAAACCAACCCCAAGCTACACTCAAACTCACGAAATCAGGTAGGTCCCTAAACTAAAGTTTTATTTTTCTTGTCTGCGCACTCGTTATGAAAACTATTTGTGTAGTGTACATTGCCTATGCCATTTTATGAATAAAGAATTAAATGGAGCTTTCGAGCTCAACAATGTTATGAAGCCTTCGGGCACATGAATGTCAAGAAGCCTACGGGCACAAGAATGTTAAATGTCTACGTGCACGTTTATTCTCTGTCCGAACCCAAGAAATTCATGATATGCATGCTTGTACCTACCATATTGTTATAGTTTGACTAACATACTCAGTGGACCTATTGAGTAATTCATTACTCACGTTTTTCCTATTTTTAGCGAATTTTACAGATTAAGCGGCGGCAGAGGAGCAGTGATAGTGGCAATCAACCAAAGAAGTCAATTAGTGGCATTCGTTATTTTATTTAATTTAGCGAATGACTAGATATTGTTTCTAAATTTCTAGGTTATATCTTTATTTTGCGATATTCTATTATCGTTACTTTTTCCTTAAAAGAACCAAGGTTCATTAGGATTTGCTTACCAATAGCTATTGGTCTGAGAAAATATAAATATTTGTTAAAAAACAATATTTACTTTCCGCATTATTTAAGTTCACGACATTTAGCAGCAAGTTTAGCGACCTGAATCTAAGTAGATTCGGGGCGTTACACTAAGATTTACTTTTCCTTCCTCCTTAACTTTATTTATTTATTTATTGTTCTCTTTTAGCTATCATTAATTTTTTTTATATCATTGATAGTCAATTGTTCTCTTTTTACACTAAAATTTTCTTTGCCCTATTTGTTTTTTTATTCTTGGTTGTTGATGTTATGAATAATAATTGAAGAATAATTATTAGGTGTTATGAATAATTGAGAATAATTTGGTGGTTGTGAATTATGAGGAATAATTTGGTGGAGGAATAATTTTGTGGAGGAATAATTTGGTAAAAGATGTAATTATTATATGTGAATGACTATTATACCCTTGATGAAATTATTTAATTACGATTGTGCCATTCGAAATTTTCCTATAAATAGCGCTTCAGTTATTAATGAAATTCATTCCTGAGAATTCCTTAGAATTCATTCTCTCTAAATTCTCTCTATTGTTTCTATACTTTTATAACACGTTATCAGCACGAGTCTCTAACATTTTTGAGTAATATGAAGGGAGTATGCTCTACAGTTGCATCTTATAGATGATCTCCTGTAGCAGAAACCGAATTATTATAAATAACCTAATCCATCTCCAATCAATACTTATCTTTCTTTTCTCTCTTATTTTTTTTCCCACTTTCTCACGTCTCACTCTCTCTATCTTCCCAATCACTCATAGAAAACATTTATGCAGAGACAAAGAGTTGTGGGCAATTCAAGAATTGGAAAATGGAGGAAATACGTGCATGTTCAATTGCTTCTGCCTAAGAAAAATGAAAAGGTATATATATTATATTACTTTATAATATAATAATATATTAAACTATAATATTCGTTTTCTCGAGATATAAGGAGCATACGTTATCAAAATCAAATTTTCTCGACTCCATTATACTCGATTTAACGAGAGCTTCGATTTGACACCAACATTGATAGGGTAATAACTCGTTTTGAAATATGTTATTATCAAACTTTCAAAATTTACAAATCAGTACACTAACTTTTGAAAAAGTTACAAAATAGTCCTTGAATATTTTGATATTGATAAATTGAAGTAGAAATGAGATAATTTTCCAATCGTAAAACATTGATAAAATATTTTTGACAATTTTACCTTTGCGAATTGGAATGGACAATTTTACCCTTAGGGTAAAACCGACCTAATTTTGACGACAGTGAAAAATGGATAGAATATTCATGAAAAAATTCTAAATCCATTGATTATATAAAATGGCTTGAAATCCATTTGAGTTAAAAGATCGAAATATTAATGTAACTCCCGAAGAGTTCAATTACATAATGTACTTATTCTAGAAAGATAAGTGTGTTTTTGTAGAAGTAATGAGTATTTGTTCTAGAAGAACAAATCTGCTCCCGTAGAAGCAGTTCAATATTTAATTCTCGCACTTTATTTACTGCAATACCTCCTACTTGATGATGGGTTCAACCATCACTAAACGGAAGGTTTTATATATTTCTGCACTTTATATGCTAAGTGATGGGTAATACCTTCTACTAAGTTGCATCCTACTCCTCAAGAAGTAGTTAAATATTATGCAATTTAATTCTTGCTATTTAAATTCGTAAATTTATATTTATTGCAATAATTCCCATAAGGTAGGTTCGACCACCTATTGGAAGAAATTTAATTTCTGCAATTTAAATTTACGCACTTTAGATTTCGCATATATTTCTAATGTGGTGGGTAATACCACACGATTGGTGTGCATATTTCCAATGTGATGGGTTATACTACACGATTGGTTATAACGAATCCTACTCCAGAAGAAGTAGTTGATCAAATATTCTAATCATACTCTCGAAGAAGTAGACGATGAGAATAAAATTACTTCTCCATATATACCGAATATGAATGGAGAAAATTGAGCAAGTGGTACTTGAAGTTACCATTGGATAAATAGACGAAAGTAAAATGCTGAATAGATCCCATGTTGATAAATCAAAGAAAATATATCGCATGGAAAGCTTATATGAAGTAATCTCATCGATGATATGAGATTGTATTAATATGAGAATAAAATGCTCTTGAAGAAGAAAAATCACTAGATATCTCAGATTTGAATAAAGCCAATATGATATTGTTATTATTACTCCGTAAGAAGTACAAACAAATTAAGTGGAACATATTGAGAATATCAAAGATGGCAATAAACACTAAAATATAGAAATACTAAAAGAAAATATATATTGAACCCATAAATGAGGGATGCGTCTCGAGAGTATAAATACTCCAGACTCGCCACCCCAACATTCGTTCATAATGAAAGATCCAAAGGATCTCTTTTTCGCTTGACACCGATGATCTGTGACCGATGGGTTTCAGCTTCCATAGATTTTTGAACATATGATTGAATCTTGATGAGTAGATCAAAGAATCAGATAGCGAAACAAGTATATTTCTTAACGAGAAATAAATTTATGTTCTACACCCGATCTAGAAATGCTAGCAAACCATCGAAGAAATAATTAATATTCAACAAACCTATGGGTTTGGTATGAAAATTCCATCGTGCAAATGACGCTATATTGAATATTTCCTCCAAATGTTATAGCCGCCTGGAAGAACAATAAAAGCATCACTATTGCTCATCATGTACATCAGTCATGGATGGATTGTGTTTGTAGCATCAATGCAGTTGGACTAATGACATTTCTAACTCCAATTCGATTACTGCCTCCAATTCGATGAAAAGGTATTATACTTGACACTCTTATCCCCCATGATTGTGCGACCATTGTAAGACTCCTTAATAGTTTGTTATTAGTCCATATAGTATATTGATATATTGTTTCCCTAACTCTCTTATAAATTGGTCTGCCATATCCACATATTGGATATGACCTACTAGTCTGGAGCCACCAAGAACACATATAGTTTTTACCTGGCGAGGTAAAGATTGACTTACATGAGATGATTCTGATATCTCCATCTCTATCTCCACCTCTATCTCTCTTTTTCAATGAATGAATGATAGATATATGAATCCCTCTATTCAAAGATAAATTTTCAAACCAATAATTGATTGTACTATTTACTTTTTGACAAATATGAAAGAGAAAATGGCAGAAAAATTTTAGTGAAATGACATATACCTGTCGGTGATTGAAAAATAATATATATATATACATATATATCTTAAAATCGAAAAACAATATTTACAATTACAAGAAAAACATTGATCTTCGTTATTACACCGAGCTTCCTTATATTAATATGAGAAAATTATTATACTAAAATTTCTACTAAATTTACAAACAGGATCTTCTAAAGTAAGGTTTTCAAGACTGTAACGCATTTGTTGATCTTTGAATTTGGCCCATAAGGCCATTAGCTCACCTTGCGTGTCCACTAGGATATGTCTCAAGAGCTGCTGAATATCATCCAAAGGCTCCTTACTCAATCCATCCTTAATGAATGCTATTTTATCTTCTCGATTTGGACAAGTACTCCCAGATTTACATCGAGTGTCACATGTCCACCGAGCACACTTGTAGCATCCTCTTAATCTTTTTGCTCTCCGTTCTTTGAAAAACTACTTTTACCCATGCTACCAGCATGTATTTAGAGGAATTGAAACCTCACTAGATACCTAACCTTTGCTTCAATCAAGCATCTGACATATCTTGTGGGATACCCTTATTCATTAGCATCCTTAATCTTTCCAACCTACATCGATAAATTCTTTTTAGGATTTTGATCTAGTAGTGATGGATAGTATTTTCAAGATTTGAGAGCATATGATCCATTATAATGTATAGACCCTTGTTAGGATGAATTTTGCAATAATTTTGATGATTTATTTATAGAATAATACGACGCTGTATGAAATAAGACTCCGATTTTTAAATAAATAATGAAGCGTAAGAGCTAAGACTCAGAGTTGAACAATAGCCCGGATGTGATGCGTCTGAGCCAGAACTCGATGTTTGAATAGTGGTAGACAATAATATCACCAAAAGATGATGGAATATGCTCGGTGAATTATTCTATGATAAATCATGTCGAAAGCATTATACAGATACTAGTGAAATCGATATAAGAATTTCTTGAACTAGAAGTTTAATAATACTGCTTGCAAAACCGGATGACCATCCCGTTTAAATAATTATTGAAATCAATATTTCAAGTGAAGAATTAAAGAATTCTTCAATGATTGTTCTCGATAAATAATGAAATCGTTACTAGCCAATATTGGGAATAAATCCCAAATATATCTGGAATAAAGGATGAGAAGTATGGGCCCACTCATCCTCCATGTGGACTACTAGTGAATTATTTCTATGATAAATCATGTTGAGCACTATACAGATACTAGTGAAATCGATATAAGAATTTTCGAACTAGAAGTTCAATAATACTGCTTGCAAAACCTGATCACCATCCTCGCTTAAATAATTATTGAAATCAATATTTCAAGTGAAGAATTAAAAGAATTTTTCAATGATTGTTCTCGATAAATAATGAAATCATTACTAGCCAATATTGGGAATAAATCCCAAATATATCTGGAATAAAGGATGAGAAGTATGGGCCCACTCATCCTCCATGTGGACTACTAGATATTATGATATGGATCCACTAGATAGTCACATGTGTATATGATTCTTAATTTGAAATTTATTTAAATATTTGCTCACTAGATGAGCATGATTTCCAGATTTAATGATAAAGCTAGTAAATATATATATCCCCAATGATTTGAATAAATCCTGAGGATTTGAGATGCTGATACAAGTGGGATATTATATGGCAAATTATTTAAAGTCCTCAAATAAATTGGGTTTATATCGAGAATAGAATGCAAACGGTCTAAATTCATATTAAGTCGAATGATGAGAACATATATAATTAAAATCATACCAACCGTATATGAGTTTTGGTGTTCTAAATTTTCTCAAAGATGAGGGAGTATTAAAGGTTGAAAATAATATGTGAAATGCATCATGTTATATCCTCGAGAAATTGAAATACCTGAACTTGAAGTTCAAAGATGCATGAAAGGCTATGAACAATCACATATATCGCCTACATGCTTTGATAAGTTAAGCGCTTGAGCTGATATTTCTCAAACATATATATCAAAGCAAATTATAAAAGATGGTCTTAATAACGGAGGCATATGCTCTTGAAGAGTATATATAGACATAACTATATTGTGTAATCCTACAAGAGGATTGATAATGAGATATCTCGATAAGTTATGTCGATATGGGAAAGAAATGAAATTGAAAAGTGTCGACACGATATGAAAATGTAGCGCTACATATGATCAATGATAATGAAAATATTGAGATATATTGAAGATGATAAATCAATGTGAAATCTTTAACTTATGAGATGATGAGATGATGATGACTAATGCTCAAGTTTAAAGATAAGCATGGTGGTCATTATATGTTGCATGCTCATGAAAGTTAAATTACCGATCGTGTGTGTAGTACCGAAAAGGAAATTAAAGGATCGGATGAGCTAAACCCGTGTTTATGAGTACCTTAAAGGGTGAGCTAAGCCCCTGGGAATGAAATAACCTATTAAGTGAGTATTAAATGTTAAATAATATATTTTAAGTGTTAGTTAGTTATGAAGGCTTACTTATATGTTTACATGTTTTACTATGAATTTATATGCTTTAAATTGTGTGTTTGGAGACATGTGTTCATGGTGAATGTTTTGTAGTTGTGTAAGAAAATTGATGCACTCTAAATGAACTAAGAGTATAAAACCAATGTATATGATACTCATACAAATGTATGAAAAATTTTGAAATGCTTTACATACTTATAGAAAAATACGCGCTGCACTCTCTTTTCCCTTGATCTGAGGTTTTATCCCATTGGGTTTTCCTAGCAAGTTTTTAATGAGGCAACTTTAAAGGCGTATTCACATGAATAATGTACTCTTTTTCCTTCATTAGGGTTTTTCCCACTGGGTTTTTCCTAATAAGGTTTTAACGAATCATATTCATAGTATATTGAGAACGATAGAGAAATTGATACAACATGTATCTATTGGATCAAGTTATAATGGAGCTCAATGCTTTAGATCCAAACGATGATGATATTGAAATCATTTACGTAAGTAAAGACATCAGTTCTCAAGATATGAAATCAAACTGAGCAGTTGCACTCTTTTCCTTCGATCAAGTTTTTCCCACCGGGTTTTCTTGACAAGGTTTTAACGAAAAGACGTGAATACTCATATGTCAGTTTGATACATCGGGGGGGAGCAATGTTTGATGAAGCAAAGATATAACCACCCTAAGCTATCCCGCACGGTTTGGAAGTTTTTTCCCACCGGGTTTTTCTCCAAACAGGTCCGTATGACATTTGTATTAATAGTCATTCAAGGGGAGTGTTATGAGTAATAATTGAAGAATAATTATTAGGTGTTATGAATAATTGAGAATAATTTGGTGGTTATGAATTATGAGGAATAATTTGGTGGAGGAATAATTTGGTAAAAGATGTAATTATTATATGTGAATGACTATTATACCCTTGATGAAATTATGTAATTACGATTGTGCCATTCGAAGTTTTCCTATAAATAGGGCTTCAGTTATTAATGAAATTCATTCCTGAGAATTCCTTAGAATTCATTCTCTTTAAATTCTCTCTATTGTTTCTATACTTTTTATAACATTGATAGTTTTTAATACCATTGATTTGAGTCCATATATTTTTTAAAATTGTATAGTTTATTATTTAAGCCAATTAATTTCTCATGCATTTATTTTTCTTCTTCATGAGTTGATCATTTGGTTGAAAACAAGTAAACCACTTTTTTATATCCATTTGACCTCACATCTTGTGAACAAACATATATATTTCTCTGCACTAATAATTTTTTTCACCTGATTTTTCAAATATCATTCGGTTGAGTCAATCTATTGTTTCAAAATGTACATTGAAATTCTTATATTAGGCGTGCTAATACAAGATGCATAGCTAATTTTTCGATTTCTATTGGATTATTTATTTTCAAATGCCATTGTGTTCATCGTTCAAATTAACTGTACTTCTTAAGTATGGTTGATCATTAATATTGTTAGACAATATAGTTCATTTCAGTTGTTAAAATCCAATTAACTTTCATTTCAGTTGTTAAAATCCAATTAACTTTAAAATTGTCTTTGAGTATGTTGACAGCTAATGCAATTATTTTTATTTAGAATCATGTGAAATAAATTAAAATATAAATCGAATGAATTTGATGGATTGCTTACAATAAATTGTTGAAGCAATTGTTCTCCCTTCACGATAATGTTTTTTTGCTTTTCATCACTTGTTTTTCTTTTGCTATCATTAATGTCTTATATTGTTAAATTCGGTCCCCCCATTTTTTTAAATTGTAAACATAAATTCGCGGATTGATTTTTAATTTCTTCTCACTATTAATATTTTTTTTCATTCTATCATTTATAATTTATTTTTCATTCCAATTTGTTCACATATTAACTACGTAAAATAATCCTTGTTTGGTTTTAGTAACACTTTACTAATGGTATGTTGTTTTTTAATAATATTTAATTTCATTTTAGATTCTCCATATACTTCAAACCCTATCATTAGATCTCTCTCCCATATTTTATTTTTTCATTTTTTCATTTAATACATAATAATATACAAAAACTAACTCTCTCTATCTCTATATTTAAATATGTATTGAATAACATTTTCCTTTTTATAATTGTATATATTTTCTTTTGTGTGGTTCACACACTGAGGATCCTCTTTGTTGTTGGTTTTTTTTAATTAATGATCTCTAGATATAAATATGTATCGAGTAATATTTTTCTATTCGTAATTTTAGATATTTTCGTTTATGTCATTTATCACGTTTAGGATCTTTTTTTTTTTTTTTAAATTGACGATTTTGAAACAAATGTAAAGTGTATGACCGTTTTGTGCGTGAGAGCATTCTATCGAAACAAATGGCTACTAGTTATGCAACTAATAGTAAGTGTTTTTCTTTTTAAATATTTAGTTTTATATTATTTATTTAGTTATAACCTCCTATTTACAGATTTCTTATGCTATTCGTTAATTTCTACAAATATTTTTTTCAATTACTTCCAGAGTACTGGAACTAATCGTTATGGGTGGACACAGATGCTTTATGACTAATATTGGCATTCGTGTCCCAGTCAATAGCATTTTGGTATACTTGAAGGTGGAGATATTTGTCTCGTGTAAGAATGTATATTATTGTCGTATTACAATGCATTTGACAATTAACATGACATTGATGTTCCTGGTGAAAGTTAGTGTCGAGATTTACATTTAAGTGACTTTATTCTTGTATTGATGGTGTTGTTTTTATATTGTGTTTATTGTTGATCCGATGAGGAGAGTTGTGGTTGTTGTATATTTGTTTATTGTATAGTTTACCGGAAAGATTTTTACGATATGTAGGGAAAACTCTGCTAAAATTTTTATACAATTCTCTTATCACTTGTATTAATTTTTAAATTTGGTATACTCGCGAGTGCTTGTTTATTATCTTGGTGGTGCTATTGGTATAGTACTAATGTATATCCAATCCTATAATTATTGATATATTAGCCCCCGTATAACGTAGGGGTGAAAAAGACTAGCTAGTAATTACATCATAGAGTAATGTTTTCCTTCCCATCCCATATAGGGGGAAATTATTCTCCCCATTGCTAATGTGTGATCAATTGAAACTAACACATTCAATAATGAGATCCAATTTAATAAACTTATCTATAAGCACATCATCTAATGAGGAGAATAACTGCTCCCGGGACGAGATCATTTACCTTACATCGTACATGTGAAATCATAATAGTGCACAAACGTTTTTTTCCAACATCCCAAAACATTGGGGCTGAAATTGGCGGGAATGTGCTTCTGTTCACTCTGTCAAGTAGTCCACCTGGTTCCCCTTATATAAAACCCTAACCCACATTGCAGATGCCCAAATTTGCTTCGCATTTTGGAAGTCGATTATTCTCATCTAATTTTAGCTGAATTTCGTACTCTCTCGTAGCAAAATCTACTCGCGATCATTTTGTGTCGGTTTCTCAAGAACCTAGGGTTTCATTTCTGGCCCCTAAATTGATGGCTGATGTGTTTGAAGCTGAAGGTGACGGTGAGGCAGAGCCCACGATTTCAATCGGCGAGTACCTGAAGGCTGTTGAAGAAGAGGACCTGGTGAAATAAGTTTTGTTCTTTTACGTTTTTTCTTATATTCTTATTTTTATTTGTTTTGTATAAAATTTAATCGCTCACCAGAGTCTTTTTTGTTATTAAGCTGATAGAAAGGCGCTTTTTTAGTTAAACAATCGTGGATAATTCTGTGTCTGGTTGGCTTTTGTGGTACCCTTAAAAAAGAGAATGCTGTACATAGTGACAATCGAGCTCTGAATTGTAGTATGTAAAAATTCGATTGATACATAGGAATTGCAAGGGGCTTAGGAAAGGATTAAAGAAATATCTGATCTCTGAGAATGATTCAGATCTAATTTTGTAGAATAACTTAAAATCCTTTCGTGTTCTGCAACTTGCATACTCTCTCTCTCTCTCTCTTTTTTTGGGAGGTTTGAAAGATAGGTGGTATCTGAGGTCAGAAGACAATTATCTGTTATAGGTGAATGAACTTGAATGATTATTGTAATGAGCTCTGTAATTGTGCTTTCCTAACTGAACTGTTTGGCTCAAGAGGTCATTAAGACTTCTTGTCATCTTGATGATTTAGGTTCCTTTCTTTTATTTTAGTTACCTGTTATTCCATTTGAAAATTGTTTTGGATGTTGCTTTTGACTGATATTGGACTTATATCCTAAAGGAGGCGGATCTGGTCTTGGGAGGCGATGAGGGCAAAGAGTGCACATATAACAAAGGCTATATGAAGAGGCAGGCAATTTTTTCGTGCTTGACATGCACACCAGATGGGAATGCTGGTGTTTGCACAGCCTGCTCCTTGTCATGCCATGATGGTCATGAGGTAATTATATGCTCTCTCTCTCTACATATGTGTACCGATAAAAACTAATCTTTTCTTGATGTTGTAAGCTAGGAATTTGAGACTGCATCTATAGCTTCTATACCCCCAAATTCTCATTGTGCAGTAAATGCACAGGTTATATTGTTTTAGTTTCTAATGTTAACCAAATCACCGACTTCTGCAAGGTTATCATGTCACTTGGAAAGTTGATCTCTGGATTAATATTGTTATTATTTTATGGTACAACATTTTCTGAAGGTTAATTTACTGGAAGCATTTGAGTTCATCCAGAATCAACCAAACGTACTATTGTTGTCACTTCTGTTGACCATTTTATAGGATCTTTATATTTCTTTGGTTTTCTACATGTGATCTTTTTCTTTACTGATTTAGGCTTCATTGATTTCTCTTCATGCTGACTGCTTAAATTGGTTAAATGAATTTTTTTCCTCAAAAAGAAGTGATAGATTTTCATAAATTTTGATCCCGGCCTTCCTTAAGAACTTTATTTTTATCCTAGATGTTGCAAATTTAATATATGATAATTTTGCAATCTTTAGTAGATTATGGATGGGCGTAATTTGTTTCAATTTGTCTAGTTTGATTAGAAATAGAATTATTTACTCCTACTAAAATTAGATTTTATTAGTTTCTTACTTATATTCAAAAAAATAAAAAATGGGGTTTCTTACTTAGATTTGTTTTTAATTAGTTTTTTTGAAAAGTTAGAATTTTACTTAAACCCATAGAGGGTTAACTTTTTGTTATTGAATAAAAACTGAACTCTCGTTGATCTTCCTTCATTTCTCTTTAATTCTATTCTACTCTTCTTTTTTTTTTTGAACTTTATTCAATTGTTTATTGTGACTTAATTTTGATTTCAAGTCTTCCAATGTAACTCGAAGGTTTACTCGCTGTGGGCTTTGTGTTGAGTGCTTGAGTTGTTTTTTTATAGCTTACTCTATGGTATGCAGTGATATAATTCTCAAACATAAATGTTTTTGACAATATTAGATCTTTGGGAGCTTATTGAAGCCACAGTTTAAAAATACCAAAATGGGGAAGACCAAGTTTTCCTTTATAATTTGGGGAGTAAGCCTCGAGGGGCTTTGTAGCCTACTGTCACTATGAGCCAAAAAAAGCTTTAGGGAAAGTAAAAATTAGTATCCCATAACATAAGCAGTCTCCAAAAAAAGTTTTTTAACTTAAAAATATCAATGCAAAGAAGCACAAAATAAATGCATAAAGACAGGTGGCAACTTGAAACCAAATAAAAAAACGGAGAGATAAGCTCCCCCCACCCTTCCCCCTCCTCCTGATTTTCTTTCTTTTCCTTCCTGTCTTTCCTTAAGATTTTATTTGTAGTCAGGGTTGTTTTCCGTTTTATTTATGGCATATGAATTAACTAATTTAGTTTTAGTCTATCAATGACCTGGATGAATTTCCTATGAAAATTAGGTATATAAAGATTTTTATAGCATGTTAATAAGTGGGAATCTTTTGAGTTTTTAAAAGTGGTTTGTTCTAGCCATTAATGAGGTGCATGCCACTTCATTAATGATGTGTGCTTCTTGAGATTCGAGGTTTAAATATTCCCTCTCAGCGTGAGCTTGGTTTATTTGCCCCTGATCTTCGAGTCATTCCTCTGGAATGTTTTCTAAACCATTACTGTCGCATTTTGTATTTTTATGCAAGTCTAATAACATTCAGTACTACGATCATCAACATCATTTATTTTCAAGAAGTATTGTATTCTTCCTATAATACATTTTGTTGACAAAATAAGTAGTGTTTACTATTATCATAGCATGGTAAATATGGCCGTTAGGCAAGCAAACGTAATTATAGTGTATTCGGCTGAACTTTGTTTTAACTAAAAACTAACCTTTTACGATATGTGTGGATAATAATGAGTGATGATGTGAGATTTGTGATTAATATTGATAGTTAATTTTTACGTAGAAAAAAGTTTAAATGAACAAGGGCTTAGTTCTTGAAGCTATGAAGTGCCTCCTCAAGTTGTCCAACTATTGCGCAGATTGAGTTCATTGTAATACATTTTTGATTTTTGAATTTTTTTTTTCCAACCATTGAAGCCCATTTGATGGTTTCATCTTCGTAGTATATTTATACACTAGATTGTAGGCAGTGTGCGTCTTTACATTGTTTTGATAAAAATGGCTTCATTATCTTCGGATTTTTATGTAATGGTTGTCATTTTTCCTACTCGTAAAGATTGTGGAGCTCTGGACCAAAAGAAGTTTTAGGTGCGACTGTGGAAATTCAAAATTCGGGGAGTTGTACTGCAAGCTTCAGCCGAACAAAGATGTCGAAAATATGGAGAACAAATACAATCATAATTTTAAAGGGACTTACTGCACGTGTGATCTTCCCTACCCTGATCCAAATGCTGAAGAACAAGTAGAGATGATTCAGTGCTGTATCTGTGAGGATTGGTTTCACGAAGAACATATTGGTTTGCAGTCTCCCAAAGAGGTTAGAACATATTAGTTGTTATCAAGTAACTATGGGAAAAATAGCTTTTCTCCACATTTGTTGATTTTGTTACATATAGGACCTCAGCAAATCCTCATGTTTTTCATATAGGTCCCAAGAGATGAAGATGGCGAGCCTCTTTATGAAGATTTTATCTGCCAGGGGTGTGCCCTTGTGTGCTCTTTTTTGACTTACTATCTTGAAACCATTTCAGCATCATCAGTTAGAAACAAGGTTGCAAATTGTACCAAGGATAAGCAAGTTCTCCAAGATTCTTCAGTAGATACTCTTGGTACTAGTTCCAGTGCAGAAGGTACAGCCAAGAACTGTAATCTCGGAATAAACTTGTTGGCTGAAACTCCTCTTTCTGTGGACAAAAGCAAACCAATGTTTCTATCTAAAAACTGGAGAGAGGCTCTTTGTAGATGTGATGCATGTTATGGGTTCTACACTCAAAAGGGAATCAGCTTTCTGCTTGACAAAGAGGACTCCATTGCTGAGTATGAGAAGATGGGCAAGCTGAAGAGGGATGAGAATCTGCAGAAACAAGAGGGCGACTTTCTGAATAAACTAGGTCACGTTGAGAAGATGGAGATTCTAAGTGGAATTGCTGACATGAAGGATGAGATTCGTTCCCTCCTGGTATGTATGATTCACTGCTTATATCTCGACTCTCCGTTGTATGTTGTGGTAATTATACCGTAGGACAATGTTGATAGATGGCGAAAAAGAAACTGTGCAATTGTATTTATTACACTATACACAGCACGTCCCGAGGACATTGATTGACAGCCACCACAGTAGAAAGGATATAATCTTTTAATGCAATTTTTTATTTTATTAAAAGCGTAGCTGAAACTATTAATTTTTCTCTCTTTTGTCGCAGGAATCGTCTGATCCGTCGAAGCCTATCACAACTGCAGATATACATCAGGTTTTCAATAATCTCGCCAAGAAGAGAAAACGTAATCCATAAGTCAATGAAGCGATAGAGGATGCAATGTGCCACTCTTAAATGTATGGTTGTGTAGTTTTGGAGCTGTTTAATTTGGGAAAAATCTGGACTTTAGGAGCAGTCTTACTGCTCAGTATGCGTGATGGATCTTGCTTGGATTGTCTATGGAACTGCTTATGTAATTATCTACTTTTATGCAAATCCTGCGCTGCACTCCATAAATCTATATCTATATATATAATTCTACATGTTGAAGGGAAGGGGATTGGATTCGAATCCAAGACTGCTGGAGGAAGCTTTATGATCATGAGGGCGGAGATACAGACAGAAAACTAGAAAATCAATCATGCAGCACTATGATAGTGGTAAAAATAGATTCCACATGATACATATCAGGTGATAGGATTGGTTTTAAACCATTTTTTATAAAAATTTTTTATTCATTTTTAGTTATTCTTTCTTTTAGTTAAGCCAATCACATTCATATCTTGTGTATATGTATTATACAAATCTCTAATATTAAACTATACTCAAACTCTCATCTTTTACGTAAAAATCTATAAAAAAAACCATTAAAAATCAATCACATCACCCAGATAAGGTTTCAAAATCTAGAAGAAAAAATCTATGGGATCCCTTGCCATGGAAAAGAATCCACTAGTTGAAAATGAAAATACAAAAGCCTAATTATGAAAAATATTAACATACATACCTTGCAATGATTCTAAAAGGTAAAGAAAATATTATAATCCATATCCAGAAAGGATTCTGAAATATAAAAGAAAACCTTTAATAATTATAATAATCATTTCATAAACAAGAATTCTAACAATAAAAAATAAAATACTATTATATTGTTGATTATACATAATATAATAAAATATTTTTACGATAGAATATATTGATATCTTTGTGTTTCCATAAATGAGTATTCTACCATAAAAATATTCCCATCAATGATATAATTAAGGAAATAAAAAGCATTATGGAAAAAAAAGGAGTATTCTGAGGTAGAATAAAATTCTAACTTTATCTCTTAAATAAACATTGAAAGAATTATTTAAATTTAAAAATCTTCAAATGGGAAATCGAATCTGGAAGAATTGGAAACCAGTCAATACTTTCTTCATATCATCCTAACTGTTGATTCTACAGATTTTGAACATGGTATAGTAATACAAAAAACCAGTCACCCTCGCCTGACTTACCCCGTTATAATACACCAATGAGTATAGCTACATAGAAAGTAAGCGAGTTAATCCTCTCTCTTATAAAAGAGGCTGTGAGGATAAAATATTTTTGGATGTTTCTAACTTTAGAGTCCTTTCCTTATTACCAATAATGCAATTAATTTTTTTATCCAAAAAAGAAAAAAAAACAATGCCATTAATTAATATATTTCAATAAGATCATTAATTTTATTAATGGAATATAGAAAGTCTAAAAATAAAATTAAACAATAATTTAGTTGTATGTATACAAATACCAGAACGAATAACTAAATAGTATATTCTCAACCTCAATTTGAATAGTAAAGGATGAGAAGTTAAAGTTCCTAGCACCTTCATTTCAAATTACACGACATTATTCACTCTTTACACGTTGCACTATTCACTTTTCATACACATTTAAATTTCTACCCTAATCATTAAATCAATAACCATTAATTTTCTATCAAAAAAATGCCATTAATTATTTCAATAAGACCATTAATTTAATTCATGGAATATAGAAACTCTACAAAATTAAATTAACAACAATTTAATTGTACCTACACAAATACCACAACGAATAACTAATTAGTATATTCTCAACCTCAATTTGAATATTAAAAGAGAACAAGTTAAAGTTACTAGTACTTTCATTTAAGATTACATCATATTATTCACTATTTACACGTTGCATTATTCACTCTTCAAAATACACATTAAATTTCCCAACCTAATAATACAAAATAATTTATAGTATCATATAAAAATAAATTTGGTTTTATAAATATAATTTTTACATATCAAACAAAATAAAAGTATTAATAAGAGTGTCATGTGGCTACATTTAATATCATCGTACAAATCAATTACGACTTATAGGCTGTATAGAAAAATCAAACTAAACAGTTGATTGACAAATACTTTATCGTGTGTAAAGCTCTTTACACCGATCTAACTTATGATAAATATGAGTAGTTTCACTTAAATATTATTCCCAATAAACACAAATTTAATTTTTACTATTTATTTCTATTAGAATAGAAATATAATCTTGCTAAACCATCTAAAATTATTCAAAATAGTGTTACAAAATCACGTGTAATGCACGTGTCAATAACTAGTTTGAATAAATAATCAATCATCTTCTGCTGGGCATCAAAGAAAAAATAAAAAGAAAAACAATCTTTTTTTAAGGGAAAAGGAAAACAATCTTAATTATTTACGTAAGTACATGTGATTATTGCACATTCCTTTTCTCTAACTTTTATTAATCATGCCTTTTTTTCTGGCTATTATTATTATTATTGTACAAAAAATATGAGGAGATTCGATTTTTTTAGCTGTTATTAGTCAATTACTTTTTTTTTAGTTTTTATTAATCAATCAATTACCTTATAAATTCATCTCAACAGTCACTTTTTTGGGTATCAAACACAAAAAAGGAGTCGTCGTAATTATATATTTACATAATTGTACACGATTATATATGCCAATTATTATTTTATTATACAATTGATTATTATTTTACACGCGTGTTTGATTTAAAATTCACACATAACTGTCCTATTATTATATAGATTAACATAATACTATTTAATCACTATTCACCATATGAGTAAGTTTGAGCATTTATTTACTGTAAAGTAGTTAAAAAGTTGGTCAAAAACCAGTGAGACATGCACTATATATATGCATCTGTAATTGATATTTTCCATTGGTACCTACTGTGTTCCATTGGTACCTACTGTGAGTACCTTAGGGTACCCACAGTCGGGGAAAAGAAATTCGTGGGGGGTGGGGCCCTCCACAATCAGGGGGCAATTATATATTATTCATCTTACTTAATATAAATACTGAATAAAAAAAAATTTGGGAGATGTGGCACCACGTGGCGTGGGTATGTACCCACTGTGGGTACTTGAACAAAACCATGCAAACCATATGTATTCTCAGAGAACAAATATAACAAAAATGAAGTCGATAGCAGCGATATTCTTGCTTATCACTCTAATTCTTGGCCTGTACCTTCCAACAACCATAGCTATTACTGCCTTCGGCCCTACATCCTATAGTCCTATAGCCTACAGCCCTATCGATAGTACTTCAAGTTATCCATGTGACGCTAGGTGTGTTGTTCGATGTTCAAATGCGGGAGTTCATGATCGATGCCTCAAGTATTGTCGTATTTGTTGTCAGAAGTGTCATTGTCACTAGTACAAAAACAGCTTTTCAAATAACACATTCTGCAACGGTTGTAAGGAAAAGCATTGCAGAAAAGCGATGCGGTGGCCTTTTTGTAAATAAGTTTAACTTATACGCAACGGTTTTCAAAATAACCGTTGCAAAATGGACGTGTGGCACTAATTTGCAACAGTTTCATATAAAACCGTTGCAGAAGCCTAAAATTAGCAACGGTTCATCCTCAACCGTGGTAAATTCCCAGACCCTTTAATTCCAACCCAGCCTCGGTTTTGTACGTATCAGAGAACCTATTGCGCGGCTACTCTTCCATTCTTCTCTATTTCGCCATTTCTCCACCCATTTGCTCATTAAAAACACTAAAATTTTCTAGATCTAGTAACGTGGAAGGATTATTGAAGTATCACTGTAGGCGAATCTCAAAGATTAAAGGTAAACATGCATTCATTTTTTCCCATTTCGTGTGTATTTGCTATACATATATATTAACTCAAATTTCACCTCATTCTAGTATCAAGGAGGCGAGATTAAGCACATTTGTGGGCGGCATTTGCATTATTCTCTCACAAAGATTCAAGGTAAAACTCACCCCTTTTGCTCTCTTACATGGACGAATATTAGGGAGAATTTTTTGGGTAATATAATCTGTTTTTTTGGTTTGTTTTTTGCTATTTTGTGTGTTAATATATATGTTGAGCTTGGGTACTTAAGATTTGTAGCATGGGTTTTCAAATTATTGTTCCAATTTTTTCCTGACCAACCCACCACATCTTTGCCCACTATGTGTTTGATAAAATGCCTCATTTGAATTAACTACACAAGGTTTAATTTTTTTCTAATCTCACTTTTAAATCTAACTATAGATACTATTTTGTACATATGTATAGATACTATTTTATTAAGCGATTTGTAATTACTAGAGTATCATCATTCAACTTCATCTTTTCAACAATTTTTATGTCATCAATACGCAAAAAATTCACTTCAACTCAATAACGGATAGAAGATCGATTCAGTGGGTTTTGCTTGTGTTGAACGCAGATTGGTTGAGCATGTGAGTATGGAATGGTAAGCCGATTTTTGGTGTTGTGAGTCATTGAATTTTTGTGTTGGGACGTGCAATGTATTGGCTTCGATCGAATGGTTCTCTGAAGGCATCTATCTGCCCTGTTGTTTTGTTCTCTTAAGCAGCAGCAGCAGCTGCTGCTTACTGCTAAGCAACAGGCGGCTGCTGCTACTGCTAAGCAGCAGCCACTGCTGGGCTGCTGCTGCATTAGCAACATGCCCCAACATGTATTTCTTCTAATTCTCTTTCTTTATTTGGAAATTATAGATAAATTGGCTCCCAGTTGATGATATCTTCCAAAAGAGTTTTCAAATTTAGCTGGCATCTAAGTGTCATTAATTGTTACGCTCAACAAGGTAACTATGGACCATATACGTCTTCATTAACACTTAACCCTATTGCATATCTATAGTTTGGAGGGCAATCTTTGCTCAGTTGGTTTGCTAGTCAGGCCCATTTAGTTAGAAAATTCTCTTTAATTTCATGCCAAAGATCTTAAAGGTATTATTACAGATTTTTTTGTTTTTGAAATATTATTATGGAATTTTGAAAGTGGATAAGATATGTGCCAATATTGGACCATGGAAACAATGCATTTATTGCTGGAGGGCTTTCATTTTATGCCTTCCTCCTTGATAAAGTTTTTAAAGTCAATAAAATTATTTCTCAGGTTTAGATTTTCGAGTTATAATTCTTAAAAAAAAAATTTAATTTGATTTTTTTTTGAAAAGAAATTAAATTAAATTTGGATATCAGTTATCATTGAATTGATTCATCGGTTGCTGTTTTAAAAAATTTGCATCATCATTAAGTGGATTCTCAAGGCATGATAGCGCAATTAAGGTTTCATTTTGAGCCTGATTTGCGGAGGAAAGTCAAATGGAGTATACTAAAACAAGAAGTAATTTACTAAAATAAAATATGTAAATCTAATTAAGCATGATTACATTTTATTCAAATGAAAATAAAATAAAGGAAAAATAAGAAAGCGTGTTATTAACAGAGGCCGCCATATATGCGGTGGAAATGGCTAAGAGAGCGACAACAATCAGTAACTAAAGAATGTGTTGCCTCCCTATGGTGATAGCCTTCGTGATAACTATAGTCAAGGAAACGTGTGAATATTTTCAAACTAAAAATTTAATTAATGAGTTGGGAATTTTCTCCTAATATATTCTACAAACTTAATTTACTTCCAAATTATGTGAATATTTAAGTCATTTTCTCACTTTCTTGCTTTCATGTGAAGATTTTTTTTTCTTTTTTCCATTTTAGACCAATATCATGGCATTTTATTAGTACTGGATTAATTTCTCATTAGTACCAAAATAAATTACATCTTGGAGCTTGCTCACTTCAATAAATAAAATAAAAATATGACAAGCAATTGTCAACAAAAATGATTTATAAGTTGATTGCAAATTGTAATACACGTATACAAGAAATTGTAACCATCAACTGATAGAAAAAGAAAATGATAAAAGGACAGTTGACTTCAAATAATTTTTGTTCGAAAGCCAATAAAATATTTTCGTTGTGCTTCGTTTTGTATTCCATTAAGTTGATCATGCTATATACCTATTAGATATATAACATATACCTTTTTATTCAAATGGTGATGATTTTTTTTCCTTTTCTAATTTGTTCAGGCTTTCGAAGATTTTCGATTTGACATTTGATTTTTTAATCTTGCTCAAATAGTTCTATAATCCTGCTTTTCTCAGATATGTTTCCTTTATTTGGTTTATTCCAAGTTTTTTTTTTATTTGCTTCTTCTCTTATATTGTTTAACATTTATGTTATTTGCATACCATTGCACTTGTCAATAAGCTTAGAGTACCCGTTTGAAAATTAGTTTATAATTTACAAACCTCCGAGACATTTGGACGGTTTGAGATTTATAAACTAATTTTTGAATTGTCCCATTTTTGGACAGTTTATCATTTATTTGTGAATTATGTGATGTGTGCTATCAAAATACATTACAATGCAACTATAATCTCGTGTGTAAAGGCTTCGATTGTATGACCTTGTACTTCTCCGGGTGTACACTACATAACACGTAGATCTTATACTTTGGAGAATACAGGGAGGTGCTGTCGAAATTTACACATGAGATTATAGTTGCATTGTAATATATTTTGATAGCACAACTCGCATAAATCTCAAATGGATGATGAATGGGTTAGGACCCTTACCGGTTAGTAATTGGAGTGATAAGGTGTATTAGGACATTATCATGACATATTTTTCCTTCTTGTATCAGATTCTCTATCTATGTCTGTTTGAAATACCCCTCATAATTATCATTGCTATTCTTGTTAGTTGTCAAAGTCATAGTGACAATTTGTTCTTTGTGTGAATTCCTTGCTTGTTGTGAATTGAAGAGAAATGGGTTGTTGGAGATGGGAGTTTGACGTGGGATTTCAAATCAGAAAGGATAAGGTGACATAGAATGGAAGCCATTGACTGAAATGTTTGAGAGCTTTAGAATGACGAAAATATTTTCAGAAGTCTCATTGTTTTGAAGGAGATTTGATTAGTACTCTTGATAAACTATGGAATTTTATAAGTACTCTTGATAATAGACAATGAATATTTTTTAGGTCGTTGGGTATGGATCGTGGTAGTTGGATGTATGGGATCAAACGTACAACACAAGAATATTTGATTGGTGTTGCCGAGTTTATGAAATTGGCTGAGGAACATATGGTAGAGAGTGTTGAAGAAATAATGTGTTGTTCGTGCGTTGATTGTAACAATGTGAAACAGTTTCGTAACTCTATAGTGGTGAGGAGTCATTTGATTTGTCGGGGTTTTAAACAAGGCTACACACGATGGTATTGGCATGGTGAGAATATGGTCCCTAGAACGAGCATCATTGTCAATGAAGGTGTTCGGCAGGAGAATACTTCGAACAATTACGATGATATTATTGCGGACAATGAGGAGAATGATGTTGAGAAAGATCGGCTAGACGAGATGATGCGTGATGTACAAGAAGATTTCATAGAACGTCCTCATGTATTAGACAATTTGTTCGGCGATTCTCAAACACCTTTGTTCCCGGTTGTAGTAAATTCTCAAAGTTGATAGCTGTGTTTAAACTTTATAACTTGAAAGCAAGGATGCGGTGGAGTGATAAAAGTTTTACAGAGTTACTGGAACTCCTAGGGGATATGCTTTCGGAGGACAACAAGCTTCCTATTTCAACATACGAGGCAAAAAAACTATTGTGCCTGATGGGCTTGGAAATCCAGAGGATACATGCATGTCCAAATGATTGTGTATTGTATCGCAACGAGTATAAGGATGTGCATGTGTGTCCAAAGTGTGGAACATCACGGTATAAGCGAAAGGACGGCAGCGATAGGGAGGATGACAAAAAAGGTACTCTGGCAAAAGTGTTGTGGTATCTTCCTATAATACCAAGATTCAGACGCTTGTTCTCTGATGCAAAGGATGCCAAGAATGTACAGTGGCATGCCGAAGAGAGAAAGGAAGATGGAAAACTAAGACACCCGGCCGATTCTCCTCAATGGAGGAATATTAATAGGAAGTTTCCTGAATTTGGTAACGAAGATAGGAATCTTAGGCTTGGACCGTGCACGGATGGAATGAACCCGTACGGTAATATGAGTAGTCGACATAGCACTTGGCCTGTTCTTTGGGTCAATTACAACCTTCCTCCTTGGTTGTGTATGAAGCGCAAGTACATCATGTTAACATTGCTAATTTCAGGGCCTAAACAACCAAGAAATGACATAGATGTGTACCTAGCGCCACTTATTGAAGATTTGAAATTGTTGTGGAATGAAGGTGTGCGGGTGTTTGATGCACAAAGCCAACTTAGTTTCACGATGCGTGCTATATTATTTTGCACTATAAATGATTTCCCAGCTTACGATAATTTATCTGGCTATACAAACAAAGGACCTAAAGCATGTCCCATTTGTTGTGAAGAGACAGATGACCTTTGGTTGCATAATTGTAAGAAAAATGTGTTTATGGGTCATAGGAGGTTTCTTCCCCTTAACCATGCTTATCGAGGAAAGAAGAAAGCGTTCAATGGGAAAACCAAGCGCCGAATGAACCCGATGCCTTTATCAGGAGAGGATGTTTACGAGCAAGTTAAAAACATTAATGTTGTGTTTGGGAAAACTTCAAAACCTCCACCGAAGAGTCTCTGGAAGAAAAGATCTATATTTTGGGATCTACCGTATTGGGAGCATTTATCTGTTAGGCATTGTCCTGATGTGATGCATGTAGAGAAAAATGTTTGCGACAGTGTTATTGGAATATTATTGAACATTCATGGCAAGACAAAGGATGGTATCAAAGCTAGGAAGGATATGATAGAAATGGGGATACGAGGGGAGTTAGCACAGCAAGAGTTGGGTAAACGTACGTATCTCCCCCCGACGAGCTGTAGTTTGGCTAAAGAAGAGAAAATAAGTTTTTGTGAGTGCCTCAAATCTGTTAAGGTCCCATCTGGATACTTGTCAAACATCAGAACACTTGTTTCAATGAAGGATTTGAAATTGGTAGGGATGAAGTCTCATGATTGTCATATCATGATGCAGCACTTGTTACCTATTCCAATTCGAGGCATATTGCAACCATGTGTTAGACATGTCATTACACGGCTATGTTTTTTCTTCAATGCTATTTGTAGTAAAGTTATTGATCCAGAAGCATTAGATGATTTGCAAGCCGACGTTGTTACCATTCTATGTCAATTTGAAATGTATTTTCCACCATCATTTTTTGACATTATGGTGCACTTGATTGTTCATTTGGTGAGAGAAATTAAGCTTTGTGGTCCGGTGTTCTTAAGGTATATGTATCCATTTGAGAGATACATGGGTATTTTTAAAGCATATGTGAGAAATAGATATCGACTTGAAGGTAGTATCATTGAAGGAGACCACTCTCTTCCGATGCCATTTCCACACCACAACTTAGTTCGGGAGGCTGAAGGAAGTTTCACTCAATGGCCCAAAGATCTAGTGCTTTTAGGAGAGGTAATAAATTTTTAGACACATGTAAGCTTTTTATCAATTTGAGTTACTTTTGATTTTGCAATTCATAATACTTCACTTTCTTCATTTACTAAATGCAGGAAGGTGTACAAAGGAAGGGGGGGGGGGGGGGAAACTGTTGAAGACCCAAAGAAGAAGAAAAGTTTCAAAGTGTCATCGTCTTGCCTTCGACACATGCTTGTTGATAGTGTTACTTATGAGAGATTGAGTGAAACGTGTCAAGCCTTGCATGATTTACTTCGTAATTTGCCTGCTAGTGAAGACAGTTACCCAGTCCAGATGAATCGTAATACTTTTAAGACTGATGAAGGAGAAATGAATGTCTTCATCACCGACATCGTCGACTTGCTAAGTATGGAATGGTTGACACAAAATATATTGAAAATATGGGCAATGTGAGACTTTTTATCACAAACTCAACATTCATCTTAATCTTTATTTGAATTGTGACTTTTTGTAGAATTATTTTCAGGCACGTGCATAAGTTGTGTGAGGATCATCTTGTCGAGTCGATTGGGTTTATGTGTCCAGAGAATCACGGAGGGTATGTGTACCAAGACAGAAAATATAAATTATATGTCTCATGCAATGCATGAACAACAAAAATGTAGATTCATCCTTGCACCTTATTTTCACAAGTAAGACTGTTCATCCCCCATATTTATGTCTCTTTTGTTATTTTTCTCTTAATCACTTGTGATTAAATTTCTTTTTTATATATAATGTAGGCAGCATTGGATTTTACTTGTCATTTGTACTCAACAAAGCACGGTGTACGTCTTGGACCCGTTGGAGAAGCCGAATAAAAGTCTCCAACTAAAACGTTGGTTGGGTATGTAAGTAATTATGAATAAGTAGTGCATAAAGGTCTTTTTAGAATAAATTTATGTTGAATCATTATATGTTTCATTATACTGTAGAGCTTTCAGACTCCATTATATGCGAGGAGGTCAGAGGCGAGAGTCCAGTATGCAGTGGAAATATCCTATGGTATATAAATACAAAAAAAAGTCGGTTAATTACTTCACATTTATTTTTAATCTCATTACGAATGACTTTAAGTATATATGTAATGCTAGTGTCCAAAACAACCTGGTGGTAGTGAATGCGGATATTATGTGATGTGGTATATGTTGGAGTTTGTGAGGCATCATCATGCGAACCATTCATTGGACAAGGTATATATCCATAAATTATCATACTATAATAAAGAATTCTTTAGTGTATACTTCATCAACTTGTTTTAAACTAATGAACTAACCATGGCACTACTTGATTTAATCTTTTGTAGGTGAGTTTTGGAGAAGAATCATATACACAAGACCAAATTGATGACGTTCGAAATTTATGGGCTAAATACTTTATGTATGATATGTAATAGTTTGCCGATTTAGCTTAGTCTTTTTATTATTATGGAGTGTTTTTGGAAATACGATTTAGGTTGGCCTTAGATCGTTAGATGTTTTGTAGTATTTTGATGCTCTGTGTAATATCGTATAATGAATTGTTGATTTGATTTTAATATGGTTGTGGATGAAGTTAATGAATTATAGTAGCAGTGTTGATGCAGGTATTGATCTTGTAATATAATTCAAAAATATGGGTAGCATTGCAAATGTCAAATTCATATTTAAAAAAAAAATTATACGCAACGGTTCCAATAAAACCATTGCCAAAGGCATATTTTCAGCAACGATTATCAACTTGAAGTGTTGCAGAATGTACACATTCTACAACGGTTTATTTAATAACCGTTGCAGAATGTTGACATTCTGCAACGGTTTATTATATAACCGTTGCAGAATGTTGACATTCTGCAACGGTTTAGCAATGGTTTATTATATAACCGTTGCGGAATGTTGACATTCCGCAACGGTTTACAACCGTTGCACAATGTCCTCACTTTTTGCAACCCCTTGATCTGCAATATGCATACAACCGTTGCAAAATATCAAAATAACCGTTGCAAAATGGATAGTTCTGTACTAGTGTCTGTTCTATCGGGTACCTATGGCCACAAGGATGAATGCCCTTGTTATAGGGGCTTGAAAATTTCAAGGAAAACCCAAGTTTCCTTGAAATTATATCTTTTTAATTTGGAGGGACAGAGTTGATGATAATTTTACAAGATAATAAATTATAAGGGTTTAAACTTAATTTATTAGGGTTTAGGGTAATATGTAAGACTAAGGCATGCCATGCCAATTCGATAACATGTGTAATTTATGCAATTACAATGGGGAATTCAAAGAGCATGATTTTTCACATTTGATTCTTGATTTGAAATTTCAATATTTACCAAACAAATATAAAGAATATTTCACTATTAGTATCAAAGTGGAATTATACAAATTTTAATTTTAATTATAAATTTTACAATTATTTATTGCTGATATCAAAGTAAAATAAAAATTTAATTATAAATTAATTATATATTTTCATTTAAATAATTAATATCTTTTGTTATCTTTTTAATTTGACTTTAATGTAATTATTATATTTATCAATTTTGATCCTTATGAACAGGTCTTCATTTATTTGTCTCAAATATTTTGAAAATTACTCGAAGAGCAGGTTGATAAATGAGTTGGATAGTTTATGGATTTATGCATTTGATTCGTTCAATCTAAACTTGTATATGGCTCATAATAGGCTGATTTGGTTGGACTTAGGCCGAACCAAAACAATGGCAAACAAACTGTCGTCACAACCCAGCTCGTATAAACCCTTATAAGACCAATTATGACTTATTATATATAATGCTCATTTAAAAATTGTATATAGCATTTAATTATTCCAATTATAGTGAAAAATGAAAATAAAAAAAATCTATGAGGGCAGACCAGTCCGTGGACCACCTCAATCCGGCTCCCAACCAGGTCCATGGACCGCATGCTGAACTGAGCATAGTATTTTAGACCCGAACCCGACCAATTCACCTCGTGCCCAAAATAGGTCGACGATAAAGTTCGAATAATTAATCATCCCTATTCAAAAGTATTTAAACTCTTAATGTATTGTGAATAATAAAACTTAAAAATGAAAAGTTACTACTTTGTCTTATCTAGAAGAATGTATTATATTTGACTTGTAACTGTTGATATCGAAGAAAATATGTGGTTAGACAAGGTAAGAGATTATGAAAACGTGAAAAATAATATTCTCTTAAAGAGTATGAAGTTTTAAATGAAAAAAAAATTTAAATTATAATTTTTTTCGAACTAGCTTTTATCTTTATCATTAATCTTTATCTTTAATATATTAAAAGTGGCTTGGGGGTGAGAATCATTTTTGGACCCTTTTATCCCTATTACATTTTATTAATTACACATATACCCTAAAATTATCAAAATTTTTTGAATTATTATTTGTTATGATGTTCCCATGTTTTTCAAATTCCAAGCATAATAACTATGGTGCATGTATACCAAGCATAATAACCATGGTGCACGTATATAATAATTAAAATGAATAACAAAAAATTGATTCATTTGATCAACCCTTATATCTTCTCTTTATTTTTTCATCATCTATCTATTTACATAGGATGCAAACTCTTCATATTTAAAAACCTTTTATTTCCTAGCTCGCCACAACACACACATATATTGCAAATCGTAAACTAATATTACATAGTCGGCACAACTTCTTTCGTCCACCCTGTAGTCTCTAATTCGATTGGCGTCAATGGCGAGTGCCAAAAATCAATCCACAAAATAAAAGCAAGACGAGCCAAGGAGGCAATATGATTAACGATCCATGTTTGAACTGCCACTGGATTTCCTCAATTCCCGTTTTCTCCTCCACTCTGTGTCGACATCTCTTCCCGGGTACACTTCCAAACTTTCTCTCCAAGCTCCTCAAGATGAGGTTGCGGAAACAAAACTTAACGAGAAAATCAATGATGTTGACTTTGAGGTTGATATCTGTGGGGATGCTGGCTTGTCCTTTTGGGCTACTCCTATTGGCTGCTTGAGTTGGGGCCTATGAGCCCACGTTGCTTCTGACAGCCCAGCCCATTTCATTTAGGCGGTGTCCATCACTTATAAGGGTTTTCAACCCTTATTCTAGATTGATTCTTCAGCTTTTGGTACTCTCTTCTCCCTCTGAGTTCTAGGTCGATTCTTCGGCTGCCTTGTGTGAAAATTACTATATATAGTGTATTTCGGAGAGAAATAGTGTAGGAATCGAGTGATTCTTAGAGTGACTGTTGTAGTGAGGTTTTTCGTGTATTGTTCTCGATTTGAGAACTAGGGTTCTTGTGTTTGGGGAGATTATTCGAGATTTGAAGTTTGATTTGTGGGGGCGAGGCCTCGAGATTGTATTTGCTATCGGATCTTGCAGTGCTAGTGGAATTTGAGCAACTTCCCTTTGTGGAGTTCAACGGGGGACCTAGAATACTCCGGTGTTCGAACCTCCGGGGCCTAACGGCGGAAACAAACCTTGTGTTTTTCCCTTTCTTGCATTTGATTTGTTTTTGGTTTTGTGTTTTTGTTAAATTTCTAGTTGTGTTCTTCGATCTAATCCCAACAATATCAGTAACCATACGACTATAAGAGTAATATTGTTAATAATCTTTCATAGTTTCACTATGCCTGTTTTAAGGTACATAGACCAATCCTTCAACTTTGATAAACACTACAAGATATATCTCTTTTAACAACAAATTTTTTCCTTAAAATCTCATTTTTGGGGGGTTTCCATTGAAAAATGGTCGTTGCTAAAAATCTCACGGCAAAAACTTTCTTCAGGGAAAAGTCACTTTTTGTACTGCAAATTCTCTATTTTTTTTTGTTTATAAGTTCATATTTCATAATTCTTAATTTTCCATTTGTTTTGTGCATCATTTTTGGCTTTTTTTTTTAAGCGCTAGGTTTGATGCGATCTATAAAGACGGTTTTGTGTGCTTGATTTAACTTTAACAATGAGACTATATAGAACAAAAATAAAGAAGAAATTGGATAGCAGAATCATAGAAAAAAGGGGTAAGGTATACTAACCCTAGGGTGTAAAGAAGTTTACACCCGTACCAAATAGTCATTTGAATGGTCCTCTTCCCTTGCTCCACCATCACTTTGGGCTAGCATGCTTATCTTCTCGGTGGGAACTAAAAGATATTTTGCTAATTCTTTGTTCATCATGAGCTATCAAGTCCCTGGCCTCAAGCATGTGTATTACATTACCCATTTTGATTCTTTTTTAGGTATGGGGATCAATACACTGAAAAGGAACTGAAGTTCAAGTGTGTAGTGTTGGTGTTAGCATCTCTGGGTGGTGCAATTTTGGAGAAGAGCAGAATTTTGTGCCCCAGTTCGCCATTGACTGCTATGGTTGTTTGTGTGTTTGGAGTTTGATGGAGAAGAAATTGGATCACCGACAGAAGCCATGGTTAATTTCAACTAGTTGTTATGATCGTATATGAAGGAATTGAGATTATAGATCATGAAGCTCAATAGATTTTAGAGCTGGAGCTTTTTGTTCTTCCTCATCAGATTAGTTTCATTTGGATCTAGCAATTCACTGCGAGGAAGGAAGAGGAGAATATGATAACACTCAATTGATTGATTAGAGAATCGTGCCAATAACGTGTTGTGAACGAGAGAGTTTTCATTTTAATTCTCGTTATCAAATTCGTTACAAATAGCCTATATTTATAGGAAAATATTATGGCACGTCGTATTACAAATATTGATCCGGTACATAATAGGCATTCACACAAAGATATACCAACACCATCATTTCCCATTATGAAAAGTGCTACAAACATCATCATTTCATAACATTTCCTTTGTTTTTGCAACCATTCTAACGAATTCAAAGGAAAATCTATAATATATATAAAGTAGAGGTGCATTGTATTTTTGTTTTCAGGTAGTGGTTTTAGGACAAAAATGCATGTTTCTAATACAGCTGTCTACCTGATTTGCTGCCACGTGTCTATTTGTTGTAAGTATCGGTAAATACATGTTATTAATACAACTGTCTGTTTGATTTCTTGCCATGTGTCCTATTTGTTATAACTATCTGCAATTTAAATCCTTGAATTTCAGTAGCTCATCACTGAATGTCATGTGTCAATATAATTAAAATTCAACTGAATAATTTAGTTAATTAAGATGAAGTTATAAAAGTGAATGCCTGAAACAAGGGGATAAGTTACAGTTTCAAACATTTGAAACATCTTTGAACACGTCAAAAAACATTATCATATTACCTAGATGTACTTCCCATGTAACACATGGGTGGAAAAACTAGTATAAATAAGTTAATATGAAATAATTCTAAACAATCTCCTCCATTTACTCTACTTACTTTCAAAACTATACACGATCCTAAAAAAATTCCAGTAGCTTAATGAACATATCCAACATTTCTAGTATTTTCCTTCATCTTAAAGTTTCTACTACTCTTTCCCATCACATCATGATGCAAGATCAAGCAACAACCATCAACCGCACAAGAATGACAAGAAAGAGATCTAGAGAGAACAAGATAATTGAAGGCCAAGGGAAGAATATGTGTTTATTCAATAATAGGAAAAAGTAATGCCAATAAAATAGTAAAATACTACTTCTAATTATAAGAATCTAAAAACCTAATCAACTAAAAAAAGGGCTAAACAGGCCCAACTGAATAAATAGCCAACTCGAGGTCTAATTTAAAATAAAACATAAGAAATAATAATATGTATAAGATAAATAAAATCTTAAACACTGCTAATGCCTGCTGTGCCTGGAATATGCTTTTAATTTTGCATCATTCCCACGGCGAAAAAGAACTAACCCCGACAAGTGAGAGTCAAGATAGGCATCCAAGAGTGTGGCATCCAACTAGCAGAGTTCGTCTTAAGAATGCCAAGTGGCCTCACTGGGAGGGAGATCCTTCTAGCGAACAAGAAATGGACGAGGCCTTCCATGCTTGAAAGCAATAGTCTCATCATCAAGAATGGCATCAACAAAGTCCGGTGGAGTAACCAGAGGAGCTGGGGCCCAAGGCGATGGGCGAGAAGTCTGACTTGTAGAAATAGAAGAAGGCAAAATCGGAGGCTCAAAAGTGGCTTGATAAGGATATAGACCGGCAACATTAAAAATTGGACTATTATTTAAGTGCGAAGGCAAATCAAGCAAATATGCATTAGTTGCAAGGCATTTGACAATGGGAAAAGGACCAAGAGCTGGAGCACAATTTTTTTTTCTTTTTTTTAGGGAAACATTCTGGAGCAATCCGAATCATAATAGACTTACAAACATGAAACTCCTAAGGATGACGGTGTAAGTAGGGCACTGCGTTGTACTGATCAGTACTCAAAGTGATTTTCCGCTTAGCACTGCGTTGTAAAGTACTAGTATGATTAGCAAAAGCTTGACCCGAGGTGGTAGGGCAGAAATCACGGGGTGAAAGAACGAGGTCCAGTGGTTGACGGGGTTGGAACCCATGAATGATCTCAAACGGGCTATGCCTCGTCGAATGATTAGCCGAGTTATTATAAGCAAACTCAACAGTCGGCAGCACTAAATCCCAATTGCCAGGTTTCTCGAAATGAGACAATGAAGTAAATTGCCTAAGCGACAGTTAACAACCTCTGTTTGGCCATCACTTTGGGATAAAAAGTTGAGGAGAATTTAAGGGTAGTGGCAAACAATTTCCATAGGGATTTCCAAAAGTAGCTGAAAAATTTCACATTCATATCAAATACAATGGTAATAGGAAGGCCATGGAGGCAATCAACCTCTTTGAAGAACAACTTCGTAATATGGGAGGCATCCGCAGTCTTAGAGCAATGAATGAAATGTGGCATCTTGGGAAATCGATCAACACCAATGAAAATGGAGTCATGGCCACAAGCGGTTTTGGGCAAACCCAGAACAAAATCCATACTAAGATCACGCTAAGGGGTGTGGGGAATAGGAAGAGGGGTACACATGTTAGTAGTTTGACGATGAGCCTTCCCTAACCGACACATGCGACAATGAGCAACCACGCGGGGAACGTTGCATTTCACTGAGGGCAAATAAAAACTATCGGTGAAAAATGCGATGGTTTTATTGCGGCCATAGTGGCCGGCCAGTCGGCCCGCATGCAATTCGCAAGCAAGAAAGTCTCAAACTGAAGTGCGAGGAATACACAACCGAGTACCTTCGAAAAGATATCCATCGCGGATAAGAAAACCCACATGATCATGAGAATGGTTGGCAAGGAGGTCATTGAAGAGAGTGCCAAAGTCAAGACAAGTAGCGTAGTCATGTTTTAAATGCTCAAAACCAACAATAAAGTTGGACAGAGAGTGGAGCACAACAATGAGGCGACTAACCATAACAACGGCCTTGTTATCGTCCCCATCATGGTGGTGGAGGACAAAGGTATGCTCCCGAAGGAACTTAACCCATTTAAGACGGTGCTCACTTAGGTGACGCTGAGAGTTCAGATAGTGAAATGCCTGATGATCGAAGTAGAAGACGAACGCTTTAGGTAGCAAATAATAGCTCCAGTAATAAAGCGACAAGACGACCGTGTGGAATTCTTTGTCATAGGTGGAGTATTTTTGCCGTGCCTCATTAAGCTTCTCACTAAAGGAAGCAACGGGGTGTCCATCTTGACTTAGAACACCACCTATACTGACACCCGAAGCATCACAGGCAACCTCAAAAACTTTGGAAAGGTCCGGCTGGCGCAAGACTGATGACTCAATCAACTTCTGGTTAATGGTGACAAAGGCCTTATGAGTCCATGGGTCGAGCGAAAGTCACCTTGCTTTATGCATTTAGTAATCAGAGTAGTGAAAATGCGAAAACCATGGACAAACTGGTGATAGAAAGATGCCAACCCATGAAATCTCCATGCTCCAATTAGTGTCGTTGACTCTGGCTAATCACGAATAATAGAAATCTTAGAGGGATCAGCCGAGAAAAATTACCTAAGGTTGCAAAAAGGAGCATTTCTTGAGATTAATATATAATTTCTCAACACGGAGGACGGAGAACATTTGGCGCAAATGATCGAGGTGTTCATTTGGCGACCTCTTGCAGATTAAAATGTCATGAATGTAAACCATAAGAAATTTTCCTATGAAAGGGCTCATGACATGGGTCATCACTGGCATGAAGGCACTTGGTGCATTGGACATCCCAAAAGGCATGATCAACCATTCGTACAAACCATCGAAAGTCATAAAGCCAGTTTTCCATTCATCCCCAAGGCGAATGTGAGTTTGGTTGTATACTCTCCTTAAATTAATCTTTAGAAAACTACCGAGAGTCGGCGAGGGCATGTAACATATCCTCAAGGTGTGGAATTGGGAAACGATGCTTAACAGTGATTTTTTTGGTAGGCGACTATCAACACACATGTGCCAATAGTCATCATTTTTCGGAGTCAACAAAACAGGAACGGTGCAAGGACTAAGGATAGGGTGAATGAAACCTTTGGCAAGCATTGACTCCACCTAGCGATGCAACTCGACTTGTTCTATAGGATTTATCCGATGGTGGGGATGATTGGGCAGCTGTTACCCGGGAATTAGATCAATGGCATGTTGGACATTGCGTAGATGGGAGAGCTGATCTGGTAAATCATCGGGTGTTAGATCCAAGAATTCTTCTAACAAGGTAAACACAACAGGGTTTAGGGAAAGGATGGCATTGGTGTCAGAGGGTAAGTTAAAAAAGATTTGGCGATGAGGGAAAATAGTATCCCAATTTTTGCTCCTTGTTCAGATTAGGGGAATGAGAGAATCTGTAACAAATCTGTGGGAGGCACCAACATGCTTAGGGTTGGTGGGTGATTTACTCTTCATCGGTAAAGGTCTAGAATGAAAAAGACCAATGGTTCTACCACTGGAGGAAAACTCATAAATTTTGTTACACCCGAATTGGGTAACATCATGATCGTACATCCATGGACGACCTAAGAGAACAAGGGCCACGTCCATGGGGAGGACGTCATAGTAGATGATCTTGGAACAATACGACCCCAACTAAAATAGGAGTAAACACCTGTGTGTGACGGGCTAAGATGTCTGATTGACCTAAGCAACCTTAAATGAGTTGGGGTAAGGTTTCGGTATGAGCCAAATTTGTCCACCACTATTTTGGAGACCAAGTTCATAGTGCTATCCCCATCAATGACCAATTTGCATCGATCGATTACTACAGGGATGTAAGTGTGGAAGATGGATGTACGTTTCCAAGAATCAGAGTCAATAGCTGTGGAAAGGATACATTGTATCATTGATAAGGTAGGGTTGTATTGATGTAGGATCAAGCAACAGCCATCAACCGCACAAGAATGAGAAAAAAGAGATCAAGCGAGAACAAGAGAATTGGAGGCCAAGTGAAGAATATGTGTTTATTCAATAATAGCTAGCCAAAATTAATTCCAATAAAATTTGCTTCTATTTATAAGAAGCGAAAAAACCCTAATCAACTAAACAAAGGACTAAACAGGCCCAACTAAATAAATAGCCAACTTCAAGTCCAATTTGAAATAAAACATAAGAAATAATAATATGTATAAGAGAAATAAAATCTTAAACACCACTAATACCTGCTACGCCGGGAATATGCTTTCAACGTTTCATCATTTCATCATTTCAACAAAAAGTTTCTAGGTACTACATACACATCCTTAATTATCATCATCGCCCTCCTATTTTTGAATAAAGTAGGGACAAAATTAGCAAAAAAACAGATAATGATGAGTACTGTCAATTGAATAGCATAAACCAGTAGAAAAGGTTAGGAAAGAAATAAACTTTGCATATTCTGCTTGAGCAGTAATGGCAGTACAGTCAACCTCATGAGAAGTTTTCTTGGATAGTATTAGCAAAAGTTTTTAAACATAGCACAAAAAAGGGTAAAATTTAGATGTGCAAGTGTAGATATTTGTTCAGTAATCATGAGTACCAAATATAGAAATAAATTGTCAAGAGTACAGTAAAGGAATAAATAAATAAATAAATGTAGAAATAGAATTCAACGATTAACTAACATCTTCCTACGGGCATGCAAAAGACTAGTTTTATGAAAGCGATAACAATAGATAGAACAATCTAAACCCCCCAAATATAGGAAATGCTTTTGCCATCAAGTGTGATTTGACTCGAGTGTGTTTTGTAGAGTGTGGAGAGACGTTGTGACTGATGTAGAAAGTAAACAATCATGTTGTAATTAGTAAGGACTATTTATGATATTTGTTTTATTATTTCATTTCCTAATAATTAGAAATCAGATTTAGATTGATTCTGTAGAATCCCTAATTTGAAGGGACTGAATTCCCTGATATTAGGGATTTTTGTCTTAGGATTGTAGACTAGAATACTCGCCATATTTGGTTTAAATAGAGCTGTAACTTTTCAGAATTGAAATAAGAATTTTAGCCTTTAATTCTCCTAAAATTCATATGGTATCAGAGGCAAAACTATAAACCATAATCCACAAAATCACCATAGTCGGCCTCTCATTATCATGACCAAATACGACATGAATACTCAGCCTTCCTGATTTGAGGTCATTTCCCATAATGCCTAACTTAGGACCAGGTTAATTAATTAAATATAATGACTAAAACTAGAACACAAGAAGGTCGCAAAATTACCTTTCACTGTGTAGTTTCACCTTCTCCAATCTGCACCACCATTGAACACCAAGCTTCTAACACCCAAGCCTTCTCTAGGGATGGCAAAATAACCCGAAAATCGCGGTTACCTGAACTGAACGGGTTGAAAAAACCCGAACCGATGGATCGACGGGTTGGATATGGTTTTTGATAGTAAAACCCAAGACGGATATGGTTCGGATATGGATAGATGCGTCGTACCCGAACCCGAATCGAATACCCGATATATATTTTTTTTCCTACAAAAATTTAAAATTGATTTTCAATTTAAAAATCAAAAGTTGAAAATTAAAATTTTCACCAATGATCTAGTATGCCTGTTACTGTTAGTGAATAGTGTGTGTTAAAAATCACTCCAAAAAGCCTAGCAAGCCCAACTCCATCTGTCATCTCATTCTCACTTTAAGCCCAAGACACTCAATTCTCATTTCTCAATTACTATTAGAGTATTAGCAACCCTAATTCCACAATCCACAGAGAGCCGAAAGGCAATGGGAAAAAAAAAAGAAAGAAAAAATGGGTAAACGGGTACCCGAACGGGTTTGAAAACTTACCCGAAAAATACCCGAACCGAACCCGAACCGAATATCGAAGTTCAGATATGGATATGGATATGGGGTCGGGACCTCGGTTCGGATAAGGATATGGTCGACCCGAACCGAACCCGACCCGTTGCCATCCCTAGCCTTTTCAGTATGACTCCTGAAAGCTTGACCACAAGAGGTGAGTGGGCAGCTCAATAAAAAAGAAATCGAACCAAAAATAAAACTTCAAACTAAGAGTGTGAACTCGAACCAAAAATAAAACTTCAACCTAAGAGTGTTGAAGTAAATCAACTCTCTAGAAACAATTTAGAATAAACCTGTTTGGACGAGAAACAAGAAAGCCAAAGAGGCCTGTATATAGCTAAAGGGGATGCCTTCTCTCGCCTCAGCTCTCCAATGTGGGATTCTAAAATCCCTACATGGGCTTTTCCATGGCTTAGGCCCATAACTTAAATTGTAGGTGGATCTTAAGTTATTTACAAGCCCAAGCCCCAAATTCTTCTTCCTTATGTCTTATTTGGTTTGCAATTATCAATCGTTGTACGATTTAGTCCACAACTTTCTTTAGACCTACCAGAAGGACGTGAGTGGACATATATGTTCAATGCTACCCCGTATAAGCTTAGCCAGCTGATCTTTTGACTTCCGGGCATAAGCAGAGCTCCCACTTATACCACTATAGGTGGAAAACTGATAGCTCATGAGTGTATAAAATTACAGAAGCTGTAATATTCCATACACCCTACAATTACATCCTTGATACATCACCTAAACGACATTACCCCGTCTAAGATCAAACAATTAGATTAGGGATAAAATGACCGTTTTGCTCTTCTAATTATTATCTCACTTGACCAATCATTCTTTTAACAATTTCTTCGTGACCTCATCACAAAACAATTACTTCGGCATCCCAAAGTACTATATGCACAGATTTCAAATTGCTATCTCAAAAGAATACTCACACAGACTCTTAACCTATCTTAACAATGCGACGGATTCCATACGATACAGTATCTACTACTTGATCCCCTTCGACTCCCAATGTACCTAGGTATTGGTTGTTTTACAAGACCTCACTCACTGGCACATCAAAGAACCTTCGGTTCATGAACACCAAACGCTCGACCGTATCGGATTAAGTTAATCCACTATGCGGTCATGGTCAATTAATTCTTTTAGCAATGGCACAACTAATAATTTATCAACCTTTTGTGGTCCCGTCCAATGCGTCTCCAACCTAAGTCACGTGGGCATTTTGGCACCTCGATCACATCTGTTTGTGCAGTTAAGACAAACCATCTACCAAATGGGTAAAGTCACTGGCCTCTCTAACCCAGACAGGGTGCCAACCCCCATAAGAAGCACTAACACTATTTCTTATGTGTCTCTCTACGTAGACACCTAGGCCATATTATCTCAAAGCGACCGATGACCCTTATGTGTTACTTGACACTATGCACTTAATATTTATACGTAAATAAAATAATATTTACATAAATAAAATAATATTTTATTTACTTTTTTAAAATCCAAATGTCAAATTACAATAATTTCCTAATACTATTGGGGACCAAACCCAATATTTCATATTTAATCAGTCAATTTAATTTTAGGAAATTCTCGAGCACTTTTTAACTAACTATTTATTGATTCAGAATTATTTGTAGTTATGATATTTTATCGTATACCATCAATGTGTGATCTGGCCCAATAATGATAATCTTCTTCCAACAAATAATCACTAGTTCCACCCGTTTTACTAAGCAGTGCTATCAAATTGCTCAGAAATTCTGTTAGTATATAAGCCTCTACCGTTGCTCCAAACAAATATGCAAGATCACAATGTGGAAACATTTTCTTCGAGTTCCTTTGCACTAGTACATGCAATTTCCTTGATGAGCAAACTCAAAAAATTTTTGAAATCCATTTTTAATACATGTTGATTGTTTGAAATTATCACAAGATCCTCCTTATCACCTGTGATTATCTGCAACTCTAAAAAAACTAACACCTGAACTTTTCATTTTTTTGAATCAACTATCACCCAAGCAAGTGGTTATAACTGGTAATTTGCATATTCTCAAGCTGCTGCAAATACAGTACCTATCTAATTGGACTTCAATTGAGTCCCATACACAAAATTATTTGCCACATTGAGTTAAGGAATCCATGTATGCTTCGTCCCAATGCCATAAAAAAATATTTGAAATACTGATCTTTAGTAGTGTAAATGAATGTCAAGGTTCTCGCATTTTGCAACTCCAAAACATACGACAATGCGATGGAAATTTTGAGTAGGTTTCACTTGGTTTGTTGCGGATCAATCCGACAACATAACGTTTCGGCCATGTAAGCATTCTACCATGATTCCTGATTCTCGATGAATGTCGCTAATAATGTCACTTGGTCTATATAATCAGTTAGCATCTTGATACTTATGGGCGATGTGGTTTCCAATAATTATATAAGAAGCATGCCTATGGTCTTTGAGGTGAACACTTATAGAGCAACTGTGATTACCTTCGTATTTTCAAACTTCAAAAATATCATTTTAACTTTGTAGCCCAAAATGCCACTTGTATTTACCCTCTATAGAAACAACTACATATATGTTGTTGTTTGACTTCTTAACTTTAAATTCAAAGTAACACGTCACAACAACCAACAACAATTTTGTATAAGGCCTTTTTCATTGGAAATAACTATTTAACTTTCATATCTTCACCTTTTGAAACTATCGCTTATGAAGCATAATGGACCAAATAAAAATTGAAACCACAAACTAATTATGAATTTCATTTGTACAGGCATCGATATTGACATCTACAGGAGTATGACTTGGGCATTCATGTGGCATTCAAATCATCATTGGTGTTATCTGTCACAATCTGACTTTAATGTCCAATTACAAGCAAATTACCGTCCTCCATGGCTCCTAGATGAGAGCTCCTTCAATAGCTTCTCTTTCGGGACAATCTTGACTTGTATGAAAATTGTTCCGATCCAGTAACGTTCCACCATCATTGTCATCGATCACAACATTCTCAGTTTACAAAATTCATCCTCCCTATTCATATTAAGCTGCTCTTTACCATCAACTCGTGATACATATGCGTCAACGTCTAACAATTCTCGATTTTCAATAGCCTTCTCTAAAAGTGTAATGCATAGGAAAGTTTCTCTATAGACGAAAATAACCACTTCACATTGTCACCATAATCAATTATGGTCGACTCTGGAGCTTTAGAGATTATAGGGACAAGACATGCCATCTCCATTTCATATAGCCTTGAATCAATGTTCAACTCTTCTTTCGTTTTTGTCATATAATTCCATATATGAAATTGTTCTCAAAACAAGAATAGGTAGTCTTCCTTTTCACATTCCCTACATATTTCCATGTCTATACATCTTCAATATTTCTGCTCAAATTCATCTGGATAACAAATTGATATCCATACCATGTTTGTATTGTACATAAATGCAATTAAACAAAACATGTTTAGGAAATACAAATAATGATATTTAGGTCATTACGTAAAACAAATAATGACATTTACCATTTATGTCATTACATTTGCATTTATTATATATCAAGGAATACAATAGTCGAACTTGTATTTATCGACATATATTTTAGTTTTCTTCAACAAAGAGAAGTAATAAAAACAAATTGAGAATAATGACATGATCACACCAAAATGACATCTAACTTGTTATTCCCAAATGAACAATGTGAAACCCTAATTAAACCAAGAAATGATTGAGATGTTGTAGAAAGATTATAAAATAGTTAACAAATATTAAAATTAAACCATACCTTCTCTTCTTCTCTGAACAAGGGTAACTATCAAACTTGTAATGAAATGGAGGACAAGATTGTCTTTTTACACATAAGGATATATTAGTCATTGCATTTATCATTTTTTGTTTTATGGGTAATTATATATACACTACGATAATTACTAACCCCACAATACTATAATTACACCACTTTTAAAATATAATGGTGCTAAGTATACCGCACTTGTTTTACAAATATAACCTCAGCATCTAAACATGAGGGAAAAAAAAAGGTAAAATGCCAAAAAATAACAAGTACACCTAGTCTCATTTTCCATCCCCTAGCAAAGGAACCCCACCCCTTATTATTCTACTTAACAATAATGATTTTTCGAGACCTAATGAAATTAGGGAAGTTTATAATAGTAAACAACGACAAATTGTAAAAATTATTTATACGGATTAAGTTTTCAAAAATTTAATCTACATTCTAGTTTAGGGTTCAAATTAACAACTAGAAATTGGAATTGAACTCTAGTTTGATTTTGATGTCGCCTTTATTTTCTTGTATAATTGTATTAAACAAGATTATGTAATTGAGTATGGTTAGGGTTCCTAATTTTGGGATAAGTAAATAAATTAGGTTTATTGTGTTTTGTAAGGATATATATATATATACATATATATGTTTTTTTTCCTCTTATTTTTCTCTTCATGGTGTAGGATATATGACGAATGAATATTAATGTCATTTTATTTGTGACCATGTTTGTTATTAATGATCAACATTAAAATTGTGGAGCGGTTAGTATTTATAGCGGTGCACATATAATTACCTTTTTTTTATTATTTGAACAAAAGGCTCTTTAAATTAAACAAATGTTTGTTGTAAAAGAAAGCACCGAAAGTAAAAGCGCCAAAAGGTGATTTAGGAGTAATAATTATGTTTTATTGTATGAATGACTATTATATACCAAATTAATATTTGTAATACGTTGTGCCCCAGTATTTTTCTATAAATAGGGGTCATTTGTAACAAATTCAATAACGAGAATTGAAATAAAAACTCTTTCGTTTACAACACGTTATCAGGATGAAAGCTCTACTTTACTTCAATTAGTTAAATAAAATCTACATCAAACTCCATTAACAAAGTTCAATCTTATTCTTCTTTCAAATACATATTCTCTTTTTCTTACGCACAAACACCCAAACAATGAAAAATTGATCTAAACTATCTAAAACCTCTGAAGAGCTAAAGATCTGTTTTTCCTTCTAACACTATGTTTATCTCTCTCTACTCTCTCACAAATGGCAACCAAAAAAATCAAAGTCTTGGTCAACCACTTACCATGATACCATATGGCTGCTTCAATGTCATCACTCACAGGCTACAATAGGGTGAATCATCACTTGGTAGGTTTTACCTTTGTGTAAAGCCGAAATTGTAAGTATAACATTACCCTCTTGACTTCTAAGTGAAGGTCTTGATTTCTACTAGTTGATCTTGTTGAAATAGATCGCTTAATGATGCAAGAAGATGGTAGAAATAGGAAGTTGAAAGTTTCCTCCATTAAGCGAGAGCTTTGTAGAGAAAGAGAGAGAGAGAGAGAGTAAGAGATGAGAAATTTGATAATTACCTTAAGAAGATAGTAGAAAATGCTGTTTTAGATAGTGTGGGGGTGGGTCCTCGGGTAGGTGGCAACAATCTTCACTCCGCATAAAAGTTTTGAAATGTACCAATAATGCCTTTGCTAGAAAGAAACATCTTTACACTTGTATTTTAATAAGATATCATATCTCAAAATCAAAAGTGACATTGGCTTTTATCATAGTACGATACTGAAATTATGACCTTTGCATTTCTACTCAAAAGTGACATTGGCAAATAAAATACATTGGCTTGTATTTTATTATAAATCTTACTTTAATCAAAAGAAAGTAATTTACTTCCTAAGCATTTCACCTTAAATTATGACCTTTGAACACCGCATTAATTAATTTGTGTTATGAGTTAAAGTGTATCTGTGAATACTAGTGTTGGTTATTATAATTATATGATAATATAATTACCTTCAAAAGATAATTTCACTCTTACAGATTGGAATAGACAATTTTACCCTTGTGAACTGGAATGAACAATTTTACCCTTGCGAATTGGAATGAACAATTTTACCTTTGCGGACTGGGATGGATAATTTTGGATAATTTTACCCTTACGGATTGGAATGAATAATTTTACTCTTGCAGACTACTTCTAAAGAAGTAGTTAGTTTTTATGAAATAATTTCCATATGGTAGGTTCTAACATTGATTGGAATTTAAATTTATATTGCGATAATTTCCATATAGTGGGTTCCACCACCTATTGAGGAGAATTTAATTTCTACAATTTAAGTTTATGCATTTTATATTTTCAATGTGGTGGGTTATACCACACAATTTGAGGAAACATTTTTTATATGGTGGGTTATACCACACGATTGAATGCATAGCACCAATGTGGTTGGATTAAACCTCACGATTGGTACTAATAATTTTTTTAAAGATTTATATATATTCGATAAGAATGTCATTAACGGAGGGGTATGAGCAAGTGACGTCAGAATTTACAACTATATTTAAAACAAAATTGCTCAAAGAATCCCATGGTGATGAAAGAGAAAGAAAATATACCATGATGAAAAATCTCATTATGAGATTAGTATATTGTGATATATCGATACGATAAGAAATGGTCTCAAAGAAGCAGCTGATAAAGAAAAGTTTGTTCTCCACATTTATTGTATATTACTGGAAAAATCGAGCAAGTGGTACTAGAAGTCACCATTAGATAGTTCAATGAAAGGAAATTATTCAATAAATTCCATGCTGATCAATTAAAGAAATAAATAGCATGGACGAATCATATTAATACTAAAATAATCTCATTGGTATTATGAGATCGACATAACAAGAAAATGCCATTGAAAAGCACATGTCACAAATGTTATATTGGTGGAGCAATAGAATTTTGTATTTGAATAAAGCAAATATGATATCATTATTATTGCTCTAGAGGAAGCACAAAACAAGTTAAATTGGAACACATTGAGAATATCAAAAGGTGGCAGTAAACACTTGAAAATATAGAAATACAAAAAGAAAATACATATTGAACCCATAAGGGGGGATGTGTTTGGAGAGTATAAATACTCTGTAACTCAACCATCCCTAGCATCAGGTTCATAATGAGAGATCTAAAGGATCCGAATTTCTTTCTCGCTTGACACCGATGGTCTGTGACCAACGAACCTGGGCTTCTACAGACTCTTGAACATATCTTTATGAGTAGCTCAACAATAGTACTGGAGGAAATAAGTATTTTTCTCACTGAACGAGAAATACAGTTATGTTCTACACCCTGATCTAGAAATGTTAACAAGCCATCAAAGAAATAGTTAATATTCAACAAACCTATGGGTTTGGTATGAAAGTTCCACTGTGCCCATGACGGTATATTGAATATTTCCTCCAGCGTGTTATAGCGTCCTGGAAGGACAATAAGGGTGTGTTTGATTCACATTAGTTTTATCGGAAAAATCCGTTTTCCAGCTTTTTTTTCCTTTCTTGGTTGTTTGATTGCCATTTATTTTCCTGGAAAACGTTTTCCAGCTTTTCTCGAAATCCGTACTTTTCCTTGTTTTGGAGGAAAACGTTTCCCTTGGGGGGGATGTGGTTTTTGTTTTCCGGGAAAAGTTTAGCACTTTTTTTTCTTTTTTTTTTAATGGACAATTTACTTTAACCATAAAGATAAGGAAAATAATTAAATTTCATTTTAAAACACTCAAAAATAAGGAAAATAACATTATTTTCCAACTTTCAAATTAACCCAATCAAACACCTACAACTACCATTTCCCTGGAAAACTTTTCCCGAAATTCATTTACCCGGAAAACGTTTTCCTTCTAACCATTTTTCGGTTTTGCAATCAAACACACCCTAAAAGAATCACTATTGTTCATCATGTACATCATGCAGTCATGAATAGATTGTATTTGTAGCGTTAGTCCAGTTGAACCCATGACAGTACTGGCTCCAATTCGATTACTGGCTCTAGTTCGATGAAAAGGTATTACACTTAACACTCTTATCCCCCAGAATTGTGCGGCCACTGTAAGACTCCTTAAAAGTTTGGTATTGGTCCCTCCATACAGTATATTGATGTTTTGTCTCCCTACCTCTCTTACAAGTTGGTCTGCCATATCCATATATTGGATATGACCTACCTGTCTAGACCCACCAAGAACACATATAGTTTTAATGTGGCTAGGTGGGGATTGACTTGCATGAGATGATTCTAAAATCTCCATTTCCATCTCCACCTCCATCTCTCTCTTTGCACTAAAGTTTCAACGTATGAATGAGAGATACATGAATCTCTCTACTTAAAGACAAACCAATAAGTAATTTTACTATTTACTTTTTGACAATATGAAAAAAGAGAATGATAGAAAAATTTTAGTGAAATGACTTACACTGCCGGTGATTGAAATATATATATATATATGCATATATATATATATATATTTCAAAAATTTAAAAACGATCTTTACAATTACAAGAAACACATTGATCTACATCGATTTACCTTGTATCAATGTGAAAAAATTATAATACTAAGTTTTTCTACTAAATTTACAAACATGATCTTTTAAAGTAAGTTTTTCGAGACTATAACTTTCTTGTTCATCCTTGAATTTGACCCATAAGGCCATAAGCTCACCTTCCACATGTCCACTAAGATGTGTCTCAAGAGCCTATTGAATATCATCCAAAGACTCCTTACTCAATCCATCCTTAATGAATGCTATTTTATCTTCTCGGTTTCTGGACAAGTACCCCACAGATTTGCATCGAGTGTCACATGTCCATCGAGCACATTTGTATCATCCTCCTAACCTTTTTGCTCACCGTTTCCTCGAAAAACTACTTTTATCCATACCAGGCATGCATTTAGAAGGAATTGAAACCTCACCAGATAATCAAACCCACGCTTCATTCAACCATCGGATATCTTGTGGGATGCCCTTATTGTTTAGTATCCTCAACCTTTCAAGTCTACCTCGATAAATTCTTTTTAGGATTTTGATTGGTAGTGATGGATAATATTTACGAAGATTTGAGAGCATATGATCCATTATAGTTTATGGACCCTTGTTAGGGTGAATATTGTAAATGTCCGGGCGATTTATAAAGGCTTATGAGGCAAGACTCCATGTTGAAACAGTGCCTTAACATGAAACGTATGGGCTAAGATTCCACGTTTGAATAGATATGCGTAATAATGGCACCGAAGGATGATGGGATATGTCGGTGAACTATGCATATGATGAAAGTAATAAATCATTTTGAGCACTATATAGATCCCTGTTCGATTGTTGTAGATAATTTATTGAAATCAAGAACCGGAAGAATCCTTCAAGTGATTGTTCTCGATAAATGAATCATTACTAGCCAATGTTGGGAATAAATTCTAGATATATCTAGAGCATATATAAGGGATGAGATATATGGGCCCACTCACCCTTCATGTGGACTACTAGATAATATGATATTGGTCCACTATGTAATCACATGTGTATATCGCAATTGAAAATTTACGAGATGATTTGCTCATGATATGGGCATGAGTTCCAGATCTAATAATAAAGTTAGTGAATGTATATTCCGGTGAAGGATTAAGTATGCTCATATGAGAGATATATTAATTGAAAAATTATTTAAAGTCCTCCAATCAATTGCTAATATCGAGAACAAAATGCAAACTGAATAAACTCCCCCATTAAGGCTAAATACGGATAACATATATAATGGAAATCATATAAATTATATGAGTTTGGTTCTTAGCATGAGGGACAATATCAATGGCTAGAAATGATATATATGAAATTGAAATATGAATTTGAGATTCAAAGATGCACGAAAGATTATACCGATCTCATATACCAACTACATATGATTTGATAAATTAGCAAGCCCGAAGCATTGATATTATTTAAATAAAAGTTCCCCAAATATGTATATCAAAGCAAATGACAGAAGATGATCTTAATAAAGGAGGCATACACTTTGAAGGGTATATAGACTCAAGTATATTGTGCAATCCTAAAAGAGGATTGATAATGAGATATCTTGATAAGTTATATCGTTGTGGGGAAAGAAATGAAATTGAAAGGTGTCGATACACTATGAAAATGTAGCGTTACATACGATTAATGATAATGAGGATACTGAAATATATCGAAGAAAACCAATATTGAAATATATACTCGAATAATAGAACTATTAATAGACGGGCTTGATAAAAAAGAATGAAAATAGAACTCTTGAAGAGATTCTAGATAACAGTGCTTGCAATAGTTCAAAACAATGATATTTTTGTGAAAGAAAACTCGTAAACTGTACTTTTTTCGTTATTTGAGGTTTTTATCCCAAAGGATTTTTTCTAAACAAGGTTTTTAACGAGGCAGCCTAATCATAACTAATAGAAAATCTCAAGAGGAGATTTGTGTTTATATATCTCGATACAGTGAGAATATGAGATCTAGATTATTGATTGCAAATGAGCACTGAATATGATACAGTGATAAATATGAAGCTTATATAAATATCTAGAGGATTTTGATACGCTTGAAATATACTTGTAGAAAATACGCGTTGCACACTTTTTCCCTTGACTAAGGTTTTATCCCATTGGGTTTTCCTAGCAAGGTTTTTAACGAGGCAACATTTATGGCGTATTCACATGAATAATGTACTATTTTTCCTTCATCAAGATTTTTCCCACTGGGTTTTTCCTAATAAGGTTTTAGCGAGGCATATTCATGATATATTGAAGACTACAAGAGAAATCGACTCAATGAATCTATTGGATCGGTTTATAATGAAGACATTACTTGAGTCAGATGATGGCCTATAAATCTTTCGCCAAAGGTGAATGTATCAGTCCTTGAGTTACGGAACCAAATGGAGTAGCTGTACTCTTTTTCCTTCGATCAAGTTTTCCCATTGGGTTTTCTTTACAAGGTTTTAACGAGGCAGCACATGAGTACTCCTATAAGAATGATCGTCATCAGGGGGAACAACTTACCCTTTTCTCTTCACTCAGGTTTTGTACTATGAGGTTTTCCTGAAGCAGTATATGATCACTCAAGTTCCCTACAATTAGTTTGGAAGTTTTTCTCCCATTGGATTTTCTCCAAACAAGTTTAAAAGATCATATAAATAGTCATTCAAGTGGGAGTATTGTAAAAGAAAGCACCGAAAGTAAAAGCACCGAAGGTGATTTAGGAGTAATAATTATATTTTATTGTGTGAATAACTATTGTATACCAGATCAATATTTGCAATACATTGTCCCCAAGATTTTTCTATAAATATGGATCATTTGTAACAAATTCAATAATGAGAATTGAAATGAAAACTCTCTCATTTACAACAATGTTTATGATGTACGTCTTTTTAAATGAAACTTTTGTTTGACCATGCCTTTTAAATGGTAGGCCCACCAAATAATGTGGTTTATTAATTACACACACATATATATCATTAATGCTTCAAATATCGTTGTTTAATTTGCTATGTATTGTGTTACTAATAGTGTTAAAATTTTTGGGGCCTCATGTAGCTGATCAAACTCTTCCTTAAACAGAGCATTCTCCCTTCATCAGTGAGATGTCACTTCATCACCTCTTCAGCCTTTCCAACACAAGTGCCCTAACCTTTAAGTAGAGCATCGCACAACTGGGATTTTAACAAGATGACACATTCTTTTCCTTTGAAAAGTCTTTCCAAAAGAAGCCTCAAGCACCTCATCAGTGCGATATCTCTTCCTCACCGCTTCAACACCTCTTACATAAAAGATTGCATGTTACCACTATAACCGGGGACAAAATTGAGGACCTATGGTCACACACCATGAGTTCGCATCAGCCACGCACTCATTCAACTACCTATGTACCATTATAAATACCCGCACCATCTTCATTCCACCTACTCATTCAGCTACCTATGTACCATTATAAATACCCACACCATCTTCATTCCACATAAGTAATTAAGAATCTACTCTTTATTACACTTACTCACGTAATTTCTCTAATAGAGTGGGTCAGTGTCTCGGTTCAAACTCTTTCCCCTTTCGACATTGAATTTATACTTTTGTCTAGTTCTCTATTGTTGTAATTGATTTGATTGTTAGAATGAGTGTGATCAACACACATGCCAGTCTCTAAACTTGGGAGAATTGGAGTCCCTGGTTTTAATGAGTCGTCCTAATGTAATGTAGGAGACGAAGAAGACAAGCGTGTGGGAGTGAGTAACTACTGACTTCACTTCCGAAGGTCAACGTGTTTGATAATATAAAATATAATGTAATTGCGAAGCATTGCCAAAGTATAAAATGTTTAGAGTATCTCTGCCTTTTTTAGATAACTTCAATTGTTCAACTTAAAATGTGGATTGCTGGAAAGTATTATTTGTTCTTAGCTATTTGCAATTTAATCAACTTTAGACAATATCGACCCCTATTTATATGGCATGAAGATAAATATGTTCTTTTTGGGGGGGTGTTTAATATGAAATTTTTAGTGTAATATAAATTTGTTCTTTTCGTAAATTAGAGAATTGGGTACTTAATTATTTTTGAGTCATGTTAATTGTGATTAACAAGCAAAATGATGTGTGAAAACTATTGTGTTATATATCACAAATAGTATTTGCACCCATGCATTGCACGGGAGAAATTTTGGTAATTATTTAACTAACAAAAAATTACATAGAGAAAAAATATATATAAAACACATATGCAAAAAATTCCTAATAAAAAATTGAAACGTTATCGTTTTACATTATCACAAAACTAGTTTAAAATTTCTAAAAAAATGTGTTGCCATACAATATATAGCGACAAACATGAACTAAATTTTTAATTTTATTAAAAAATATGTTATCTTATAAAATCCTAATATACAAGATAATTTACTTATTGTTTAGATACATTAATATTACTATTACTATGATAAATGATAAATTTCAAAAAAAAAAAAAAAAAAAAACCAAATTCCTTGCAATGAAAAGGCTATAGAAACCATGTGAAATAGAGAAGTTCAAGCTAACAATTTCCGAAAAATATAATATGAACATTTAATGTAAAAAAGAAAAGAAAAGGCTTAGATTTTCATTTCAATAAATTATTGATTTGATCCACCTGAGTATTAATTAATAAAAGATACTTTACTTATAAAATTGTAATATATTAAGATATTAAGATATAATTTACCTCTTGTTTAGATATGATAATGTTATTATGACTTTCATAAATAAATGATAAATTTTCAATAAAAATAAGTTTCTTATAAATAAAAAATTATACAAAACAAGTGAAATAGAGAATTTCCCGCTAACAATTCCTGAAAAATATAATATGAACATCAAATAATTTATGAATTTACATATTTAATACACTAATTGTTTGTAATATTTGTGATCTACATTTTTTCCAATGATAATTTGTTATTAAAAAGAATTCATTTACATTATTATTATTTTTTAAAAATGTAAGTCCTAGATATAGAGTGAATTGTCTAAAATCATGTAATTTTATATGCACTTTAAAAACTTACACAAAAAATTACGAAACAATTATGAAAAAAAGGCATTCGTAATCACTACAAAATATGTTTAGTGAAATGTTACTTTATTTTGTCACAATATGTATTATTAAATATTTTTAATTCAAAAATAAAATTATTTAAAAGTTTGCAGTATTAAAATTGTGGAAAAGAAAAAAGATTCATTTATCATACCAAAATTATAACAAAATAAAAAAATAATTTAACAACAATAACATAATAAATTCATTATGAACAAAGTAATCTTTTTATTTACATTGTTCCAACACTAAACTAGACAATAACTAAATTGGACAATAAATAACTTTTATGGAAAAAAAAGAAGAAAAATATTAAATTTTCATTTCAATAAATTATTGCTTTGATCCACCTGACTATGAATAAAAGACTACGTGATATGATCCAAGGTAGTTCAATGCCAATTTACCCATTCCATGTGCCCATTGGATCGATCACAAGAGTTAGAACAAATAAAATCAAATTGACAATGTCGAGATTAATTCAAGAAATATAGCAAAACTCAACAAAAGAGTCAACTTGGAACTTGGAGAAAGGATTGGAAGTGCAAATTTTGGCTCATGGCTAGAACTATGTGGTCTGCACCAGCACAGGCATCCCTGGCTGCATAGCCAAAAAGCTCCGCCCCTTCGCGCGTGCCCGTAGAAGCGACCATGTGGCAGCACAACACCCTGTGTGTGGCCATAAGCATGTCAGGACGCGAGTAAGCGCTTTTTATTTTACTTTTCTTTTTGTTCATCATTTTTCCACTAGAACTCGAATTAGAAAATTATTATTTTGTTGTCGAAGTTATTTGGGTTTCAAACACTATAAATACACCCATTCAATTCATTATAAATACTCTTGTGGCATTCACCCCGATTGGTTGTCAATTCCATATCTTAGAAGGTGGTTGGTTTAATATACCAATTATTGTCAAGTCGTAAATTGAACATCAATAGTTTACCGACCAAATTTGATAGATTATTTGCATTCCTAGGAGTTGAATCAATCTTTTGTGGGTGGCGTTGGCACCTGATAAGTGTGTTTTAGGCATTTAGCACACTTATTTGATATTCTAAATGCTTTAAAAGTTGAGCAAATTGGTGGATTTCTACTCATAAATATCTAAATTTCATATTGGTAGGTGAAAAACCATGTTTTGGACGGAAATGATGTAAAAGGAGAGAAAAAGCACCAAAAGTGTCAAAAACTTGAAGTTGGGGACCAAAGTGTAATTTTCGAAGGTTGAAGGATTTCAGGTGCAATTAAATTGGGCATGTTTGAAAGGAAGTTCAAAAGTTGGGGACCAAAATGTGTAAGTTCAAAAGTTGGATGACGTCTCGTTCAGTTTCACCAAGTGTAATGGAAGAAAATCTTCAGGACTAGCTTACAGTCACAAATGAGGTACTTACGGCGGTAACCAATCATTTTGGAAAAACATCTTTAGCACAAGACTTACGGTTGTAAGTCTGATACTTACGGCCGTAAGTTGCAAGGTTATGTCTATAACCTGAGAGGGTTACAACCATAATTCTATAAAAACCAACAGCGGCAGTTTTTCGCTCCCCAATTTTAACCTTTTGTTGAGGGTTTTTTGGAGATATCTCTCGCTAGAAACATTGGGAGGACATTAGAGCTCCTCATCTTCACTTTGGCCATCAAGAAATTGCGAGAAAAGAGAAGGGAAGCTAGGGTTCTTGATGTAGAGGATCGTGGCGGCGATGCAGATTCGAGGCCGAATCTTTCTGAACCCCGAGGGAATGATGCGTATGGGTTCATGGATTACTCCATTGGTCGGTGTTCGAAGAAGTGGGGGTAACTTTTGCATACGATGTCCGTTTTGGGTCCATGACCTTAATCCGGAAAGGCCGCGAGAAGTTGGATTTGACCCACACTATTTCATCATGCAAGAAGGTTTTTTTGGGCGTTTCGAGGCTGTTTAGGGGGTCAAAACTGCAATTTTATATTTTGTCAGTTCGTTTCGTGTTTAATTTAATAAGGCGCAGCCCAATGTGGATCTGCTGGCACAGTAGGGTTTATTTCTTGTTTATTTAAGACTTTAACATGTAGGGTTTTGAGGCGGTTGCATTTTAATAAGAACAACGCTTACTTTTCGTTCATATTATTTGCAATCCGTGAATTATTGAGGTTGTAGGCGTGCCTACATCAGTTCTTCAAACAGGAGTTTGGAGAGAAGAAAATATCCAACCATTTGGACTCCTATACTTCAATCTAAGGGAGTCTTTATTGTTGTTTTTGTATTTTCTCCATTAATACTTAATGGATCCTATTGATACTGGCTTTGATTATTTTTCTATTATGAGCTAAATACTTATTTTTGGGATTATTGATGTAGTTTAATCAAGTTTCTTGATGTTAATCTTGTTTCTTGTGGTTAAGTTACTTATTTTTGTGTGTGGATGTTATGGTATTGATTGCTCTTCATTTATTTGGCCATTAAATGTTGGTGTTTTGTAATTTGTACAGGTTTCGAAAGGAAAATATACATTTTAGACTGGGTACCATCCACTTTAAGTTCCTATAGGGATAGAGTTATACCTATAATCCTAGATGATCCTTTGAGTTATTTTCACAAAGTTTTAATACTATAAATTGATTCTAATCGACATAGAATTGTAGTAGGTTGAATTGATTTATGAGGTTTGGTTTGACGCTCAAGAGAGGTAACGAACTAATTTTGCAAAATCGGGTTTAATACAGTTTGATAGGTAACTCAACTACTTGGGGCTTCAGAGACATTGAGTAACAAAGGTTAAATATAATCGACAATCCAAACTATTCTATTCCTATTTCCAAGCCCTTGTGTGATAAGTCTTTATTTGCTTTCTTTTTAATCACATCTTATTCCACCCAAACTTCAAGTGAGTTTGTGTGTGTTATTTACATGTTTTTCATAAGTTGACTTGTGAGAAATCAAATGATCACTCCTTGAGGAAACAATAATGGAATTTCTCATCCACTTTATTACTTGTAATGGCCCGTGCACTTGTGGTAATTTTTACGTGCATTTGGAACATAACAAGTTTTTTGGTGCCGTTCAGTGGAGTATCATTTAATTACTACAGAGGTTAACTTTAGATTAGTTTAGTGTTTCTTTTCTTTTACTTTCTTATTTTAAAAGTTGAACTTACTTGTGTACATTTTGATTGTAGGTTTAATAGTGTCTGCATCGTGCTCGGAGTTTTGAATTAGTTGAATTCGATCCCGATATTTAACCAACTTTTCAGAGAAGAGAAAGAGAACAACGGGAATCTAGGAGAAGGCCAACCATTGAAATAGACCACAATATGGGATGAGCATGAGGATGAAATTTTCCTTGAAGGTAATGAAAGGGATAGAATTCCTTTGGGATTTCGTGAAAGAGATCATAGAATAAGAAATCCACCGCCACCTCTTCCTCCGGATCCACAACCGGTGGTTAATGTAGAGGATATGCTTTTTGGAGATTTTAGGAATCCTCCTTCACTTGAGATTGAAGAAGTGTCATCTATCCTCCATTTGGGCCTCCAAATTTCCAAATCTGCCCTGAGGTGATCAATCTCTTCTCCAACAATGTTTTCTTTTATGGGAGAGCCGATCATAATCATTATCTTCATATCAGTAGTTTCTTGGAGATTTGTGGAAACTTCAAATATGATGCAATGAGTGATGAAGCAATTCAAATGACATTATTTGTAAACACCTCAAAGGATAAGGCTAGAGAATGGCGTCATACTCTACCTCCAAGGAGTATTACAACCTAGGCCGAATTCGTTCAAAAGTTTAGCACAAAGTATTTTCCCTATTCAAGGTTGCCAAACTCAAATATGAAATCTCTACTTCTCATCAACAAGACTTGGAGTCATTTCATGAGGCTTGAGAGAGATATAAAGACATGCATAGAAAGTGCCCTAATCATGGATTCAACTTGGGAGCTCAAACTATTTCTACTCCTATTTGCTTCCCTCTTGTAGATCAAACGTTTATTCATCTTCAAATGGATATCTTACCAACAAGACCATCTGTGAAGCTTACAATCTATTTGAAGTTATGAGTGAGTAAAGTGCACGGTGGGAATAGAAACTCACTAAAGAAAGCTAGTAGAATTCATGAGGTTGAGGCTTACTCATTTGTTTAGGCCAAGGTTGAAACTTTATCAAAGAAAATGGAAAGGCTTTCAATGTCTAATCCTTATCGTATTCATATGGTGCAAGTCCCTTTCCCTACTTGTGAGATTGTAGGGAAAATCATCCAAGTTCACCATAATCTCTCGTATGCAAACAACAATAATGTGCTTAATCCAAGACCGCAAGAGTAGAAACCGGGTTGGGAAGAAGTTCTCTCTAGATTGGTCAGCCAACAATTGAAGTACCAAGAGCATAATGATGCCTATGAATAATTTGGAGAACCAAGTTGGCCAGTTAGCTAAACTTCTTTTGAAGAGACAACAAGGAGTATTGCCTAGCAACATCGAGGTGATAGGGAGAATGTGCAAGCAATTACAACCAGTAGTGGGGATGTAGTTTCCCGAAGTTTTTGTCGAAACTTACTTTGAAAAATCTGGGAACAAACCTATTCAACAACCCAAGATTATTGAGGAAAGAGCTATGGAAAGTGAGCCGGAGTCTTCGTCTCCTAAAGCTCCAACTCCCTTCGAAGCTTATATGCCTCCCATTGTATTTCCTTAAATACTGTGCAAGCATAAGCTTGATGCTCAATTTGGCAAAATCTTAGAAGTCTTCAAGAAGCTATACATCAACATTCCTTTTGCCGATAATTTGGCTCAAATGCCAAGCTATGCTAAATTCATGAAGGATATTCTCTCAAACAAAAGGAAGCTTGAGTAGCATGAAACTGTGATGCTGACAGAGGAATGTAGTGCCATTTTACAAAAGAAACTACCTCAAAAAATCAAAGATCCAGAGAATTTTACAATACCTTGCACTATTGGTGATTTGAACATTAGTAAAGCTATATGTGATTTTGGTGCTAACATTTATTTGATGCTTTTGTCCATTTTAGGAAATTGAACTTAGGAGAAGCAAAAGCCACCACTGTCCCACTGTAGTTGGCCTACCGATCAACCAAGTCTCTATGAGGAGTCATTGAAGATGTTATCATCTGAGTGGATAAATTCATATTCCCAACCAACTTTATTATTCTTGACATAGAGGAGGATCATGACATTCCAATCATTCTTAGGTTTGTTAAGTTTGCACTTTTCACACTTAATTATATCTCTAAATGATTAATTTATCATTAGATTGAGCGGATATCCACTTATTTATATGCATTTATTGTGTATGTAGGCATATATCCTCAATTCGACGAGAATAGGGAAAAAAGGAGAAAAAGTACCAAAAGCATCACATTTCCAAAAGTTTGGGGACCAACTTGTAACTTCCCAAAAGTTGAAGGACTTCAGATGCAATTATTTAAGGACACTTTTGTAATAAAAGTCAAATATTTAGGACCAAAGTGCAATAAGTGAAAGTTGGGGACCTCACATGCAATTTTCGAGATGAAGAAGCAGCAAAAAACAAGCGAAGGTAAGTTGGACACTTAAGGCCGTAAGTCAGAAGTTACAGCCGTAAACAAACCCTCCTGGAACCAGATTGGCGGTGATTTTCCTTCTTTCTTCTCTCAATTCTCTCCCTCTCTTTGACGACTTTGGAGGGCTTTTTGGGCACGAATAGAGACATGAATTATGGTCAAATACCATTCCAAAACTCCCCAATTCTTCATTCTTCATTCTTCATCATCCTTTAGCTTAGGGTTCTTCATTTTGCTCTTTTTCTTCTTCCTTGCTTTCTTTTCTTTTCTTTCCTTTTTCTTTTCTTGTTTGGGGCTTGAATTCGGGATCATCATTTGGAGTAGAATAAGAGGAAATTAAGACGAGGTGGATAGAAGTGAAGAAGCAAGACTTTACTCTTAAAAAGGGAGATTGTCTTTAATCTTTGTTTTGTTTTTCCATTTCTATTTCCATTTGTGCTTTGTATGTATATATTTCTATGATTTCCTACACTATGGGCTAGTATTGTAAAGTTGGGATGATTGATGGAATTCACCTAGTTTTATCAATGATATTTGTTTATGATTTTGAATTGATGGGTGTCGTGATGCACTAAATATTAATTACCTTACTCGGTTTTGAAAATTACAAATTAATTAGCAGTGGTGAGTAAGGGTCAATCCCATAGAGAACAATTCGTCAATTTAGTAGATTTATGGTAACTAGTATGATTGTGGGGTTTTAGTAGATGAGGAGTAGATATTGAATATAAAATAAAATAAAATAATAATTAAGAGGGTTTTACCAATGAGAGAAATTATCTAGTTCTTTGTTTAGTTGAGTCTCCACTTGCATATCCAATTTAATCATAACATGTTCTATTTTCTATTCAAATCTTTAACCCTGAGACACTAAATTACGCATCTTTATGACCCGCATTTTCCCTTACGTATAACTAATTGATGGTTAGCTTTTAATTAGTATTTAGACATTTGGATAACCTAGAAGTTTGATATCTAGATTTAATGCAAAAGCTAACTTTAAGAATTAGGAAAATAGGTTAAACTTAGAGTAACATTTTAGTTAGCTCGAAATGTTTAACAATAGGGTTTGTTATTCCCAACGATACGTGATCACTAGTTATTATGTGTGAATTAGAGAAATCACCAACTACGGATTGAAACTTTAATTCTAACAAGTTGATAATAGAATTTTAATTCAGTTGGCCAAATCTAATTAAAGTTCATATTATCAAAAATAAAATGGAAAAATAAACCAATTTGAATAAGAGAATAAGAACAACGTCACTTATGAGTTAATCGGATAGCAAGCTTTGAATAGTGACATCCCCTTGAACTAGATCAAGACGCCTAACCAATCATATTCTTGGCCAAAATATACATTTCAAATATAATTTCGCCGGAATATGAAAGGCTATTTAAGCAATCTTCTAAGTTTTATTCATACTTAAACTCTTCACACTTTTACTCAAAATAAGATACAAAAAGAAAACTAGATATAAAAGATGGATACTACTAGAATGAAATATAACACTAGGAATTGAGGATAAGAGTGTTTTTACAAGTGAGAGATGATTTTTAGAGATTAATGGCCTTACCCTTTTATAGACACCAAAGGAATTTTTTAATTATACATTCACTAGCTTTTCCTCTACTTCCTCATGCCTTTTGATGACTTTAATGCTGATTTTTGGCTTTGGGATCAGAAATATACATCATCAAGTTATCTTTCATTTGGTAGTGGAATGATACTAATTGGATCTTTGTAGGCCAAGTTATGGAATTTTCACCGAAAGTTAACATTGGATGTGTTGGATTTTCATGATGCTGTCTCAAACCCAATTTTCGGCCATTTCGCCACCCATTTTGCCTAAGAGACCAGAGATAACATTTGTAGATAATCAAATAATCTTTCTTTTGGCACTAGAATCAGGTTAGTCACATATCTCTAGCTCAAGTTATGATCCAAACACTGAAAGCTTTTAGTGAATCCGAGTTGTTGATTTGCATTTTTCATGTGTTGTTCATCCATTCAAGCTTGTTTCAACTCTTCTTGGCTCTTAGACATGAAAATGAATAAAAATGCACAAATACAAACTTATAAAACAATTACCACACAATAACAAATGTTATTGGAGAGTTATTAAAGTTCTTTTCAAGCACTTATCATGAATTGTTGTTCATTCCACTGTGTGATTACTTTTGAGCTTGATTCCATTTCAATGATTGATCGTCATTTGAATGCATTGTGAATTATGTATCTATTCGAGAGAAAGTGCACACTTTAGACCTCGGAGTAATGGCTCTAAGTAGAGGATAGAAATATACCTCTAACTCTATGTGATCATTTGAGCTACTTTCACAACGAGTAATCCAGTTAGTTGATTTCTAATCGACACAGAAATTTAGTAAGCTGAATCAATTGATTAGGGGTAGTTGACATTCGAAGGACAAACTATATATTCTAGGAAAGTCGGGTCTAACATTGATAATGTGCATTATGTTATATTTAGACATTGAGTTAATTACACCACAGTTGAATGAAGTTATGAATCCCAACTATCCTCCATCCAAGCTCATTCCCATTCTTGCCCATTTCATGTCTTTCTTTTCTTTGCTTTAGTTAGTTCAGTTTGCTTACTTCTATTCTTTTGATTGTGTGTTTTTAATTACTTTCTTTTCTTCATGCTAGAATAGGTAGCTCGTCACAAATACCAATACATGTCAGTACAATATCTGGACTTTTAGGTCCACTTTATTACTTATGCGATCCGTACATTTGCAATTGAGCTAACACTTTTCTTGATATTGGGAGAGCTCTCATTGATGTCCGAAAGGGAAAGCTTATTTTGAGGGTCCAAGACAAACAAGTTACATTCAATGTTTTGAAAACTTTGAAATATCCCATCGAAGTTGATTCTTGTTTGACAGTGGGACTCATTGATCAAATGGTGACCAAGTCCTTCCATCACGAGTTTTGTAAAGATCCATTAGAAGCTTGCATTGCTCATTCATTGTAGGTTTATGATGACATTAATGAGATCAACCAAAGTACCTCATTATTTGGAGGTTTCACCACCATTTTGTCCCCAGAAGAGGATTTATTTTGAGGAATTGGGAAAGAGCTCATCTCCACCACTTCTTTCTCTTCAAAAGGCATCCACTCTTGAACTCAAGCCTCTTCCTTCTTACTTGAAGTATGCTTACTTGTGAGAAGCCTCTACTCTACTCGTTATTATTTCCAACTCATTGAGTAAAAGTCTTGAAAGAGCATAAATGAACAATTGGATGGACAATCTCGGATATTAAGGGAATTAGCCCTTATTTTTGTATGCACAAGATCTTAATGGAAGATGATTTCAAGCCCTCAATCGAACACCAATGCCGGCTCAATAAAAACATGAAGGAAGTTGTAAGGGCCGAGGTTTTGAAATCGCTTGATGCGGGCATTATTTACCATATTTCGAATAGTGCTTGGCTTACTCTCATTCAAGTGGTACCAAAGAAGGGAAGTGTCACAATTATTTAGAACGATAACAATGAGCTAATCCCTACAAGACTGGTGACCAGGTGGAGAGTTTGTATTGACTACCAAAAGCTCCACAAGGCTACAAGAAAATATGACTTTCTGTTTCCATTTACAGATCAAGTGCTTGAAGTTAGGGACCAAAGTGTAACTTCCCGAAAGTTCAAGGACTTTAAGTGCAATTAAATTAGGGCATGGTTGAAAGGAAATTCAAAACTTGGAGGACCTCTCGTGCAATTTCACCAGGTGTAGTGGTGGAAAATCTTCAGGGACCAAGTTACAGCCGCAAGTGAGGTGCTTCCAGCTGTAACCGCCCGTAAATCATCATGTTACTACCGTAACCTATACTAGTTACAGCCGTAACAAGTCATTTTGGCAACAAAATCTTCAACCCAGGACTTATAGCTGTAAGTCTGATACTTATGGTCGTAAGTTGCAAGGTTATAGCCGTAACCTGAGAGGGTTACGACCATAACTCTATTTAAAACCGACAGCAATAGTTTTTGCGCCAGAACCTTTTTCTCCATATTTTAACCTTTTTGTTGAGGAGTTTTTGGAGATATCTCTTCCTATAAACATTGGGAGGGCATTAGGGCTCCTCATTCTTCACTTTGGGCATCAAGAAATTGGGAGAAAAGAGAGAGGAAACTAGGTTTCTTCAAAGATGAGTTTAGGGAGAAGAAGATATCCAACCATTTGGGCTTCTATACTTCAATCTAAGGGAGTTTTTACTGTTGTTGTATTTTCTCCATTAGTACTCTATTGTAATGGATCCTATCGATTCTCTCTTTCTTTATTTTGCTATTATGAGCTAAATACTCATCATTGGGATTACTTGTAGTGACCGGAAAATTCTTCTTAAATAAAATATACTTAATTAAATAAAATTTAGAACATGTCACTGCGACCTTACTTATAAAATTTAAATAGTGTACGCTCGTCTAGACGAAATTCATATTATTTATTGTTATATTTAATTATTTATAAAAATTTATTTATTTTCAAAATATACTTTTGAGGACCAAACCTTGAAATTTATTTATTTTAGTCCCCAAAGATTTTTAGTTGCTAAAGGCCAAATTTAAAGTCCAAATATAGTCCAATCCAATTTGAAACCCATCTAGAGGCCCATTTGCAAATGCCATTCTAACTTTTACCCTTAAATACTCTTTTTGAGTACTAGCCCCATTCCCCTCCATTGTCATCCTCAAGATCAATCTATCCATTCTTATCCAACAAATCAAACCCCAAGTGGTAAGATTACTTGATCTTTCCCATTTTAACTTATTTCTATTTTATTGTTTTAAGTTCGTAATCAAATTTTTGTAGTGTTTACTTGGTCATTAGTGTAAGTAGGATAGATACATACATACATACATGATACACACATATACACGCCTAGATACACCACCACCGGCCACCAAACTCCATCGTCATCAACATCATCACCTCCAAAACCCATCTACACACACGCATATACACGGATATATAATGATATATACATACACCATCGCATACATACACGCATAAACCTCCGCCAAAATTTCAACCACGCTCAAAAATCCACTTCCCAACGAAAAAATTATACCTACACCTTCCTTTACCTCTATAGAACATCGTGGTATAGTTTAATTTCGAAAATTTTTGAAGAATCGGTCGAATTTTGAAAATACCCAAATTTTTCCTTTAATGTTCTAGCTTCAATTTCTCCCAAAATACTCAATAGTTCTTCAAATTGACAGCACCACTAGATTCACCACCACCACCTTCACCTTCGCCAACCTTTTCGCCGGCCAAACCGCCGGAAAGCCGTGAGAGAGAGAGAGCACCAAGAGGAGAGAGAGAGCGTACGGGAGAGAGGAGAAGCGGGTGAGGATGATGAAGTAGACCCGGATCCGGCACAAATCAATGTTTAAATCCGGATTTTTGCACTGTAGTCCCTTCGTTTTCTTATTTAATATAAGTTGGTCCCTCTAATTTATTTAAATTACAAGTCCCCAACTTTTAATTGATACAATTTAATCCCTAAATATTATTTACAGTCTAATCCCCTATTTTATTTATTTTATTTAAATGAGCCCTCAAATTTAATTTAATTTCAAGTCCATAACTTTCAATTGTTGCAATTTGACCCCTAAACTTTTATTTCACCTTTAATCCTTCAATTTCTTTTTCCTATTTAATTTAACCCCCAAAATTTAATTACATATTAGTCCCTCATGATTTAAAAATGTTATAATTGAGCCCAAAATATTTTTAGTTCCTTTTATTACATAATAGGTCCTCAAACTATAAAGTTCTTTCAAATTGACCCCCAAAGTTTTATATTCTTTCCATTTTGGCCCACAAACTTCTATATTACTTATAGATACTTAATATTTAAGAATATTAAAATAAATTAAGCTCGTTATTGACTAGGCAGGCGTCTGAGCTGCTAGAGGGTGATTTCTCACCGTTAGTAAGCTCAATACTCGGCTAAAGGTTAAGGTAGATCCCCTTTCTAAAAGTTTCTTTTAAATGTAATTGCAATTAATATTATTATAAATGCTGCATGTAAATATTATGTGATGATAGGCTTTTTAGCCTACTTTTGGCGATGCTTCCTCGGCACTATGGCGATAGGCTATTTGCCTAATTACGGCGTGATTTAATAGCGTTATGACGATAGGTCTTTGGCCTAATATAATATAATGGCGTGCTATTAATCACTATGATGGACGTCTTGAGGATTAAGAGGGATGATGAGCGAACTTGTATTTTATACCTATTAGTATACTATGAAGATGATGGTTATGTGCATTTAATTTGTAATATATATTAATTGTAGTCTGTGGGATCTTGAGTATTTAAAATACTTACGATTTTCTCTATCAAATGAACAAATTGCAGATTAAGGAGCCGGAGGCTTGGCGAGGAGTGGGAATCTCTTAGGGACCTTCAAATAAATTAGTTTTAATTACATTGACAATTGAGTACTTTTAACTGTTGAAGTAATGACTTTTGAATGTTTTGAGCTTACTAGTACTTTAATTGGATGTTTTTGAGGACTGTGTGAAAACTATCGTGAGACACTCTTTCGACTTTATTAGTTTAAATAAATTTCCGCATTTTAGCCATTTGATTATTTTTCCGCATTTATTGGTATTATAAAAAAAATGGTTAGTTTTAAAGAAAGAACTAGCGTTTCGAGTTCTTCGAATTTGGGGCGTTACAGCTTGGCATTAGAGCGGGTCTACAGTTCTGTAGACTTGCAAATTGTTTAAAGAATTTTTTCAAAAGAAACATTTCAAAATTTAAAAGTTTTATATCCTAAGAGCTGCTACGACCATCGTCTCTTCACGACTCAGGAGTAAAGAAAGAAAGTTTTTAGATTTCAAAGATTGACTTATTGAGTTTCGAAGTTCTTTTGAGAAACTATATTTTGATATAGAATAAAAGAAGAAAGTTTCAAGAAATTTTTCAGATATAATAAGAAAAAGTATTCACGAATGCCGGAATCACTTTAAGAAAAAGTTTATGATAGATACAATATTAAAAGTTATGTGAATATTTGTATCTATTTAAAGTCAAGAGAGCCTCTTTGAAGGATTTTACGAGAATTGAAAGTTGATACGGCATTAGAATATTTTGCAAGTAGTTGTATCTGAATTGAGGGATTTTATATCCAGAAAAGAAAGAGTAAAGTACTTTTTTTTTTTGATAGAGAATAAGAGACCGAGTTTGAGCTTAAGGTGAAATGTTCATATGGTGAGTAAAGCATGAATTAAATTATATTTTGTAATATTTCTAGTCCTCGAAATTGACTTCATAATTTCAAACACTTATTGACTACTATGTAAGGATATTTATTCTCCCCCATTGCCTCTATGAATGATGATTTGTAATTGCTGGTGGTAATTGGGACACCAAGTCAGTGTAATGCGTTGAGATAAGGTTGTAATGGATTGTGATGGACTGCAATGGAACGTCAATTCAATGTCATGGGTTAAGAAAAGGTTGTAATGGAGCAGCGGACCGATTAAGAAGGAATTGACCTATGTTGTGCTAGATATACCGAAATTCTTCAGTGAAAAGGGTAAAAGATAAGGCAAGTAAGCGTATTCACGAATATCGGCAGTGTGCGATAATAATTGATCATGGACATTGTTGATTTAATTTTGTGCACTCGAGGTGAGATTGTTGCATTGCATTGTTATGAAGTTTTAATGCAATAGAAAATGTATATATCTCATCGTCATGCACGTGCAGGTGGAAATATGCTATTTTATCCTCAAAGTGAAGTTTGTAAAATTTATACTTGCATGCTATCGTACCCTCAACGGAAAACAATTTGAGATTAAAGATTATAGATTGAGGATAATTAGTAGAAGCTATGGCTTTAGATTTTTGGGTTTTATACTGAGCATTAAATGTCAAAGGTTGATTTGAATTGTTTTAAATGTTGAATTTGGAGGACTTGATTAGTGGTGAATCAGTTCAAATTGTATAAATTGAAGTTAAAGGTATTATTTACGAAATTTGGGTGGCATGTTTATATATATATATATATATATATATATATATATATATATTATGTTGGGAACTTCTAACGACAAAATTTGGCGAATTTTGCTAGATTGAGGTTGGGAGAGATTTTGAAGAATTCATATATAATTTTTATGAAATGAGTTTTGAGGATATCAGATTTGGATTTAGAGGATTAACTATATAAAATGTGATTGTATGATGATTTTGAATTTAAGGATATAGCACGATTTTGAGAGTGTGATTGATTTAAAAACCTATTTGGATTTTTTGGGATTTGAGGATTTGAAATGTGAGGTCAAAGGTTGTACGGTTGGAGGAATTGCACTGAGAAAGGTTTCATCAGCTAAGTGTGTCTCCTTGGGGAGTACTCAACTTATTTGTTAAGAACAATGAGGGCAGTATGAGGATGTGCATTTACTATAGAGAGCTCAACAGGTTGACGATAAAGGATAAGTACCCTCTCCCAAGAATTTAAGATTTGTTTGATCAGTTGAAAGGTGCTTCGGTTTTTCTCATTAATTGATTTGGCTGGATACCGGTTGAATATCAAGCCCCCAAACATACCAAAGATAGAATTAAAGACACGATATTGGTATTACAAGTTTAAAGTGGTGCCTTTCGATCTCACTAATGCATCTACGGTATTCCTGGATATAATGAATCGGGCTTTTCATCAGTATATGGACAAGTTCGTCATTGTGTTTATCGATGGCCTATTGATCTATTCAGGGAGAGATCGGTATAGCGAATATTTGAGGATTGTACTTGATGTATTGATGAGAGAGTCGTTTTTGAGAACATTCAAGCCATACATGATGTAAATGAGAATATTTTAATGCAAGCTCACGAAACCATTTCCAAATTTTCAATCGAATTTCACCATCCTCTCCAGGTTGATCAATCATTTATTTTCGAAATTTCTGAAGTTGCGATTGATTCAAAACACATTTATTATTGCGAAAGAGATAGGGTTCAATTTCGAAAAATCGTGTTCAACATTGGGATTATTATTATAAAGCTGTGTTAGAATTTTTATTGAATTTCTAGTTTGATAAGTGAGAATGTTTTGAGCATAAGTAAAGGCAACAGTATGACGTTTTCTTTGGCTTTCCATTGAGGATGGGATGTTATTTAAATGTCTTGTGTTTAAATGACGTGTCCCATTTTGAGAAGAAAAAAAAAGAAAATTTTAAAACTTTTGCTTTTTCAAACAAATTCTTGTGAAGAAACAATTTGACAAAATTTTGTTTTCTATTGAAACTCTTGAGCTCAAATTAATGGATGTTCCATCAATTTTTCACAAAATTACTTCCACTTCTATCGAGAGATGACTATTGGATTGGGTGACAATCACATTTCAAGCGATTTTGATAGTGGAGGATATATTCAGGGAAAATATTTGTGGCTCATATATAGTTGGAACATGACGAGTCATAATGATTTTGGAATTCGAAAATTGAAAACTTGGGAAGAAAAGAAAGGGTTACGATTATGATATTGTTGCCAAATTTCCTTAGGTTGTACTATTTGTAATTCAAACGAATTTACATAGATGATAACGAGGTCCTTTCGGTTATTACGGACTAACTATGAGGTATATACTCGATTATTGTTATCTAAGTGATAACGTATGCGATGTTATTAAGGCTTTGCTATGAGGAGCACGATATGTTATGATCGAAGGGAGATTGATATTTTTAGTTAAGTAGAAAGGGTCACTTGAGTACAAATCATAAAGATAATAATGTTCTCAAAAGAGAAGATTACTATGGATTTTGTGATGGCTCTACCAAGATCCTCGAGAGGACACGATGCCGTATGGGTGATTGTGGATCGACTTACGAAATCCGCGCATTTTCTACCCGTTAGGATGACTCTCAATGTTGACCGGTTAGCACAATTGTATGTTAGAGAGATTGTTCGACTTCATAAATTTTTGTGTCCATCGTTTGGTCGAGATCCGAGGTTTACTTGAGATTTTGGGAGAGTTCTGAGGCGGCTATGGGCACAAAGCTCGGATTCAAGATCGCTACCATCCCTGCAGACGTAATGGTCAATCCTGGCGTACTATCTCGGATATTGGAGGATATGTTGAGAGCATGTGTTTTAGACTTAGCGGGAGTTGGAAAACTCATTTGCCACTTGTAGAGTTTGCCTACAACAGCAGTTTCAGGCCCACGATTGGGATGGCGCCTTATGAGGCATTGTATGGGCGGCGGTGTCGATCGCCAATCTATTGGGATGAAGTTGGAGAGAGGGGGATGTTGGGACCAGAAATGGTAGAGAAAACTGTTGAGGCTATAGAGAAGATCAGAGTGAGGATCAAAGCCGCTCAAGATAGACAGAAGAGCTACGCCGATAAGAGGAGAAAGGACTTGAAGTTTGAGATTCGAGAGAAAGTATTTCTCAAGGTGTCTCCAATGAAGGGCACCATACGTTTTGGGAAGAAAGGGAAGTTGAGACCACGGTTCGTTGGACCGTTCAAGATACTAGAAGAAATTGGGACAGTAGCTTATCGCTTAGCTTTCCCACCCGAGCTTTCATCAGTACATAATGTATTTCATGTCTCACAGTTGAGGAAGTATGTCCACGATCCAAGTCATGTGGTGAGCTTTCATTCTTTGGATATTCAGAAGGATTTGCCATACCAGGAGACACCCGTGACGATCATAGATCGGAAGGTCCATGTCTTGAGGAATAGAAGAGTTCTCTAGTTAAGGTTCAATGGGGTAGTCATGGCAAGGATGAGGCAACATGGGAGAAAGAAGAAGAGATCTATCCCAATACCCAAACCTTATAGATCAAGTAAGTTTACGTTTTAAGTGAGTTTAAATTTGAGAAATGAAATTATTTTAAGAGGAGTAAGGTTGTAGTAATGGGAAAATTCTTCTTAAATAAAATATACTTAATTAAATAAAATTTAGAGCGTGTCACTACGACCTTACTTATAAAATTTAAATAGTGTCGCTCGTCTAGTCGAAATTCATATTATTTATTGTTATATTTAATTATTTATAAAAATTTATTTATTTTCAAAATATACTTTTGAGGACCAAACCTTGAAATTTATTTATTTTAGTCCCCAAAGATTTTTAGTTACTAAAGGCCAAATTTAAAGTCCAAATACAGTCCAATCCAATTTGAAACCCATCTAGAGGCCCATTTGCAAATGCTATTCTAACTTTTACCCTTAAATACTCTTTTTCAGTATGCTTAAACCCTAGCCCCATTCTCCTCCATTGTCATCCTCAAGATCAATCTATCCATTCTTATCCAACAAATCAAACCCCAAGTGGTGAGATTACTTGATCTTTCCCATTTTAACTTATTTCTATTTTATTGTTTTAAGTTCGTAATCAAATTTTTGTAGTGTTTACTTGGTCATTAGTGTAAGTAGGATAGATACATACATACATACATGATACACACATATACACGCTTAGATACACCACCACCAAACCCACCGCGCTCACAATCATCAACATCATCACCTCCAAAACCCATCTACACACACGCATATACACGGATATATAATGATATATACATACACCATCGCATACATACACGCATACACGCATAAACCTCCGCCAAAATTTCAACCACGCTCAAAAATTCACTTCACAGCAAGAAAATTATACCTACACCTTCATCTACCTCTATAGAACATCGTGGTATAGTTTAATTTCGAAAATTTTTGAAGAATCGGTCGAATTTTGAAAATACCCAAATTTTTCCTTTAATGTTCTAGCTTCAATTTCTCCCAAAATACTCAATAGTTCTTCAAATTGACAGCACCACTAGATTCACCTTCACCTTACAGGCCTTTTAAGGCCAAACCGCCGGAAGCAGTGAGAGAGAGAGCACTGAGAGGAGAGAGAGAGCGTACTGGAGAGAGGAGAAGCGGGTGAGGATGATGAAGTAGACCCGGATCCGGTCCAAATCAATGTTTAAATCCGGATTTTTGCACTTTAGTCCCTTCGTTTTCTTATTTAATATAAGTTGGTCCCTCTAATTTATTTAAATTACAAGTCCCCAACTTTTAATTGATACAATTTAATCCCTAAATATTATTTACAGTCTAATCCCCTATTTTATTTATTTTATTTAAATGAGCCCTCAAATTTAATTTAATTTCAAGTCCCTAACTTTCAATTGTTGCAATTTGACCCCTAAACTTTTATTTCACCTTTAATCCTTCAATTTATTTTTCCTATTTAATTTAACCCCAAAAATTTAATTGCATATTAGTCCCTCATGATTTAAAAATGTTATAATTGAGCCCAAAATATTTTTAGTTCCTTTTATTGCATAATAGGTCCTCAAACTATAAAATTCTTTCAAATTGACCCCCAAAGTTTTATATTCTTTCCATTTTGGCCCACAAACTTCTATATTACTTATAGATACTTAATATTTAAGAATATTAACATAAATTAAACTCGTTATTGACTAGAAGACGGAGTCTACGACAATTTAGAGATGATTTCTCACCGTTAGTAAGCTCAATACTCGGCTAAAGGTTAAGGTAGATCCCTTTCTAAAAGTTTCTTTTAAATGTGCGCAGTGCAATTAATATTATTATAAATGCTGCATGTAAATGTTATGTGATGATAGGCTTTTAGCCTACTTTTGACGTGCTTCCTCGGCACTATGACGATAGGCTATTTGCCTAATTACGACGTGATTTAATAGCATTATGACGATAGGTCTTTGGCCTAATATATTATAATGACGTGCTATTAATCACTATGATGACGTGCACTATTAAGAGGGATGATGAACGAACTTGTATTTTATACCTGTTTGTATATTATGAAGATGATGATTATGTGCATTTAATTTGTAATATATATTAATTGTAGTGTGGGATCTCTTTGAGTATTTAAAATACTCACGATTTTCTCTATCAAATGAATAAATTGCAGATTAAGGAGCCGGAGGCTTGCCAAGGCATGGGAATCTCTAAGGGACCTTCAAATAAATTAGTTTTAATTACATTGACAATTGAGTACTTTTAACTGTTGAAGTAATGACTTTTGAATGTTTTGAGCTTACTAGTACTTTAATTGGATGTTTTTGAGGACTGTGTGAAAACTATCGTGAGACACTCTTTCGATTTTATTAGTTTAAATAAATTTCTGCATTTTAGCCATTTAATTATTTTTCCGCATTTATTGGTATTATAAAAAAAATGGTTAGTTTTAAAGAAAGAACTAGCGTTCCGAGTTCTTCGAATTCGGGGCGTTACATTACTGATGTAGTTTAATCAAGTTTCTCGATGTTAATCAAGTTTCTTACGGCTAAGTTACTTATTTTTTGTGTGAGATGTTATGGTATTGATTGCTCTTCATTTATTTGGCCATTAAATGTTGCGTTGTTTTGTAATTTGTATATATTTCGAATGGAAAATATAGATTTTAGAGCGGGTAACATCCACTCTAGGTTCCTTTAGGGGATATACCCCTACCCCTAGATAACCCTTTGAGTTATTTTCACAAAGTTTTATTGCTATAAATTGATTCTAATCGACATAGAGATATAGTAGTTGAATTGATTTATAAGGGGTCGGTTTGATGCGTGAGAGAGGTAACGAACTACTTTTGGAAAATCGGATTTAACACAGTTCGATAGGTAACTCAACTACTTGGGGCTTGAGAGACATTGAGTAAGAAAGTTTAAATGAAATCGACAGTCCCAACCATTCTCTTTCTATTTCCAAACCCATTTATGATAAGTCTTTATTTGCTTTCTTTTTACTCTCTTCTTATTCCAACGAAACTTCAAATGTATGTGTGTTATTTACATGTTTTTTGATAAGTTGACTTGTGAGAAATCAAATGATCACTCCTTGAGGGATCGATAACCAGACTTCTCGTCCACTTTATCACTTGTAACGACCCGTGCACTTGTGATAATTTCTACGTGCATTTGGAACATAATAACACCATTCCATTGAGGTTTGCATCAATTGATATTAGATCTCAGGCTCTAAATTTCGGTAACTATCCTTTTAGTTTTAGTTTGTCTTTTCATCACTTGTAAGGTCTTAGATCTTTTCTGTCATCGTTTTTTAGTCGTGTTATTATTTTTATTTTATTTTCGTATTAGTGCCCCCAAAAATATTTCTTTTAAATGATTTAAAAAAAAAGTATCATAAGAAAAACAAATTTAAGTTCCTAGTTTATAGGAATTTAGTCCAATCTATTGACTAGAGTATATTTATTGGAGAAAATTGTCAGGATTTTGGGGGTAGACACTACAAATAGTTGGTTAAGCTAAGCAATATTGTCTCGCCTAAATTTTGCTTGCTTGGTTCATTTTGTAACGGAGATTGAGTGGGAAAAGACAGAGTGGGTGACATTATTATTTGGTAAAAGCCAAAACTTGAATGATACCCAAGAGATAAATACATGAGGACATTTCTACACACTAGTGCACACCATGTCTAATAAAAAATCTATTGCAGGTCATGAACGAATGGCTGTAATAATGGATGATCTCTGAATGGTAATGAATGAGGTTGAGCAGAGGCAGACTCGTCAGATGAAGGCAATGTTGGAGGAATCTATTACTGATAAAGTAGCTTGAGAGCAAATTCAATGAAGACCATGGATGATAGACAGAGGAAACCTAGATTTGATCGAGGGCTGATAAGCGAGACGAGGACACAGACGATTAGGTAAATTAGAAGGACCAAAGAGAAGAACGGGAAAGAAACAAAGACAAGGGAGATCCCAAAATTGTGAAAATAAAAGTGCTTAAATTTGAAGCCAAGATAGATTTGGAGATCTACCTAAGTTGGGAGCATCAGGTAGACTTTGCGTTTGACTACCATCAAATTCTTTAAATGCGAAAGGTGTAGTTGTTAGTGAAGGAATTCACAGTGTATGCATTTAGTTCACGGAAACAACTAGCAACCGTACGGTGTCGGAATTTGGAAAGTCCCGGTGAGACTTGGGAGGAGTTGAAAGTGATCATGAGGAGGAGATTTGGGCCATCACACTGCTACAGAGAGGTATATCAGAGGTTACAAACTCTAACTCAATGGGGACAGAGTGCAGAGGAATATAACTAGGAAATGGAGGGTCTAATGACTAGAGCTAATATAGTGGAGGAAGAAGTCACCATGGCGCTATTTTTGAGTGGTTTGAACCAGGAGATTGCAAGTTATACAAAACTACAAGATTACACAGAAGAGTTGATCACAAAACCATGGAGGTAGAGAAATAAATTAAGAGGAGTAGACCTCAAGCGGGAGTAAAAACAACTTTGGGAAGTTAAAGTGGATTGACGATAAAAATGATAGAGCTGTTTGGAAAGGAAAGAGTGAACTGCTAAAAGCTATGCAGGTTGTGGATAATAAAGGCAAAGAAGAAATATGAGAGCCACCAAATAGGAACCGAGACATTAAATGTTTCAAGTGTTAAGGGTTTGGGCATATTGCATCCGAATGTCCAAATAGGTGTACGATCTTGGTGAGGGGTGATGGGAAAGTAAAGGCTGAAGATGAGGGGATGAGATTCCATTCACAGAAAAAGCTAAAGGGGAGGTAGGTGACAAGTACGTTATGCCAGTTCCATAGCCCCTGGTTACATTAAGAGCCCTTAGCACACAAACGAAGGTAGATAAGGCAACACTGCAAACGGAGAACATCTTTCACACATGATATTGGGTAAATGGTAAGCCTTGTAGTCTTATTATTGATAGAGGTAGTTGTACTAACGTAGCTAGTACTATATTTGTGGAAAAATGGGATTACCTCGACTCAAATACCCAAAACCATAGAGGCTCCAATGGCTTAATGATTCAAGATAAGTAAGGGTGAATAAATAGATACTAGTACATTTTACCATTGGACCCTATTCCGAAGAGATTTTTTTGATGTGGTTCTAATGCACGCCACACATGCTTTATTGGGAATGCGAAAGACAAGCACTACATGATAGATATAGAAATCAATATAGTTTCAAAATGAATTGAACACCCATTGTACTTGCTTCTTTGACACCATAGCAAGCTTATGAAGACCAGTTGAAGCTAAAAAATGAGGTAAAAGAGAGAAAAAAAGAAAAGGAAAATGAAAAATGAGAGTTGAGTGGAAAAGTGAGAGAAAATGTAGAAGGAGAGGTAGGTGATAAGAAACCGGGAGGAAAAAGAGTGAGTGTTTATTTGCTAAAAAAACATATTTCAAGGGCCCTTTAGGAAAAGAAACAACTTGTTTTGTTGGTGCACAAAGAATCCCACCTTATACCTAACACTAATCATGAATCACTCCCCAGTGTGGTTATTTTTCTTGTGCGGGAGTTTGAAGATGTGCTATCGAATGTGTCGCCAAGTAGATTGCCACTAAGTCGATGAATTGTGCATCGGATTGACTTTGTACGCATAACAGCGATTCCAAATTGCCACATTTATTGAAACAACTCGAAGGAAACAAATGAGTTGCAAAACCAAGTGGCAGATCTCATGAGTAGAGGGTACATTAGAGAGAGAATGAGCCCATGTGATGTACGAGTGTTGCGTGTGCCCAGGAAAGATGGTTTGCGGAGGATGTATGTTCATTGTAGAGCCATAATGATACAATCTGGGAGCCACGGACGAAAATGAAGAAGAATTCAAAGTTGGGTCAGGTTGAAAATTGCCAATGGAGGCCCAAAATTGATCAAGAAGGGTCCAAGAGAGAGTTCTCAGGCTCAAATAACATTAAGAAGTCGTTTCGAGGGAAAATTGAAAAAGAATCAATATTTGAGGGCGAATTCGGTGAAAATAAAAGTCGAATTTCAAAATTTCTATTTCTTGAAGAATCGAAGCCCTCTTCGTCTAGGTTCTAACACACTTTGAATCAGCTCAATCAGAGTTTGGGATCAAAAGTTATGATGAAAACATTGAACATTGAACACCTGGTCGCCTCGAAGGCATGCGATCTCGCATGCTTGACCGGATGGTACAGGAAATGAAGTTGGGCAAATTTTAACCCGAGCCGTACCTAAGGAATTCACCGCTGTGAGTAATACTTGATCGCATGGGCAAATTCTGGCCTCCTCTTTTTTTCCCTTTTCCATTTAGAACTTGATTTTTACCATACTTATTATTTTCACATTTTTAGGTATTTTCGTGATGTGTAAGTCTTGTGGGTATCTAGCACTATAAATATCCACCTGTTTCATAGTAAGAGCAGCTTTTGTTTTTTTTACTATTGAATAAAATTGAAAAAGTTTTCTAATCCTTTGTCCTTAATGGGCTCTTGGAGAATTTTTGTTATTCACTTATTAAGAGTTGTGATCGATCTCTTCTGGCGTGAACACGATTTGGGTTCATTTATGGTCCAATCTCTATTTTGATCAATACAAGTACTGAATTGATGATCGTGGGTTAGATCTATTTATTGCCCAGAGCAACTGCTGAGCTTATGATATGGTGTTCAAAATTTACATATCTACTGGTGAAATATTACATCCAGTGCATGGTGAAGCATGGAAGCATTTTGATAGAAGTTATCCTCAATTTAGCCTTTGCTGCGCAATGTCCAACTAGGTCTATGCACAGATGGTATTAGTCCTATCAACATATGGGGTGCACCATACTCGTGTTGGCTGGTCATTATCACAGTCTACAATCTTGATGGCTGTTCGTTGGCGTGTTGTCGCAGTACGCCAAAATTTATTTTATTTCCTTACTCGGTTTCAAAACTACAAATTAATGTAGAAGTGGCAAGTAAGGGTCGAACCCAAGAAGAACAGTGTTTGATCTAGTTGTTTTTATCAATTAATACAGAAAAGGGGGTTTTGTGAAGTTGAATGCAATTCGAAAATAAAATTACAAAATAAAAGAGATGAAAATGAAACAATTGAAGATATATCTAGTTCTCGGGTTCGGTTGTGTCAACATCTTGTGTTTATCTTTCCTATGCAACGTGTACTATCCCTTCTTCAATTTATCAACTCCAATTAATCAATACGATCTGATTAACGAATTCTTCCTTAAGTGTATTAAATTAAAGTGAGTTCTTTAACTTAACGTCTAGCTATTGGATAATCCTAAACAAGTTCTTAGGATTTAATGCAACGCTAGTGTGCAACGAACAAGAAGAATGAGTTGAATTAGATGATCAATTTCACAAACTTGAATTAATACATCTAAGTTGATTTATTAACAAATATGCCACGACATTCGTTTTGCTCTTTGTGGATTGGAATCTAGTGACAATTACGGATCAAAAGTTCCAATCCTAGCACATCACTTGAACTTAAAGATTAATTGATTCAATTGGCCAAAGTGAATGCAATAATCACATAAAATCAAAACGGGTTTAAAAGCATAACAAATCAACAAATTGAAGTAGAAGAATAGATAAAACGTTAGCAAAGAGTTAGAAAAGATAACAACATGATAATTGAACACAACGTCCCCCTCGAACTAGATAGAGAAATCTAACTACTCATATTAGCGGGTATCACCACTGCCATATGATAGATTATACTTTACTATCTCAAGTAATATATGCAAACTACAGAAATCACGTAAATAATGCTAAGAATTAAATAGAGAAGTCTTACTACTCATATATGCGGGTTAAATACTTATAACAGTATGCAGTGTATCACCTCTACAATATATGAGAAATTATCTTTCTCAAACATGAAAAATAAAAGAAGAAGAGAAATTAGTGAAGAAATGCTCCGCTAATCATATTCACGGCCGAAGTATCGTCGATTGATTATTCGAACCTAAATTTAGGTTTTTACTTCCGCCGGAATATGAAAAACTAAGAGCTTTGAAGCTAGAACTAAGAACAAATGATGAAGAGAATTTTATTGATGAGAAAATTGGAGAGAATCACAAGCTAATTCTCTCTACAAGTTGTGTGATTCAAGCTTGGAAATGCCTCTATTTATAGGCAAAATATTACACCAAAAAATATTTAAAAATCATAAAAGTCTTCCTTCATGAGTCTATTGTGGTGTGCTCAAGTTTTTTTTATCTCTAAGAAGTCAAGAAAATACCAAAAAACACGTTTTATGGTAGGTGGAGTCCATTGGTCAAAATCTGCGATGGTGTCGGCGTGACTCAGTCACCGCCTTGTTTGATCGAGTCGCGTCGATTCGACTAGTCATGCGTAGCAGAAGAGACCAGAGGGCGGTTGCGGGCGTGACTTCGATCCTGTCTGATCGAGCATGATTGGGCGTGACTCGAGTCACTTGCGGCGCGACTTCGATCACGTCGTCGCGGTGACTCGAGTCACCCGAGTCACCATTGCACACCAAGTCCCTCGACTTTTGAATGTTCTTCATTTTGGTCCTTGACAAATTGCATTTTGGTCCTCCAACTTTTTGAAAAGATTCACTTTGGTCCCCAGGCTTTTGAAAAGTTGCACTTTGGTCCCCAACAGTTTTGGCTTTGACGCTTTTAGTCCTTTTTCTTCAAATGGCCATAACTTTCACTAGGAATATCCGATTTGAGATCCGGAAAAAGTTTGGGAATCCTCTTTTGATGTTCTTCGAATTTGGCACAATAAAAATTGTAAAAACAACTTTTCATAAAATTGCATCGGAGGTCCTCCATCTTTGATTCGCTTGCCTTTTTGGTCTCGAGTTTCCGTTTTCATCCGATTTTCATCCATTTTGACTCCTTTTGATTCTTTGTGACCCTAAACACCACAATAAAGGAAAAACACATAAAACGGAACATATAACACTAATAAAACACACAAACACGTAAAATAGAAGAGTTATTTAAGTGCTTTTCTAGCACTTATCAAACTCCCCCACACTTAGACTGTTGTTAAGCCCTCGAACAACAACCATCTGACACAAAACAACACAATGATTTTACATGAGATAAACAACTTTAAACATTGAAATCCTTCTACTGAGATAGTGACTTGCTTAATCAACATTCTCCCGAACCATGAAAATTTCACTTCTTCTCAAATACACAATGACTTGTGAGTGTGTGCATTTAAGGTTATCATCCCATCACTAATTGGAACCAAATGAAAGCTTACGATGTTCTATCCAAATCTGACCCGAAGTGGTCAAATATTTCCTTTCATCTCTCGTGATCCCACTCTTATTTTACAATGATTCCCATGGATCCTAAAATTACTCGATTCACCAAAATCATCAACAGATTAGCACTGCAAAGAAAAAAAAAAGGGCATGGCGGTGTTTTATCGCAAATATGTCTTCAATTTAAAGAGTGTTTAGATTTGGGCACTTCAAACCACTTTGAGGAATTTATTTATCAAACTTCACACTTGGGTAACTATCACATTTCTTGCGATTTTCCTTTTTTTTCTTTTTTTTTTTTTTTTTTGAAGAAGAAGAAGAGTTTTGCAATTTTCTTTTCACTTTTACCCCACAGTAGCTTTCACACTACCCCTTTCATTGGAAGCGACCTTCTTCACCCATTCGAGGTGACGGCTTCACACTCTGAGGCGAGTAGCTCTTTCTGTGGTCCCTCTCCTTATTTCAACATAAAAGTAAAATTCATTCTCGATAAGTCAATGCTTTTTCCAAACTTTTTAAACTCTGTCAATAAAAGACACATTCACAAAAAGCAGATACCATGCGATTATAACTCAGCCTTGCTAACAATTGATGTTTCGAGGTTACTTTGAGCGGGGCGAATGGATAGAAAAAGAAAAGAAAAAGTTAGTTTACTATGGTCTAGAAAGTTAGAAAAAAATCAACATTTTCAACCTTCAATTTGTGTTCCAGGAGAATGATAGTAAATTACCTTATAAAGCGTGCTCGAGGTAATTTTAGCTTGACTATCTTGAGAGAAGAATAGAACACAACAAATTGATTTTTTTTAGGATCCTGGCGAGCTTTAGCTAAATCACGCAAATTAAGCTCAATCATATTCAAAAGTTGCTATCTCGTGCAAAATTGTAGACACAAAAAAACAATCACACGCAGACCACAATATGCCACTCCCCCACACTTAAATTCTACATTGTCCCCAATGTAGAAATATAAATAGCATGTAAAAGAGAAGAAATGGAAACTCCCATATGGTAAGCCAAGAAGTAGTAGCCGCCATAGGTTGTCGACTTTGCACACTAAAAACTGACACAAGAACACAAAAAAAACAATTAAAAATAACAATATGTACACGTAGTTGTGATTGTGGCTCACATCTTCCTCTGGTTTTACATCCAGAAATGGCTTAAACGCCTTCTATGAGTCGGGGATAGGCTTTCCATCCAGTTTTCTTATAGACTGGCAAACAGGGTCTTTTAAAGTCAGATTCCCAAGACTATATCGTTCTCGTTCCTTTTTAAATTCACTCCACAGATTGAGAAGTTCGATTTGCACCATTCCACTAGGATGCGTCTCAAGAGTTTGATGGATATCATCCAAAGACTCCTTACTCATGCCATCCTTAATGAAACATATTTTATCTTCTCGATTTGTGGACACAAATCCAATGGAACGGTTACCTGAGTTGCAGGTCCATCGAGTGCATTTATAAGGTCATCTAGCACATTTATAGCACACATTCATTCTTTTTGCCCTTCGTTTCTTGGTAAAATTACTTTTGCCTAACCTTGGTGCATATTTAGTACTTAAAGCTGACATTTCACCTCCTAATCGGACATTTGCTTCAATCAACCAATGGATATCCTCAGGCATTTCCTTTTCCATCAACATTTTTAACCGTCCCATTCTAGAATAGTAAATCTCTTTCAAAGCATTCAAAGGCAGTGACGGATAATACTTGTGGATTTTGGAAAGTTTGGTATCCATTGAAAATGCAAGAGTTTTGAAGAAGTAGAAGAAAAGAGAGTGCTTAGGTTGCCTCCTAAGTAGCGCCTTTGTTTATAGTCGTTGGCTCGACTATAAATTTTTTTTTTTTAGTTACGTAACACACGAGAGAAAAAGAAACACTGAAGTAATAAAATTAAAACCATCAAAATCAATAAGCATAGTAGATTATCACACTCTTTCATATTTTCAAAGATACTGAAGAAGGAAAAAAATAAGAAAATTTGAATTACATAATCAATTAATATTAAGAAAAGACATATATATACAAAAATATCACACACTTCCATACTATAAGAAAAATAAAATAAATAGAAAGACGAAGAAGACGGTGAAGAAGAAAGAAATTACCTAATCACTGCTAGAAAGAAGTACTCACTGAAAATGAAGATTGTGGTTGTGGTTTCGAGTGGAGAATGATCTACGATTTATAGTCAAAGTGGGCCTTTGTTTCAACCGACAATCGTGCATGCAGAGTGTCTTTGTAAAGAGTGCGTTAGAGTGGGCATCAGAGAAAGCAGCGTTTGACGGATTTTTCCGTTATCAATAATTAAACCCCACTCTTTCCGTGTCGCGCTAATCACCGAATTATGGGCTATCACGTCTCTTCTCAAATAATTGAGTCTCCTTTCTGCAGTTGTAAAATACTATCTTTCTTCATACGCTAGATAAAAAAAATTGAGAAATAAAAACAAAAACATGAAAATTCAAAAGAAAAATAAAAATGCGAGAAAATGCTTGGGTTGCCTCCCAAGAAGCGCTTTTGTTTAAAGTCGTTAGCTCGACTAAATTTTTTTAAAGTTAACTAATAAAAACAACTAAATTGGTTAACCGTTCACGAACGGCGCCAAAAACTTAGGCGTCTTTGTCGCGATGCGCCAAAATTTATTTTATTTCCTTACTGGATTTCAAAACTACAAATTAATGTAGAAGTGGTAAGTAAGGGTCGAACCCAAGAAGAACGGTGTTTGATCTAGTTGTTTTTATCAATTAATACAGAAAATGGGGTTTTGTGAAGTTGAATGCAATTCGAAAATAAAATTACAAAATACAAGAGATGAAAATGAAACAATTGAAGATATATCTAGTTCTCGGGTTCGGTTGTATCAACATCTTGTGTTTATCTTTCCTATGCAACGTGTACTATCCCTTCTTCAATTTATCAACTCCAATTAATCAATACGATCTGATTAACGAATTCTTCCTTAAGTGTATTAAATTAAAGTGAGTTCTTTAACTTAACGTCTAGCTATTGGATAATCCTAAACAAGTTCTTAGGATTTAATGCAACGCTAGTGTGAAATGAACAAAAAGAATGAGTTGAATTAGATGATCAATTTCACAAACTTGAATTAATACATCTAAGTTGATTTATTTACAAATATGCACGACATTCGTTTGCTACTGTGGATTGGAATCTAGTGACAATTACGAATCAAAAGTTCCAATCCTAGCACATAACTTGAACTTAAAGATTAATTGATTCAATTGGCCAAAGTGAATGCAATAATCACATAAATTCAAAACGGGTTTAAAAGCATAACAAATCAACAAATTGAAGTAGAAGAATAGATAAAACGTTAGCAAAGAGCTAGAAAAGATAACAACATGATAATTGAACACAACGTCCCCCTTGAACTAGATAGAGAAGTCTAACTACTCATATTAGCGGGTATCACCACTGCTATATGATAGATTATACTTCACTATCTCAAGTAATATATGCAAACTATAGAAATCACGTAAATAATGCTAAGAATTAAATAGAGAAGTCTAACTCTTGATATATCTTGGGTTAAATACTTATAGCATGCGTAACTGTATCACCTCTGCAATATATGAGAAATTATCTTTCTCAAACATGAAAAATAAAAGAAGAAGAGAAATTAGTGAAGAAATGCTCCGCTAATCATATTCACGGCCGAAGTATCGTCGATTGATTATTCGAACCTAAATTTAGGTTTTTACTTCCGCCGGAATATGAAAAACTAAGAGCTTTCAAGCTAGAACTAAGAACAAATAATGAAGAGAATTTTATTGAGGAGAAAATTGGAGAGAATCACAAGCTAATTCTCTCTACAAGTTGTGTGATTAAAGCTTGGAAATGCCTTTATTTATAGGCAAAATATTACACCAAAAATATTTAAAAATCATAAAAGTCTTCCTTCATGAGTCTATTGTGGTGTCTTTCCGAGTTTTTTTATCTCTAAGAAGTCAGAAAATACCAAAAAACGCGTTTTATGGTAGGTGGAGTCCACCGTCAAAATCTGCGGTGGTGTCGGCGTGACTCGAGTCACCGTGTGTGATCGAAGTCACCGTAGCGATTCTGCTAGTCATGCCGTGGCAGAGGACCAGGGGGCAGTTCTGGCGTGACTCGATCACTTACGGCGTGATCGAGCATGATTGGGCGTGACTCGAGTCACTTGCGGCGACTTCGATCCACGTCTTGGCGATGACTCGAGTCACCCGAGTCACCGGAAATTGCACACCAAGTCCTCAACTTTTGAATGTTCGTCATTTTGGTCCTTGACAAATTGCATTTTGGTCATCCAACTTTTTGAAAAGATTCACTTTGGTCCCCAGGCTTTTTAAAAGTTGCACTTTGGTCCCCAACAGTTTTGGCTTTGACGCTTTTAGTCCTTTTTCTTCAAATGGCCATAACTTTCACTAGGAAACTCCGATTTGAGATCCGGAAAAAGTTTGGGAATCCTCTTTTGATGTTGTTCGACTTTGGCACAAGAAAAATTGTAAAAAAAACTTTTCATTAAATTGCATCGGAGGTCCTCCATCTTTGATTCGCTTGCCTTTTTGGTCTCGAGTTTCCGTTTTCATCCGATTTTCATCCATTTTGACTCTTTTTGATTCTTTGTGACCCTAAACACCAAAATAAAGGAAAAACACATAAAACGGAACATATAACACTAATAAAACACACAAACACGTAAAATAGAAGAGTTATTTAAGTGCTTTTCTAGCACTTATCAGTCGTAACCAACAAATAATAAATATAATTTTCCCCACTTGATTTTAAAATAAGTATAGTAGCGGGAAGTGAGGGTCGAACCCAAGAGAACGGTGTAAAACTAGTTAAAGTGTGCTAATTAATGATTGGGGGGAAGTGGTTGGCAATTGAAGTAAAAACTAGATTTAAAAATAAATAACAATGCAAAGAATAATTAATAGAGAGACTCAATAAAGAGAAAACCACCTAGCTCATCGGTTCAATCAAGTCTCCACTTGCACATCCAATTAATCATAATGCATTCCTACTCTCTAGTCAAATTAATAACACTGAGCAATCAACAAGTTCTGACTACCCGAATTTTTCCTAATTCAATTAACTGAGACAAGCTCTTCAATTAATCCTAACCAATTGAATAACCTAGATTAAGCTCTCTACGTTTAAGGCAATGGTTGCATTTATCACTAGGAAAAAAGGCTAAACTAAGCAACAATCACACAAGCTCGAATTGTTTAACTTCGGGTTTGTTAATCCTAACGATGCGCGACCGTTAGCTGCTACGCATGAATTAGAGAATCAACAATTACGGATTGAAAACTAATCCTAGCAATAGATCTAAAGAAATTCAAATAAACTGGACAGATCTAAATAAACTTCAATAAATCTTTAAAATTCAGATCCGAATAACAAACCAATTTAATAATAGAGAGTAGAAAACAACGTTACTGAACGATTAATTGAATAACAAGCTTTAACTACGACATCCCCTTTGAGCGAGATGAATGAATTTAGCCTCTCATGCTGGTGTGAATGTAACGACCCGTCTTTTCTTACCCGAACGAAACACATTTCATTTGTACTTTCAAAAGCGGAAGCATTTATATACATATATATATACATATCAAAACATATTTTGTTCGTTCACTTAAACTAGTACAATATAAACAAACAAAACGCGGCCGCAGGATGTTTAGGTTTCCCCCTTCTTCCTCACATCCCACATCACGCTCGGGAGGATCCCCCACCACCACCTGCACATAAAACATCAATATACAACATAATGAGCCACGGGGACTCAGTAGGCAATAGATGCAAATGCTAATGCATGTCATGTTTATGCTTTGGGCGGTTATAGATCCTGTGCTTACAAAGGCGCCGTAACATCATTGGCCGCCCATAAAGGTTCTTTTACGCTTTCTTGGCCCGTCGTAATGGCCGTCCCCCAAAGGTTCTTTTACGCTTTGAAGCTAGTGGGCCGTCGTCTAAAGGTTCTTTTACGCTTTAAACCGCCCGTAACATCATACATATTGTAAGCACACAATCTACAACCCATATATGCATGATCATACTTTCATGTTACACATACTTCACCCTCTTACCATTTAGCTCATATGCTCTTCATCATATCATAGCTCATCTTGCATCTACCATGGTAACATAGCATCATATAGATAATATCATCTAGCAACATAACATAGTATAGCAAACCCTACCATAACATAACCTATCTCTTCACCTAACATAGCATACCATAACTTCTTCCACATAGTTTCATATCATTACATTAGCTAACATATAGCATGTAGGATAACACATATATTTACTCATCTACTACCTACTTCAAAAGGCAAGAAAGCAAGCTGATGGATTGGTTGGATACTTCTTCTTCTCCCTTTCCTTTCTTCTTCCCTTCCTCTTGTTGATTCTGAGATGGCAACTAGAAGTGATTAAATGATCTTCAAGCCAAAAGTCATGTAAAATCCTTGGAATCACCTTTGAGAGTGTTCTCTAGAGTTTTGGGGAGGTTAGGGTCAAAAATGAGGGTAAATGGCCGAGCAAACGTGTATAAACCCTATCCAACAGTTTCTGCCGACTTAAAATTACGGCCGTAAATCTCCCTGTTACGGCCGTAAATTACAAAATTACAGTAGTAACCATAAAATTACGGCCGTGGCCGGGCACACGCGACCGCGCTTCGGTCCACGCGACCAGCGAAGAATCAGCCCTTAACCATCACTCGACTTACGGTAGTAACCATAAGACTTACGGTAGTAAATATCACATTCTGACAGTAAATACTTAAATTACGGTCGTAAATCCCAATTTTCTGCATTTCTCTTCCGGCTCATTCTTGGCGACCATACCTAGTTCCAACATACATGGGGCAACCCAAAACACATCCTAAACATGTCATACCAATCAACACCATCTCCCGGCACATTCACATCATCACGACCCATTCCCAAAAGCACAAACGATAAACATGCGAAATCATTTAAAATCGTGACGAGATTTTGGCGGGGCGTTACAATTTCCCCTCCTTAAAAGAATTTCGTCCTCGAAATTGGATGTACTCACTTCTCACTTGCCCTACCCCACCAGTATCATGCTATACATGTATCCGATTACATTCCAGTGCCACATATAAACATAGGGAAGAGAAGAAAACGATACCTGAAATATCATCTACGGCCTCGGAGTGAGTAAGAGCAAACACTTGTCCAGTAAGTTGAGGTTTCGACGTTTGGTTCTCTCGTTCCGGACAATGATAACTCATGTGCCCTTCTTTCCCGCAGGCATAACATCGGCCCGTGCCGTAATAACATCGGCCCTCATGCTTCTTCCCACAAGTCGGACATGTAGGAAAAGATAAAGGACCCGTCCCTCTCTTTGGTGAAGGGTGGGACGAAGATTCATTCCCTAGCGGTCGTTTGTTACTCCCTCCTTGGTCTTTTTCATACACATTCCTTTCCCTATTGCTCAATGAGGAACTCTGTGATGAGAATGTCTGTCTTTGAGCCGGTTGTGCACGTTGAACCGATTTATCAACTACCCGACTAGCTTGGGCAATCCTTGCTTCGCACGCTTAACCAAATCGCCCGTTCTATCACCTCGGTATAACTTGTAGTGGCCGTACTCGATTAGCGAACATCCCTAGCTAGTATGGGCTTTAACCCTACAATAAACCGTGCAACTTTTCTAGCGGGAGTATCAACCATGTGCACATAAACCGAGCAAGCTCATCGAATTTCTTCTTGTACTCATGCAGCGATCTATCACCTTGTTGCAGCAAGATAAACTCATCTAATTTCTCATTACGAGCTGCGTCGGAAAAATACTTCGCTCGAAACCTTATGCGTAAATCAGTCCATGATATTTCATTTGCTTCACACCGCCCTTAGTATAGTATCCCACCAAAACCCCGCGGAATCCCGAAGCATAAAAGTAAGCGCGATTTACCTTTTCAGACTCAGGAATGTGAGCATATTCAAACATCCGTTCTATTGTCTGCACCCAATTCTCAGCTTCAATCGGATCTTTAGCATCCTCAAATATAGGGGGTTTCAATCGGCGAAAACGTTCGGTGGCTTGCTCCTTATCCCTTTCTTCACTTGTTTTCTCAACTCCCGAAGCATTTACAGAATTACTTCCACCTCCGTTATTGTTCACATTTCGTTCACTCATCACTTGTTGTATTACTGTGCACATTCTTTGTGGTATGCAGTTCTTTGTTCCACTAATCGTGTCAATCGTTCAAGAACTGCGGCTTGGTCGTCAGCCATCTAATATCATATGAAACACACCCATAAACGCATGCGGTAACCCATGTTCCCACCAACACATATCTACATCACATCCTCAGGCATACACCACACATACTCATGCACCACAAAACGTCTAACCGAATCATATCATGCATAACATAACTTAATACCATACCTACATATCATGTCATGAGAATATGAGAACATACACATTTCATAGTGGGGTGGCGGAGAGAATCCTTGGATGTAGAGGAATAAGGAGAAAACCTTGCTCTGATACCACCTGTAACGACCCGTCTTTTCTTACCCGAACGAAACACATTTCATTTGCACTTTCAAAAGCGGAAGCATTTATATACATATATATATACATATCAAAACATATTTTGTTCGTTCACTTAAACTAGTACAATATAAACAAACAAAACGCGGCCACAGGATGTTTAGGTTTCCCCTTCTTCCTCACATCCCACATCAAGGCTCGGGAGGATCCCCACCACCGTCAGCACATAAAACATCAATATACAACATAATGAGCCCACGGGGACTCATTAGGCAATAGATGCAAATGCTAATGCATGTCATGTTTATGCTTTGGGCCGGTTATAGATCCTGTGCTTACAAGCGCCGTAACATCATTGGCCGTCCATAAAGGTTCTTTACGCTTTGCTTGGCGCCGTCGTAATGGCCATCCCAAAGGTTCTTTTTACGCTTTAGCGTAGTGGGCCGTCGTCTAAAGGTTCTTTACGCTTTAAACCGCCGTAACATCATACATATTGTAAGCACACAATCTACAACCCATATATGCATGATCATACTTTCATGTTACACATACTTCACCCTCTTACCATTTAGCTCATATGCTCTTCATCATATCATAGCTCATCTTGCATCTACCATGGTAACATAGCATCATATACATAATATCATCTAGCAACATAACATAGTATAGCAAATCCTACCATAACATAACCTATCTCTTCACCTAACATAGCATACCATAACTTCTTCCACATAGTTTCATATCATAACATTAGCTAACATATAGCATGTAGGATAACACATATATTTACTCATCTACTACCTACTTCAAAAGGCAAGAAAGCAAGATGATGGATTGGTTGGATACTTCTTCTTCTCCCTTTCCTTTCTTCTTCCCTTCCTCTTGTTGATTCTAAGATGGCAACTAGAAGTGATTAAATGATCTTCAAGCCAAAACTCATGTAAAATCCTTGGAATCACCTTTGAGAGTGTTCTCTAGAGTTTTGGGGAGGTTAGGGTCAAAAATGAGGGCAAATGGCCGAGCAAACGTGTATAAACCCTATCCAACAGTTTCTGCCGACTTAAAATTACGGCCGTAAATCTCCCTGTTACGGCCGTAAATTCCAAAATTACGGCCGTAACCCTTAAAATTACGGCCGTAACTGGGCACACGCGACCGCGCTTCCGGTCACGCGACCAGCAGAGAATCAGCCCCTTAACCATCACTCCTGACTTACGCCCATAACCATAAGACTTACGGCCGTAAATATCACATTTACGGCCGTAAATACTTAAATTACGGCCGTAAATCCCAATTTTCTGCATTTCTCTTCCGGCTCATTCTTGGCGACCATACCTAGTTCCAACATACATGGGGCAACCCAAAACACATCCTAAACATGTCATACCAATCAACACCATCTCCCGGCACATTCACATCATCACGACCCATTCCCAAAAGCACAAACGATAAACATGCGAAATCATTTAAAATCGTGACGAGATTTTGGCGGGGCGTTACAGTGAAGATCCACGGTGATTGGTCTTGAATACGGCATCTAGATGTTCAACTTTTGTGGATTAGTTCTTCAGATCTCCTCTTCAATCTCCCCTTAGCTCTCTCTATGATGGAATCTATGTTTGCTGCCTTCTTCTCCCTTTTTAAGGATCAATTTTCGTGCATAGGACCCAAGCCCAAGTAGGTTTCACAACCCTAGTCAAAGTAGAAGTCCACGCGCGCTTAAAACTGGACAACCTGGCAGTGTTCGGTATTTTGTGCATAACTTCTTCGTCCGATATCCGATTGAGGTCATTCAAAATTCTGTGGAAACTAGGAAAAAATATCTGCAACTTTTCCTCAAATAGTCACGTCCAAATTCCACTTTTATCTGGGTCAAAACTCGTCCTCAATGTTTACCATATGTGCACTTTTTAGCCATTTTTCACTTCTTTTCACTTTTCTTGATCCTAAACACCACAAATAATAAAAGAAATAAAACAACACTTTTATATAAATAAAAGGCGATAAAGAGACGATACTTGGGAGATCTCTTAAGTGCATTTAAGCACTTATCAAATTCCCCCACACTTGAACCATTGTTCGTCCTCGAACAACGACACAAAACACAACACACAAAAACAGAAATAAAAGAACAACACAAAAATTAAAGTTACAGCCCACTTCTATTCAGCTCAAAAAGTTTCTCTACATAATTGGAGTGTGTTAGTGTGTGCTAGAGATGCAGTTTCCAATGCGCTCTGAACAGAAAAGAAAATTAAATTCACATCCCCATGTTCAATCCCTTACCAAACATGGCATTTATCCTCTCACCTCTCGTCGATTCACTTTTCATATCTAATCATAGGTTCCTACAAGGGTGTTAGTTTCACCACAATCGAACAAGTGTTAGCAAAGCGACGTGAGATATCCATGGCGAGCATTTTACTAGCATTATATCCCCAGTCTCAAGTCAAACAGATTAGCACCCAGACCTAGCAATTCAAACCACTCATAAGCGCATGTAATGGGAAAAGACCCTTACAAAGTTTTCGCTTAATTCACTCAAAAGTTTTTAAGGGTACAATTTCACTCAATTCACTGCGTGGATGACTCATTACCACATACTGCCCATATGTCAAACTGGTGCAAACAACTACACAAATGCAAGTAATGGTCTTCATTGGGTTGTAATGGGGTTTCGGGTTAGGTAGGATAAAAAGGAACATTTAGGCCCAATTAACAAAGGAATTCACAAGCAAGATGTATTTCAACACTACACTTTCCCTTCATCTTTCAAATCATCCTTTTCAATCCTCATTCTCAAGTTTTCTTTCTTTCTTTTTTCAGCTTCTTTTTCTCTGTTTTTTTTCATTTTTTTTCTCAATCTTTTCACAATTTTTTTTCTTTCTTTCCCCTTTTTTTTTCAAACCGACTACAACTCCATCCCGAGCTCTTTTTTTCTTTCAATCTCACTCCCACTACAACAAGATTGTTCTTTTCACATGATAACACACTTCTCTACACATCCTTCATTCATTCAAATATTTGTTGAAACAAGCTTGTGAGAACCCTTCAATAAAGGTTCAAATCATGGATAATATCAAAGAAGGGGTATATGGTATGTAATGTGGCTCAAATTTCAACAAAAAAGGTCAAGGCTCAAACCGGCTTCTATTGGTAAATTTATTATGGTGAGTCCTTTAAGAAAGCTAAACTTGGCTATCCTAGTGCATTTACTTTCTTTTGCATTTGAGTAGAGAAGCTACAACAACATGCACAACAAAGCAAATCTCGGAAGAGATCAATCACACAGGTCACACAATCAAAAAGATAAGAGCTATAACAAATAAAATATGCTCATAAGGCTCAATAGCTCACAAATTATGGTTCATGTGTATATTTCCCATCCATTAATGAAGTAAAGGTCATTGCTTAATCCTGGTTCCAAACTATCATTGGGCGTGTTGTCGCAGTACGCCAAAATTTATTTTATTTCCTTACCTGGTTTCAAAACTACAAATTAATGTAGAAGTGGTAAGTAAGGGTCGAACCCAAGAGGAACGGTGCTTAATCTAGTTGATTTTATCAATTAATATAGAAAAAGGGGGGTTTTGTGATATTTGAATAAAAATAGAAAATCGAACGTCAAAATAAAAGATTGAAATAAAACAATTGTACAAAATATCTAGTTCTCGGGTTCGGTTGTGTCAACAACTTATATTTATCTTTCCCATGCAATGTATTACTATTCCTTATTCAATTTATCAACTCTCAATTAACCAAGAAGCTCTGATTAACGAATTCTTCCTTAAGTGTATTAAATTAAAGTGAGTTCTTTAACTTAACATCTAGCTATTGGATAACCCTAAACAAATTCTTAGGATTTAATGCAAAGCTAGTGTGAAATGAACGGGAAGAATGAGTTGAATTAGATGAATAATTTCACAAACTCGAATTAATACATCTAAGTTGATTTGTTAATAAATATGCACGACATTCATTTGCTACTTTGGATTGGAATCTAGTGATAAGTACGGATCAAAAGTTCCAATCCTAGCAAGTAACTTGAATTTAAAGATTGATTGATTCAATTGGCCAAAGTGAATGCAATAATCAAATAAACTCAAAAACGGGTTTACAAGCATAACAAATCAACAAATTGAAGTAGAAGAATAGATAAAAGCGTTACTAAAGAGTTAGAAAAGATAACCACATGTTAGTTGAACACAACGTCCCCTCGAACTAGATAGAAAAGTCTAACTACTCATATTTGCGAGGGTTTCATACTTTTTAGCGAGTGTTCGCTGTATCACCACCACTATATGATAGATTATACGCAAATATAGAAAACAAGTAAATAAATGCTAAGAAATAAATAGAGAAATAAAAGGGAAAAGAGAAACTTATCGAAGAAATGATCCGCTAATCATATTCACAAACCAAGTATCGTTGATCGATTGAAGCCTTTATTTCTTCCTCAATGGAATATGAAAAACTAAGATCTTTCAAGCTAAAACTAAGAACAAATGAAGAACAGAATTTTATTGAAGAGAAAGTTGGAGAGAACTACTAGCTAATTCTCTTCCACTAAGTTGTGCATTTTCTTCCTTACAAATGCCTCTATTTATAGGCAAAATTTCACAAGAAAATATAATAAAAAAATTGTACAACTACTCCATTATGATTCCACTAATTTTTAACCACCAAATCATGATCTTAAATTGCTCCATTAGTTCAAATATTGTATCATGGTATAGGTAAGCATCTTGGCTGAATTGTGCAATTGGAATTTCCTTTTTGTGATATTTTAATAGAAAGTTATGAATTTTCTACCAAAACATGGCCCAAGAAATCCTCCATTCACATCACTCTCGGTTTTTCCCATTTTGGACCATGATATGATCCGAATCATTTGAAGAGGTAAACATCACAGTTGTAGCCCTCTGAGTGTCCGTTCCAACAATATAAAGTGCAGGTCAATCCAAACTGTGTACCAAAAGTTATGGTCAAATTACTGAACTGCGGCAGTAAATTCGAGCTGCTGATTTTTTACGCTTTGTCCTTTCTCTTCAAATGGCCATAACTTTCACTAGGAAACTCCGATTTGGGATCCGACAAAAATGTGGAAATCCTCTTTTGATATTCTTTCATATTGGCACAAGAAAAATTGTAAAAACAACTTTTCATAAAATTACATCGGAGGCTCTCCATCTTTGATTCGCTTGCATTTTGGTCCCGAGTTTCCGTTTTCATTCAATTTTCATCCATTTTGACTCATTTTGATTCTTTGTGACCATAAACACCACAATAAAGGAAAAACACATAAAACGGAAGATATAACACTAATAAAATACACAAATACATAAAATAGAAGAGTTATTTAAGTGCTTTTCGAGTACTTATCAAACTCCCCCACACTTAGACTGTTGTTAGCCTCTAACAACAACCCATATGATACCAAACAACACACGCGATTTTACATGAGATAAACAACTTTAAACATTGAAATCCAACTACAGATAATGACTTGCTTAATAAATAGTCTCCCGAACCATGAAAATTTCACTTCTTCTCAAATACACAATGGTTTGTGAGTGTGTGCAATTGAGGTTATCATCCCATCACTAACTGGAACCAAATGAAAGCTACGATGATCTATCCAAATCCTAACCCGAAATAGTCAAATATTTCCTTTCATCTCTCGTGATCCCACTCTTATTTTACAATGATCCCCATGGATCCTAAAAATTACTCTGTTCACCAAAAATCATCAACTATAGCACCGCAAAAAAAAAAAGGGCATGGCAGGTGTTTTATCGCAAATATGTCTTCAATTTAAAGAGTGTTTAGATTGAGCACTTCAAACCACTGAGGAAATTTATTTATCTAACTTCACACTTGGGTAGCTATCACATTTCTCGTGATTTTTTTTTAATGAAGAAGAAAAAGAAGAAGAAGAAGAGTTTTGCAATTTTCTTTTCAGGTTTTACCCCACAGGTAGCTTTCACACTAAACCCCTTTCATTGGAAGCAGCCTTCTTCACCCATTCGAGGTGACGGCTTCACACTCTGAGGTAGGTAGCTCTTTCCTGTGGTCCCTCTCCTTATTTCGAACATAAAAGTAAAATTCATTCTCAGCATAGGTCAATGCTTTTTCCAAACTTTTTAAACTCTATCAATAAAAGACACATTCACAAAAAACAGATACCATGCGATTATAACTCCACCTTGCTAACAATTGATGTTTCCAGGTTACTTTGAGCAGGACGAATGGATAGAAAAAAAAAAAAGGAAAAAGTAAGTTTACTATGGTCTAGAAAGTTAGAAAAAAAAATCAACATTTTCAACCTTCAATTTGTGTTCCAGAGAATGATAGTAAATTACCTATAAATGTGCTCAGATAAATTTGCCAGCTGTGCTTGGAGAAGAACAGAACACATTTTTTCTTTTTCGAGATCTTGTAGTTTCAGCTAAGTCACACAAATTAAGCTCAATCATATTCAAAAGTTGCTATCTCATGCAAAATCGTCGACACAAATAAAAAAAAATCACACGCAGACCACAATATGCCACTCCCCCACACTTAAATTCTACATTGTCCCCAATGTAGAAATATAGAAAGCATGAAAACGAGAAGAAATAGAAACTCCCCTATAGTAAGCAATGAGTCGTGCCGATTTTGGGGATGGTGGTTGCACAATGTAGCACTTCTGAGGAATACTTCGACAATCCAAGAGCAAGAGACCTGCAATCAACATATTTACAGAACAAGAAAAACAACAGCTGAAAATATTTTGGTTTTTTTTTTTGTGATGAAGAGAAATTTATATACAAAGCGACTTTGGGAGTTGACAACCCTCTGAACATCTTGCAGTAGTATTCACATCAAATTAATGATATGATTCCATCAAGTCTGATCCGCATGGAAACTATCTCAATCAAAGATACTCTCTACAAAACAGGTTTGACAACCAACCTTAATGAAAAGGTCCTCCATATCGCCACATGACACATAGGTATGTTTACCATTCAATAAAGAACAGCCCCACAGAACCAACAAATGGGAGAACATTTAGAGCAGAACGTCCAACTTAGACACTTCTCAAACGAATGAGACGTAGTTTTACATCTTCGGATGGGTGCTAATGATCACGCTCAAAGTTCTTTGCTCAATGGTTAGGCCATCGAGTTTGGTTTCCAACAGACGTTGTCGTTGTTCCAACAAATTATCAAACTCTCTCGCACTGATTGCGAGCTGGTTGTTTCTCCTGATAGACTTTTCGGCCCTGCACCTAATCGGTCAATCCTTGAAGAAAACAACATGTCTATATTGTGAATAAGTTTGATTTCGAGTACAATGAGGTCCCTCTAATAGCTTTCCACATTTAAAGCAACTTTTAAGGCACTTAGCACGTCGTTTGCGAGCAGATCGGGATGACCCTGCCCCCAAAAGCTATGACGTTCCAAAGGGAATGCTCATACTTGTCAACAAGTCGAACAATCTGAATCTTGATATCAAGAGGCATAGAGAAAGAGTCGAGTACTTGTAGAAGAGCAACAATACGTAGAGGGGATGCCATAAAAGAAATGAAAATTCAGTGCACTTTGAGGTATCGCATAAAGACTTGAAAGAAGAAGGTTAATAGAAGAGAATACAGTTCTTTAAGGTCTACCGAAAAGACCAGTTTAACGCCTTTGGGCGAGATACATAAACCGGTATCCATGGTATTTTTTTCTTTTTTTTTCCTTTTTTGTTTATTCCAGAGCGCAACACGATGTGTTTCCAGAGTTAACTCCGTATTCTACCATCCTCAAGTTAGCTATTCCACATTCATAAACTTAACTCTAAATCCAATTCATTCGGATCTCTTTTTCTTTCGCTTAATTCCTCGCCAATTGATGATGTGCACTTCTACATGCATTTGTGGTACATAAGCTTCTAATTTCTCCAATAATTCCTCAATTGATGGTGTAATAAAAATCATTTTTAAAGTATTAGGAGAAATCGACTTTGATGAGCAAAAATTCGAGAATGCCAATAAACCATTGAAATGGTTTTGAATGTTTAAAAGACCAATTGGCTCAGTGTAGATTCAACGTGGCCCAAGAAATTGTGCAAAAGATCATGCTCCAAAGTTTCAAAACCCCACAGTATCACGATAAAAGCATCCGAATGCATTATCATCGATGTTAAGCATTCAAACAACGATTTAGCCTTTACCTCAACGCCGATGGTTCTACCATACACTGCTTTTAGAGGTGGCACAAGAATACCAATCACTGCTGATCCTCGTGACGCACGCAGATTGAACGGCACACCCTATCACCCATGGTAACCTCCTCCAGATATTATCTTGCCCTTTCGATCTCCAAGCACTGCTCCACTTCGACATCGGTGCTAGAAGCGTTGGTTGTCCTGCATTGATTCCACCAAAGAGACTTATGACCCTCAATGTCCTCTTTAAACTCCCAGCTAAGTAGTAGCCTCCATAGGTTGTCGATTTTGCACACTAAAAACTCGACACAAGAACACAAAACAATTAAAAACAACAATATGTACATGTAGCTGTGATTGTGGCTCACATCTTCCTTTGGTTTTACGTCCAGAAACGGGTTAAACGCCTTCTATGAGTCGGGGATAGGCTTCCCATCAAGTTTTCTTATAGACTCGCAAACAGGTCTTTTAAAGTCAGATTCCCAAGACTATATCATTCTCGTTCCTTTTTAAATTCACTCCACAGATTGAGAAGTTCAATTTGCACCATTCCACTAGGATGCGTCTCAAGAGTTTGATGGATATCATCCAAAGACTCCTTACTCATGCCATCCTTAATGAAATGTATTTTATCTTTTCGATTTGTGGACACAAATCCAATGGAACGGTTACCTGAGTTGCAGGTCCATCGAATGCATTTATATGGCCATCTAGCACATTTATAGCACACATTCATTCTTTTTGCTCTTCGTTTCTTGGAAAATTTACTTTTGCCTAACCCTGGTGCATATTTAGTACTTAAAGTCGGCATTTCACCTCCTAATCTGACCTTTGCTTCACCAACCAACGGATATCCTCAGCATTTCCTTTTCCATCAACATTTTTAACCGTCCTACTCTAGAATAGTAAATCTCTTTCAAAGCATTCAAAGGCAATGACGGATAATATTTGTGGATTTTGGAAAATTTGTTATCCATTGAAAATTCAAGTGTTTTGGAGAAGTAGAAGAAAAGAGAGTGCTTAGGTTGCCTCCTAAGTAGCGCCTTTGTTTATAGTCGTTGGCTCGACTATAAAAAAATTTTTTTTTTTTAGTTACGTAACACACGAGAGAAAAAGAAACACTGAAGAAATAATATTAAAACCATCAAAATCAATAAGTATAGCAAATTATCACTCTCCCATATTTTCACAGATATTGAAGAAGGAAAAAAAATAAGAAAATTTTAATTACATAATCAATTAATATAAGGAAAAGACATATATATACAAAAATATCACACACATCCATGCTATAAGAAAAACAAATAAAAAGAAAAGAGAAAGAATAAGAAAAATAAATCAGGAAGAGAAGAAAATTACCTAATAACTGCTAGAAAGGAGCACTCACAGAGTAATTGAAATTGTGGTTGTAGTTTCAAGTGGAGAATGATCTGGATTTATAGTCAAATGAGCATTGTTTCAACCGACAACCATGCATGTAGAGTGTGCTGGAAAGAGTACGATGGGAGGAGTATCCGAGAAGACGCGTTGACAAATTGTCCATTATCAATAATTAATCCCCACACATTATCAATAACTATTGCTAATCACTGATTTGTGCGCCATCATGTCTCTTTCCAAATAATTGAATCTCCGGATATCTTCCTTCTACAGTTACAAGGCAACATCTTCCTTAGTAATGCTAGATAAAAACGAGAGAAAAAAATAATAATAATAATAAAAATACCAAAAGAAAACTAAAAATGAGAAAAAAAAAAATGCTTGGGTTGCCTCCCAAGAGCGCTTTTTGTTTAAAGTCGCTAGCTCGACATAGTTCCCATTTGTCAAGTAGGGTTTCTCAAATCCATTGCACTCCATTTTGTCTTTGACAGCTTTCCTCCGAATGTCTTGATTTCTTGGCGGTCCACCTTGAATTCTTGTCCAATCTTTTGGTTCTCCGTTCCGATGGCTTTCTTCTTTGAGATAAGGTAATTGTGCTTTGACTCCATTTTATGTGGCACGCTAGCTTTGCAATTCAATTTACACATTTCTTGCACAAAAGGGTTAGTCGAATTAATTGCAAAGACAGAACAAGCGTTATTAGGGCGCAATGAACCATCAAAAATATTAAAGTTCGCTTTTTCCTCATCAAATTCCATGGATAGTGTACCCTAATAGACATCAATTTTAGTGCGAGAAGTGTAAAGAAATGAACGTCCCAATATGATAGGTGTAGGGTGAGGTGAATGTTCATCAGCCATATCAAGCACGTAAAAATCAGCAGGGAAAACTAAACCATTTATTTTGACTAGCACATCTTCTATCACTCCATCCGGGTATGCATTGGTACGATCAGCTAGTTGCACAATTACGTGAGTTTCTTTCGGTTTTCCTAAATTTAGTGAAGCATACAAGGATCTAGGCATGACATTTATGGATGCTCCTAAATCTATAAGTCCTTTGTCAATGTGGTGATTGCCTATGGTGCAAGGGACAGTGAACATACCAGGGTCTTTACATTTTGGAGGCAACTTCTTCTGGAATACCGTTGAAACGGTTTCTCCCATTTTGATCATTTCATTTCCCTTCAATTTCCTCTTATTAGTGCAAATATCTTTCAAAAACTTAGCATAGCGTGGAATTTGCTTGATTGCATCTAACAATGGAATGTTGATTTCTACTCTCCTAAATGTGTTCAAAATTTCTTTTTCCTTGTCATCTTTGTTGGTTTTCGCTAATCCACTAGGGAAAGGGGGAGGAGTTGTTTTAACAATGATATGAGAGTTAGGACTTGCCTCTTTTTCAAGCTTTTCTTCTTTATCTTCATGTGTGGGAACTTCTTTGTGAGGGTTTTCGATCTCTTTTCCACTCCTTAAGGTTATGGCACTAACATTCTTTGGATTTACCTCATGTTGAGATGGTAACTTTCCTCTAGATTGTGCTTCCAGTCGATTGATGGCAGTTGCCAATTGACTCATCTGGTTTTCCAAGTTTTGAATGTTCGATTTGGAATCCTGTTGAAATTTCACAGTGTTAGTTGCTAATGTTTTCACCATATCCTCGAGAGACATACCTGATTGTTGAGGTTTTTGTTGAAATTGCCCTTGGGGTTGAAAATTCCCTTATTGCTGGAATTGGCCTTGAGGTTTGTTAGGGAAGAATCCTGGGGGTTTGTTGGTTCCATAACTTCAGTTGGGGTGATCTCGTCATCCCGGATTATAGGTGTTTGAGTATGGATTGTACTGTTGCCTTGGGAATGGAAAATTGCTTGATGAATTCACTTGTTCATTGTTATCCACTTGTAGAACAGGACATGCATCTGTAGGATGTCCTAGGTTTGTGCATATGCCACATGCTTTGACTTGTGGATTGTTTCCTACAAAAATTTGTTTGAGAAAATAGGTTAGTTCAGAGAGTTGGTTTTCAACATTGGAGTTACTTACCTCATTTACTCTTCAAATGTTCGTTTCTCGGTCTGTACTGAATTGTTGAGTGTTCTCAGCCATGTTTGAAATCAATGTTCTTGCTTCAGCAGGGGTTTTGTTCATCGAGCTCCTCCACTAGCAAAGATCAACCATGTTTCGCTCGATTGACATAAGCCTTCATAGAAGTATTGCACTAGGAGGTTTTCACTGATTTGGTGATGCGGGCAGCTTGCAATGAGCTTTTTGAAACGCTCCCAATACTCATAAAGAGTTTCTCCATTGTTTTGGCGTACTCCAGAGATATCTTTCGATATTTGCGGTCTCTCGGTTAGGAAGTACTTTTCAAGGAAAAGTTGCTTCATTTGATTCCATGTTGTGATCAACCTGGTGGTAAAGTGTATAACCAATCAGTAGCGGCATCTTTTAGTGAAAATGGAAAAGCTGGAGCTTGATTTGCTCTTCAGTGATGCCTGGGGGTTTCATGCTATCACACACCACATGAAACTCTTTCAAGTGTCGATACGGATCTTCGCTGGATCGTCCACGAAAAGATGGTAGAAGATGTATCAAACCAGATTTCAGCTCGAAAGTTTTACCTTCTTCTACGGTTGGAAATGTTATACACAATGGTTGTTGAGCAACTTCAGGAGTTGCCATTTGTTTAAGAGTTCTTTCATTGTTGTTATCAGCCATTTCTTGTTCTTGTTTTGCTTGTCTTATTCGCCTTCGAATGGATTTCTCGATTTCCGGCTCGAAATTTTCAAGAATTCGATTAGTAGATCGAGTATTATGCATACAAGTGAAATATTTTTTTTTAAAAATTAATTAATAAAAGCAATTAAATTGGTTAACCGTTCCCCGGCGACGGCGCCAAAAACTTGGGCGTGTTGTCGCAGTACGCCAAAATTTATTTTATTTCCTTACTCGGTTTCAAAACTACAAATTAATGTAGAAGTGATAAGTTAGGGTCGAACCCAAGAGGAACGGTGCTTAATCTAGTTGATTTTATCAATTAATATAGAAAAAGGGGGGGTTTTGTGATATTTGAATAAAAATAGAAAATCGAACGTCAAAATAAAAGATTGAAATAAAATAATTGTACAAAATATCTAGTTCTCGGGTTCGGTAGTGTCAACAACTTATATTTATCTTTCCCATGCAACGTGTTACTATTCCTTCTTCAATTGATCAACTCTCAATTAACCAAGAAGCTCTGATTAACGAATTCTTCCTTAAGTGTATTAAATTAAAGTGAGTTCTTTAACTTAACATCTAGCTATTGGATAACCCTAAACAAATTCTTAGGATTTAATGCAAAGCTAGTGTGAAATGAACGAGAAGAATGAGTTGAATTAGATGAATAATTTCACAAACTCGAATTAATACATCTAAGTTGATTTGTTAATAAATATGCACGATATTCATTTGCTACTTTGGATTGGAATCTAGTGATAATTACGGATCAAAAGTTCCAATCCTAACAAGTAACTTGAATTTAAAAATTGATTGATTCAATTGGCCAAAGTGAATGCAATAATCAAATAAACTCAAAAACGGGTTTACAAGCATAACAAATCAACAAATTGAAGTAGAGGAATAGATAAAACGTTACTAAAGAGTTAGAAAAGATAACCACATGTTAGTTGAACACAACGTCCCTCGAACTAGATAGAAAAGTCTAACTACTCATATTTATGGGTTTCATACTTTTAGCGAGTGTTCGCTTTGTATCACCACCACTATATGATAGATTATACGCAAAATATAGAAAACAAGTAAATAAATGCTAAGAAATAAATAGAGAAATAAAAGGGAAAAGAGAAACTTATCGAAGAAATGATCCACTAATCATATTCACAGCCGAAGTGTCGTTGTTCGATTGAAGCCTTTATTTCTTCCGCCGGAATATGAAAAACTAAGATCTTTCAAGCTAAAACTAAGAACAAATGAAGAAGAGATTTTATTGAAGAGAAAGTTGGAGAGAACTACTAGCTAATTCTCTTCCACTAAGTTGTGCATTTTCTTCCTTACAAATGCCTCTATTTATAGGCAAAATTTCACAAGAAAACATAATAAAAAAATTGTACAACTACTCCATTATGATTCCACTAATTGGTAACCACCAAATCATGATCTTAATTGCTCCATTAGTTCAAATATTGTATCATGGTATAGGTAAGCATCTTGGCTGAATTGTGCAATTGAAATTTCCTTTTTTTGATATTTTAATAGAAAGTTATGAATTTTCTACCAAAACATGGCCCAAGAAATCCTCCATTCACATCACTCTCGGTTTTTCCCATTTTTGACCATGATATGATCCGAATCATTTGAAGAGGTCAACATCAAAGTTATAACCCTCTGCGTGTCCTTTCCAACAATATAAAATGTAGGTCAATCCAAATTTTGTAGCAAACGTTATGGTCAAATTACTGAACTGCGGTAGTAAATTTGAGCTGCTGATTTTTTACGCTTTGTCCTTTCTCTTCAAATGGCCATAACTTTCACTAGGAAACTCCGATTTGGGATCCGACAAAAATGTGGAAATCCTCTTTTGATATTCTTTGATATTGGCACAATAAAAATTGTAAAAACAAGTTTTCATAAAATTGCATCGGAGGCCCTCCATCTTTGATTCGCTTGCATTTTGGTCCCGAGTTTCCGTTTTCATTCGATTTTCATCCATTTTGACTCCTTTTGATTCTTTGTGACCCTAAACACCACAATAAAGGAAAAACACATAAAACGGAACATATAACACTAATAAAATACACAAATACATAAAATAGAAGAGTTATTTAAGTGCTTTTCGAGCACTTATTAATCATCATATAAACAAAGGATATCTTACTAGAAAATTCAAACCATGATTACTCACATCACCTTGCCAACCACATCATGAATTGGGCTACTTTGGCATATTTTGAGAAGATTTATGGTCTTTTGGATTTCAATTTGGGTGAACTAGGGCTAAAAGATTTTAAATGTCCCCAATTTTCTCAATTGTTCAGAAATTATTGGAAAATTCATCTCGTTGTGCTCAATTTGACCAGTTACGCAGGCATAAAAACAACAAAATAAAAAAAATAAAAAATAAAAAGTGGGTTGTTTCTTCAGCCAACAGCATGCAAACAACAAACATAGCGCAAAAACGAAACAAAGAACACACAAGAATGAAACAAACGAATAGGATCAAGCAAACAAAGGAGAATCCTCCCTCCCCCACACTTAATGTCCACATTGTCCCCAACGTGGAACGACATAAAATAAAAACAATAAGGGGTTAAGGACTCCCTGGGGGTATTTGGAGTGCGCCACTCATAATAAATCATGTTAATCCATCTCAGCGCCTCCATTTCATTGTATCTCATATCAGTTGGAGTTTTCATTGCATAAGGCGTGATAGCGCCAACCTCTTAGACCTCTTTGGATGAAAATTGGTTGAAGTTCTACTCTCATAAAGCGCGCCCACGTCCAAACATTAAAGCTTTTCTTATGAAAATCTCACTTAGCCTCCTAAAAAGACGTGTGTCAATTCCAATATTTTTTTAAACAATACGCAACAAAAGTAAACGTGCTAAAAATAAAAAGAAACGAAAAGAAAAGAAAAAAAATGCAAGTGAGAGAGCAAAGATGCTCCCTTTGCTTGGGTTGCCTCCCAAGAAGCGCCCTGGTTTAACGTCGTTGGCTCGGCTGGGCTGTGTATTAAGGAATTTAGCCCTTCTCGAATTCTTGCTTTTTCAGTTCAGGCCAACTAATTTTCACATCACCCGGCTTGTGCTTCTCCCTGCATGTTAGCTTAGAAAGTTGCTGCAGCAAAGTGGTTAGAGCAGTAGCCATAGAAACTGAGCAAACTTCATCCGGATTATTAGCAGACTTAAAAATGTTTAAATGAATACTTTCCCCATCGAACTCCATACTAAGTTTACCCTCAAACACATCAATTTTTGTCTTAGAGGTATAGAGAAAAGGCCGACCTAGAAGGAGAGGTGTGTGGGTTGGGGAGTGTTCATCATTCATATCAATCACGTAGAAGTCTGCAGGAAATACTAACCTATCCACCTGCACTAACGCAACCTCAACCACCCCATCAGGATAAGTATTAGTTCGGTCCGCTAGTTGTACTGTCACACTAGTTGGTTTTAGTTTACTTAGGTGTAGGGAATTATACACAGATCGTGGCATAACATTTATAGATGCACCTAAGTCAATGAGAGCTCTACCAAACCTAGTGTTCCCTATGGTGCAAGGAATGGTAAACATGTCTGGGTCCTTACACTTCTAGGGAGTTTTGCGCTGAACACCGCCAGACATTTTCTCCCATTCTAACCCTTTCATTCCCCGTTAACTTTCTCTTATTGGTGCACAAGTCCCTGAGGAACTTGGCATACTTTGGGATTTGCTTTATCACGTCCAAGAGGGGAATGTTTCCCCCCACCTTTCTGAATATGTCTAGAATGTCCTTCTCCTTCTCTTCCTTATTTGCTTTCGCTAGCCTGGTAGGAAAAGGAGGAGGGGTGGAATTAGTAATCAAACCAGGGTCAGAGTTTACCTTTGGGATAGTAGGTATTGCCATTGTTTCTTCCTCAATGCCCTTTTCTTCCTTCACAATCTCTGTGTAGGGGGTTTCTTTGGCGGGGTCTCAAGTTCTTTTCCACTTCTCAGCATGATGGCACTCACATTTTCCTTTCGCGGGTTTATCTCTGGCTGAGATGGTGGTTTTCCTCCAGCTCGAGATTCAAGCTTACTAATGGCAGTGGCCATTTGGCCAATTTGATTCTCTAGGTTTCAATGCTAGGCTTTCGTATCCTGTTGAAATTGTAGAGTGTTAGCATCAAAGCCTTTAACCTGTCTTCCATAGACGTACCTGGGGGTTGGGGTTTTGATTGAAATTTCCCATTATGATGGAAGAAACCCGATGGCCTATTTGCATAGCTGAGATTCGGATGATCTCTCTAACCCTGATTGTACGTGGGTGCAAAGGGATCATATGGTTTCCCTTGAAAAGGGAAGTTCCCTACAGCGTACACCCCTTCAGTATTCCCTTCTTGCAATGTGGGACAGGTGTCGGTTGGGTGCCCTGGCTGCGCACAAATCCCACATGCCTTCACTTGAGATTGACCTACAATAAACTGTTTCACAAGAGTTGTTAGTTCAGAAACTTGACGTGAAAAATCAGAATCACTTACCTCATTCACTCGTTGTGCTTGGCCTGTGTAGAAATCTTGAGAAGTATTACGCCATTTTAGCAATCAAATCCCTTGCTTGCCCTGGTGTTTTGTCCATTATCGAGCCTCCAATGATGCATCAATTAGTTTCTTATCCTCCGAGGTCATCCCATCGTAGAAAGTCCGTGATCGCTTGTTGGTCTGGGATTCCATGATGTGGGCAGCTTGCAACTAACTTCTTGAATCTCTCCCAGTATTCATATAGGCTCTCCCCAGCCTTCTGACAAATACTATTGATCTATTTCACGATAATACCGCCTTGGAAGCGGAAAGTACTTTTCCAAGAATAATCTCTTCATCCCGCTCCATGTTGTGATTGATCCTGGTTGCAGACTATACATCCAATCTGCAGCGGCGTCTTTTAATGAGAATGGGAAGGCTCTCAGCTTGACATGTTCCTCAGTAACATCAGCAGGTCACATGCTCTCACAAACCATGTGGAATGCAGTCAGATGTCTGAACGGGTCTTCACTGGCCATCCCATGAAATTCTGGCAGATAATGGATCAGATTTGATTTTAGTGAAAATGTTCGTCCTTCCTCTAGTGCTGGGAATGCGATGCATAACGGTTGTTGGATCCTATCTGGTGAGGCCAATTGCCTGAGTGTTCGTTCAATTGCCATTTCCTTTTGTTGTCCTCTTGGCATATTCAAATTTTGTTTACTCCTCTCTTCTCCTCGTATCCTGCGCAATGTTCTTTCAATCTCTGGGTCAAATAAAAGCGAAGTTTGATTACAGGATCTCGTAACAATCATAATCTAGCAAGAGAATTTTTGCAAGAAATAATAGACACGAGAAAAAATAAAATAAAAACAAAAATAATTGAAATAAAAACAACTAAAAATAAAAATAGAAATAAAATGAAATAGAATTAGCACAAAATAACTAATTTGACTAGGCCGTTCCCCGGCAACATCGCCAAAAATTTGATGACTGTCGTAACCAACAAATAATAAATATAATTTTCCCTACTCGATTTTAAAATAAATATAGTAGCGGCAAGTGAGGGTCGAACCCAAGAGAACGGTGTAAAACTAGTTAAAGTGTGCTAACTAATGATTGGGGGGAAGTGGTTGGCAATTGAAGTAAAAACTAGATTTAAAAATAAATAACAATGCAAAGAATAATTAATAAATAGAATCAATAAAGAGAAAACCACCTAGCTCATCGGTTCAACCGAGTCTCCACTTGCACATCCAATTAATCATCACGCATTCCTACTCTCTAGTCAAATTAATAACCCTGGGCAATCAACAAGTTCTGACTACTCGAATTTTCCCTAATTCAATTAACTGAGACAAGCTCTTCAATTAATCCTAACCAATTGAATGACCTAGATTAAGTTCTCTAAGTTTAAGGCAATGGTTGCATTTATCACTAGGAAAATAGGCTAAACTAAGCAACAATCACACAAGCTCGAATTGTTTAACTTAGGGTTTGTTAATCCTAACGATGCGCGACCGTTAGCTGCTACTCATGAATTAGAGAATCAACAATTACGGATTGAAAACTAATCCTAGCAATAGATCTAAAGAAATTCAAATAAACTCGCCAGATCTAAATAAACTTCAATAAATCTTTAAAATTCAGATCCAAATAACAAACCAATTTAATAATAGAGAGTAGAAAACAACATTACTGAACGATTAATTGAATAAAAAGCTTTAACTACGACATCCCCTTTGAGCTAGATGAATGAATTTAGCCTCTCATGCTGGTGTGAAGATCCACGGTGATTGGTCTTGAATACGGCATCTAGATCTTCAACTTTTGTGGATTAGTTCTTCAGATCTCCTCTTCAATCTCCCCTTAGCTCTCTCTATGATGGAATCTATGTTTGCTGCCTTCTTCTCCCTTTTTAAGGATCAATTTTCGTGCATAGGACCCAAGCCCAAGTAGGTTTCACAACCCTAGTCAAAGTAGAAGTCCACGCGCGTGTGAAACTGGACAGCCTGGCAGTATTCGGTATTTTGTGCATAACTTCTTCGTCCGATATCCGATTGAGGTCATTCAAAATTCTGTGGAAACTAGACAAAAATATCTGCAACTTTACCTCAAATAGTCACATCCAAATTCCACTTTTATCTGGGTCAAAACGCGTCCTCAATTTTTACCACACGTGCACTTTTTAGCTATTTTTTACTTCTTTTCACTTTTCTTGATCCTAAATACCACAAATAATAAAAGAAAATAAAACAGCACTTTTATATAAATAAAAGGCGATAAAGACACGATACTTGGGAGATCTTTTAAGTGCATTTAAGCACTTATCAAATCTCCAACCTTGGATGCATATGAAACCACATCACATGTTAGTCAACATGGTAATTCTAGGATCGACGAGTCCAGGGAAAAAATTGATGTTTACTTACATCACTTACTTGATGAATTGAAACTCTTGTGTAGTGAAGGAGTTCAAACTTACGACGTCCATACGAGAAAGAAATTTAACATGAAAGCTGCGTTAATGTGGACTATTAGTGATTTCTTGGGATATGGTATGTTGTTTGGATGGAGTACACATGGGTTATTATCCCGGCATTACTGTATGCATAGCATAAATCATTTTGGCTTAAGAATGGATAGAACGCTTTTTTTTTTATCACCGTCAATTTCTTTGATCATGTATTTAACACATTATGGACATAAAGCACAAAACTAAATATAATGTGAAGGCCAGGAAACATCTGGAAATCTACTATAACAGACTAGAGTTTCATGTTGTTCACGATGAGAGTGAAAGCTGTTGAAGCCGAAGGCTTCATATAGTTTAACAAAGGAGCAAAAATGAGAAATATTCCAGTGGATCAAAACACTGAAAATGTCATATGGTTATGCATCAAACATAGCACATTGTGTCAAGGGTGATTTTGAGTTCTATGGAATGAAGAATCACGACTATCATATTTTTATGCAAAGATCGATGCTTATAGCATTTAAGGATGCTTTGCTGGTGCCAATTTGGGAAGCATTAACTGAAATTAGTCATTTTTTTAGAGATATATGCTCCACTACTTTAAAGGTGAATTATATGGTTCGCTTGGAAGAAAACATCGCCATATCTATTTGTAAGCTTGAGAAGATCTTTCCACTAGCATTTTTTTGACTCAATGGAGCACTTACAAATTCATTTGGCATATGAAGCTAAAGTTGGAGGTCCCATACAAGATCAATGGATGTATCCTTTCGAGGTAGTGTCCATTATCTATTTAAAATTATTCCATTTATAAATAATCGGAAAGATAACTTGTGATAATTATAATTTAGGTTCTTGCACCATTTGAAGAACAAGGTTAAAAATCATGCTTGCATAGACGCATCTACAGTGGAGGCGTACGTAGTAGAGGAAACTTCAACATTTTGTTCTTTATATTTCGATAATAATGTCGAAACCAGAATCAACCGTGTACTAAGGAATGATTATGGAGGGCATAGGGATCTTTCTTGGAGGCTATCAATTTTTTCTGTACCTGGAAAGCCCATCGGGCCACAATGCTCAAATTCTAAATACTTGACAGATGAGGAATTTAGAACTGCTCTTCATATGTCCTATTAAATTGCAAAGAAATAAGTCCCTTTGTTGCTTAAGTCATCTTTGTTGAGTTATAAATTATGAACATAATTAACGGGTCTCATTTGACGTTGTCTGCATTTTCAGGGAGTTTGATAAACAAATGAAATTCAAATATCCTCAAGTAACTGAGGACCAAGTTGATCGCCTGCATGATGAGCGCTTCACTAGTTGGTTGACGGAATATGTAAGTGATTATATTAATAAATTTTTTGATTAACTGATGAATCGGAGAATAATTTGTATTTCTAATGTTACTTAGTTGTTTATCATTGTTAGGTTCGTGATGGAAATAAGGTGGATGATTGCCACCTTAAAGATTTGGCAATGGGTCCATCGCGTAGAGTGAGATGCTGCAAGGGGTATTACGTCAATGGCTACAAATTTCATACCCTATAATATGGGGGCTGGGTGGGGGTGTGTGTGTGTGTGTGTGTACGCGTGTGACCATTAGGAAGTGCTTATAATGATTGTGAGCGTGGCTACTATGGCATGTTAACAGAAATAGTACTGGAACTTGAATACATCGTGGATGAAAATCTAGTAACATTGTTCAAATGTGATTGGTTTGACAATAAGGGTGGAGTTCAAATGCATCCCTGATTCAATCTTGTTGAGGTCAATCATAAATGGAAACTGGTTTCAAGTGATGTATTCGATCCTATCTCAGGAAGCTCGACATTTATACTATGCAACGCCCGTCAAAGGTCCGAGATAAACGTGATTGGTGGGCAGTAGTGAAAACAAAAGAAAGACATGTGACTAATATTCAAGGGATCATACCGGAAAATAAAGGGATTAACTCGTGGCTAGAACTTCCATTGCAAGAAGATCCATTACAAATTACATTACGATTTCGGCTAACTCCAGAGTTAGATAATCAATCATTTGTGCATGAAGATAGCTCTTTTGAAGAAGCACATGTAGATGGAATTGGAAACAACTTCAAGCCTCAGACCACCGATGCCGAAGAAGAGGTGGAAGACGACGATGAAATTGATAATCAAGTGGAAGAAACATGTAAGTGTTTCACAACTAGTGATAGTGATGATCAATGAATTGTGCGGGCCTCACTTTATCGTGCAATTTTACCTTGAAGAGTTCTTTATATTGGTATTTCATTTTTGTTTCGTATGTTTGCCTTGCACTTGCAATCTTTACTTAATGAAACCATCTCTACATACATTTCTTGATGAGGATTGTGAGCAACTTCAATTAATCGTGTAGTTATTGATTCTCCTATGTTTTTTGAAAACCTTTCATTTTATGATGTATCATAGTTAAATAGAAATAGAATTGTGATGTCATCTTCATTTATATTTGTGGTATCTCTTTTTATTATAAGAAAAGATGTTTTATAGGTCGTCAATGTTAGGTGTTTTGCTTTTATATTGCATATTGGATGCGAGATTGATGAGGAGACATCAAACAAGCTATGAAGGTTAGTTTTTTCATCTTTGCAATCAAATTTCTTTATTTGACTACTGTTCAATTGTTGATATGAAGGATGAGGCCTATTTATTTATTTTTTTCCTTTCAAGTAGAGTTTAGGAATCAACTTGCTTGGTTCTAAGAATATCGAAGGTGTAAACCATGTAAGTTGAATATCTGTTTGAGTTTATGTTATAGAAATTTTGTAATATTAGTGGTTGAAGTTATGATTATAGTAACTTGGAAATATGTTTTTCATTATCTAATAATTCAATGCCAATACAAAAGTTTCATTTTTTGATGCTTTGACAGTAATTAGCTGGGAAGGCTTTGTTTTTGTTTTTTGGTAACCTCTTTAATTAGTGCAAAAATGTGATGGATAATAATTCTTATTATCAGTTTATCTTTTGTGATTTTGTTCAAAAGTCTAGAAGAAAGAATAACTTTATGATCCAAGTTCCAAGTTGAAGTATGTTACTAATATAATTTGCAGTTATAAATTTTAAGTTAGGACAAATAGTTCACAGTGTGAAATGATTATATATTACAACTTTAGGCTGTCAGCATACCGAGCATACTTCTAGGGACATATGTGGTTGTCGCAATAGAGGCTGGTATTGGCAAAACTCATGGCTACTTAATTCCTTTTATGGATAAACTATATAGGCCTTCAAATGCTTCATAAAGTAATTTAGATGATTAGAAACTCAAGAATAATTGCCTGCTTTCTCTTGTTCTCGACCCAAATGTAATGTTGTTCGAGCAAGTTGTTCACATGGCCAACTCCTTTTGTGATGATAGTGGTGAACCACTTGTCAAAACAGCTCACATTTGTCGCAGCAGGTATTTCGAAATGATTACTAAGCATGTGTTCAGGTAAAAATTTATTTTCTAAACCATGAGATGTATGGATAATAGTGAGTAGTGATTTGAGATATATTGCTATTATTGCTCGACTAGTATAATAAGTGAATTATTAGGTAGACAAAAGTTAAAATGAACACAAACTAACTTTGTTTTTTATCGATCATTTTGTTAGTCTATTGATGCAGGTATAATTATTATTTTTGTAAGCAGATTGTGTATAGATGCAAACTGTGAACTCATTTATGTAGTTTGTCAAGTTGAGAAGCTTGGTCTAACCATGCTAATAGTCTAAAACTTGTAATTAAAAAAAAAGAATACTATGTAAATTAATTATGAAAATGGAACTTTTATTTGGGGCTAGGAATGGATATAGGATTATTTTAGCTAGCAATATAGAAGTTTGCAAATTTTTCTTTAATTGCCCACTGGAAAATAGAACTTTTATGATGTTGATGCTGCTCAGCAGAGGAATTGCTACACGACTTCAATGTAACTCTAGTTTCCATGTTTTCTTCTTTTTCAAATGATGAATTGTATTTTTTAGTAGTTGTTTCTTTGTCATGTAAAAGACTTAATACAATTTTTGTATTCCCAGGAATCATCTATGAAGACAAGGCCAATGAAGTGACATGTTGTTAACTCAAGTTTACAGGTATGTAATTGTTTTAGGTATGAAAATATGCTTCAAGGCCTCTATAAAACATGTTAGTACATATGCACACTTTCTTAGCCAAGGTTGTGGAATTAGGAATTGAACTCTCAAATTTGGCCAAATGGTTAGTAATCCCAATTTCCAGTTATGCATTATGGGATTTAAACTCTTGTGGCATGTTTGGATGTATGAGAAAAATAGATTGTTGCGCCAAAAAAAATGTTTATAGAAACACACTTCTATTTGCTAAAGATCAAGGTAACAAATTTTTAAAGTATTAACTTCTCCAGTCTCGTGACCTGCAATTTGCAGCATTCCTGGCTGTACAGAGTCATTTTGAAGGAGCTTGATTATGTGAAGAACATATGGAGGCACAAGCAGGAGCTGAAAGTCGAAGACGCTGGCTAAGAATAAAGAAACTCGTAGCCACTTTAGACTAAGAATAGGAAAAAAGCATGTTCAACATTAGATTTAAGTAATTTTATAGGAGCATGATTGGTTTTCATTGTATAGACCCATAGGCTCTTGTAATTTATGTCTTCTATATATTCAAAACTATGTAATTTCATGATTTTGATGCAAGAAATCGACTCTAAATGATCAATCTTGTGTTTCTTTTCATGAAGTTACTACATCTCACGAAATGGTGGTAGCATGACCATGCCTAGCTCAAATAAAGAAACTCATAGCCACTTTAGACTAGGAAGGGAAAAAAAAAGGCATGCTCAACATTAGATTTAAGTAATTATTGTAGGCAGTGTGATTGGTTTTCATTGTATAGACGCATAGGCTCTGTAATCTGTGTCTCCTATATATTCAAAACTATGTAATGTCACGATTTTAATGCAAGAAATCGAGCAGAAAAGATCAATCTTGTGTTTCTTTTCATGAAGTTACTACATCTTAAAAAATGGTGGTGGCATGACCATAATGGGTAGGCACATAATGGAAATAGATAATCACATTATTATCTGTGCTATTTGTCACAGATGGCATTGCAACTGTAATAGGCACTTGAGTGAAAACCGTAAGGGAGAAAAATATTCTTTTCTACCTAATATATCCCCCACACTAATTTATAAATGGGCTTTGCTAGAAGTATATTCTACTTGCTATTTTTTCGTAAGTCGTAATTAAAGATGAATACAAAGTATATGTGATGGAATATGTAACAGGATATTCAATTGCTGATCTGTTTCTGTTTCTATTATTATTAGCAACGAACCAAATTAGTTGCTAATCCATATTTGTTTGTACTATAATTAGCAACGGATCACAATTAGTTGCTGATTTCGATTGTTGATACACGATATTCTAGTAGTGCATCTCTCCATCTCTCAACAAGGAAAAACACATTCCAAATAATTTGTGGTTTTCTAAACTCACAAATTTAATTGGTATTTCCAAAGAAATTTATCGGTTGAGGATTCTGAAATATATAAATATATAATTTCAAATTATATATATATTTTCAATTATTCAATTTTTTTTATTAATTGACTTATATAAAATACTTTGCCTTATTCTTCCATCTCCTGCTTTCTGGATGAAGTTTGTTATGAAATTTTAGTGGAGCCTAATTCATTTGCAACTCCTCAATATTTGTCATTTTCGGCATATCTATTTCCAAAGTGATAAGCATCACATATGCTTCTCTATTGTTAGATGGAAGTTTTTTGCTAATTGATATAAGATCGTTGTGTTAACTACTTATGTACTTGGAAGTTGAATATTTTTCTGCTTGATTAGCTAATATAACATATGCATTGAAATCTAGAAACCTCAATGGTTGAATTAACCAATTATATTGTTCCTAACAATAGACCTCATTAATTATCAATTAAAATCTCTATTTAATAATTTAATAATTTATTTTTAAAACAACAAATTAATTGAACGGTGACTGACAATTTTAATTTTATTTCTTCATTTAATCGAAAAATTAAAAATTGAGTTGAATTAATTCGCAATATAACTATTAAAACACTAGATTTAGAGATCAATTTAAAAATGGTTTAATAGACGATTGGTATTGTTTATTATTTTAAAAATTAAAATTGTTATTGTTAATGTAATAAAAAGTACAAAATTTAGGTTGATTTGGAAATTTTATAAACATATGTAGATAAAAGAACTTAATAAGAATTATTTTATTTAATTTTAATCAATAAGAAGAAACTAATTAATGTATAAGTCCTGCCCCAAAACACATGAGCTATAGAGTTTGCTCGACCCATGAGTTATCGGGGTAGGTGAAGAGGCAGGTCGGGTTATTTGGACCCGCAAGTTGATCTAGGAAGCAATTTTTTCCTCACATTGATTTTTTTCTTTAGCAAATGATGAATGAGATAACGTTGAGACACTTTATTATGAATTTATAATTTATGAGTTCAAGTATTTTTCGCTTTCCAATGTCCAAATATTTTGGGCATTTGACCAATAACTACACTTATGGAGAAAACTTGCCCACTAAATCATGTACATCTCTTTTTTTTACCATTAACTCATATTTTACACAATAAGACAAAAATAGAATTTAAAAATCATAAATTTACAATAATGCCACTCTACTAAATAAACATCCAAATTTACAATAGTGCCACTCTAATAAAATAAATATTCAAATTTACAACAATGCCACTCTAATAAAATAAAGTAATAAAATAAAATAAACATTCAAATTTGCAACAATACCACTCTAATAAAATAAATATTCAAATTTACAACAATGCCACTCTAATAAAATAAATATTCAAATTTACAACAATGTCACTCTAATAAAATAAACACATTTTTCTCTCTTCAAATTATCATCGCAAGTAATCTTGCTCAACATTCAAGTTTTCCTTTCCTCATTTTCAACTTTCTCACTCTACGCACTTTCTCTCTCTGATTACCACCACAGTAATCTCAACTAATATTCAATTTTTTCTCTTCTCCATCTCCGACTTTCTCTATCTACGACTTTATCTCTCAAGATTACCACCCAAGTAATCTCGATCAACATTCAACTTCTCCATTTCCCTATCTCCCACTTTCTTTCTCTATGTGCTTTCTCTCTCCGATTACCTCACCAGATAATCATATTACCACCACAAACAATCTCGCTCAACATTCAACTTCTCATTTCCCACATCTTCGACTTTCTCTATCCCCGCCCATTTTTTCTCTCCAGATTATCGCCACATGCGATCTCGATCAACATTTAACTTCTCCATTTTCTTCAGAATCGACTTTCTCTCTCGTGACTCTCTCTCTCCAAATTATCACCACAAATCTCAATCAACATTCAACTTTTCCCTTTCCTCGCCTTTTCACTTTCTCTCTATACATTTTCTCTCTTATTACCTCACCATGTAATCGATTACCACCACAAGTAATCTCAATCAATATTCAAATTCTCCTCATGTCTATAATTTTATCTCTACGCACTTTCTCCTTCCAGATTACCTAGCCGATAATGATATTACAACCACAAGTAATCTGGATTAACATCCAATTTATCCTTTCATGTCTCCAACTTTCTCTCTACATACTTTCTCTCTTCAAATCACCTCGCCAGGTAACTAGATTGCTACCACAAGTAATCTCGATCAACATTCAACTTCTCTATTCCCATCTCCGACTTTCTTTCTCTATGCATATTCTCTCTCTAGATTAACTCGTCGGGTAATCTCATTACCACCACAAGTAATTTTGATCAACAATCAACTTCGCATTTCACGTCTCCGACTTTCTCCCTCTCTGCACTTTCTTTTCTAGATTACTTCGGCAGGTAATCAGATTACCTACCACTAAAATCCAAGCATTCACTTGATGTGTTGATCTTTCTATGTTGGAAATACTATGACCACTCTCTAATATTATTACTCTATCCCGATAATATTATTACCGTAATGAATAATATTACATGTCCTAATAATCATAATTAGAATACTAAATCTACAGAGAATTATTTAATTTCTCTTCCATCAATTTCAAACAACTATGTTTTGTCTTAATAATCTCATTTTGAAATATTTGATTTCACTAGTAAAATTCGTAGACAAACTAGCTAACTAAACACTAGCTAGTCGGTGCTTGAATTTGAATATGAAAAGTGATTTCTTTAACATGTGCATTATTAAATAATTTCGACTCTCATCTCAAACCACAGATTGCAAAAATTAATATGTAAACCTGAAGTTAAATCTCAAATGTCCCATACTAACTCAATAAACTACCACCAATATCACACCAAATAATAATAATAATAATAATAATAATAATAATAATAAATAAATAAAAACTATAACCAACATCACAATAAAAATAGAATATTGCCTATCCCTATAATTATATTGCATACCATTGCAATAACATTATCCACCCTAGTAATGATAATGGAGAGAGAAAGCGAGAGACGATGAAAACGAGAAGTTGAATATTTTTAAGATTATCCGGAGTGGTAATCTGGAGAGAAAATTGAGATACCAGTGAAGCGAGAAATTGGGTATTTATCGAGATTATCAGGTAGGTAATGTATATTACTTGTTGTAGTAATCCATATTACCTGGGAAGGTAATATTTGTACGTCCATTGATGTTTATGAATTATTACCAAGAGTATTAAATAAAGTATAAATTTATCCTTATGCTTGAAATATTTTTTTGTATCATGACGATAAATTTATTTATGTTATCTTAGATATTGTATTTATAGATGAATTTCATAAATATAGAAGAAAACAACGAAAAAGATGAGTAAAAATGACTAAAAATGTAAAAATTTAAAAATTTGAGGATCAAAATGAAACAATTCGAAAGATAGAGGACCTTGGGTGCAAATATTTTGGGCTATTTTTTCAATAAAATTAAAAAAATTGAGGGCTAAAATGTAGAATTTGAAAGTTGGGGGACCTCTTATGTAATTTAAAAGATAGAGAGAAAATAAAAGTGTGGAAAAAGAAATATGGGGGCAAAAAAGTCTATAAATACCTAAAAAGAGTAATTGATAAAACAACTTTTTATAAATTGTAGTTAGTGGCTAAGAAATAAGATATGTTGATTTAGTAGGTAAAGACCAACTTTGACCTGTAGTTATTGGACATTTTCTCAAATATTTTTACTTATATTAAGCTTTTTAATTTTAAAAATATAATTATAATTGTGGTTAATAGGGGTGGATACATGTCAACTCGGATCCGTTCCCAAAAAAATTGTGGGTTGCAAAATCCATCATCGAGTTCTAAATTATATCTGTATGTCTCCTAGTGTAACACACGAGATAAAATGCTAGTACATATAAAAAAAATGAAATATATATAAAAAAGATAAAATAAGAAAAGCAATACTAAATAAGGAAAGTATAATAAATTATATAATGAAAGCAATTAATTCCAAAAAATAATGCCAAACGTGACACTCCCACTTGTACACTTTGCCTAGACGACTCTTTTATTTTTAATATAATAAGATTTTCGATGAAAATGACCGGATACAACTCATTTGGACCCTCCAAAATCGGGAAGAATAAATGTTAGTTGAGGGTTATAATTTAATTTGATTAAATAAAAAATTTTAAATTGGCGTTGCACGTCACGGGGCGGTCACGGTTACATCACATGATGCAAGGATTATTGTAAATTATTAATCACGGCTTAACTTGATCTTTAATCATTATATTTAGTAAAATATATATGATAAAATGTCAAATAATAATTTACAGTTCTTCATACATAAATGTGACGTTATCATTTGCAGCGCGCATGCGCTAGCCTCAATTTTGCTAATGTTGTGTAACGTCAATATGCCGAACAAAAAATTTAATATTATGGCTTTATATTATTAATTAAAGATATTGTCTAATGTTATATTATGCTTGTTTTTTTCCGTTGATACATCAAACAAAAAGCATAAATTGACATTTAAGAACTCGAGCTCAAGCTCTTACACTTTTCTTAATCACCAAACAACATCAATGTCAAAAATCTCGGCTTACAAGACTTGAACCAAAAGAAAATTTTGTGTAAGAGATCAAAACTTGTTGCTTTATAAACAACTTGATGTGAGACATATATAAGACGGGTTGTAATTAATTTTAACTAATAAGTACCAACTTATTTCAAATTTTGCTCTTACTTAAACAAAACTCGTCAAGCACGTACTATAAAGTTGATTGACTTGTTCATCAAACACAATTTATCATCCAAATGACATTAACTTGAACTGGCAGTCGTTTTAAAATTTCCACTGATGCGGCTATTTGAGAAGAAATTACCTCGTGGGTATAAATTATAATAAGGTGATAGAGACGTCAATTATATGCAGAGATCTGTCCTTTAGCTAATTTATTATATTTCTTAATCACTGACGCTTGGTAGACATGTGAGCAAGTGTGAACGTTCACACCATATGACATTGACCATTTAGTACGTTGTAAAGTTTGCATGCAAAAAGGATGGGAGAAAAATAGTGTAAAATACAAGTTTTGGTAATGTTCTATTGATTCCGGTAGTGCCGTAATTATGGCATTTTTGGGGTGATTTATGGATATATATGACTTCTGTTTTGAAATCCGAAATTATATTTAGATTCAAGATGATGACGCTGGAATCAAGATTGAAAATTTTTCGACGATATTAGAATGGCCAAAGTTTTTAGCAATATTTTTAGCTAAAATATGGCCAAAAACTTTGACCGGTTGCCACCAAATACCACAGATCGATTTAAAAATTTTCTAAATCAATAAACTCTACTCGCCATCTAATCGACCAAGATCCGTCTCTGGACTTGTAATAGAGGTCGTGTCAAAGTCCAGAATCACCCCGGGAGCACCGTAATTACGGCACTTCCGGGAGCACTTGAAAGGGGCTGATACTAGTTTTCATCCAATGTCAAATTTGGGCACCTTAACGTATCCAAATCATAAAGCGGTAGAGTATTATATTATGATTTAATCCACAAAGAACATGCGACATTATATTATTCATATTGTCACATCATGATTTGGGCACGTTAAAATGCCCAAATTTGATACTGGATCAAAACTCTATAAAATACTTGAAAAAAAATATATTATTTTACATAATACTTCATCTCCGAAATTAATTCATAAAATACTTTCTAATTAAAAATTTGGCCTTAACCCTAATTTTAACACTCTCCACTTATCATCTTCACCACCGTCGTCACCACTACTAAGCCGCCACTTGTATACGCATGAGTTCTTCTTAAGTGATTTTGACTGTGTGGACAAATGGTCATAACTTCTTGTTGGCTAAGTTCTGGTTTGCCGATCTTTCGTGCTGTTGATTTTCACAACCTGCCAATATTTTTATCTCCATGCATTTTTGTCTCCATTTTCTTTGATTCACGTTGCTAGTTATGCATGCACTTTACTCCTTACGATACCCTCGACATCCTATCTCTTGATTAATTTCTATGGTGCTTTGCCATTTGTGATAAAAAGGGAGAGAGTGTGATTTGATAAGGAGAGCTTGTAGACAAGAGGATATTATATTGTTTTAGTGAGAGGGAGAAAGATTGAGTCTTTTGTTGATTTAAGGCCTATTGCTAGTATTGGTTTCACACTATTAAAGTGACTTTACATTTTTTTGTGTTTGTGAATAAAGTTGTGTTCTATTACATGTTGTTAGCTTTCTAATTAAGTGAACGTGACTTAATTAATTGATTTATTTACTTTTAATTGTCATTTCTATTTTTCCATGCATGTGATTTTAATTGTTATATTATTTTATCATGCATAATTTAAGTAATTTAATTATTAACGTGTGTTATTCATTGAATTAATTTGTTGTCAACTCATTTTATCACATGAATTATTTTTAAGATGTTCTAGATACATTTTTAAGCATGTGGTTTACCGATAGGATGAGTTTAAATCATGTTGGGAGTCCTAAATGGACTACACGCATTGTAGGCGTGTAATTTCACTTGATCACCAAGTTATTTTGTTACCAATTGTATCGTTATTCTTATTGTTAAGGTGGTAGCTAAATCAAGAAGCTTAAGGTAAGTTGGTCACTTTAAATTTGATATTTGTTTTATCACTTATCTTATCTTATCATCCTACAACTTAAATCTTATCACTTGTTTTTTGAAGAAGTTTATGTGTGAAGGAAAGTCTATTGTGGCGAGACGAGTAACACACATGATTAAATAGAGGAGAAGCGGGTTAGAACGAGAACACACTTACACGCATGCTATAGAGCAAAGTAATCATGTACTAGCTAGCTTGCGTGACTCGTTCATCCCTTGAATTCCCCGTGCACTTATAACCTTAAGATTCATATGGTTTGTTCATTCAAAGATCAAGTGCAACGTTCTTACAAGCTCACTGCTTGATATTCATCACGTGAAATCTTCGGGAGAAGTTGGATTCACTACACAATAGCCTCAATTGGAGAAGACCATCGCGGGAGGTGACAATCAATTGAAGGACGGCGCATTTCTAAGTCGACTGCGGTGTTGATAAGAAGTTCTGAAGAGCAAAGGGACATTGGCTCATATTACAAGCCAGAAGAGAGATCAGGGGGTGATCATTATTTGTATTCTAGTTGTTTGATAGTTTTATGCGTAATTCTATCCTTAACTTCTTGTAACACGTTTAAACTCTTGGCAATTAGTGGATCTGTTTATCTGTAGGTGCAAGTGGGTGGTTTTTTACCCTGTTAGGGTTTTCCACCTTAAAATCCTATGTTTGTTGTTTTGTTTAAATTTTTGTATTTTTACTCTGTCCTAGACATATCTAGGCTCCAATCGAAATATAACTCAGATATATCTTGCTAGAGTTAATTGTGAACAAACTGCATTTTAACATAACACAATCTAGATACGTCTAAGTAATCTGTAAATAGGACAACTTACAACTTTCACTTGGAATCAGAACAGGTTCACTTCTAGAAAGTGAGATCCAATTGTCTAATAAAAAAAATGGACTTACCAGCCCCACTTAGACCCCCTTGTTGAATGGTAAAAACTATGCCTATTGGAATATTAGGATGGAAATCTATATCCAATCTATTGATGAACGATGTTGGACCACCACTCTTGAAGGTTAAACTGCACCCACTATCACTACTGAGGGCGTTGTATCGGCTAAAGCTAGAAGTACCTATACTAATACTGAACGTGCTGCTACTTCTTTTAACACTAAAGCTTTGAATGCTATTGTTTCACTGGTCGATGCAAGGCAGTTTAGATTGATTTCCTCTGTCCGAACAGCCAAGGAAGCATGGGATGCCTTGAAAGTAGCGAATGAAGGTACAATTGCAGTAAAGACCTCTAAACTGCAAATGATCATACAAGAATTTGATCAACTCACAATGGATTATCATGAGGAATTTAAAAACTTCGTTCCAAGGCTACGTGAGATTACTAACTCAGCCGAATCACTTGGAATGACATATACTGCTAAACAAATTGTGAAGAAGATCCTCAGATCATTGCCCGATAGGTTCCTTCCAAAGATATCTGCAGTTAAGGAACGCAAAAACTCGCGACCATGAGAGTTGATGAACTAGTTGGTTCTCTGATGACCTTCAAATGCATTTGAACAGTTGCAAAAAGGACAAGAAGCATGGAATTGCGTTCAAAGCCAACAGTGCAGAGCTAGATGCATCTGAGGATTCTAACAAAGATAAAAACGCTGCTCTTCTTACCAAACAATTCAAGAAGCTTCTAAAGAACACACAGAAGGGCAAGAACTCCAAATCTCAAGGTGAAAACCAAAACCAACCATGTAGGAAGAAAGGCACCTCCAATGACAAGGGCAATTCGAGTTTCTTCAAAGGAAAGAAAGAGAATCACATCCGATACAGAGAATGTGAAGGATATGGGCGTATCGTCATCAGAATGTGCTAACACTTTGAAGAAAAAGAAAGTGTTGGAAAGTAGTTTAATGAAATAGGATTCTAATTAGTTTAGGATGATATCTTTTATTGTTATCTTTTAGAGATTATAGTTTATCTTGTTTCCTTATTTAAATTAGATGTATCCTCCTATTTAAGGAGTTGATTGTAACCTTATTTCATATACCAATTTATTATCAATTTTGCTTCAGATTATATTTCAACTTGGTATCAAAGTACAAGGTTTTTAGATCTTGGTTCTCCGACAGGCGGCCTGGGGCCGCTCGTTCGGCACCGTCTCTAATTTTTCCAGTGTAATTACCCCCTACCAATAATTAGGGTCTCAAGAAATGATCTAAAAAATAGAATTCCAAATTGAAAACCCTAAATTTGAAAATTCCCAAATTCAGAAACCCTAATAGAAGAATCTACCCCTTCTTTCGTCAAGCAGAATCAACCCACTTGCTGGCGAGTCATCTGCGACCTCGACTGGCTCCGGCGAAGGCTCGCCGACCATCAGATTCCTCTGGCGACGTCGTGGTGTCATGTTCTCGCGACTTCCCAACCTATTATGTGAAGGATCTTCTCGATTTCAACAGCCCAGGTCCTTTTTCCAGGTTGGGTAACCACCACGGACCTCGGCAACCTCCGGCGAAGCTGTTCCAACCACCGGCGAAGTTACAGCTTGGTTTCTTTGAAACTGTTGTCGGGTTTGAGGTGAAGGAACGAAGAAACAAGGCTGAAATCCAGATTCTTTTGAGAATTTTTGGAGAATTTGCAGAGTTAGTCCCTGTTGTTTTAGGGATTATTTAAATCAATTCTCAAAGATTCTCTAATATTTCAGAAAATTGGCAAATTGGTCCCTGAACTTTTGGAGAATTATATTTAAGCTTATAATTCTTGCAAATGACCCTTTAGTTCATCCTTTCATTGTCCTAGATGATCTCTTTAAGGTCCCATTTTTTATGATTATACTTTGAGATGCTACTTTTGATCAAGACTGGTCTTGGGGTGTTTTATGATCGGGCTTTTTGCATGTGCCGTTCAAACCCTAAATTGCCATGTTAGGGATTTATGATCAACAGCCTACTCAGAGCTAAGTAACCAATCTTGCTCGGTTGACTGGCCATTTTGGTGCGTTAGAAGATTTACGTGGCTGTCAGAGACTTCTGGTGACCCCTCGCAGAACTGTGCAACGTTTCAGTTTAGTTGGCTCAGTCTTTTTGGTGCTCCACGGGGATCGGCAGATCATGGTTTTCTACATTTAACCCTAACTTTCTCAGGTTGACCTAGGCCTCCACTTGGATATGGAAGGACAAGGCAATTCTCATCATTGCTAGGAGGACCTCTTGATTACTTGGAATTGGAAGAATGGGGGAGTTTTTGCTACTTGGAGATGCAATCAGAATTGACTACCATTTGAAGTGAAGTGCAATCAGAGTTGACAACCGGTCATAAGTAGTCGACCATCCTACCAGTCTACAATTCACGATTTCCATACATTATCGTCCAAGTTGCTGTTGTGTGGATGCATCAACTTGAGAGGGAGTGTTGGAAAGTAGTTTAATAAAATAGGATTCTAATTAGTTTAGGATGATATCTTTTATTATTATCTTTTAGAGATTACAGTTTATCTTGTTTCCTTATTTAAATTAGACGTCTCCTCCTATTTAAGGAGTTGATTATAACCTTATTTCATATACCAATATATTATCAATTTTGCTGCCGCATTATATTTCAATTGAAATGAAAGAAAGAGATAAATATCACCTGGAGTGATGTAGAGTCAGATGTATCTGAGTCAGATTCAGATGAGAGCAAATCAGAAAATCAGGTAACCACTCTTACAACGTCAATTACACATGTTCCTAATACTATAAATTCTCTCTCTGTAAGACCCAATGAAGAAGCATCTATCCTGAGTACTAAAGATCTAAAAAGACAACTTCAGAAGGCTGAAGAACAGAAAGATTTATTACAAAATGTGCTCGAAGTAAGGAATGAAGATAAAAGAGTTATTTCCGTTCCCCAGCAGGAAAAGGATGATGAAGTAGCCAGATTGAATGATGAGCTTACAAAAATTCAAGAGAAAATCAAGCAACTCGTGCTTGGTACGGCCAGACTTGATGAAATTTTGAGTTTCGGAAGGCCCGCTAGTATGAAAAGTGGCCTTGGATATGAAGGTAAGGGTAAAGGTCCTACAACTAAAAGCGTCTTTGTGAAAGAATTAGGATACAAGCCTGAGAATCCAAACAGACCCAATCAAAATTCATCTGCATTAACCAGTCGTGTGCAGAATGCACTTAGGACACCTGCTGTCAACAAAATAGAATCTGTATACATTCAGAAAGCAAAGACAGCAGCCCAGAATCATCCATAGAGAAAGCCTCAACAAACTCAGCCTAAACTAGATATATCTTCCTATCCAGTGTATCTCAGGCAAGGTACATCTGCCTATCAGGTACTTTACAATTTTTCTTCTAAACTAGGTCATGATGTATTTACTTGATTTAACTATCTGAACTTAGTCAATGCTCACAAAAGAAAACACATCGTCAATAATTGCTTGCCAAAGCAGACATGGGTAAGGAAAACTAAGGCAAATGCTTTTGTTGTTCAATTATCTTTTAGCGCTTTAGTTCCAAATACTTGGTATTTTGATAGTGGATGTTCCAGACACATGACAGGTGATTTAGCTTTATTATCAAATTTCCAAGGAGGTGAAACAGGTGTAGTAACCTTTGGAGATGGCCAAAAAGGAAAAATTGCTGGATCCTGTATCATCAACATAGATGGTTTGCCTACTCTATGTTGCTGGTCTTAAAGCTAACTTGATTAATATAGGTCAATTATATGATGACAATCTAATTGTGATGTTTGCTAAAGATTATTGCAAGGTGTTACATTGCGGAAGGAATTCAAATCCGATGGAAAGTGTTATCTTTAAAGGAATCCGATCGAGAGATAGATGCTACACACTTGACTATCCAGCCACTTGCAACTCGGTAATCATCAAGACTGAGGAGCTTTGGGACAATCGATTGGGTCACATGAACTACCATGATCTTTTGAAATTGGCCAAGTCCAAAGTTGTACGAGAACTACCCAATATCAAAGACATCCCTAATGGTATTTGTGGCCATTATCAAAAGGGTAAATAGGTTAGAAGCCAACAGAAGCCAGGTAAGTATCTCACCATCTCTCGTGTGCCACAGTTGATTCATATAGATCTTATGGATCCAATTCAAAAGGAAAGTATAGCGGGTAAGGGATACATCTGCGTATGTGTCGAGGATTTCTCCAAATATACCTGGGTCATGTTCATTCATGAAAAATGCGACACCTTCGACTGTTTTACTGTTCTGTTTCAGAAACTAAGCAATGAAAAGATCAATGAACAGGTAAGAATCAAATAGATCAGAAGTAATCATGGAAGGGAGTTTGAAAACTCAGACTTTGCAGCTTTTTGCAGTCAACATGGAATTAGTCATGAGTTCTTGGCTCCAAAAACCCCCGAACAAAATGGAGTCGTGGAAAGAAAAAATAGAACCTTGCAAGAGATGGCTCGTGTGATGCTAAATACCAAACAACTGCCTTTGAAATTTTGGTCAGAAACCATTAACACTGCCTGCTATATTTTTAATCGCGTTTTTCTTAGATTTGGATCTAAACAAACTCCCCATGAAATTTGGAAGGGTAGAAAACCAAGGGTTGATTACTTTCATATTTTTGGAAGTACATGCCATATTTTAAAAGATAGGGAACATTTAGAAAAATTCAATTCTAAATCAGATGAAGGCGTGTTCTTAGGCTGCTTAAAGAACAGTAGAGCTTATAGAGTCTTTAATAATCGAACTCAAACTGTTCTTGAATCTATCAACGTTAAAGTTGATGATACTAATGATGTGTTTCATGATTTGCAGGAAGATGAATCTATCCCGTGGGAGATTCCACCAAAACTGACACAACAACAAGCTGATCAGGATATATCTGAGCAAGAGCAACATTCTCCAGAAACCCAGATCGACACGAATATACCCTAGTCAGATGAATATGATACTGAACAAGTAGAAATAGGTGTATCTCAGCTGGCAGAAGCTGAACAGTAGCAGATTCCAACAAAGGCACCATCATCTCGGGTCCAAAAGGCCCATCCGATAGATAACATCCTCTTCGATCCTTCTAAAATGATGGTGACCCGAAGAAAGTTCGCTGCTGAAATGGGTAACTTATGTTACTTGGGAAACATGTCCTACTCATCTCAAATTGAGCCAAAAAATGTCAAAGAAGCATTGAAAGATGAAAATTGGGTACAAGCAATGCACGAAGAACTCAACCAATTTGAGAGAAATGATGCTTGGGAATTGGTTCCCTGTCCAGACAATGCAAATGTGATTGGAACAAAATGGATTTTTCGAAACAAGTATGACAAACAAGGCAATGTTGTGAGAAACAAAGCAAGACTTGTTGTTCAAGGCTATACCTAGGTCGAAGGCATTGACTTTGAGGAGACATTTGCTCCTGTGGCTAGATTGGAATCCATCAGGTTGCTATTAGTAGTATCATGCTACATCAACTTCAAGTTATACCAAATGGACGTAAAAATCGCTTTTTTAAATGGTGTGCTGAATGAAGAAGCTTATGTGGAATAGCCACAAAGAGTCATTGATCCATTTCATCCAGATCATGTGTACCGACTCAAAAACGCCTTGTACGGTTTGAAACAAGCTCCACGAGCTCGGTATGAGAGGCTCGCTTCATTTTTGCTTAGGAAATGATACAAAATGGGAGGAACTGATAAAACTCTTTTCATTAAGCATTTGCCTTCTGGATTAACCATATCCCAAATTTATGTTGATGATATTGTATTTGGGTCTACCTCTGAGTCCAAAATTACTGAATTTGTCAATTTGATTAAAAGAGAATTCAAAATGAGCATGGTCGGTGAACTGACCTTTTTTCTTGGTTTGTAGGTAAAGCATGATACATCTGGAATCTTCATCTCACAAACGAAGTATGCAAAAAACTTGGTTAAGAAATTTGGACTTGAAGACACAAAGCCAATGAGAACTCCGATGGCTACAACACTGAAACTTTTAAAGGATGATACAGGCAAAGATATAGATGCATCCCTCTATAGGAGCATGATTGGAAATCTATTGTATCTCACAGCAAGCAAACCAGCTATATCCTTCAGTGTTGGAGAATATACAAGATATCAAGCTAAGCCGAAAGAGTTCATCTTGCTGCAGTTAAAAGAATAATCAGGTATGCAAGTGGTATATCTAGCTATGGTATTTGGTTTACAAGAGACACCACCGGCAATCTTGCAGGATACTCAAATGCTGATTAGGCCGGGAATGTTGATGACAGGAAGAGTACATCCGGCAGTTGCTTTTATGTTGGAAATAATCTGGTGGCATGGCTAAGTAAGAAATAGAATTCCATATCCCTACCTACAGCCGAAGCAGAATACATCGCAGCTGGCAATTGCTACACTCAGCTTCTCTGGACGAAACAAATGTTAGAGGATTATAGGATAACCACTGATCAAGCTACGGTGTTCTTTGACAACACAAGTGCCATCGATATCTCCAAGAACCTAGTCCAACACTTCAGAACAAAACACATTGACGTCAGACACCACTTCATCCAAGAATTGGTGGAACAAAACACTATCACTCTAGAGCACATACAGATTGATCTACAGCTTGCAAATTTGTTTACTAAGGCCCTTGATACTGCCAAATTTGAAAACATTAGAAAACAAATTGGAGTTTCACTCCACCCCGAATAGGATAATGCATATCATACGAGAAAAAAAGAAATTGCACTACCATGTTTTTTTCTCATTGCATTTGTTTTTTTGCACATTCTACATGCACATAGGTTAGATATATCCTATGTTATATTTGCGAGTAAGTCTAATTGTAGGTCATATCTATGCAGGCTACATCTAAGTGATTAGGCTAATAGCGAGGAGGATACATCTGGCAGTCGACGGTCAACATGTTTCTCTAATCAATCTAAAGCACTTGGTCGGACAATTCGAAAGAATAAGTCACCACTATCAATGCTATAAGGTCGTCACTTCTAATTGAGGTTTTATATTTTGAGTGTAGACCTATGATCTATATCTTGCTATTAGCATTGCACGCAATTGATTGTCCAATGGCAGGGTCAGTGGAAAAGAAAGTTGTCAATCCAAGCCAAACTCATACCCCTTTCCAAAGGAAAAAATGAAAATGAAGAAAAATGTGAAACATTGGGAAAAATGAGCAAAATTTGAAAATGAAAGGGGGAAAATTGACAAATATAGCTTCTGGGGATTGCGCGTAGTTGTTTCCACATTCCAAAAGACAATGCCAAATATAGAAAAAGTTGGCAAGCCGGATTTTTAAAATTGCACTCTCATAGATTAAGGTTGGTCTTCTTGTGCACTATATTGAAAGCCAATAAGTTAGGGCAACCATAAGGTATTTAACAGTACGTGATTGACTGATGGTTGTTTGAATCACACACTCATTGTAACTGACTTAATTCATGTCATGGTTGATTGTACACTACCCAAATGCATCTAACTCAATGAAAGCAGACGACACTCTGACATATCTCAGTTGTCCCATACTGTAAAGTACACTAGATGCATCCAGCCCTAATTTTCGTGAGTTTTGTGATTTTTTTTAATTTTATCATTAATTTAATTTGCAAAGTGGCAGTATTTAGTGGGTTTAAGTGGAAAATTTCTGCAAATCAAATCAATCAGTTGTGGGCCCTGCAATGGTGGTATTTCAATTATTCTGTAATTCTTGGATATTCATTTCCTAACTGATAACTGATTTTTTACGGAAAGGAATTTCACACCATATGAAATTCTTGGAAACTTGGATTACAAGGAAAAATCTACATAAGGAATTCAAAGAGTCAAAATGGAGGTGTGAGGCAGACGCATCTGCTTGAGCTATTGGCAGCAAATAGAGGGTTGGATATTGGTGATGCAGGTACATCTGGTACCAATTTGATGAGTAAGGACGCATCTAGCCTTGATTCACAACCTCAGTTAAAGAAGAGGAAGAAGCGACTCACTTGACATATACCTAAACATGTCTTGTTTATTCTCTCTCTAGACCTTTTTTTTACTGTTTCAATTCTTTGATTTCGAATCTGTAACTAAATATTGCAATCACTTTTCTCTGCTCTGATCTTGATTAGCAGGTTACAAATAATACTCTAACGGAGATTTTGACTTTCTTTTTTCCAAAAAAGGGGAGTAGTATAGTAAAATTTTAAAGTTACTCTCTCGTTCGATCTTTATGGGAAGTAAGCTAGTTTTTTATGTTTATGTGCTTACATACTACTAGTGATTTTACGTTTATGCGCTTACATGCTACTAGTTACTTCATTTGATTTATCTGAGGGGGAGAACTTGTCTAGGGTGAGTACTTTATATCCTTGTTGTGTTGACTTTTGCAAAATTTTCGGAAAATAAGGTTTTGGAAAAACAGAAAAGCCAAAGAGGGAGATTGTTAGCTTTTTAATTAAGTGAACGTGACTTAATTAACTAAGCTATTTACTTTTAATTGGCATTTCTATTTTTCCATGCATGTGATTTTAATTGTCATATTATTTTATCATGTATAATTTAATCAATTTAATTATTAACGTGCATTATTAATTGAATTAATTAGTCGTCCACTCATTTTATCACATGAATTATTTTCAAGATGTTCTAGATACATTTTTAAGCATGTGGTTTATCGATAGGATGAGTTTAAATCATATTGGGAGTCATAAATGGACTACATGCATTGTAGGCGTGTAATTTAACTTGATCCCCAAGTTATTTTGTTACCAATTGTATTATTATTCCTATTGTTAAGGTGGTAACTAAATCAAGAAGTTTAAGGTAAGTTGGTCACTTTAAATTTGATATTTGTTTTAGCACTTATCTTATCTTATCATCCTACAACTTAAAGCTTATCAGTTGTTTTTTTGTAGGAGTTTATGTGTGAAGGAAAGTCTCTTGTGGCAAGACGAGTAACTCACACATGATTAAATAGATGGGAAGCGGGATTAGAACGAGAACACACTTACACGCATGCTATAGAGCAAAGAAATCGTGTACTTGCTAGCTTGCGTGACTCATTCATCCCTTGACTTCCCATGCACTTGTAACTTAAAGATTCATATGGTTTGTTCATGCAAAGATCAAGTGCAACGTTCTTACAAGCTCACTACTTCATATTCATCAAGTGAAATCTTCGGGAGAAGTAGGATTCACTACACAAGAGCCTCGACTGGAGAAGATCATCGCGGAAGGTGACGATCAGTTGGAGGACCGCTCATTTCTGGGTCAGATTGCCATGTTGATAAGAAGTTCTGAAGAGCAACGGGAGGTTGGCTCATATGACAAGGTAGAAGAGAGATCAGGGAGTGATCGTAGTTTGTATTCTAGTTGTTTGATAGTTTTATGCATAATTCTATCCTTAACTTCTTGTAACAGATTTAAACTCTTGGCAACTAGTGGATCTGTTTGTCTGTAGGTGATGGCGGGTGGTTTTTTTACCCTGTTAGGGTTTTCCACCTTAAAATTGTGTGTTTGTTGTTTTGTTCAAATTTTCGTATTTTTACTCTATGCTAGATATATCTAGGCTCCAATCGAAATATAACTCAAATATATCTTGCTTGAGTTAACTGTGAACAAACTGTATTTTAACATAACATAATCTAGATACGTCTAAGTAATATGTAAATTAGACAAGTTACAACTTTCACATGTCTACTAGCAATTCGATTTTTTTTTAATTTCACTATGTCATTACACGAGGTGTTCAAGTTTCTGTTTTGCATATTAGAGGTACCATTGAAGTTATATTAAGTGGGTGGTTATTTGTTTGATAGATTATGTTATCCATGTAATAGGAAATTGTTTGATTTTGTCACAGAATGTCAGAGGGGGAGATTGTTAGGAATTTTGTAATTGGAGTATGTGTGTAAGAAAATCAAACACATTGAGTTGTAATTTCATTTCACCTTGTTTAGTTAATTGCTGGATAGTAGGACTTGAATATGGGCTGGATTGAAAAAACCGTGATGGAAGAAGTCTCAGGGTGCTTAAGAACCGCTCAAGAAGGTCAATCAGAGCCAGGGACCACTCGAGAAGTGCTTGAGAACTGCTCGAACAGATCCAACGCTACTCGAGATTCGCTTGAGAGGCCCGTCCGACAACCCGGCCCAATTTTCTATGTTCAACCTAATTTTTTGCACAGTTTGAACCTTATATCTTGACAATTTCTCAACGAGCAAGACATACATGATTTGGAAAGATTTTCTACCTTAGAAAACACTTTGAAACTCCCATTTGATTGGAGATTGTCATTATCCTTGTTGATTCTATAATTAGATTAACAATCCCTTCTTTAGAAATACCAAAACCCAAATCCTCCACCAAATAGCTTTCAGAGTTCTGGAGATTGGCGAGATGGTTGAGTTCCAGTTTGGTGGAAGATCCACTTGTGAAGAAAAGACGCCGAGCTCTAGAGGGTGTGGTATACACAACGCGACAAGGTTCATCGGGGTTTACAGGTTGGGGATCAGGTTAGATTAGCTTTGATTGTCTCTAAGTTATCCTTTTCTAGTGGGTTTTTTTGTGGTGAACTTGCCCGTAGATTTTTACTATTTTAAGAGTTTTTCAGCGGGGTTTCCTCCGTCAACATTCTTGGTGTTGATTGTTTACTACTTACAAGCTTTAATTGTTAATTGCATGTTTTAATTGGTTAATTGGTGAATGTATTGTGAAATTGGTTGAGAATAGATAATAATTGATTGGGTCACTCCTGCACGCACTTTTTCAAGTAGTTATATGAATTGAAGATGGATGATAATGATGGTATGAGGGACTACCTGAAGAAGTATAATAAGTGTGTGATGGACCTATTGAATCTTGATCTAAAAATTGAGGATAAAGATAAAGCGATAACTTTGTTGTCTTCCTTGCCCAAATCATATGAGACATTGGTGATCATGCCACTAGTTGGCAAATCAATATTGACACTAAATGAGATTTCAACTACATTGACAGAAACTACCAACATTAAAAATCCAATTGTTACTAAGAAGGTGAACGGGTACTTTTGGCATTTGTGAATATACACGTGGTAGAAATCGACTGCGAGGAAGAAATTCTTATGAGAGAGATTCTTCTCAATCTTGTTCTTGGAGAAATGTGAAGTTATATTATTGCATAAAAGGGACACATCAGAAAGAATTGTGAGTTGAAAAGACATCTTGAAATAAAGGCAAAATGTAAAGAAGTTGTAGAATTGTTTGATTCTACAAACGTGATCGGGAAAATTTACATGTTAAAGACGAGGTGTTGTGTGTTATTGATTATGATAGTCGTACTAACGGTTGATTTCTAGACTCTGGATGTTTGTACCACACCACATGTATTCGAACAAGAACTGGTTTGAAGATTATAAGTCATGTGGTGAGAGTTATGTGTTTGTGGTTGGTGACCAAAAACTTGAAGTTCAGTGTTCAGGCACGGTGATGGTGAGGATGTTTTATGGAGTTTCAAGATGGATAAATGGTGTTCTACATGTTTTAAAATTGATCAGGAATTTATTGCCTTCGGAGTACTAGACAGATTAGGCTATGAATAGTCTACAAGAGTTGGAGTAATGACAATGAAGAAAAATTATGTGCCAATAATGAGAGTTGAAAAGATTGGCAATATGTACAAATTGATAGAAAAACAATTTTAGGTGGAGCTACTAGTTGAGTCACATTGAGCAAAGTCATCTACTATTGCTAAAAGTTCTAAAGGTGCCAGGATGAGTTCTTTGGCTAATGTAAACAAGGATAAAGAGCGACGTTCAACGAAAAAGTCAAGTTCGATGAGTTTTTGAATTCGATTCACTTTTATTCATTCAAACGAGGAAAGTGGTGGCACCTAACAGTAAATGAGGCGTGTTGTCTAGTCAAGGTGGAGATTGTTGGAAATACTGATTTAAAATATATAGGTAGAGAAAAAGGAAAAGGTAAAAAAAATAGAAAGAAAATAAGGAATGACTGCAATTTTAATTTGGATATGGGAATTTTTCATGTATAAGGAAAGGTGCTCCAATTTCAATTATGAATAGATAATTTTGCCTGGGTAAATATGGGTGTAGGTCCGAATTAAAGGATCTGATAAAATTGAGTGAGGACGTGCGCAACTCTGAGGTGAAAGATTTTGTATGGAGAAGTTGAGCGTTAAGGAAAAATTATACAAGTGATTTTTCTCATTAATAAAAGTGTTTTTCTCCCATGTTTATCGACAGTTAGTCGAGCTGCATTAATTATTAGTGTTTTTCTATCATTATACATTTGTGTTTCTTTTTGTACGGCACCATTAAGAGTGAGATAAATTAGATATAATTTTTCCCAATAAGTTGGTTTGGCAGTGCTACTAGCCTTGCCTAGTTATTGAGGCCATTATTGTGGCCCATGCTGTTGAATCGGTGGAAGTGTGGAACTTAAGAGTATTTTCCGTTTGACGGTTTTGCTTTGATGAGATAAGTTTCGCGAGATGAAGACAAGTCGATTAGTCTCGAGCACTGGGCGCTTTGTAGCAAAATCAACTTTGTGGATGCTTAATGAAGAGTTGATTCATTTGGATCGAACTTCGAGTCCCTTAGCTTTGACAACAAATCAAATCTTGTGTTCTTTGTGATTGTTTGTTTATTGTTCTATCTTGCAAGCTAGTGATATTGGCTACAACATATGAGGATAATATTACCAACAGTTTTAATAAGTTTCATCTAAATAATGCTACTACCTATTATAGTGTTGGAAATACTTGGAATAAGTGAACCAATGAACAAAACTGTAATAATATGAACTCCAAACAAAGAGATTACAAATACAAACTTAAATATCATTTAATATCATTTTGTTCAAACGATATTTGTTATCAAATTTAAAATTTTATTTCAATTTTTAAATTCAAACAATTTCTAGCATACACACCCTATTTGATTTTGAAGTTATAGTCAAAGCAAAGCAGCGGTAGGTCACTTTGAGAGTGACCGGGTCTCAAGTAAAAATATAAAAAATAAAAATCTGAGAAGACAGAATCCGCAGGCAATAAGTAATTGTTTCGAAAAGACAAAATGGTGTTCAAAATATTTTATGCGAATCCGAAAGGAACAATAATAAATAAGAATAGTAATATTTAATCATAGCGATATATAAAATAACAAAAAAGAAACAGCGATTGACTAATTCACAGAAAAAGCAAAAAGTATTAAGAAAATAGTATACGTCGTAAACCAGCCGATAGAACCGATTCGTTTCGCTTTGTCGGCCTTTTTCAATTTTTCCTTTTTTTAAAAAGAACCGATCGGGCTTTCGGTTTGATATAAACCAAATCGAAAACCTAATCCACCCACTAAAAAACTGAACCGACCCGATTTCATCGATTTGTCGGTTTGTCGATTTTTTTGCCCAACCCTACCACCTCACATTTCAAAATGAATTATCAAAGTATTAAGTTTTAACATAGAAAAATAAATGTCACCTAAAAGTGAAGGTTTTTAAATCAACCGATCAGTCTTAATGTCGGGGGAAATGGACAAAAACTGAGATGAATTTTTCAAAAGACAATGCATTAAATTTGGAGTAACGTTGCCCACATACACGGATGAAATGGTCTACCCTCCATGTACCTACTACACATATATTTTTCATGTTATATAATATAGAGATAAATGCATGGAAAACCCTTAAACGTCGCTTGTATGGACCCGGTCAACTAGTAGAAAAGCAAATTGCGTTTAATTTACATTGAAAATTAAACACTTAATAGTATGTGTGCTGTGTGTGGCTAGGGTGTTAGCATTCCAAAAAAATACATTTTAATGTATTTTTTTAAATTTTAAATTTAGTCAAATAAATCACGATTCATATATCTTTCCACTCATTAAATCTCCACCATTAAACTCCACTCATTCTATCTCTTCCTACTCATAAAAATATATTAAAACTCATTTGCTAACACACAATTGCCCCCGAGGGCTAGCTGATTCCAAATATGGGACATGTCCCTACTTGACTCTGGAGTCGCCACATAAATTTAACCAAGTATTTAATCCAAATATTCAATCGTCAAAGTTTGAAATTCTTTGGTTTGAGTTGGAATGAGTATAGACATCTAACACTAGGCAAAGGCAATACACAGGTGTCCATATGCTGTATTAGTTAATGTCTCTTTAATTGTGTCGATTAATTAAAATAGGTCATAAACGCAATAAAAAATATATTAATTTAATAATTGTAACTGTTGAAAGAAAAAGATTATTACCCCGTTAGTCAATCATTTTTCCCATATTTTTATCCATTCTTTATTTACCTTAAATCAATTACATCCGCATATCTCATCACATTTACAAGTCTCCACCACTCAACTCCACTCATCCTCTTCCATTTTTTACATTAAAAACCTTTAAAAACTATTATAATTTATTCCCTATCACTCCTATATATATCTTAACTCAACTTATAATACCTGAGTTTGAGTTAGAAATATTATTTTGCCTTAATCTTTTAGGTCTTGGGCATTTTTGCTGAGAACTAATTTCCTACACCCATGGGCTAAATAACACATACCTTTAAGATAATCGCAATGTCATATCATTTTAGCTAATAACTATATCATCATTTATTTATTTATAAAAATGATAGTGCACGCGACGTCAGCATTCGAAATAACACAACACTTTCAAGTTATAAGGGAGTATGTGAAGTTCCATTCCAATGCTCACTCGTAGGTATGGTAAAATGCAGATTGAAACATCTGTCCCCCTCCTCCTCCTCAAATCGCTTACTTGTGGGTATTTAATTTAACCATACTTATAAGTGGATATCGGAGCAAAATCGAGGGTCGATTCTATTCCAATGCCCACAAGCGGTCAGATTGAATGTGTCCCTCTACAATCAGGGGAGACCCACTTGGGGGCAGTTTACCATACCCACAAGTGGGCAATGAAGCAAAATTGAGGGTTAATTCCGCTCCAATGTTTATTTATGTGCATGATAAAAGATCCATAAATAGGTCAATTGAGATATGTGTTCCTCCACCATAACTAGGCATCGGAGCAAAATGGAGCGTATGTGTCATGCTATTTCAAGAGTTCGAGGATTATTTCTCATCTTTTCCCTATTCGAGAGACAACGTCCACATCGGGTTGTAAAAAATTGAAAAATATTAAATAATCAGGAGGAGCTTATCTAATTCATTCATAATAATCTATCTATAAAAAGGGCACGATGAGCCCACAATCACATGCAATTTCCTAACCACTCTCGGTGGCTCCACTCAATTATTAATCTAACTCCCACACAAAATAAATAGCTAGCCATTTTTGCTGGAGAGAGCTACTAGCACTAGGTTTTGCAGAAACAAAATGGGAAATTCCATGAATAAATGCAAAAACAAAAACAAACCAAAGGATGCACAAGAGGAGAAATCAGATCAACAAGCAAAAGGGTTAGAGAAAAGCAGTAAAATGAGAGTGAAAATCGTTTTGACGAAAGAGGAATTGCAGTGGCTACTTCTCCAGCAAAAGCAGAAAGCATGGAAGAACTTGGAAGATTTATTGGGAGAGATACAAAGAAGCAGAGAGAGCTCCAATTTGGGGTGGAAGCCTTCTTTAGATAGCATTAATGAAAGCCCCCTTGAGGAGTAGTATAATGATTCAAATTAAAATCTTCTCATCCTCCTTCCACTGGTTGCGTTTGATCCTCTAGTAGATGATGTAGTGATGAATTCAACAAAATGATAAAAAATATATATATATATATATATATATATTAATGTAGCTTACATCATGCATGTATGGACTTATTTTGTATTCTTCTTTCCACTCTTAGTTTTGTCGTATGGGTTTGCCATAAAAAGTTCAGATATGATGTAATTATAACTTTGTATTCGATGGTTTACCATATATAGATGAATATGAGAGAGTATTTAGTATATATGTAGTTATAACCTGCATTTGAATTTTTATGGTTTACGATGTATATAGATTCCCCAATGTAAATGCACATGATCAGAGAGTATTTGAAATCATCTCCCACGATAGAACGACCGATTCTACTCAGTAACAACACTATAAATTTTGAGATCGAAGAACCAGAATTGTTCTTAACACACTTATACAAAAGGGATAGAGGTATTCCTTTTTTTTTTTTTTTTTTTTTGAACATATATTAATTGGAAGAAAGTTTTGAAATAGTGTAAGAATGGATGATTTGATTACAAATCCCAAATTTTGGGTCCGTCTATCGAGTACCGGAAGTAGCGAGTCAAAAGTTAGCATTTCTTGAAACCTCATTTTGACTAGAAATAAAAGTTAGTTGAGCAAATAGTATGCTCCTTTTTCGCGTCGGTTTTCAAACTCAACGAGGTGAGGACAGCCTAAAGTCCTTAGCTTTACCTTCTCGGGCTGGATCTGGTTCTCTTTTCAAGTTTAAAGATTTAGTGACTCATTGAATAGGGATGGCAACGGGTCGGGTTCGGTTCGGGTCGACCATACCCATATCCGAACCGAGGTCCCGACCCCATATCCATATCCATATCCGAACCGCGGTATTCGGTCTGGTTCGTTCGGTATTTTTCGTTAGTTTTCAAACCCGCTCGGGCACCACATCGCTTTTTTCTTTCTTTTTTCCATTGCCTTCGCTCTCTATGGATTGTGGAATTAGGGTCATAATACTCTAATAGTAATTGAGAAATGAGAATTGAGTGTCTTGGGCTTAACGTGAGAATGAGATGACGATGGAGTTGGGCTTGCTAGGCTTTTTGGAGTGGTTTTTAACACACACTACTACCAACAAAGAATAAAGTGCATCTAGATCATTAGTGGAAATTTTAATTTTCAACTTTTGATTTTTAAATTGAAAATCAATTTTAAATTTTTGTAGGAAAAAAAATATATATCGGGTATTCGGTCAGGGTTCGGGTACGACGCATCTATCCATATCCGAACCATATCCGTCTCGGGTTTTACTATCAAAAACCATATCCGACCCGTCGATCCATTGGTTCGGGTTTTTTCAACCCGTTCGGTTCGGGTAACCGCGATTTTCGGGTTTTTCGGGTTATTTTGTCATCCCTATCATTGAACATTTAACTGCTTACTAACTTCTACTAGCATGACTGCTTACACCACAAGTGTTCTGAGAGTGTTAGAGCGGTGTTTTCTCAGTTTGCCCCACCATTGACCTTTGTACCGTGTTATTGCGCGGACACTCTCTCTCTCTCTCTGTGTCTCTATCAGCAAATGTCTTACATTTTCTTCTTTGGGATTCGCATCCATTTTATCAGATTTGATTGTTCCCAACCACCAACACTTCTCTCTCTCACTTTGAACCGATGTTTTACAGTTTCTTTCTTTAGTCTTCACATCTTTTCTCACTAGTATAGAACTACCCATTTGCAACGGTTATTTTGATATTTTGCAATGGTTGTATGCATGTTGCAGATCAAGGGGTTGCAGAAAGTGAGGACATTGTGCAACGGTTGTAAACCGTTGTGGAATGTCAACATTCTACAATGGTTATTAAATAAACCGTTGTAGAATGTCTACATTCTGCAACACTTCAAGTTGATAACCGTTGCTGAAAATATGCCTTTGGCAACGGTTTTATTGGAATCGTTCCGTATAATTTTTTTTTTTAATATAAATTTGACATTTGCAATGCTACCCATATTTTTGAATTATATTACAAGATCAATACCTGCATCAATACTACTACTATAATTCATTAACTTCATCCACAACCATATTAAAATCAAATCCACAATTCATTATACGATATTACACAGAGCATCAAAATACTACAAAACATCTAACAATCTAAGGCCAACCTAAATCGTATTTCCAAAAACACTCCATAATAATAAAAACACTAAGCTAAATCGGCAAACTATTACATATCATACATAAAGTATTCAACCCATAAATTTCGAACCTCGTCAATTTGGTCTTGTGTATATGATTCTTCTCCAAAACTCACCTACAAAAGATTAAATCAAGTAGTGTCATGGTTAGTTCATTAGTTTAAAACAAGTTGATGAAGTATACACTAAAGAATTCTTTATTATAATATTATAATTTATGGATGTATACCTTGTCCAATCGAAGCCTTTACGCAAGAGATTATAGTTGCATTGTAATATATTTTGATAGCACACATCGCATAATTCACAAATAAATGATAAACTGTCCAAAAATGAGACAATTCAAAAATTAGTTTATAAATCTCAAACCGTCCAAATGTCTCGGAGGTTTGTAAATTATAAAGTAATTTTCAAACGGGTACTCTAAGCTTGATGACAAGTGCAATGGTATGCAAATAACATAAATGTTAAACAATATAAGAGAAGAATCAAATAAAAAAATTTGGAATAAACCAAATAAGGGAAACATACCTGAGAAAAGCAGGATTATAGAACTATTCAATCAAGACTAAAACATCAAATGTGAAATCGAAAATCTTCGAAAGCCTGAACAAATTAGAAAAGGAAAAAGAATCATCACCATTTGAATAAAAAAGTATATGTTATATATCTAATAGTTATATAGCATGATCAACTTAATGGAATACAAAACGAAGCACGACGAAAATATTTTATTGGCTTTTGAACAAAAGTTATTTGAAGTCAGCTATCCTTTTATCATTTTCTTTTTCTATCAGTTGATGGTTACAATTTCTTGTATACGTGTGTTACAATTTGCAATCAACTTATAAATCATTTTTGTTGACAATTGCTTGTCATATTTTTATTTTATTTATTAAAGTGAGCAAGCTTCAAGATGTAATTTATTTTGGTACTAATGAGAAATTAATCCAGTGATAATAAAATTCCATGATATTGGTCTAAAATGGAAAAAAAAATCTTCACATGAAAGCAAGAAAGTGAGAAGATGACTTAAATATTCACATAATTTGGAAGTAAATTAAGTTTGTAGAATATATTAGGAGAAAATTCCCAACTCATTAATTAAATTTTTAGTTTGAAAATATTCACACGTTTCCTTGACAATAGTTATCACGAAGGCTACCACCATAGGGAGACAACACATTCTTTAGTTACTGATTGTTGTCACTCTCTTAGCCATTCCCACCGCATATATGGTGGCCTCTGTTAATAACACGCTTTCTTATTTGTCCTTTATTTTATTTTCATTTGGAATAAAATGTAATCATGCTTAATTAGATTTACATATTTTATTTTAGTAAATTACTTCTTGTTTTAGTATACTCCATTTGACTTTCCTCCGCAATTCAGGCTCAAAATGAAACCTTAATTGCGCTATCATGCCTTGAGAATCCACTTAATGATGATGCAAATTTTTTAAAACAACTACTGATGAATCAATTCAATGATAACTGATATCCAAATTTAATTTAATTTCCTTTCAAAATAATCAAATTTAATTTTTTTTTAAAGAATTTTAACTCGAAAATCTAAACCTGAGAAATAATTTTATTGACTTTAAAAACTTTATCAAGGAAGAAGGCATAAAATCAAAGCCCTCCAGCAATAAATGCAATGTTTCCATGGTCCAATATTGACACATATCTTATCCACTTTCAAAATTCCATAATAATATTTCAAAAACAAAAAATTCTGTAATAATACCTTTAAGATCTTTGGCATGAAATTGAAGTGAATTTTCTAACTAAATGGGCCTGACTAGCAAACCAATCTGGAGTAGCATTGCCCTCCAAACTATAGATATGCAATAGGGTTAAGTGTTAATGAAGACATATATGGTCCATAGTTACCTTGTTGAGCGTAACAATTAATGACAATTAGATGCCAGCTAAATTTGAAAACTCTTTTGGAGGATATCATCAACTGGGAGCCAATTCATCTATAATTTCCAAATAAAGAAAGAGAATTAGAAGAAATACATGTTGGGGCATGCTGCTAATGCAGCCGCAGCAGCAGGGCTGCTGCTGCTGCAGTAAGCAGCAGTAGTTGCTGCTGCTTAAGAGAACAAAACAACAGGGCAGATGGATACCTTCAGAGGACCATTCGATTGAAGCCAATACATTGCACGTCCCAACACAAAAACTCAATGACTCACAACACCAAAAATCGGCTTACCATTCCATACTCACATGCTCAACCAATCTGCGTTCAACACAAGCAAAACCCACCCAATCGATCTTCCATCCGTTATTGAGTTGAAGTGAATTTTTTGTATATTGATGACATAAAAATTATTGAAAAGATGAAGTTGAATGATGATACTCTAGTAATTACAAATCGCTTGATAAAATAGTATCTATACATATGTACAAAATAGTATCTATAGTTAGATTTAAAAGTGAGATTAGGAAAAAATTAAACCTTGTGTAGTTAATTCAAATGAGGCATTTTATCAAACACATAGTGGGCAAAGATGTGGTGGGTTGGTTAGGAAAAAAATTGGAACAATAATTTGAAAACCCATGCTACAAATATTAAGTACCCAAGCTCAACATACATATTAACACGCAAAATAGCAAAAAAAAAAAAAACCAACAAAAATAGATTATATTACCCAAAAATTCTCCCTAATATTCGTCCATGTAAGAGAGCAAAAGGGGTGAGTTTTACCTTCAATCTTTGTGAGATAATAATGCAAATGCAGCCCACAAATGTGCTTAATCTCGCCTCCTTGATACTAGAATGAGGTGAAATTTGAGTTAATATATATGTATAGCAAATACACACGAAATGGGAAAAAAATCAATGCATGTTTACCTTTAATCTTTGAGATTCGCCTACAGTGATACTTCAATAATCCTTCCACGTTACTAGATCTAGAAAATTTTAGTGTTTTTAATGACCAAACGGGTGGAGAAATGGAGAAATAGAGAAGAAGGGAAGAGCAGCCGCGCAATAGGTTCTCTGATACGTACAAAACCGAGGCTGGGTTGGAATTAAAGGGTCTGGGAATTTACCATGGTTGAGGACGAACCGTTGCTAATTTTAGCCTTTTGCAACGGTTTTAAATTTGAACCGTTGCTGAAAGGTACTATTTTGCAACGGTTTTTATGAAACCATTGCAAATTAGTGCCACACGTCCATTTTGCAACGGTTATTTTGACAACTGTTGCGTATAAGTTAAACTTATTTACAAAAAGGCCACCGCATCGCTTTTCTGCAACGCTTTTCCTTACAACCGTTGCAGAATGTGTTATTTGAAAAGCTATTTTTGTACTAGTGTCTATTGGATTTGATCATTTCCAACCATTGAACTTGTGTAGTAGTCTTCCAATGAAGACTTGTTCAATTGGTTAGGAGGAAAAAAACCGAGGCTCTGAGACTTAGGAGTTTCAGATTTGACTCCCACCAACCGCATATTGAGTGGCTTTAATTGACGCTAGTAGGGCACATGAGCGGATCCAGAATTCCATCCTAAATAGGGCAGCCGTTGAAAATTGACCGTCAACTGTCGTTCACCCAGTGATGTAGTGGTCAGAATTAATTTAGAGCAAAAAATTTCTGAACAACTTCATCAAAAATAATAATTTTTTAAATACTGATATATTTTCGAAGCCCTTTTAGTACATTGATTTTATATTTTTATATTTTTTAATGATAGGTCATTGATAGAGTAATGTCATATTTACATACAGTAATATATTAAGTTAATTTAAATTCATCTTTGTCACATTTGTTTGGATAGATATATGATATAAAATGATCGAAAATATATATACCTTTAAAAAAGAAAAGGAATATACCTACCATCTGAAGATGAGTCTACATTTAATTAAAATTTCATATGTTAAATTCTTAGTTGTTTTTCATAATGTTTGCCAGGTTTAAGAAGAATTAAACTTCTGAAATAAACATGTTTGATCATTTAATTAAGAAAAACCATGAAAATAGAGATTTTAGTTATAGTATAATTTAGAGATAATTGCGTGAAAGGCCAAAAACTGTCTTGCCAAGTCAAGTGGGGCTAATTTTAAATATCAATGCAAAAGTGGCCACATTTAACAACAAAATGTCTAATATGCCCTTGAAGTATATTAATTAGAATTAGGTTATTTATTGGCTCAAGAAATGGTCATTAATGACTGTGTAAATGCAATTGTACCTTACATTGGATAATGACCGGTTTAAAAAGACATTTACTTGGGAAAAGAAAATGAGAAAATAAGATATGCCATTCTCTTCCTCCTTGAATGATTTGGGTAGTAAAAGGAGGGAAAAAATGTTATCTCCATTGATGTGCAGAAAACATGCTTTAGTTGTTTGAAAATTTAAAGAAATTTGAAGGTTGAAGATAAGGATTGGTGGGTGTCGAATCCAACAAATAATAAATAACTCGCTCAAAAATAAAAATTGTAGTAGCAGTGAGCAAGGTCGTATCCACAGGGATTGGTAAGATTTATTCTTTCAAAAATAAAACAAATGGAAATAAAAATGGGGGTTTTGAATGTTGAGATTAAAATAATTAAAATTAAAATAATGACAAAGAAAGTAAAATTAGGAGTAATCAATTAACACAAATATCCAGCCCAAGGAATAATCTCAGAATTGATTCACCAAATTGATCATTGATGCAAATGTGAATTCTTCACGCCTTTCTCTAAATTGGTTATGGTCTGTTGGTACGACCTAACAACCTATCTCTCCTTACTTCTTCGATAACAAAGGTACGACCTACTGGATTATTTCCTAATCAATAAACAACCCTAGGTACGACCGTAGGATTTAATTTACCAATAGCATTAAAATCTAAAGAGACGACCAATTCTAACCAACAAAAGCATACGATGAATTGTTTAAGCTAGATCATATATTCTCACAATCATGAATTGAAAACTTTGACCTAATCAATTATATTGTTTGCCACAAATATTAGAACACCTAAACAATTACGGATTTAGATTTCTAATTGGCGATATATTGTTTTGACAATCACACAACGTGCACTTTGTATAATCAATCAAATCAATAATTTCATGCAACATAGAAAATATATAAATAGAGAATTATAGAAGAATCAAAAGAATAAATTAGATCTCACAATATGTTGAATCAATCTTCAATTATCCTTGAACTGGAATAGAAGTTTAGAACTCCATGGAAGATGGAGAAAAATCCTAGAGAAGAAAAGAATGAAAACTGTAGTATGATCTAGCCTAGGAAAATTAATAACGTGTGTTTTTTCATGTCTTAGGCCAGATCCAATTCTAATTAATTTAGGAAAACTAAATAGCCTAGGAAAATAAAATAGAAAGTAAAAGGAAAATAGTTTAGTTTCCTAATTCTAATAAAAGTCTAAGATTTTTCCTAGAGAAATAAAAACTAATTGCAGCAGAGGTCCCCATAAAATATTCCTATCCTTTTGTGGGTAGGAATAATTAAATGAGGTCTTTTATCAATTCACCAACTCTTCACTTCAAATAAGTCTTGGTCCTACGTTTCTTTGGATCACTTGGATTGATAAGACGTGGTTGCGCCTTACACTTGAGGCTCTTATGTCAACTTATCACTTAACTTCATTCTCTTCTAAAAACTTGTAAATTGACTCCATTTTTATCCAACCTTTCACCTGGTCCATAAAATACAAAATACAATTAAAATCAAGGACTTAAGCAATTTTAAATTAATAAAAGCACGAGAAAATATGACAAGTAATGTGAATTTATACGCTCTATCAAGGATCTTGCATCTTCTCCATTTACAGATGATGTATTTGAAAGACCATGTGTGTATACTTGTAAAAATAAGCTTGTTGATAGAGAATTTAATGTAATGGTGAAATGAAAGTTATTGAATATTTATTTTAAGAAATGAATTGTTACCCATTTATATTTTTTATTTGTCAACTATGTTATAGTAGGAAATGTGATGGATATCATAATTAAAATCTTTTGCAAGTGAAGGATGTTGTGGTTGTTGTGGTTTCTTAATGTCATTAATGGTGAATCTTTAAAGTTGTAAAAATGGTGGTTGTTGAAGAAGATAAATGTACAAAAATTAATTGTAATGAAGAAATGTCTTCCTGGCCAATTTAAATAGCTTCTTAGTCCATACGGGAAAATGAATTCCTTGTCGTTTATGAATTGTCTTTCTTGTCATTTTAAATAGTCGTGTATAGTGAAAAATGTCATTCTAGACATTTTTAATTGTCTTTCACGACATTTTGAATTGTCTTTCTCCTTATTTTAAATAGTCATGTGTTACATTGCAACAGGCAACTATCGTTCTTGCTTTTTAAAAATTAATTATTTGGAGTTTATCTTCAAATCAAATTGTTAATATATTGTAATGTCGGAAATGTAAAGTATTGTTCCTCATTTTTTAGATGAGCATAATATTGTTTCTCAACAATATTATCGACATAGTATACGTGAGTGTACTTTAAAATCCAATATAGTGCATAGAAGTTTGGTTGCAAATGAAACGATAAGTACAATACTGAACGTGAAGCCATTGATTTATTAATCTAAAATCGTTTCCACACTTTTAGGAATTGGAGAAATGATGAGGTTTATATTCTCCTACGGTAGCGACTTTGTTGAAGTAGAAAATGATTGGAAATGGTGTGGCACCAACATCAATTGTTGTGCAAGACGATGTCACATTTGAGTATGTTGTTTCAAAAGTAATGGAAAAGCTCGATGTTGATAGGAGTAGATTTGGTGTGCATTTGAAATTTAAAGTTCCAAACATGAACGTACCTCCGGCTGACATACACACTACACCATTACAAGGAGATTGTCATAGTAGGAAATTTGATGAAGTCACGGTTAAAAACCGTGACTTAGCTACGCGCTGATTGCCATGGTTTTTAACCGTGACCAATAAGTTTTTAAAGTTGGGTCACGGTTATTAACCTTGACAATCTGAGTCACGATTTTTAACCGTGACCCCAAAATTAATTTTATAAAAAAAAAAAGTAAGCATATTCCTCAAATCTCATATTCACGGTTTCATTATCCCCAACTCAGACTCAGCAAACCCTAGCAAAGAACTCAAAATCATCCTCACAAAATCATCCTCAGAAATCAATTTTTTCTCCCAAATCGATCTCTATGGCTGCGGTAAGTAATCATAGTCTACTATAGCTTCAATAATCATCATCTTCCCAAATCAATTAGTGTTCAATATGCTCGAAAAGCTTCAAAAACGGATGGAAATCTAGTATCTATTTCTTCATCATCCTCACAAATCAGTTAGTTCTCCCCAAATCGATCTCTATTGACGCGGAAGATCTAGGATCTACAGATCGAGTTTAAGCGTTCTTATGATTTTGTAGTAAAGCAGTTCTCTAAAATGTAATGTATAATTTTTACCAAGTTTTGCTGTTATGGTTGGTTGTCTCGTGTTAAGTTGTACTGACCGACAAGCATACACTTGTGTGTTTTTCTCCAAGCTATTTGTTAAGTGCTAAAGTTAAGGTAATCTCATTTTATACTTTTTTAGTTCAATACTTCGTAGTTCATTAATTCTTATTGTGATGTGTTTAAAAGAATAGAGATTAGCATAATTGTGTTTTTATTTCATTGTTATGTGTATGTTTAACTCGTTCTAATTCAGTAATCAGTACTTTTATTTGTATAGAATAAAGCCTAAAGGACCATAAATTTGTTATGTTTTTGTTTTGAGGTAAGCAAATGGCTTGCCTTTACTCGTTTAAATCATTTGAAAATGGATGTGGTCTTGTTGGCTTATATTAGTTTGGCCTTGTCGGCTATGCTTATGTGATTGTGGGCCTTGTTAATTTGTGGCATTTTTATCAATTAGCTCTCTGTTGAAGTCAAACTCCGCGGTCTTTGTTATATTTGACATTTAACATCTTATCTAATGCTTGGAATTGGAATTGGTTTTGCAATTAAAATTTCTATGCCTTTACAATGTAGACAAGAACAGGCGAAAATGGAGGCGCCTTTACTGTCATCACGTACACTTTCTAATTCTCAAAGTTGAAAACATTTTGTGGATTACTGTGTTCTCTGCAATCTTGTACATCTATGATATATATTTTGGAACAGAGAAAAGTGAAAGATGGAGTACAAACGAACACGTGGGCCGTGCCGGCTCAGCAATTCCAATGGCTTTCACTGCTGGAACCAAAGTAAGCGTGGATGAGATTCGATCGGCGACTACTTTTTCTGATCTATACCCACCTTCTTTACAAGCCCCTTTGGCTGGGTCCTCTGAGCCACACCACCTCAATCCTAATGGTAATTCATTACAGTGTTTAACATTTCTGAGTAATCATAGGTGGATTGTGTGTAAATAATTAATTCTCTTTGGGTCATGCAATATCTATTTTGATTACGATTCATAAACCTGGTAATACATGATATTTTGAATTTCCAATTCAGATAGGAATTTGTAGCTGCCTGCTTAATTTGTTCAATATATTTTCTCGTTTTTCTTTCTTTAAATTGGGGATAATTGGTGTTTTTGATAGTTCTCAATAGTTGAACCGATTTGCTGGGTAAATGGACGGTGGAAAATAGCTTCAACCTTGAATTTTTTATTTTCACACTTTGAGTTTGAGAGTTTAGTTTTTCAATCTTGAGCTCTATCTTGTTCATTTTTATTTGGATTGTTGTTTAATTGTGGAAATATGAGACTAATTGCTAGTTAGGTTTAATTTAGTTTTAAGTTAGGCTTGAGTTTATACATATAGAGTTTTCTTGTGTAAGTGTATGTGTAAAGAAGGTGTTTGATGAAATTCCTTAATGAAGTTGGTGAAATTGGAAAAAAACTAACCGTTGGTAACTTAGGCAGATTCTGTGCTTGATTTCAAATGTACATAACTGATTTTTTTGGTTGAATTTTAGGGTGTTTCAAATTTTAAAATGGCCTTTTGTGAGTGAGGTATCATTTAAAATTGGTTTCACGCTATTCGCATACTCGTAGAGTTTTTTATCACACTTTTTGTCAGCTTGGTCAAGGTATATTCGAGAACAGTTTTATTGACCGTAGATACATGTTTTGGTTATTGAAATGCAATCCTTATGAGCTGATTTTTGACTATGATGGACTTACATGAGTTTTCTACCTTCTACAAAAATTTCAGGATTTTATTCCATCGTTTCCTATGCCAAATAAATTTTTGAAAGTCCTCTACCCAAACTGTAAATATTTTCAGCTTATGTGTTTGAAGTTGAAGATGTGTTGTGATCCCTATAACTTGAGTTTGGATGTAGACTAGAACTTCTTGTATGTGCATAAGCTTACTATAAAGTGTTCTTTTGACATTCATGTGTAGCTGTTAAGTTTGTTCTTTCTTTGATTAAGTTTGTTCAGTTAAAACGGATTCTTGTTTGATATTTTGAAAAGCTAGTATTTGATAAATTAGAGAGTTTCATTGGAACTCCTAGATTGTTCATGTTTGTTTGGATGGCTGCGTAAACATGGCAAAATGTGATGTATATTGTATGTGTATTTCTTTCATTGCAATTGCTAAGATGATGTCAACCTTGAAAATTATTGACTTTATTTTCTATTAATAATTCATCTAAAGGTTTACGGAATCAAATCCTTTTACAGAATGGATTCGTAAATCAAGCATGCTATTTGATAGTGTAAATCCGCAAGTATATAGTGTCGTTGTACTCACGGGTCGTCTCACAGGGAGGTTAAAGTCGTCTATTCCTCTTTCACCAATTGATTAGCTAAATCGACCGAGTTTTTATGGTGGAATGAATAAAAACTACTCTTGACTAAAGTAGCAAAGCAAGTAAATAATGTAAGCGGATGAAGTGGTATAAATTTCAATGTTAAAAACGGGGATTAGGGTGCCATCTGCTCTAATTGACAATGAACATTTTTTTCCTAGGGATAAATGTAGGTGTGAAAGATAAAACTAAAGTTGAGAAATTAGTTTCTAACTTTTTCCAAAACTTAGAGGGTCTCCATGGTTGTCTAGGCCACTCTCGTGATCAAAGATTAGCCGTGTCTAACGCTAGGGGTCCACAAGGAGAAATCAACCTCTCGGTGCTTGACTCTTTGTACGATGAATTGAAACCGAATGAGCGCTATACCAACATCAATCATTACAAATTCTAGCATAGAAACCCTAGTTTAATTATTCACACTAACAACCAATTCTAATTACACGTTCATTGCAATTATGGTAGATGAACCCTAATCCCCAAAAGGGGATTACCCCTCCATATTAAGAATTGACACAATTAAAGAAATTAATCCACAATAATTCATGTAGAAATTAAAAAAAAAACCTAATTAGATGAATTTAACTGAATAAAGGAAGAAATACCAATTACAAAGATCAATCCAAGATAGCTTGAGATGATGGAAAAGTAGAAATCTTTAATACTTGAACAATAATCCCAAAAGCAACTTGTAATCTAATCTAAAGCTTGATATTTTTTATGTAGGAAGAGAAGAGAATAATAAAACTAGGTAAAACTATCCTCAAACTAGTCTAGCCGTCATCTCTTGGCCTTGGGGAGCCTTTTATATGGGCTCCAACAACTAATTAAGCCCTAAAAAATGCGCAGGTCAAAAATCCCATCACACATGCCGTAAGTGCGTAGTGGCACAGGGGCGTGAGGAGTAACACAGGGCTATGCGGAATGGCACAGGGGGGCGTGCGGTCATCTGATTCTGTGCAATTTCTAGTGATATGGAAAATGACTTTTTCTCCGATTTTTTCATCCTAATGCTCTTGTATCTCGGGGTCTTCTTGTTGGCGGCGATTCATCGACTTTTAGCTCTTAAAATACCTACACACCACAAACAAAGAAAAGAAAAGCAATACCCATTCGAAATAGCAAAAATTCATACAAAAGTATGTAGACGAGCTCTATTCAATCTAAAATGAGGGACAAAACGGGGGTTAAACGCATATAAAAGTCACGCATATCAAATTTCCCCAAGTTTAGAACTTTGCTTGTCCTCAAGCAAACTTATCAGAAAGCATAAATGAAAATTGGTCCCAAGAAATCCGACTATTGCGCTAAGGACCTCAAAGGAGCAAGAGTCAATCAGAACGGGCTTGTAGGAACATCATTGAAACAAAGCAACATCCAATACACGTAGCATCATAAACATTTCTCCCTACCCCACAAGAACACATTTAAAAATAGGTTCCAAAATCAACAAGTTGATCCTAAGCTAAATGTTAGCGCATCAAAACTCCACCATACAAAGAAGAACTCACCTGTGCACATCAAAAGTTTAGTGTTCAATGCATGCACGTTGAATCGAGAGCAACGAAATTGACCCTCACCAAAAGTTATCATTTTCGCTCAGTCTCTCATGTGTTTGGTATAGGTATTGTTTGCTCAGGTTCGATCTATTATCGTTCCCTACCATAGGCTTGCAAGAGTTCTTGATCTCCACTACTTGTGATTACAAATGCATCATGACTCAAGAGGTCTTTTCCGGGTTGTAATGGAGGCTAAGGTAATAGGTGTGGAAATTTTTGGAATACGTTGTGCTTAAAGAAGGAAAAATGAAGCATAAATCAACACGCCGAATCAAAGTCCACAACTAACTCGAGTAAGAACAACTTCAACATTAAAGTAGAGAGTTTTTCCTCCTCATTACTACAAGAACTTTTCTCTTTCCTTCGAAAAGCTATGTATTCTTGCTTTTTTTGTTTTTTCTTTGTCCTTTTTTTTGTCTTTGTTTTTTTCTTTTTTTTCTTTTTTTCTTTTTTTTTGGTAGAAATAAATAAGGAGTACGATGGAGGGAAAGAGAGAGAGCTCAAACAATTCTCAAAAGGGGAAAGAACTCTTAACCATCCACATATTCGATCATGACTCATTTATGCCTCACAATTCGCTTCTAGGCCAAAGGGGATAACAAAGGATTTGGGGTTATTATGCGGGTAAGACAAGGAAAACAGGCTTATAGGCTCAATGGGGCTATCAAATACGTTAATTATTCGTGGGTGGTTATCTGGCTATGTGGTTGTTCCAAATGAATGCCTCTATCATGTTCACAAATGCATATGCATCAATGCAGCCTCAAAAAAGAACGGAAGCAAGTTCTAGAGGGTAACAATAAATAGAGAACACACTCATGAAAGGAGATAGAAGACTGGTAACATGATGTCGGTCGCAAAGGCTCAAAATTCCTTACCGGGTTATGCCTACCATTGCTCAAGATTCAAAATTAAGCACATACGACTCAACTAGTGCATGCACAAGCAAGAACTCCTTGGCATAATGAAAATTTTCTCCGGCGTTCACAAACTCCATATATCAAGCACAAGGAGGCAAAACATTTCAAATCATTGATATATTGTTCCATGGGGTCTAAAAGAGGATGCTAAGATGAATGCAATGCAAGGATAGAGGTGTGGCATGTTGGCCTGGTCTGCACGGCCCATGCGGAGTGGCACATGAGCCCGCACAGTGAGCTTATTTTTTCTTATATATATTTTTTAATTTTTTGAAGAAAGGAATATGAGATGAACTAGAACAAAATGGAGAAACATAACACTAGAAAGCAAGAAACACCATGTTAAAAGTAAACCATCTATCGCGTAAAAATACCCTAAACATAACTAACCTAAACACAAATATATCATAGAAACTGCCACCTCCCCCAAGCTTTGACTGAGCATTGTCCTCAATGTGGAGGATGGTAAAAAGACATAAAAGCAAAAAATGAAAATAAAACTAAGGAAAATAAATGGAAAAACATGGGTTGCCTCCCGAAAGAGCTGGTTTAACGTCCCGCACGACCATGCTACTATTAATGACCGATTTCCTCCCTGAGAATATCACATAAAAACATAGTCTTAAATGTACCTGTGTGTTTTCCATTGAAGTAGAGCTTAAGTCGTTGGCCATTCTCCTTGAAACTATCACCCTTTTCACAACACACAAAGGCTCTATAAGGAAAGACCTTGACTACTTCGTGAAACTCTCGGTGGTAGATGCACTTATCATGCCATTGGTTAGTGCGGTCATTGTAAACCTCTTCAAATGTAACATGATGCATGCAAGGGTCAGGACTTATGCCCATAAGAGCATCAATACTATATCCAATGGCTTTTTTATGTGCTTTTAAAACATAGAGCATCTTAAAAAGTTGTTCGTGATCCAGTCTAGCATTGACAGTCATACGACATAGTTCATTTTCATCTAAAAATGCATATTTAAAAGAAGGTGGAAGGGGTTTCAATTCAAGCTTCTGTACCTCATGGCCAAGAGTCGAATCATTGGCCTTACCAGTCAAATTTCTATTCTCCAGTACTCTTTCAAGTTCCTCCTCATCCACCTCCGTAGCACAAACGTGAGTGAGGTCTCTAGGGGAATGCTCCCTAGATATGCTTTCAACTGCATCAATCAAATAACAGGGGCTTTTGAGCATAGGATTTTTCAAAAAATTGGTTAGCATAAACTCAACCTTATCTTCCCCCACACTCAGACTTAGCTTCCCATTCTTAACATTTATGATTGCCCCTGCCGTGGCCAAGAATGGTCTCCCTAGTATGATGGGCATTTGAGAATCTTCGTCCATTTCTAAGACTACAAAGTCTACAGGGATGAAGAATTTCCCTACTCTAACAGGTACGTCCTCAAGAATTCCCATGGGGTACTTAATTGAGCGGTCAGCCATCTGGAGAGTCATTTGTGTGTTTTTCAACTCCCACATGTTAAGCTTTTGGCTAATGGAAAGTGGCATCACGCTAACACTGGCACCCAGGTCACACAAGGCTTTTTGGATATTCATTTGACCTATGGTGCACGGGATTGAGAAACTCCCGGGGTCATTGAGTTTAGGAGAGGACTTATTTTGAAGGAAGAGCACTACACTCTTCTGTAAAAGTGACAGTCTCAACCTCATCAACACTCCTCTTCGTAGTCAATATATCCTTCAAAAATCTAGCGTATGATGGCATTTGTGTCATTAAATCAGAAAAAGGAATATTGACATGGAGTTTTTTCAAAAGTTCGAGGAACTTATCGAACCTGTGATCCAGCTTTGCCTTGGAAAACCTTTGTGGATAGGGAAGTTTTGGCTTGTAGGTGGTGGGAGTGATATTGTTGTTTAGGGCTTTTCCTTTGTCTTCCTCACCCTCACTAGGTTCTTCATCTTTCTTTCCCTTTCCATCCTCATGTTCGGTGGTGGAGGTTTTGGGCTCACTCTCAACAGTCTCTTTTACTTTATCACCCCTAGCCTTCCCCTCACTCCTACTGGGTTCTTCTAGCACTTTCCCACTTCTCAAGGTAATGGCATTGCATTGGTCTCGAGGATTCACTAGTTGACTTGGTAAAGCACTAGGAGTCCTAGTGGAAGAGCTAGCATGTTAGGCTAGCTGGTTTTCAAGCATCTTGTTATGGGTGGCTAGGGAGTCAATTTTTGTATTAATCTGTTGGATAGAGTTATGGACAGTTTCGTTCGTCCTTAGATTGGGTGGCAATAAAAGTTTCCATCAAACTTTCCAGGTTAGACTTTTGTGGAGGGGGCTGCTGTGGGTTAGGTCTGGGTTGGAAACCAGGAGGGTTGTAGGATTGTATAGGGACATTGGGGTTCCTCCAGGAGAAATTGGGATGATTCCTCCATCCCGGGTTATATGTGTTGGAGTACGGGTTACCGAGGGGACGGGGGTTCATACCCTGGAAAGCATTTACCTGCTCCATTGACGAGTTGGGATTGATAGGCAAAGCTAGGTGGCACTCGTTGGTTGGATGACCCTGCACACCGCAAAGCTCATAGAACATTAAAGCATTAGGAGTAACATGATTAGAAAAGGTATGCAATTGATCAAAATTTTCAGCTAATGCATCAACTTTGTTAGCTAGAAGAGATAGTACCTCAACGTCATACTTACCTCCCTTCTTGGGCGTGCTTCGCTCATTGGCCCATTGGTAGTGGTTGAGGGCCATGTTCTCAATAAGCTCGTAAGCCTCGTCAAGTCCTTTATTCATCAGTGCCCCACCTGTGGCTACGTCTATGGAATTCCTCGATCTATAGTTCAGCCCGTTGTAGAAAGTATGCACAATTAGCTACTTTTCTAACCCATGGTGTGGGCAAAGGCAGAGCAATTCTTTGAACCTTTCCCAAGCCTCATATAAGGACTCTCCATCCCTTTGCCAAAAGGTTGTGATTTGGTGTCTCAATTGGGCCATTTTAGAAGGTGGGAAGTATTTGGATAAAAAGGCTTGTGAAAGTTGAGCCCAAGTGGTGATAGAACCCGACCCCAGTGAATGGAGCCAAGCTCTTGCTTTGTCTCTCAGGGAAAATGGGAAGAGTCTAAGGCGGATTGCATCGGTGGTGGCCCCGTTATGGAGGTTTGGTCCTTGGTTGGAAGTCCGCCGAATTGGTTTTGTTGGACCATAGAGCGAAGGGACGGTTTAAGCTCGAAATTGTTGGCAGTGACATCAGGTCGGGAAATACTAGATTGTAGCCCTTGCGCGTTGGGAGAGGCATAATCCTTAAGAGTCTTGGTAGCATCATTATTGTTGTCAGCCATTATGAAGTGAGCTCATCTTTCCCGAATTTGCCTCCTTAGCTCACGTAAGGTGATATCAAGATCTTGATCCAGTGGTACTAGGTCGTGAGCCTAAGAGCATGCACAAAAACAACTATTTGGAAACAAACATTAAGTTGCTCAATAATAAAAATCGACGTCCAACAACAATGAGAACAAAGTAAAATGTGAATAAATAAAATAAAATAAATAAAAAATGATTTAGTCTAATTTATGGCAAAAGCATAAAATATCAACCGTATGCCTCCCCGGTAACGGCACCAAAAACTTGATAGTATAAATCCGCAAGTATACGGTGTCGTTGTACTCACGGGTCGTCTCACAGGGAGGTTAAAGTTGTTTATTCCTCTTTCACCAATTAATTAGCTAAATCGACCGAGTTTTTATGGTGGAATGAATAAAAACTACTTTTGACTAAAGTAGCAAAGCAATTGAATAATGTAAGCGGATGAAGCGGTATAAATTTCAATGTTAAAAACAGAGATTAGGGTGCCATCTGCTCTAATTGACAATGAACATTTTTTTTCCTAGGGATAAATGTAGGTGTGAAAGATAAAACTAAAGTTGAGAAATTAGTTTCTAACTTTTTCCAAAACGTAGGGGGCGTTCTCTTTGCCGTTTTCAACCCGTTTTCTGTTTTCGAAAATGTTGAAACAGCGTTCTGTTAATTGTTTTCGAAAATCCATTTTCAAAAACGTTTTCAACATTTGTATAGGAAACACGAAAACGTCTTTTTAACGTTTTCGGCGTTTTCAGTGTTAAATGTTGAAAACAAGGAAAACACGTTTTCGAATTTTAAACTTTACATTTATTATATTTCAGTCCCAAATTTTATTTTTCGTACGTTTCAATCCCCGATCACCGACGACCACAGCCGGCCACCGCCGGAAAAGTCAGACCACCAGATCTGGTTGTTTCACCACCAGATCTGGTGGTTCTCCACCTGAGAACCACCGTCGCGATTGTTCTCAGGTGGAGAACCACCTGCGCAAGTGGTTCTCCACCTCGGAGAACCACCTGCGAAGGTGGTTCTCCACTTGCGAGGTGGAGAACCACCTGCGATGGTGGTTCTCAACCTTGGAGAACCACCGCTGGTGGTTGCCGGCGGTGGGGTTGCACGGGGGTGGGGTGGGCGTAGGGTAGGTGAAGATGAGGGCTTGTTTGAAATTTTGGAAACGTTTAAGGACACTTTTGTAAATTTTATTATACAAAATTGTATTTTTCTAGAAGTATAAGCCAAACACATTTTCTATTTTCCCTTCCCAAAAATAATTTTTCAAAACAACAAACCAAACGCATTTTCAATTTTCTCAAAACAAAAATTGAAAACAGAAAACACCAAAACATTTTCGAAAATGAAAACAGAAAATACAAAACAAACAGAACGGCCCCTTAGAAGGTCTCCACGGTTGTCTAGGTCACTCTCGTGATCAAAGATTAGTCGTGTCTACGCTAGGGGGTCCACAAGGAGAAATCAACCTCTCGGTGCTTGACTCTTTGTACGATGAATTGAAACCGAATGAGCGCTATACCGACATCAATCATTACAAATTCTAGCATAGAAACCCTAGTTTAATTATTCACACTAACAACCAATTCTAATTACACGTTCATTGCAATTAGGGTAGATGAACCCTAATCCCCAGAAGGGGATTACCCCTCCATATTAAGAATTGACACAATTAAAGAAATTAATCCACAATAATTCATGTAGAAATAAATAAAAACCTAATTAGATGAATTTAACTGAATAAAGGAAGAAATACCAATTACAAAGATCAATCCAAGATAGCTTGAGATGATGGAAAAGTAGAAATCTTCAATACTTGAACAATAATCCCAAAAGCAACTTGTAATCTAATCTAAAACTTGATATTTTTGATGTAGGAAGAGAAGAGAATAATAAAACTAGGTAAAACTATCTTCAAACTAGTCTAGCCGTCATCTCTTGGCCTTGGGGAGCCTTTTATATGGGCTCCAACAACTAATTAAGCCCTAAAAAATGCGCAGTCAAAAATCCCATCACACAGGCCGTGCGCAGTGGAACAACGGCGTGCGGAGTAACACAAGGCTTTACGGGATGGCATAGGGGGCGTGCTGTCATCTGATTCTGTGCAATTTCTAGTGATATGGAAAATGACTTTTTCTCCGATTTTTCATCCTAATGCTCTTGTATCTCAGGGTCTTCTTGTTGGCGGCGATTCACCGACTTTTAGCTTGTAAAATACCTGCACACCACAAACAACGAAAAGAAAAGCAATACCCATTCGAAATAGCAAAAATTCATACAAAAGCATGTAGACGAGCTCTATTCAATCTAAAATGGGGGACAAAACGGGGGTTAAACGCATATAAAAGTCACGCATATCACTATTGTGGTGAAGATTATGGGTAGGACGGGTTCCCGTGGACAGGTTACTTAAGTGAGAGTGAGGTTTATCAATGACCAAAACCATTTCACAATGAGGAATGTGAAGGGACCAGTGAAGGAAGGTAATGTCCTCACCCTACTTGAGTTTGAGGGAGAGGTCGGGAGACTGCGTTGATGCCTTTATATGCTGCAATTGAGCCTATCGAACTATTTTTCCAGGCTTCATTTTATGTTTTTCGAGGCTTCTCTTGTCGTGAATTTCAACTACATCAAATTCCATGTGCACATGCATGCCGAGCTGCATGTGCTAGACTTATGTCTCTGTACAGCCTATGTGGATGACATTATACAACAGAGTTTTGGAGAGCGGCATATAACGATGTCGTGCATTCCGTCGGGCAGGAGGTCGACTAGGTAATTCCTCCTTAAATACATCAAGTACAAGTTTTACCTCCTTTAGTGCATAGGCCACCCGGTCGACCAGCACCCAGCGTAAACGATCTAGAATAGAAATGTCAACATCATCTCGAAAATGCGGACGTTGTTCTCAAACAGGTCACAACAAACAAACGTGTAAGAATCCTCTAAACTCATGCTACTAACCATTTTGGAAGACCACGTCTATTGTAGTGATGGAAAAAATCCCTCCAAATTTTGTGAAAGATATTATTAGTTGTAAGTAGTTTCTATGTGAAGTACACATCACATGTACTGAACTATGGTAAGAAATATTTGTAGGATTATTCACATCTCGCCATCATTAGTTTTAAATCTTGACACCTAAAATTCGATAGGCTTTCCTGACATTTTAATTGTCTAGAATGACAATACGTGTCTGCAATTCTAGACGCTATGATAAGTGCCATGATGGACATATGATGTAATGCAAGTGTAATTTCCTACAAGCCTTATCCTGTCAAATTTTGAGATTGACGTTTCACACATATTTATCATATGCACCACCTTTAACTAGTCAAGACGAGTAGTTTCCAATTTGAGTTGCATGGAATAACAAAACACAATATCAAGTTATTAGCAAATAAGATGCCACGTGTAACGCCCCGAGTTCGAAGAACTCGGAACGCTAGATCTTTCTTTAAAATTAACCATTTTTTTTCTTCTAATATAAAATGCGGAAATAAAATAAATAATTAAAATCGGAAATTCTTTTGATATAACAACCATCTAAAGTGTTTTAAAAATTATTGAACACCAAACATCCAAAACATCCAAAACGAGTTACTAAATAGTTCAAAGGTTTGAAAACGACATAATCCCATACATCGGGTTATCAAAACAACAACGGAAGTAAAGTCATTTATTTAATAGGGCTAAATAGAACTCCCATGCCTCGTCACGCCCCCGAACTCCTAAATCTGTAAAAGAATGAAAGGCGTGAGTATTTAATCAATACTCAGTAGGCTCTGCGCAAGTTAATCATCTATACAAGTATATAAAGCAAATAGTCATGTAAACTCCGTAATATAATACCCAAAGGTAACTCTGGGGCCCAAAGGCGCTCTAGGCCCGAAGGCAAGTAATTTGCCCGAAGGCAACTCTGGGCCCGAAGGCAATTCTCTTACCCGAAGGCAATTCTTTTACCCGAAGGTAACTCTGGGACCGAAGGCAAGTCTAGGCCCGAAGGCAAGCAATCACATCAATTACATACATTTGCACACTCATATAGTACAGATAATTAACAATAATTGCGCGATAAGTAAAAATGAGTCTTTTGAGCCTACCTGAAGTACCTCTCGAGTTTTGAGCCTACCAAGCGGTGAAAATCAGTCCTCTAGCTATTGGTACGCCTCGTCTAGTCAATAACGAGTTTAATTTACGTTAATATTCTTAAAATATAAGTATCTATAAGTAATATAGAAGTTTGTGTACTAAAATAGAAAGAATATAAAACTTTGGGGGGTCAATTTGAAAGAATTTAATAGTTTGAGGACCTATTATGCAATAAACGTGAACTAACAATATTTTGGACTCAATTATAGGATTTTTAAAACATGAGGGACTAATATGCAATTAAATTTTGGGGGTTAAATTAAATAGGAAAAAGAAATTGAAGGATTAAAAGTGAAATAAAAGTTTAGGGGTCGAATTGCAACAATTGAAAGTTAGGGACTTGAAATTAAATAAAATTTGAGGGCTCATTTAAATATAATAAATAAAATGAGGTATTAAATCTGTAAATAATATTTGGGGATTAAATCGTAACAATTAAAAGTTGAGGATTTGTAAATTAAATAAAATATAGGGACTAACTTAAACTATGTAACGAAGGTGGGGGACTTGTTTGCAAAATCCGATTTTAAATGAATTGGGCCGGTTCTGGGTAACCTTCTTCACCCGATCACTCCCCTTCTCGTCTCTCACTCTCGGGTCTCCCTCTCTTCTCTCGACTTCCGGCGAGTTTTCGCCGGTAAAAATGGCCGTGAAGGTGGAGTCAAGTGTGGTGAACCTAGTGATGGTCTTAGTTGAATGAAACGATGACTAGTTGGGTCGAATTTTGGGCGTTTGAAGGTTGAGTAAAAATTGGGGATTTTAAAAATTCGATCAAATTACTTACCATTTTCTAAATTAAACTAGTCTATGATGTTGTGGGAAGCCAGAGGAAGGTGTAGGTGTGGTTTTTGTGTTATAAAGTGGAGTTTGGACATGGATGATGTGTTTGGGTCGAGCATATGCGTGAATATGTATGGCGTGTATGTATTGTCCGTGTATATGCGTATTGTAGTGGAGAAGGTGGTGATGATGGTGGTTACTTGGTGGCGAGGTGGTGGTTGAGCGGCGGCGATGGTCGGCCGAGTGTGTGTATCATGTATGTGTGTGTATATACGTATATTTTGTGTGTTTGTATTGTAAAATCAAGTAAAAATAGAACTAGATGATTAAAAGCTTAAAATAACAAAAATAAAAAAAAATGGAAATATGAATTAAAACATCAAGAAATCTTACCTCTAGATGATAGTTGGTTCCTTGAATGTGATTGAACAAGATGATTTAGGAGGTACTATTTGGGAAAAGATGGGAGAATAGAGAGGCTAGGTTTTTGAAAAAACAACCTTAACTTATGTATATAGGGTAAGAAAGTAGGTTAACTCTAATTAGGCTACAAATGGGCCTATAGTTGGGTTTTTAAAATATAAATAAAATTATAATTGAACAAGAAGTTAAAGTTTAGGGATTAAAACGAATGATTTCTAAAGTTTGGTCCTCAAACATAAATTAAAATAAATAAATATTTTATAAATTTTTGTTATTTATTTTTATTTTAAATAATTCAATATAATATTAAATATTATAAAATTTTAACTAGACGAGCGTACGCTATTTAATTCTATAGGTAAAATTGTAGCGACACGTTTGAGATTTTCACTTTAATTAAATATTTGATTTAAGAAATTCACGGTCACTACAACCTTACCCTCTTAAATAATTTCGTCCTCGAAATTTAAGCTTACTTAAAATATAAACTTACTTGATCTATAAGGTTTTGGTATTGGGATATGATCTCTTCTTCTTTCTCCCATGTTGCCTCATCTTTGCCATGACTACCCCATTGAATCTTAACTAGGGGAACTCTTCTATTCCTCAAGACATGGACCTTCCGATCTATGATCGTCACGGGTGTCTCCTGGCATAACAAATCCTTCTGAATATCCAAAGACTGAAAGCTCACAGAATGACTTGGATCACGGACATACTTCCTCAACTGTGAGACGTGAAATATATTATGCACTGATGAAAGCTCGGGTGGCAAAGCCAAGCGATAAGCTACTGCCCCAACTTCTTCTAGTATCTCGAATGGTCCAACAAACCATGGTCTCAACTTCCCTTTCTTCCCAAAGCGTATGGTGCCCTTTATGGGAGATACCTTGAGAAATACTTTCTCTCCAATCTCAAACTTCAAGTCCTTTCTCCTCTTATCGGCGTAGTTCTTCTGTCTATCCTTAGCGGCCTTGATCCTCACTCTGATCTTCTCTATAGCTTCCACAGTTTTCTCAACCATTTCTGGTTCCAACATCTTCCTCTCTCCAACTTCATCCCAATAAATTGGCGATCGACACCGTCTCCCATACGATGCCTCATAAGGCGCCATCCCAATCGTGGCCTGGAAGCTGTTGTTGTAGGCAAACTCTACAAGTGGCAAATGAGTTTCCCAACTCCCGGCCAGGTCTAGAACACATGCTCTCAACATATCCTCCAATATCTGAATGGTACGCTCAGATTGACCATCCGTCTGGGGATGGTAAGCGGTACTGAATCTGAGCTTCGTCCCCATAGCCGTCTGTAAGCTCTCCCAAAATCTCGAGGTAAATCTCAGATCTCGATCTGAAACGATGGACACAGGTACCCCATGAAGTCGAACAATCTCTCTAACATACAATTGTGCCAACTGGTCAACACTGAGAGTCATCCTAACGGGTAGAAAATGCGCGGATTTCGTGAGTCGATCCACAATCACCCATACGGCATCATGTCCTCTCGAGGATCTCGGTAGAGCCGTCACGAAATCCATAGTAATCTTCTCCCACTTCCACTCTGGTATCTCCAAGGGATTCAACAATCCCGAAGGCCTCTAATGTTCAGCTTTAACTTGCTGACAGACTAAACATCTAGCCACGAATCTCGCAATGCAACCTTTCATATTCCTCCACCAAAAAGTATCCCGTAGGTCACGGTACATCTTTGTTCCACCAGGATGTGCTACATAAGGAGTCGAGTGAGCCTCTGTCATAATCTCATCTCTTATCTACTCATCTCTCGGCACACACAAGCGCCCTCTAAACACAAGTGCTCCATCTGAAGAAATCTCAAAGCCTATCCTCTTACCAGTCCCAACCTCCATTCTGATCTTCTCAAGGAACTTATCATTCCTTTGGGCCATGACAATCCGACTTCTCAAGTCTGGTTGGACAATTAAGGTTGCTAGCTTGCTCGATTGCCAACTTCGGCGGGCTCAGATGCCGATCTTCAAATTCTGCAAATCCCGAATAATTTGATCTTGCATAGTACCCAATGCGGATAACTGTCCAACACTCTTCCTACTCAGTGCATCTGCCACCTTATTAGCCTTGCCCGGGTGATAGAGAATGGTACAATCATAGTCTTTCACAAGCTCTAGCCATGGCCTCATATTCAACTCTTTACGGTGAAGAAGTACTTGAGGCTCTTGTGATCCATGTAAATCTCACACTTACTCCCATACAAGTAATGACGCCAAATCTTCAAAGCATGTATCTTCTTTGCAAGTTCCAAATCATGCGTCGGATAATTTTGTTCATGTGGCTTCAATCGTCTCGACGCGTAGGCAATCACTTTCCCTTTCTGCATCAATACACATCCCAATCCTTGCTTAGAAGCATCACTGTAAATGACAAAACCTTCAGTGCCATCAGGTATAGTCAAAACTGGGGTCGTAACCAATCGATTTTTCAACTCCTCAAAACTCTTCTCACACTGATCGGTCCAATGGAACTTAACACCCTTCTTAGTCAACTGAGTCATGGGACCCGCAATCTTGGAGAAACCCTCAATGAATCGCCGATAGTATCCGGCTAACCCGAGAAAACTCCTTACTTCCCCAACATTTGTAGGAGTAGACCAACTCATCACGGCTTCCACTTTGGAAGGATCAACTTCAATGCCCTTGGCCGTTACAATATGACCCAAAAATCCAACTTTTTAGAGCCAAAATTCACACTTCTCGAACTTTGCATATAGCCTTTCTCTCCTCAATACGTCAAGGACGATCCTCAAATGTTCTCCATGTTGATCAGAATCGCTGGAATAGATCAAAATGTCATTGATAAACACAATGACAAATTTATCCAAATACTGATGAAAGACTCAGTTCATCAAAATCCATGAACACTGCCGGTGCATTCGTGAGACCGAAAGGCATCACTGTAAACTCGTAATGCCCATATCGTGTCCTAAATGCTGTCTTCGATATATCTGTCGACTTGATTTTTAACTGGTGGTATCCCGACTTCAGATCAATCTTCGAGAAAATCGAAGCACCCTTCAATTGGTCAAACAAATCTTCAATTCTTGGTAGAGGGTACTTATTCTTTATCGTCAACTTGTTGAGCTCTCTATAATCAATGCACATCCTCATACTCCCGTCCTTCTTCTTAACGAACAAAATAGGTGCTCCCCATGGAGACACACTCGGCCGGATAAATCCCTTCTCAAGTAATTCCTCCAACTGAACTTTCAACTCTTGCAACTCCTTTGGTGCCATCCGATAAGGTGCTTTAGACACGGGGGCAGCTCCCGGTACTAGATCGATAGCAAATTTCACTTGCCTATCGGGTGGAACACTTGGCAAATCATCGAGAAAAAAATCTTTATACTCACACACAATAGGCACCGAATCTAATGCAACTCCATCTATAGATTCGCCTCGAAGGCTAACAAGATATCCCATGCTTTTCCCCTTCGCCAATAGCTTCTTCGCTTGTAGAGCCGAGACAAGGCGAGGGAGCGCCTTCATCTTCGACCCATAGAATCTAAACACTTTTTCCCCATCCTTTCGAAAAACAACTTCTTTCTCATGGCACAAGATGGCGGCATGGCTGGCACTCAACCAATCCATACCCAAGATAATATCAAAATCTCTCATCGAAATCACATTTAGATCTGCCTCTAGCACCATCCCATCAAAGTCTATCGGTACAGTCTTGGCTACTCTATCAGTCTCTATAGTCTTTCCTGACGGTAGGCTAACCTCAAGTATGCTATCAATTTTCTCCACTAACAAATCCACTCTATCCAAGCATGCATCAGAAATAAACGAGTGTGTAGCATCCGAATCTATCAACACATAAACAGGAATACCAAATACAGATAACACACATGTGATTGTATTAAGAACACACATTTAGGGAGGAGTGATAGGTAATTAACGATGACATGTTTGAGAGTACTAGAGTAAGTGATATACCTGCAATCACATCCGCATCTCCCGCGGCATCCATAGCAAAAACTCTAGCCTTTCCCTTCCTTGCTTGCTCAATCTGCTTCAACGGTCCATCACTCTTGTTTGACTTGGAGCGACAATCTGGTGCCATATGGCCCGGCTGACCACATCTATAGCAAACTCCCGTGCCCCAAAGACATTCTCCCCTATGATTCTTCTTGCACTTAGGGCACTGATGAACATCTCCCGAAGTCTGACCCTTAGTCAGTCCATAGCTAGGCTTCTTGTTGGACATCTGATTCTTGTTCTTGTTCTGATTCTGACTTGGGCCTTGCCAATTCCTCTTTCCTTGGAACCTTTGGCCATTTTGATTCCCCTTGTCATTTGCTTCCTCCATAACATAGGCCACAGTCTGAGCTTTGCTAACAACTTCCCCATAAGTGGGGAGCTCAAGGACACTAACAATCTGGCGAATCTCGGGGCGTAGGCCCATCTCAAAGCGGCGTGCCTTCTTCTCCTCCGAATCAACAAACTGAATCGCAAATCGAGACAACTCCTCAAACTTCATCTCATAGTCAATAATATCCATGTCGCCTTGCTTCAGATCCAAGAACTCCCCCTCCTTCTTGTCACGAAGGGCCCGTGGAAAGTACCTCTTCCTCATTCCCTCCTTAAATTGCTCCCAAGTGAAGGCCCTTTGTTGCTCGACACTCCTAGTCCGAGTGTCCGATGCCCACCAATGGCCAACATTGCCCTTCAACATAAACTCAGCACATAACACCTTTTGATCATCAGGGCATGAGATGTGTCTGAAAATCCTCTCAATCTCCTGAATCCACTCCTCAACAGCTGGAGGACCGCTATCGGCCGTCGAATGTGGGTCAGACTTCCCTAAACTTCTGTCCGGTGACAGTGGGGACAATTGGAGCAGCGGGAGGAGCTGCGCCAAATTCTAACCACCGCATAAAATTCCTCATAAAAGTAGCCGGGTCAACTCGATTAGGATCACCCCCACGTGTGGCAACCCTACGGTCGAACCATCTTCCTAAACAATCAAACCACACGATAACACCACATCACATTCCCATTACAATAATCACAAATCCATCATTCCATCACAATCTCATCTCAATGCATAACACCAACTAAAGTCCCAATCCACCAGCAATTACAAATCACCATTCAATATAGGCAAGAGAGAGCAACAATACCCATACTCAATAGTCAATACTTTAAAAATCACGAAATAAATTTTGAGGACTAAAAATATCATGCAACACATTTAAAATTATACTCTATTAGTCACTTGGAGATTTCACGCTTAGACTCAAACTCGATTTCTTTCTCTCTCTATCCGGATACAAATACTTCATTTCTAAAACATTTCATCTCATGTATCCGAAGTAAACATAAAATCTTTATAAATAAACACTTTACTTGAGTCGATTGGAGTGACAGCGATCATGGTAGTTCTTAGGGCTTAAAACTCTTAAAATTTTCAAAATTCATTTTGAAAACACTTTAAAAATGTGCAAGTCTACAGAAACGTAGACCCGCTCTGATACCAAGCTGTAACGCCCCGAGTTCGAAGAACTGGGAACGCTAGATCTTTCTTTAAAACTAACCATTTTTTTATTCTAATATTAAATGCGGAAATAAAATAAATAATTAAAAGCGGAAATTCTTTTGATATAACAACCATCTAAAGTGTTTTAAAAATTATTGCACACCAAACATCCAAAACATCCAAAACGAGTTACTAAATAGTTCAAAGGTTTGAAAACGACATAATCCCATACATCGGGTTATCAAAACAACAATGGAAGTAAAGTCATTTATTTAATAGGCCTAAATAGAACTCCCATGCCTCGTCACGCCCCCGAATTCCTCAATCTGTAAAAGAATGAAAGGCATGAGTATTTAAATAATACTCAGTAGGCTCTGCGCAAGTTAATCATCTATACAAGTATATAAGGCAAATAGTCATGTAAATTTCAGAATATAATACCCGAAGGTAACTCCGCCCCAAGGCAACTCTAGGCCCGAAGGCAAGTAATTTTGAAGGCAACTCTGGGCCCAAAGGTAATTCTCTTGCAGAAGGTAACTCTGGGCGAAGGCAATTCTTTTCTAAAGTAACTCCGGGGCAGAAGGCAAGTCTAGGCCAAGGCAAGCAATCACATCAATTACATACATTTGCACACTCATATAGCACGGATAATTAACAATAATTGCGATAAGTAAAAATGAGTCTTTTGAGCCTACACAAGTACCTCTCGAGTTTTGAGCCTACTAAGCGGTGAAAATCACCTCTAATTTGCACGCCTCTGCCTAGTCAATAACGAGTTTAATTTACGTTAATATTCTTAAAATATAAGTATCTATAAGTAATATAGAAGTTTGTGGACCAAAATAGAAAGAATATAAGACTTTTCAATTTGAAAGAATTTAATAGTTTGAGGACCTATTATGCAATAAAGTGAACTAAAAATATTTTGGACTCAATTATAGGATTTTTAAAACATGGGGGACTAATATGCAATTAAATTTTGGGGGTTAAATTAAATAGGAAAAAGAAATTGAAGGATTAAAAGTGAAATAAAAGTTTAGGGGTCGAATTGCAACAATTGAAAGTTAGGGACTTGAAATTAAATAAAATTTGAGGGCTCATTTAAATATAATAAATAAAATGGGGGATTAAATCTGTAAATAATATTTGGGGATTAAATCGTAACAATTAAAAGTTGAGGATTTGTAAATTAAATAAAATATAGGGACTAACTTAAACTATGTAACGAAGGTGGGGGACTTGTTTGCAAAATCCGGTTTTAAATGAATTGGGCTGTTCTGGGTAACCTTCTTCACCCGATCACTCCCCCTCTCGTCTCTCACTCTCGGGTCTCCCTCTCTTCTCTCGACTTCCGGCGAGTTTTCGCCGGTAAAAATGGCCGTGAAGGTGGAGTCAAGTGTGGTGAACCTAGTGATGGTCTTAGTTGAATGAAACGATGACTAGTTGGGTCGAATTTTGGTCGTTTTAAGGTTGAGTAAAAATTGGGGATTTTAAAAATTCGATCAAATTACTTACCATTTTCTAAATTAAACTAGTCTATGATGTTGTGGGAAGCCAGAGGAAGGTGTAGGTGTGGTTTTTGTGTTATAAAGTGGAGTTTGGACATGGATGATGTGTTTGGGTCGAGCATGTGCGTGAATATGTATGGCGTGTATGTATTGTGCGTGTATATGCGTATTGTAGTGGAGAAGGTGGTGATTTCGTGGTGGTGATGATGGTGGTTACTTGGTGGCGAGGTGGTGGTTGAACGACGGCGATGGTCGGCCGAGTGCGTGTATCATGTATGTGTGTGTATATACGTATATTGTGTGTGTTTGTATTGTAAAATCAAGTAAAAATAGAACTAGATGATTAAAAGCTTAAAATAACAAAAATAAAAAAAAATGGAAATATGAATTAAACCATCAAGAAATCTTACCTCTAGATGATAGTTGGTTCCTTGAGTGTGATTGAACAAAATGATTTAGGAGGTACTATTTGGGAAAAGATAGGAGAATAGAGAGGCTAGGTTTTTGAAAAAACAACCTTAACTTATGTATATAGGGTAAGAAACTATGTTAACTCTAATTGGGCTACAAATGGGCCTATAGTTTCGTTTTAAAAATATAAATAAAATTATAATTGAACAAGAAGTTAAAGTTTAGGGATTAAAACGAACGATTTCTAAAGTTTGGTCCTCACACATAAATTAAAATAAATAAATATTTTATAAATTTTTGTTATTTATGTTTATTTTAAATAATTCAATATAATAGTAAATATTATAAAATTTTAACTAGACGAGCATACGCTATTTATTTCTATAGGTAAAATTGTAGCGACACGTTTGAGATTTTCACTTTAATTAAATATTTGATTTAAGAAATTCACGGTCACTACACCACGTACAAAGTAGTAAATTGATACATCCACTAATAAAGTAAACTACACCGAACCACAAGTTTTCCCCTACAGCATGAGGTTTTCTTGTGATAAAAAACTATAACCAACGCAGAGGGTAACTCTAATAAAATTTCCTAACCCGTTGACACAACCTACTAACACAATATATTATAATGATTCAACTACGATCAATAAGTACAAACAAAACAGGGTACGTGGACATCTAAACACAACAACAGTGAATAGTGGATTTAAAAGTTGAGCTCTTCAGTGATGTCAAATGCATCATCTCGTTCGTCCTCCTCATCAAAATTGATAACAATAGGCTCGACCACATGATTTTCCATTAAGGTGTGCACAATCTTTATCTCGTCCTCATCGTCAAAGTGTAGCCCACCTTCATCAACATTGTCACGATTTTCATAGAAGTAGTTCTCATTCCCTCTAACATTGCCACTGACATAACCATTTTCATTGACCTCTTTCTCCACCCCATCGAGCAAAATAGGATCCCCGTACGTGCCTACCTGATGGTTTGGCCCTATGTATTCGACATTCTCGCCATGGTTATATATCGATGCAATGGGTGGAAACGGATTATTAACCTCATTTGGAACAAGGTTTCCATTTTCTTCGACCACCATCACGTCCTCGTCTAATGGAATTTGATCGTCATACGTCCCGGCATGATGGTTTGGAATAATATCTCCAACATTGTGTTCGATTGTCATTTTTCTCTCTTTAGGAAAGTGATGGTTTAGAAAGTTTAATGTTAATATGAGAATGTGTATGGATTAGCAATAAGTATGGCCATATATATATAAGAAAAAGTGATAGATATTAAATAGTCTTCAACTAACACCAGTAAATTAAGTTCTCAAAGTGACATTTGATTGACCAAAGCACCGATGGTCGGGTATTAATCCCTACCTCCACCGTTGGGCATCCACCAGTGTGGAGTACGCTCCAAACTTCACTAAGAATCTGCCAAAGTACACTTGATAAGAGATTATACCCAAGATCAATTACAGAGCACGATTTCTCCCTTATTACTCTATAGCCAACTCGCAAAACACAGTTGAAGATAGAATTATACACAGAGATCCTATCTGTAACACTTGTTCTCAATAAACACTCAAGAATCACACTAGATCTAGAAGAGAAACCAAGAACACTTAAGAATCCTCAAGAGAGTACTATTCTGTGAGAGAGGATGAGAGAATAGATCTTAATGAATATATGTCACGTGTGAGGAGAGTGGTGTGCCTTTTGTATGCCCTCATGTGGTTGCACAGATCTGGACACGTGTCTGCATCCTGACCGTCCAACATGTTGTTGATAAGTGCTAGAAAAGCACTTAAATAACTCTTCTATTTTACGTGTTTGTGTGTTTTATTAGTGTTATATGTTCCTTTTTATGTGTTTTTCCTTTGTTGTGGTGTTTAGGGTCACAAAGAATTAAAAGGAGTCAAAACGGATGAAAATCGAATGAAAACCGAAACTCGGGACCAAAATGCAAGCGAATCAAAGATGGAGGGTCTCCGATGCAATTTTGTGAAAAGTTTTTTTCACAATTTTTATTGTGCCAACGTCGAAGAACATCAAAACAGAATTCCCAAACTTTTTCCAGATCCTAAATCGAAGTTTTCTAGTGAAAGTTATGGCCGTTTGAAAAAAAAGGACTGAAAGCGTCAATTTCAAAAACTATGGGGACCAAAGTGTAACTTTTCAAAAGTTTGGGGACCAAAGTGAAACTTTTCAAACGGTTGGAGGACCGAAATGCAATTTTTCAAGGACCAAAATAAACAAAGTTCAAAAGTTGAGGGACTTGGTGTGCAAATATCGGGTGACACGAGTCACGCGGCGACCATAACTTCGAGTCGGTAGCCAAGACACTCGAGTCACGCCCGATCATGCCTGATCACACCCGCGACCACTCAGTCGGTAGCCGCAATGCTCCCAACTCTCCCCGTTCCGCGCGCGTGAATCGAGTCACCCTCGGCAGAATCGCGCACCGCCCGCGCGTGACTCGAGTCACGTCGAGTCACCTGTTCAGATTGCGGCCAGCCGACACCAACTTGATTCCAACATGATTTTCACATACTTTTTGACTTCTTTGAGATAAAACAAATTGAGCGCAGCATAGTAATCTCATGGAAGGTCACTTTTATAATTTTTTAATATTTTTTGTTGTAGTACTTTGCCTAAAGAGAATTAGCTTGTGATTCTCTCCAACTTTCTCCTCAATAAAATTCTCTTCATCATGTGTTCTTAGTTCTACCTTGAAAGCTCTTAGTTTCTCATATTCCGGAGGAAGTAAAAACCTAAATTTAGGTTCGAATAATCAATCGACGATACTTCGGCCGTGAATATGATTAGCGGAGCATTTCTTCGCTAGTTTCTCTCTTTCTTTTATTTTTCATGTTTGAGAAAGATAATTTCTCATATATTGCAGTGGTGATACACGGCGATTACACCGTTGAAAGTATTTAACCCGCTTATATGAGTGATTAAACTTCTCTATTTATTTACTAGCATTATTTACTTGTTTTCTATAATTTGTGTATTACTTGTGATAGTCAAGTATAATCTATCATATTGCAGTGGTGATACAAAAGTATGAAACCCGCGAATATGAGTAGTTAGACTTCTCTATCTAGTTCGAGGGGGCGTTGTGTTCAATTAACATGTTATTATCTTTTCTAGCTCTTTAGTAACGTTTTATCTATTCCTCCACTTCAATTTGTTGATTTGTTATGATTGTAAACCCGCTTTTGAGTTTATGTGATTATTGCATTCACCTTGGTCAATTGAATCAATTAATCTGTAAATTCAAGTTACATGCTATGATTGGAACTTTTGATCCGCAATTATCATTAGATTCCAATCCAAAGTAGCAAATGAATATCGTGCATATTTGTTAACAAATCAACTTAGATGCATTAATTCAAGTTTGTGAAATTGATCATCTAATTCAACTCATTCTTCTCGTTCGTTTCACACTAGCATTGCATTAAATCCTAAGAACTTATTTAGGATTATCCAATAGCTAGATGTTAAGTTAAAAAACTCACGTTAATTTAATACACTTAAGGAAGAATTTGATAATCAGATCGTATTGATTAATTGGAGTTGATAAATTGGAGAAGGAATAGTAATACGTTGTATGGGAAAGATAAACACGAGTTGTTGACACAATCGAACCCGAGAACTAGATACTTAGTTGAACTGTTTTTATTTTCGAATTTATTTCTAATTTCTCAAAACCCCCCTTTACTATATTAATTGATAAAATCAACAAGATTAAACACCGTTCCTCTTGGGTTCGACTCTTACTTACCACTTCTACATTAATTTGTAGTTTTGAAACCGAGTAAGGAAATAAAATAAATTTTGGCGTACTACGACAATCACGCCCAAGTTTCTGGCGCCGTTGCCGGGGATCGGTTAACTAATTTAGTTGCTTTTATTAATTAATTTTAAAAAAAATCTTCACTTGTATGCATAATACTCGATCCACTAATCGAATTCTTGAAAATTTTAAACCAGAAATCGAGAAATTCATTCGAAGACGAATAAGACAAGCAAAACAAGAACAAGAAATGGCTGATAACAACAATGAAAGAACTCTTAAAAAAATGGCAACTCCAGAAGTTACTCAACAACCATTGTGTATCACCTTTCCAACCGTAGAAGAATGTAAAACTTTCGAGTTGAAATCCGGTTTGATACATCTTCTACCATCTTTTTATGGACGATCCGGCGGAGATCCGTACCGATACTTAAAGGAGTTTCATTTGGTATGTGATAGTATGAAATCCCCAGGCATCACTGAAGAGCAAATCAAGCTCAGAGCTTTTCCATTTTCACTAAAAGATGCCGCCACATATTGGTTATATACTTTACCACCAGGAACAATCACAACATGGAATCAAATGAAGCAATTTTTCCTCGAAAAATACTTCCCAGCTTCAAAGACCGCAAACATCAGGAAAGATATCTCTGGAGTACGCCAAAACAATGGAGAAACTCTTTATGGGTATTGGGAGCATTTCAAAAAGCTTATTGCAAGCTGCCCGTATCACCAAATCAGTGAAAACCTCCTAGTGCAATACTTCTATGAAGGTTTATGTCAATCAGACAGAAACATGGTTGATGCTTCTAGTTGAGGAACTCTGTTGAACAAAACCCCTGCTGAAGCAAGAACATTGATTTCAAATAGGGCTGAAAACACTCAACAATTTAGTACAGACCGGGAAACGAACATTCGAAGAGTAAATAAGGTAAGTAACTCCAATGTTGAAAACTAACTCTCTGAACTAACCTATTTTCTCAAACAAATGTTTGTAGGAAACAATACAAAAGTCAAAACATGTGGCATATGCACAAACCTAGGACATCCTACAGTTGCTTGTCCTGTTTTGCAAGTGGATAACAATGAACAAATAAACTCAGCAAGCAATTTTCCATTCCCGAGGCAACATTACAATCCATACTTAGACACCTATAATCTAGGATGGCGAGATCACCCCAATCTGAGTTATGGAACCAACAAGCCCCCAGGTTTCTTCCCTAACAAACCTCAAGGCCAACTCCAGCAACAAGGGAATTTCCAACCTCAATGGCAATTTCAACAAAAACCTCAATCATCAGGTATGTCTCTCGAGGATATGGTGAAAACATTAGCAACTAACACTATGAAATTTCAACAGGATTCCAAATCAAGCATTCAAAACTTGGAAAACCAGATGAGTCAATTGGTAACTTGCCATCAATCGACTGGAAGCACAATCTGGAGAGAAGTTACCATCGCAACCTGAGGTAAATCCAAAGAATGTTAGTGCCATAACCTTAAAGAGTGGAAAAGAGATCGAAAACCCCCACAAAGAAGTTCCCACACATGCAGATAAAGAAGAAAAGCTTGAAAAGGAGGCAAGTCCTAACTCTCATATCATTGCTAAAACAATTCCTCCCCCTTTCCCTAATAGATTATCGAAAACCAACAAAGATGACAAGGAAAAAGAAATTTTGAACACATTTAGGAGAAGAGAAATCAACATTCCATTGTTAGATGCAATCAAGCAAATCCCACGCTATGCTAAGTTTTTAAAAGATTTTTGCACTAACAAGAGGAAATTGAAAGGAAATGAAATGATCAAAATGGGAGAAACCATTTCAGCAGTATTCCAGAAGAAGTTGCCTCCAAAATGCAAAGACCCTGGTATGTTCACTGTTCCTTGCACCATAGGCAATCACCATATTGATAAAGCACTTATAGATTTATGAGCATCCATAAATGTCACGCTTAGATCCTTGTATGTTTCACTAAATTTAGGAAAACTAAAAGAAACTCACGTAATTGTGCAACTAGCTGATCATACCAATGCATACCCGGTGGACTTATAGAAGATGTGCTAGTCAAAATAAATGGCTTAGTTTTCCCTGCTGATTTTTACGTGCTTGAAATGGCTGATGAACATTTACCTCACCTTACACCTATCATATTTGGACGTCCATTTCTTTACACTTCGCGCACTAAAATTGATGTCTATGAGGGTACACTATCCATGGAATTTGATGAGGAAAAAGCGAACTTTAATATTTTTGATGGTTCATTGCGCTCTAATAATGCTTGTTCTATCTTTGCAATTAATTCAACTAATCCTTTTATGCAAGAAATGTGTAAATTGAATTGCAAAGCTAGCATGCCACATAATATTGAGCCAAATCACAATTACCTCATCTCGAAAGAGGAAGCCATGGAAATTGAGAACCAAAAGTTTGGAGAAGAGTTCAAAAAGGACCGCCTAGAAATCAAGAGATTCGGAGGAAACTGTCAAAGATAAAATGGAGCCGCAATGGATTTGAGAAACCCTACTTGATTAAAGGGAACTGTGTCGAGCTAATGACTATAAACAAAAGCGCTCTTGGGAGGCAACCCAAACATTTTCTCTCATTTTTATTTTTCTTTTGAAATTTTTGTTTTTATTTCTCAACTTTTTATCTATCGTACTGAGGAAGATATTACTTTGAAACTATAGAAAGAAGATATCTCAGGATTCAATCAATTGGGAAGAGACATGATGGAGCACAAATCGGTGATTAGCAATAGTTACTGATAACGTGTGGGGATTAATTATTGATAATGGACAATTTGTCAACGCGTCTTCTCGGATACTTCTCCCAACGTACTCTTTCCAGCACACTCTCCATGCATGGTTGTCGGTTGAAATAATGTTCATTTGACTATAAATCCAGATCATTCTCCACTTGAAACCACAACCACAATTTCAATTACTTTGTGAGTATTCCTTTCTAGCAGTGATTAGGTAATTTTCTTCTCTTCTTGATTTTTTTTCTCTTATTCTTCCTCGCTTCTTCTTATTTGTTTTTCATATAGCATGGATGTGTGTGATATTTTTGTGTATATATGTCTTTTCCTCATATTAATTGATTAAGTAATTCAAATTTCCTTTTTTTTCTTCTTCAATATCTTTGAAAATATGGGACAGTGTGATAATCTACTATGCTTATTGATTTTGATGGTTTTAATCTTATTTCTTTAGTGTTTCTTTTTCTTTCGTGTGTTACGTAGCTTAAAAAAAAATTTATAGTCGAGCCAACGACTATCAACAAAAGCGCTACTTAGGAGGCAACCTAAGCACTCTCTTTTCTTTTGTTTCACCAAAACACTTGAATTTTCAATGGATAAAAAATTTTCCAAAATCCACGAATATTATCCGTCATTGCCTTTGAATGCTTTGAAAGAGATTTATTATTTTAGAGTAGGACGGTTAAAAATGTTGATGGAAAAAGAAATGCCTGAGGATATCTGTTGGCTGATTGAAATAAATGTCCAATTAGGAGGTGAAATGCCAGCTTTGAGCACTAAATATGCACCAGGGTTAGGCAAAAGTAATTTTGCCAAGAAACGAAGAGCAAAAAGAATGAATGTGTGCTATAAATGTGCTAGATGGCCTTATAAATACACTCGATGGACCTGCAACTCAAGTAATCATTCCATTGGATTTGTGTCCACAAATCGAGAAGATAAAATATGTTTCATTAAGAATGGCATGAGTAAGGAGTCTTTGGATGATATCCATCAAACTCTTGAGACGCATTCTAGTGGAATGGTGCAAATCGAACTTCTCAATTTGTGGAGTGAATTCGAAAAGGAACAAGAACGATATAGTTTTGGGAATCTGACTTTGGCGTTTAAACCGATTCTGGACGTAAAATCAGAGGAAGATGTGAGCCACAATCACAACTAAGTGTATATGTTGTTATTTTTAACTTTTTTTTGTGTTCTTGTGTCAGTTTTTAGTGTGCAAAATCGACAACCTATGGAGGCTTCTACTTCTGCCGGAACTGGGAGTTCAAAGAGGACATTAAGGGTCATAAATCTCTTTGGTGGAATCAATCTGGGACAACCAACACTTCCAACACCAGTAGTAGAAGCTGGAACAGTACTTGGAGATCGAAAGTGTAAGATAGTATACGAAGGCGGTTACCGTGGACTGATAGGGTGTGTTGTTCAATCTGCGTACGTACGAGGATTAACAGTGATCGGTATTACTGTACCACCTTTAAAACAGGTGTATGGTAAAACCATCGGCTTTGAGGTAAAGGCTAAATCGTTGTTTGAACGCTTAACACTAATGATAATGCATTCGGATGCTTTTATCGTATTACCAGGGGGTTTTGAAACTTTGGAACAGATCTTTTGCATAATTTATTGGGCCACATTAAATCTACACTCTAAGTCAATTGGTCTTTTAAACATTCAAAATCATTTCAATGGTTTATTGGCATTTCTCGAATTTTTAGTTCATCAAAAGCTGATTTCTCCTAATACTTTAAAAATGATTTTTATTACACCATCAATTGAGGAATTATTGGAGAAATTAGAAACTTATGTACCACAAATGCATGTAGAAGTGTCTGTCATCAATTGGTCAGAGGAATTACGCAAAAGAAAAAGAGATCCGAATGAATTGGATTTAGAGTTAAGGTTATGAATGTGGAATAGCTAACTTCAGATGGTAGAATACGGAGTTAGCTCTAGAAATACATCTGTGTTACGCTCTGAAATAAACAAAAAAAACCCTGGATACTGGTTCTCGTATCCCGCCGAAAGGCGTTAAACTGGTCTTTTTCAGTAGACCTTAAAGAACTATTTTCTTTCTCTTTCCTCTCTCACAGTTTTTTTTGCAGATACACCTTTAATAATTGAATTCTCATTTCTCTCCATTGCATCTCCTCTATGTATTGTTACTCTTCTACAAGTACTCGACTCTTTCTCTACGCCTATTGATATCAAGATTCACATTGTTCGACTTGTTGACAAGTATGAGCGTTCCCTTTGGAACGTTATCGCTTTTGGGGCAGGATCATCACGATCTGCTCGCAAACGACGTGCTAAGCGCCTTAAATGTTGCTTTAAATGTGGAAAGCTATTAGATGGACCTCATTGTACTAGAAATCAAACCTATTCACAATATAGACATGTTGTTTTCTTCAAGGATGGACCGATTAGGTGTAGGGCCGAAAAGTCTATCAGGAGAAACAGCCAGCTCGAATTCAGTGTGAGAGAGTTTGATAATTTGTTAGAACAATGACAACGTCTGTTGGAAACCAAACTCGATGGCCTAACCATTGAGCAGCAACGTTTTGAGTGTGATCACTAGAACTCATCCAAAGATGTAAAACTACGTCTCATTCCTTTGAGAAGTGTCTGAGTTGGACGTTCTGCTCTAAACGATCTCCCATTTGTTGGTTCTTGTGGGGATGTTCTTTATTGAATGGTAAACATACCTATGTGACATGTGGCGACATGGAGGACCTTTTCATTAAGGTTGGTTGTCAAACTATTTTGTAGAGAGTATGCTGATTCAGATAGTTTCCATGCGGATCATACTTGATGGAATCATGTCATTAATTTGATGTGAATACTACTGCAAGATGTTCAGAGGGTTGTCAACTCCCATAGCCGTTTTGTATAAATTTCTGTTCTCAAAAAAAAAAACACAAAAAACACAAAACCAAAAAGAAAAAAAAACACACAAAAAAATCAGATGTTGTTTTTCTTGTTCTATACATATGTTGATTGCATGTCTCTTACTCTTGGATTGTTGAAATGTTCCTAAGAAGTCCTACATTATCAACCACCATCCCTCATCGGCACGACTCATTGCTTACCAAAAAGGAGTTTCTATTTCTTCTCTTTTTCATGCTATCTATACTTCTACATTGGGGACAATGTAGAATTTAAGTGCGGGGGAGTGGCATATTGTGGTCTGCTTGTGATTTTTTTTATTTATTTGTGTCTATCATTTTGCATGAGATAGCAACTTTTGAATATGATTGAGCTTAATTTGTGTGACTTAGCTGAAACTACATGATCCCGAGAAAAAAAAAATGTGTTCTGTTCTGCTCCAAGCACAGTTGGAAAATTTATCTCAGCACAAATTGAAGGTTGAAAATATTGATTTTTTTATTTTTCTAGACCATAGTAAACTAACTTTTTCTTTTCTTTTTTCTATCCATTCGTCCTACTCAAAATAACCTGGAAACATCATTTGTTAGTAAGGTGGAGTTATAATCGCATGGTATCTATTTTTTGTGAATGTGTCTTTTACTGACAGAGTTTAAAAAGTTAGGAAAAAGTACTGACCTATGCTGAGAAAGAATTTTACTTTTATATTCGAAATAAGGAGAGGGACCACAAGAAAGAGTTACCTGCCTCGGAGAGTGAAAGATCGTCACCTCGAAAGGGTGAAGAAGACTACCTCTAATGAAAGGGGTTAGTGTGAAAGCTACTTGTGGAATAAAAGCTGAAAAGAAAATTGAAAAACTCTTCTTATTCTTTTTCTTCATCTTCTTCTTCTTCTTGTTCATCAAAAGAAAAAAAAATCGCAAAAAAATGTGTTAGTTACCCAAGTGTGAAGTTAGATAAATAAATTCCCTCAGTGGTTTGAAGTGCTCAATCTAGCACTCTTAAAATTGAAGCCATATTGGCAATAAAACACCTACCATGCCTTTTTTTCTTTGCAGTGCTAACAGTTGATGATTTTTGGTAAACAGAGTAATTTTTAGGATCCATGGGTATCATTATAAAATAAGAGTGGGATCACGAGAGATGAAAGGAAATATTTGACCATTTCAGGTCAGGATTTGGATAGACCATCGTAAGCTTTCATTTGGTTCCAGTTAGTGATGGGATGATAACCTCAATTGCACACACCCACAAGCCATTGTGTATTTCAGAAGGAGTGAAATTTTCATAGTTCGGGAGAATCTTTATTAAGCAAGTCACTATTTGTAGTAGGATTTCAATGTTTAAAGTTGTTTATCTCATATAAAATCATTGTGTTGTTTTGTGTCGTATGGTTGTTGTTCGAGGGCGAACAACAGTCTAAGTGTGGGGGAGTTTGATAAGTGCCAGAAAAGCACTTAAATAACTCTTCTATTTTACGTGTTTGTGTGTTTTATTAGTGTTATATGTTCCTTTTTATGTGCTTTTCCTTTGTTGTGGTGTTTAGGGTCACAAAGAATTAAAAGGAGTCAAAACGGATGAAAGTCGAATGAAAACGGAAACTCGGGACCAAAATGCAAGCGAATCAAACATGGAGAGCCTCCGATACAATTTTATAAAAAGTTGTTTTCACAATTTTTATTGCGCCAATATCGAAGAACACCAAAAGAGAATTCTCAAACTTTTTCCGGATCCCAAATCGGAGTTTCCTAGTGAAAGTTATGGCCGTTTGAAAAAAAAAAGACTGAAAGCATCAATTTCCAAAACCATGGGGACCAAAGTGAAACTTTTCAAAAAGTTGGGGGACCAAAATGTAATTTTTCAAGGACCAAAATAAACAAAGTTCAAAAGTTGAGGGATTTGGTGTGCAAATATCGGGTGACACGAGTCACCACAGCCATAACTCCAGTCAGCGCCGTAAGACACTCGAGTCACGCCCGATCATGCCTGATCACACCCGCAGCCACTCGAGTCAGCGCCGCAATGCTCCCAGCACTCCCCGTTCCGCGCGCACGTGACTCGAGTCACCCTCGGAAGAATCGCGCGCCGCCCGAGCATGACTCGAGTCACCTGTTCAGATTGTGGCCAGCCGACACCAACTTGATTCCAACATGATTTTCACATACTTTTTGACTTCTTTGAGATAAAAAGAATTGAGCGTAGCATAATAATCTCATGGAAGGTCACTTTTATAATTTTTTAATATTTTTTGTTGTAGTATTTTGCCTCTAAATAGAGGCATTTCCAAGTTTGAAACACACTACTTTGTAGAGAGAATTAGCTTGTGATTCTCTCCAACTTTCTCCTCAATAAAATTCTCTTCATCATTTTTTCTTAGTTCTAGCTTGAAAGCTCTTAGTTTCTCATATTCCGGCAGAAGTAAAAACCTAAATTTAGGTTCGAATAAACAATCGACGATACTTCGGCCGTGAATATGATTAGCGGAGCATTTCTTCGCTAGTTTCTCTCTTTCTTTTATTTTTCATGTTTGAGAAAGATAATTTCTCATATATTATAGTGGTGATATACGGCGATTACGCCGTTGAAAGTATTTAACCCCCGTATATGAGTGATTAAACTTCTCTATTTATTTACTAGCATTTATTTACTTGTTTTCTGTAATTTGTGTATTACTTGTGATAGTGAAGTGTAATATATCATACCGCAGTGGTGATACAAAAGTATGAAACCCGCGAATATGAGTACTTAGACTTCTCTATCTAGTTCAAGGGGGACGTTGTGTTCAATTAACATGTTATTATCTTTTATAACTCTTTAGTAACGTTTTATCTATTCCTCCACTTCACTTTGTTGATTTGTTATGACTGCAAACCCCTTTTTTAGTCTATGTGATTATTACATTCACCTTGGCCAATTGAATCAATTAATCTGTAAATTCAAGTTACATGCTAGGATTGGAACTTTTGATCCGTAATTATCATTAGATTCCAATCAAAAGTAGCAAATGAATATCGTTCATATTTGTTAACAAATCAACTTAGATGCGTTAATTCAAGTTTGTGAAATTGATCACCTAATAAACACATTCTTCTCGTTCATTTCACACTAGCATTACATTAAATCCTAATAACTTATTTAGGATTATCCAATAGCTAGATGTTAAGTTAAAAAACTCACTTTAATTTAATACACTTAAGGACGAATTTGTTAATCGAATCGTATTGATTAATTGGAGTTGATAAATTGGAGAAGGAATAGTGACACGTTGCATGGGAAAGATAAACACGAGTTGTTGACACAACCGAACCCGAGAACTAGATATTTAGTTCAACTGTTTTTATTTTCGAATTTCTTTCTAATTTCTCAAAACCCCCCTTTACTATATGAATTGATAAAATCAACTAGATTAAACACCGTTCCTCTTGAGTTCGACCCTTACTTACCACTTCTACATTAATTTGTAGTTTTGAAACCGAGTAAGGAAATAAAATAAATTTTGGCGTACTACAACAATTACGCCCAAGTTTCTGGCGCCGTTGCCGAGGATCGGTTAACTAATTTAGTTGCTTTTATTAATTAATTTTTTTAAAAAAAATCTTCACTTGTATGCATAATACTCGATCCACTAATCGAATTTTTGAAAATTTTGACCAAGAAATCGAGAAATCCATTCGAAGACGAATAAGACAAGCAAAACAAGAATAAGAAATGGCTGATAACAACAATGAAAGAACTCTTAAAAACATGGAAACGCCTGAAGTTACTCGACAACCATTTTGTATCACCTTTCCAACCATAGAAGAAGGTAAAACTTTCGAGTTAAAATCCGGTTTGATACATCTTCTACCATCTTTTCGTGGACGATCCGGCGAAGATCCGTACCGATACTTAAAGGAGTTTCATGTGGTATGTGATAGTATGAAACCCCCAGGCGTCACTGAAGAGCAAATCAAGTTCAGAGCTTTTCCATTTTCACTAAAAGATGCCGCCAAATATTGGTTATATACTTTATCACCAGGAACAATCACAACATGGAATCAAATGAAGCAACTTTTCCTCGAAAAATACTTCCCAACTTCAAACCGCAAACATCAGGAAAGATATCTCTGGAGTACACCAAAACAATGGAGAAACTCTTTATGAGTATTGGGAGCATTTCAAAAAGCTCATTGCAAGCTGCCCGCATCACCAAATCAGTGAAAACCTCATAGTACAATACTTCTATGAAGGTTTATGTCAATCAAACAGAAACATGGTTGATGCTGCTAGTGGAGGAGCTCTGATGAACAAAATCCCTGCTGAAGCAAGAACATTGATTTCAAATATGGCTGAAAACACTCAACAATTCAGTACAGACCGGGAAACGAACATTCGAAGAGTAAATGAGGTAAGTAACTCCAATGTTGAAAACTAGCTCACTGAACTAACCTATTTTCTAGAACAAATTTTCGTAGGAAACAATCCACAAGTTAAAACATGTGGCATATGCACAAACCTAGAACATCCTACAAATGCTTGTCCTGTTTTGCAAGTGGATAACAATGAACAAGTAAACTCAGCAAGCAATTTTCCATTCCCGAGGCAACAGTACAATCCATAATCAAACACCTATAATCCAGGATGGCGAGATCACCCCAATCTCAGTTATGGAACCAACAAGCCCCCTGGTTTCTACCCTAACAAACCTCAAGGCCAACTCCAGCAACAAGGGAATTTCTAACCTCAAGGGCAATTTCAACAAAAACCTCAATCATCAGGTATGTCTCTCGAGGATATAGTGAAAACATTAGCAACTAATACTATGAAATTTCAACAGATTCCAAATCAAGCATTCAAAACTTGGAAAACCAAATGAGTCAATTGGTAACTGCCATCAATCGACTGGAAGCACAATCTGGAGGGAAGTTACTATCCCAACCTGAGGTAAATCCAAAGAATGTTATTGCCATAACCTTAAGGAGTAGAAGAGAGATCGAAAACCCCCACAAAGAAGTTCCCACACATGAAGATAAAGAAGAAAAGGTTGAAAAGGAGGCAAATCCTAACTCTCATAATATTGCTAAAACAATTCCTCCCCATTTCCCCAATAGATTATCGAAAACCAAGAAAGATGACAAGGAAAAAGAAATTTTGAACACATTTAGGAGAATAGAAATCAACATTCCATTGTTAGATGTAATCAAGCAAATACCACGCTATGCTAAGTTTTTAAAAGATCTTTGCACTAACAAGAGGAAATTGAAAGGAAATGAAATGATCAAAATGGGAGAAACCGTTTCAGCAGTATTCCAGAAGAAGTTGCTTCCAAAATACAAAGTCCCTGGTATGTTCACTGTCCTTTGCACCATAGGTAATCACCATATTGACAAAACACTTATAGATTTAGGAGTATCCATAAATGTCACGCCTAGATCCTTGTATGTTTCACTAAATTTAGGAAAACTAAAAGAAACTCACGTAATTGTGCAACTAGCTGATCGTACCAATGCATCCCAGATGGAGTTATAGAAGATGTGTTAGTCAAAATAAATGGCTTAGTTTTCCCTACTGATTTTTACGTGCTTGATATTGCTGATGTACATTCACCTCACCTTACACATATCATATTCGGACGTCCATTTCTTTACACTTCGTGCACTAAAATTGATGTCTATGAGGGTACACTGTCCATGGAATTTGATGATGAAAAAGCGGACTATAATATTTTTTATGGTTCATTGCGCCCTAATAATGCTTGTTCTGTCTTTGCAATTAATTCAACTAATCCTTTTGTGTAAGAAATGTGTAAATTGAATTGCAAAGCTAGCATGTCACATAAGATTGAGCCAAATCACAATTACCTCATCTCGAAAGAGGAAGCCACGGAAATTGAGAACCAAAAGTTTGGAGAAGAGTTCAAAAAGGACCGCCTAGAAATCAAGACATTCGGAGGAAACTGTCAAAGACAAAATGGAGCTGCAATGGATTTGAGAAACCCTACTTGATTAAAGGGAACTGTGTCGAGCTAACGACTATAAACAAAAGCGCTCTTGGGAGGCAACCCAAACATTTTCTCTCATTTTTATTTTTCTTTTGAAATTTTTCTTTTTATTTCTCAACTTTTTATCTATCGTACTGAGGAAGATATTACTTTGAAACTGTAGAAAGAAGATATCTCCGGATTCAATCAAAATGGAAGAGACATGATGGCGCACAAATCGGTGATTAGCAATAGTTACTGATAACGTGTGGGGATTAATTGTTGATAATGGACAATTTGTCAACGCGTCTTCTCAGATACTCCTCCCAACGTACTCTTTCCAGCACACTCTACATGCATGGTTGTCGGTTGAAACAGTGCTCATTTGACTATAAATCCAGATTATTATCCACTTGAAACCACAACCACAATTTCAATTACTCTGTGAGTGTTCCTTTCTAGTAGTGATTAGGTAATTTTCTTCTCTTCTTGATTTTTTTTTCTCTTATTCTTCCTCTCTTCTTATTTGTTTTTCTTATAGCATGGATGTGTGTGATATTTTTGTATATATATGTCTTTTCCTTATATTAATTGATTATGTAATTCAAATTTTCTTTTTTTTTGCCTTCTTCAATATCTTTGAAAATATGGGAGAGTGTGATAATCTACTATACTTATTGATTTTGATGGTTTTAATCTTATTTCTTCAGTGTTTCTCTTTCTTTCGTGTGTTACGTAGCTAAAAAAGAAATAAAAATTATAGTCAAGCCAATGACTATAAACAAATGCGCTACTTAGGAGGTAACCTAAGCACTCACTTTTCTTTTGTTTCACCAAAACACTTGAATTTTCAATGCATAAAAAATTTTCCAAAATCCACAAATATTATCCGTCATTGCCTTTGAATGCTTTGAAAGAGATTTATTATTCTAGAGTAGGACGGTTAAAAATGTTGATGGAAAAAGAAATGCCTGAGGATATCCGTTGGCTGATTGAAGTAAAGGTCCGATTAGGAGGTGAAATGCCAGCTTTGAGCACTAAATATGCACCAGGGTTAGGCAAAAGTAATTTTGCCAAGAAACGAAGAGTAAAAAGAATGAATGTGTGCTATAAATGTGCTAGATGGCCTTATAAATACACTCGATGGACCTACAACTCAGGTAATCATTCCATTGGATTTGTGTCCACAAATCGAGAAGATAAAATATGTTTCATTAAGAATGGCATGAGTAAAGAGTCTTTGGATGATATCCATCAAACTCTTGAGACGCATCCTAGTGGAATGGTGCAAATCGAACTTCTCAATTTGTGGAGTGAATTCAAAAAGGAACAAGAACGATATAGTCTTGGGAATCTGACTTTAAAAGATACTGTTTGCCAGTCTATAAGAAAACTGGATGGGAAGCATATCCCCGACTCGTAGAAGGCGTTTAAACCGTTTCTGGACGTAAAACCAGAGGAAGATGTGAGCCACAATCACAACTACGTGTACATATTGTTATTTTTAAGTTTTTTTGTGTTCTTATGTCAGTTTTTAGTGTGCAAAATCGACAACCTATGGAGGCTGCTACTTCTGCCGGAACTTGGAGTTCAAAGAGGACATTAAGGGTCATAAGTCTCTTTGGTGGAATCAATCTGGGACAACCAACACTTCTAAGACCAGTAGTAGAAGCTGAAACAGTACTTGGAGATCGAAAGTGTAAGATAGTATACGGAGGCGGTTACCGTGGAGTGATAGGGTGTGTCGTTCAATCTGCGTACGTACGAGGATCAACAGTGATGGTATTACTGTACCACCTTTAAAACAGGTGTATGGTAAAACCATCGGTTTTGAGGTAAAGACTAAATCGTTGTTTGAACGCTTAACACTAATGATAATGCATTCGGATGCTTTTATCGTATTATTAGGCCGTTTTGCAACTTTGGAACAAATTTTTTGCATAATTTCTTGGGCCACGTTAAATCTACACTCTAAGCTAATTGGTCTTTTAAACATTCAAAATCATTTCAATGGTTTATTGGCATTTCTCGAATTTTTAGTTCATCAAAAGATGATTTCTCCTAATACTTTAAAAATGATTTTTATTACACCATCAATTGAGGAATTATTGGAGAAATTAGAAGCTTATGTACTACAAATGCATGTAGAAGTGCCTGTCATCAATTGCTCAGAGGAATTACGCAAAAGAAAAAGAGATCCGAATGAATTGGATTTAGAGTTAAGGTTATGAATGTGGAATAGCTAACTTCAGATGGTAGAATACGGAGTTAGCTCTGGAAACACACTGTGTTTCGCTCTGGAATAAACAAAAAAAAACCCTGGATACTGGTTCTTGTATCCCGCCCAAAGACGTTAAACTGGTCTTTTTCAGTAGACCTTAAAGAACTGTTTTCTTTCTCTTTCCTCTCTCACTGTTTTTTTTGCAGATACACCTTTAATAATTGAATTCTCATTTCTCTCCATGGCATCTCCTCTATGTATTGTTGCTCTTCTACAAGTACTCGGCTCTTTCTCTATGCCTATTGAGATCAAGATTCACATTGTTCGACTTGTTGACAAGTATAAGCGTTCCCTTTGGAATGTTATCGCTTTTGGGGCAATTTCATCACGATCTGCTCGCAAACGACGTGCTAAGCGCCTTAAATGTTGCTTTAAATATGGAAAGCTATTAGATGGACCTCATTGTACTAGAAATCAAACTTATTCACAATATAGATATGTTGTTTTCTTCAAGGATGGACCGATTAGGTGTAGGGCCGAAAAGTCTATCAGGAGAAACAGCTAGCTCGAATTCAGTGTGAGAGAGTTTGATAATTTGTTGGAACAATGACAACGTCTGTTGGAAACCAAACTCGATGGCCTAACCATTGAGTAGCAACTTTTTGAGTGTGATCACTAGCACCCATCCGAAAATGTAAAACTACGTCTCATTCCTTTGAGAAGTGTCTGAGAGTGACGTTCTGCTCTAAACGTTCTCCCATTTGTTGGTTCTTGTGGGGCGGTTCTTTATTGAATGGTAAACATACCTATGTGACATGTGGCGATATGGAGGACCTTTTCATTAAGGTTGGTTGTCAAACTGTTTTGTAGAGAATATGCTGATTCAGATAGTTTCAACGCGGGTTAGACTTGATGGAATCATGTCATTAATTTGATGTGAATACTACTGCAAGATGTTCAGAGGGTTGTCAACTCCCATAGTCGTTTTGTATAAATTTCTGTTCTCAAAAAAAAAAAAATACAAAACCAAAAAGAAAAAAAACACAAAAAAAAAATCAGATATTGTTTTTCTTGTTCTGTACATATGTTGATTGCAGGTCTCTTGCTCTTGGATTGCTGAAATGTTCCTAAGAAGTCCTACATTGTGCAACCACCATCCCTCATCGGCACGACTCATTGCTTACCATAGGGGAGTTTCTATTTCTTCTCTTTTTCATGCTATCTATACTTTTACATTAGGGACAATGTAGAATTTAAGTGTGGGGGAGTGGCATATTGGGTTCTGCTTGTGATTTTTTATTTATTTATTTGTGTCTACGATTTTGCATAAGATAGCAACTTTTGAATATGATTGAGCTTAATTTGTGTGACTTAGCTGAAACTACATGATCCCGAGAAAAAAAATGTGTTATCTTCTTCTCCAAGCACAGCTGGCAAATTTATCTCAGGACATTTATAGGTAATTTACTATCATTCTCTGAAACACAAATTGAAGGTTGAAAATGTTGATTTTTTATTTTTCTAGACCATAGTAAACTAACTTTTTCTTTTTTTTCTATCCATTCGTCCTACTCAAAGTAACCTGGAAACATCATTTGTTAGTAAGGTGGAGTTGTAATCGCATGGTATCTTTTTTTGTGAATGTATCTTTTATTGACAGAGTTTAAAAAATTTGGAAAAAACACTGACCTATGCTGAGAAAGAATTTTACTTTTATATTCGAAATAAGGAGAGGGACCACAAGAAAGAGCCACCTGCCTCGCAGAGTGAAAGATCGCCACCTCAAAAGGGTGAAGAAGGCTACCTTCAATGAAAGGGGTTAGTGTGAAAGCTACTTGTGGAATAAAAGCTGAAAAGAAAATTGCAAAACTCTTCTTCTTCTTTTTCTTCTTGTTCATCAAAAGAAAAAAAATCGCAAAAAAATGTGTTAGTTACCCAAGTGTGAAGTTAGATAAATAAATTCTCTCAGTGGTTTGAAGTGCTCAATCTAACACTATTAAAATTGAAGCCATATTGGCAATAAAACACCTACCATGCCTTTTTTTTCTTTGCAGTGCTAACAGTTGATGATTTTTGGTGAACAGAGTAATTTTTAGGATCTATGGGAATCATTATAAAATAAGAGTGGGATCACAAGAGATGAAAGGAAATTTTTGACCATTTCGGATCAGGATTTGGATAGAGGATCGTAAGCTTTCATTTGGTTCCAGTTAGTGATGGGATGATAACCTCAATTGCACACACCCACAAGTCATTGTGTATTTGAGAATGAGTGAAATTTTGATAGTTCGGGAGAATGTTTATTAAGCAAGTCACTATCTGTAGTAGGATTTCAATGTTTAAAGTTGTTTATCTCATGTAAAATCATTGTGTTGTTTTGTGTCGTATGGTTGTTGTTCGAGGGCGAACAACAGTCTAAGTGTGGAGGAGTTTGATAAGTGCTAGAAAAACACTTAAATAACTCTTCTATTTTACGTGTTTGTGTGTTTTATTAGTGTTATATGTTCCTTTTTATGTGTTTTTCCTTTGTTGTGGTGTTTAGGGTCACAAAGAATTAAAATGAGTCAAAACGGATGAAAATTGAAGGAAAACGAAAACTCGGGACCAAAATGCAAACGAATCAAAGATGGAGGGCCTCCGATGTAATTTTATGAAAAGTTGTTTTCACAATATTTATTGTGCCAATGTCGAAGAACATCAAAAGCGAATTCCCAAGCTTTGTCCGGATCCCAAATCGGAGTTTCCTAGTGAAAGTTATAGCCGTTTGAAGAAAATGACTAAAAGCGTCAATTTCCAAAACTATGGGGACCAAAGTGTAACTTTTCAAAAGTTCGGGGACCGAAATGCAATTTTTCAAGGACCAAAATAAATAAAGTTCAAAAGTTGAGGGACTTGGTGTGCAAATATCGGGTGACTCGAGTCCCGACAGCCATAACTCCAGTCAGCGCCGCAAGATACTCGAGTCACGCCCGATCATGCCTGATCACACCCGCAGCCGCTCGAGTCAACGTCGCAATCCTACTAGCTCTCCCCGTTCCGCGCGCGCGTGACTCGAGTCACCCTCGGCAGAATCGCTCACCACCCGCGCGTGACTCGAGTCACGTCGAGTCACCTGTTCAGATTGCAGCTAGCCGACACCAACTTGATTCCAACGTGATTTTCACATACTTTTTGACTTCTTTGAGATAAAACAAATTGAGCACAGCATAATAATCTCATGAAAGGTGACTTTTATAATTTTTTAATATTTTTGTTGTAGTATTTTGCCTATAAATAGAGGCATTTCCAAGCTTGAAACACACAAATTTGTAGAGAGAATTAGCTTGTGATTCTCTCCAACTTTCTCCTCAATAAAATTCTCTTCATCATTTGTTCTTAGTTCTAGCTTGAAAGCTCTTAGTTTCTCATATTCTGGAGGAAGTAAAAACCTAAATTTAGGTTCGAATAATCAATCGACGATACTTCGGCCATGAATATGAGTAGCGGAGCATTTCTTCGCTAGTTTCTCTCTTTCTTTTATTTTTCATGTTTGAGAAAGATAATTTCTCGTATATGGCAGTGGTGATACACGGCGATTACGCCGTTGAAAGTATTTAACCCGCTTATATGAGTGATTAAACTTCTCTATTTATTTACTAGCATTTATTTACTTGTTTTCTATATTTTGTGTATTACTTGTGATAGTGAAGTATAATCTATCATATCGCAGTGGTGATACAAAAGTATGAAGTCCGCGAATATGAGTAGTTAGACTTCTCTATCTAGTTCGAGGGGGACGTTGTGTTCAATTAACATGTTATTATCTTTTCTAACTTTTTAGTAACGTTTTATCTATTCCTCCACTTCAATTTGTTGATTTGTTATGATTGTAAGCCCGTTTTTGAGTTTATGTGATTATTGCATTCTCCTTAGCCAATTGAATCAATTAATCTGTAAATTCAAGTTACATGCTAGGATTGGAACTTTTGATCCGTAATTATCATTAGATTCCAATCCAAAGTAGCAAATGAATATCGTGCATATTTGTTAACAAATCAATTTAGATGCATTAATTCAAGTTTGTGAAATTGATCATCTAATTAAACTCATTCTTCTCGTTCATTTCACACTAGCATTGCATTAAATCCTAAGAACTTATTTAAGATTATCCAATAGCTAGATGTTAAGTTAAAAAACTAACTTTAATTTAATACACTTAAGGACGAATTTGTTAATCAGATCGTATTGATTAATTGGAGTTGATAAATTGGAGAAGGAGTAGTAACACGTTGCATGGGAAAGATAAACACGAGTTGTTGACACAACCGAACCCGAGAACTAGGTATTTAGTTCAACTGTTTTTATTTTCGAATTTCTTTCTAATTTCTCAAAACCCCTCTTTACTATATGAATTGATAAAATCAACTAGATTAAACATCGTTCCTCTCGGGTTCGACCCTTACTTACCACTTCTACATTAATTTGTAGTTTTAATTTGAAACCGAGTAAGGAAATAAAATAAATTTTGGCGTACTGCGACAATCACGCCCAGTTGTATACGGGGTTACCTATGAAACAGTCTCTAAAGTGCAACTAAAGGCAAATGTTCTAGCATCTCTAACAAAAATAAATTTATACTAATAAAGAAAGTGGCCTGTATTTTGGAATTGTAAAACAAGCGTATCTTATCTTAATGGGATGGAGGGAGTATAAAGAAGTTTTAATAATACAATTACAATTGGAATTTGGCTGTTTGAACATATTTTCAGTTGGTGCTTTACTCTCCCAACCAAATAATGAAACGTGTCTTGCTTTTTAGTCGGATTAGGAAATCATCAAATTTTTTCACAATTTCAATATGCTTCTGTGGTACCAGTTGTGTTCTAAAAGGCTCATCGAGGCTTGAGGCTTGACTGAAACCCTCGCCTAGTGAAAGGTTTGCTATGTTCTAAAAGGCCTGTCAGATCAAATGATTCAAAATACCCTCAAAATTTGGATCAACTCCTAATTCTTAGTTACCATTCCCAGGAAAAACTGAAACTGATTTTGATATAGGACACTACTACGGTGATTTCTTTCATTTGCATTCCATTTTTCATTATTGTTATCTATAGGCTTCAATTAAACTGTAATCTTCGCTTTGTTGAGAAACTGTAACATGGTGTTGATGTGGAACGATGAAAGTATTCCTATAGAAGCCATTGCGCACATGATGAAATTAAAATGAAAAAATATCTATCTGTTATTTGATCTGTAATTAGATCCGTAGAAATGATGCCATACATGAGCGACCTCCACATTAAAATTCGTTAAACTTACTCAATTGTAAGTAGAGTAATCGAAGTATCGCTCCATTGAATGAACTCCCTTTTTTCTTGAACTCCAAATCAAATGTGGGCAACATGACTGACCCCTCTTGAATGGACATAAAGCAAGATTAGATGACAAATTTTGATGATTATCTTTTTTATCTCTCTTTTTTAATGTATATAACACAAACATTTTAAAATAGAAAAATAAATGTGAGAAGGTTTTTACATCTATCGGAAAAAAAAAGCCATGGTTGCTAACCACGAGAAAGAAGGTTAATTTGTCACAAAAAATAATTAAAATTGATGCGATTTAGTGGTCAAAATAAATAAGAACTAAGTAAATAAAAAAATAAAAATATTCTTGTGATTTACTTGGTAAAATAATAAGAGGGTCAATAAAAAAGAAAAATAAATGATTAAAAATCAATGTACACACATACTACTTTTAGAGCAGCACTGAAAAGAAAAATAAGTGGCAGCAGACTCCCAATTATTTCCCATTTAAAAAAGAAAAATAAATGAATATTTTTTTTAAAAAATCAATAAAATGCATGCGGCCAAGGGTGAACTGACTACATGCACACTGCTTTTAGGGCAGCACTGAAAAGAAAAATATGTCGCAGCACACTACCTCTTATTTCCCACTTAAAAAATAATAAATGAAAAACATAAAAAAAATCCATAAAATGCACATGGCTAAAGGTTGAACCCTTGACTACACGTACACTGCCTTTGGGATAGCACTGAATTATTACGCGTCCGCAGCAAATGCAGCCATTGAGGCATTATTTGAAAAAAATCAAAAAATGAAAAAAGGCAGATTTTGGATGAGAAAAATAGGAAATGACTTTTGTTTTAATCTAATATATGTAATAGATTAAATTACATTTTTTTACCTTTATTTAATGTGCATTATTATTATCGAAATAAACTAATTGAAATAAAATATGTAATAAATGAAATGACATATTAGGAAAATAATTTTAAATTTTATTTTTCCAAATATAGATATATTTTTGGGACCGGCGTAGTATTAAAAAAATGCCCTCACGATTGACCGTGATCGAAAGTATAATGTATAGTTAAGATAAACACCACCACCTACGATATCCCAAGTTATACTAAAAATTAGAAGTGGGCATTTCGGGTTCGGTTTCATGTAGTTCAGTACCGAGAACTGAATCGTAAATTTCGGCTCTATAAAAAATGGAACCATTCATTTCCTTTCAAACAAAATACCAATCCAGTTTCGATTCTGGTTCCAATTCAGTTTCGGTTATTTTGTTATGCATTTTTTTTTACTTGAAAATCGCGGGGAAAAAAATAAAAATTTTGATTCAAGCAGACCTAACCAAAAAAAGAAAAAAAATTGAAAAGCAGCTCCTTAGCACTGCTTAACAGCAGTAGCTAAGTTGCTGCAATTAGCACCAATCCTTGTGGAGATTTTGAATTGACCAAAATAATTAACAAAAGTCAACAATCAAGTGAAAGAAACAGTGTGATTTCTTATTCTAAATCGGGTGTGGCTCGATTTTCGGTTATTACAAAGGACTCTTTCGGTTTTCGATTCCCTATTTTTTGGTTCCATTTGGTTCCAATTCTTAATTTTTTAAAAAAGAACCGTTCAACTTGTGTTCATTTGGTTCGGTTCCAGTTCTATCTGCTCGATTCCTTTTTTGCCACTCCTACTAAAAATACCAAAATCATTGCCCTGTTACCCGAGCAATTGATCGCAAATCTGCTCACCTTCAACCCATATTCTCCCATGAAATCTGCTCTCTAACCCTCATTCTGATCTCTCCTTTCAATCCAATCCGCGAATCAAAAGTCATTTAAATCTGTCTCGCCATCTCTTTCCCTAAATTCAAAATTCTGGCAATTTACTGAATTAAAGCTTAAATTCGCAATCAGAAAACATGAAAAATAACAACAAATTTGATAGGATTTTAGAATTACCAAATCATCTTTCTCACCACATATTGTCATTTCTTTTAGCAAGTGATGCCGGAAAGACTGTATTTCTCTCTAGGGGATGGAGATATTTATGGTATTCAGCTCCGATGTATGAATTTGATGAATTAGTCTTTCAATCGACGTTTTTGAGCCTCCTCAAAGGATCTTTGATATGCCGACGAAGGTGTTCCGATTATTTGAGCATTCACAAATTTTGGGTACGTATGCAAATGTCAAGCTACTTTGATCCTTTGGCTTGGCACTGGATACTATATGCTTTGAAAGCTAATGTCAAAGAATTAAGTGTTTATAATTATGCAAATGATCTGTTAGGATTGTTGTGGAACTCGATACGCGGTTGCAACTGAAATAGAAATGAGATAAATGAAAAACACGATTTTATGTGAAAAACTCCCAAACTAATTCAGGGGAAAAACCACTGGCAAATTGTAGAAGAATTTCACTATAGCAAAAAGATTACAACAACTTTTCACTTTTCTCTAATATAAAGAGATCACAATTGACAATAACTCCTTTCTTATAATAGAAATCACACTCTCTAAAGAACACGAAAAATTGAGGAGAAAATCATTTTCTTTCTCTCTAACTTCTCTCCATCTCTCTCTTTATCAAGACGAGCATATAAAACTTATGAACTCTTCACCTATTTATACAGTTCATTTCTTTGGCGTTACGAAATCTTTAACCTTGTTTGATATGGTCAAAGTCGCCATTTTTTACTTGGTCCAAGTCGTCTTTAAATCAGATTCGAACTCTTCAAATTAATAGTGTTAAACTTGAACTTGAACTCTTAAGATTGTAAATGTCAAATTGAATTCGAACTCTTACTTTTCAAATACTTAATCTTGAAGAATTTAATTCATCTCAAAAGTGATTTAACCAACAATAGGATTGTCCGTCAATTCCTTGTACATTGTGTGATGCTATATTTACTTCCAAATCTATTACTAAACTTGATATTGGCTGCCTTCCTATTGAGGGTCTTCCAATTTCTGTAACTCTGCCTTCTCTTCAAGAACTAAAGTTATTTTCCACGCCCATAATCAAGTCCACATTGGAAAAGTTACTTTCTGCTTGTTCTATGGTTAAAAAAAATACAGTTCAAGTTTTTGGATGAATTAGATCAAGTAAAAATTTCAAGTGAGACACTAATAGAATTGGCTGTTATTCGGTGCCGTGTTACGGAGATTCCCTTGATTATGCACTGAATCTTAAATTTTTTCACATCGAATGACTATATGGAATTGTGACTTCGGTTTTCAGAAAGTTTGAAACTTGTTGTACACTAATATCTGCCACGGTGACCAATTATACGGTGGCAAATCTCCTTTTACAAAATCCACTCTTAAAAGATTTATGGTTCAGAGAATGTCTTCTTCCTGAAAAGCTACTCATTCCTTTCCCCAAAGCTTGAGTCTTTGTCCTTATTTTCTTGTGCATCATTGGTTGAAGTCAAACTAGATTCTCCAAATCTATGGAAACTAAAGTATGCTGGAAGAATGGTAACATTTTCATCCTTGATATCATTACCTCTACTTGAAGCAACAATACATCTGAAGCGGGATTATCATACATCATCTTCACAAGTTTGGTATGCGAAATTGAGAGATATGTGCGAAAAATTACAGTATTCATTCGAAAAAACTTTCTTTGGCCTGTTATGAGGAAGCGGACTTGGTCATACCTGGAAGGATGCGAAAGAGCCTCCTTCCTCAACCGCATGGTCTTAAGCATTTGAAGGTCAACATCCAAATATCACAAAGGAATAATGGGAACAATCTGGAGAAAGGACTGCGCTAGATGTTTCTTTCTCTTCCAACCCTTGACATATGTAGTTTCTGAGAAACATTTTGAAGATCACTACGAATATAAACAAGATAAGCATCTACTTCTTGTAGGAAATGCTGGGATTTCATTCAACAGCTTACAGTTCCGGGAACTAATCAGATGGCTTTTCACAAAATGGAGATGGATTTTGATGCAAGCACAAGCCTGATCCACTGCTCATGGCTCATTGGCGTGAAGTGGCAGTAGGGTCAATTTTTATTGACACCTTTTAGCATTTGTTTCCTTGTTTATTTAAAAGACAACTTTATTTATTTTCTTAGGTGGTTTTAGTTTGATTATTATGCTTTCTTTGCCATTTAATTTATTCCCTTTCGATGTTGGGACTCCTTTGCTATTTATTTCTGGGATTGTAGTTTTGAATTATCCCTATCATCTAGCGACATAGAGCTTAGTTGTGCTTTCCTTAACAGTGAGTGAAAGAAGAAAACACTCATTGTATTTGTTCCTCATGAGACTTGTTTTGTTTGAAATGAACTGTGTGTCCAAAGCTTGCATGAAACTTTTCTAGTATCAACTTAGATGATTTAGAATATTGTCTAAGGTTCCTTTTCAGGTTAGAAAAACATCGGGACTTGAGGATGTTCCAAATACATTATTTTCAAGGCCTCCGTCTAGCATCAGCGTAGAAGGAAAGGCGTCTCATTAGCCAAAAAGAACACCAGTTTCAAGAGAAGAGATCGAAGCTATCTTGGTATGTAAAAACTTTTTGGTCAGATGCCATTCTATTAACGCTTGATTTTTATTTTTTGAGTCTATTCTGTTAAGAAGTTTCTTCCATCCCCCTTATTTCATCAACTTATTGCTTCCACATGGCATGTAACTTCGTATTACTGGGTTATTTGGGTAGAACTCACCCTTCAAAAGCTAGGCTAACTGTGAAGAGGGAGGGTATATAGGAGGTTATAAATTACACATAAAAATCTCATGCTATGCTTTCAATGTGAGACAAGCCCCATGATTTGAAAGGGGACATTCAATACCTCATAGCAGACATTGTTGCGTTGGAGATATTCTAACATTATCGTCTTCTATAGTTTCTTTTTGATATATGGCATTTAAAAGTTTTCATGGTCAGTTTGAATATTATGCATGTGTTCTAGTTTTCCGATAGTTTGTTAACTCCTCTCTTTTGACAGTTGGTTGGCCGTAGGCTGCCTCCCAAGATAGGGAAAACTCAAAAAAGTTGTTGCCTTTCTCTATCTTATGGATTGTATAGAAAATATCTTCTCTAATTTTTACGAGATCAGTTGTTGTCTTTGTTTCATTGATATTACATTGGAATTTTAATTGATATTCTTTGCAGAAAAAGTTTGATTATAGTATGATATTTTGCTCTAGAAAACACGTTTTGACCTCGCTTAAGCAATGTCAGGGCACAAAGTTTGATTTTGTCACTTTAGCACATTTTACAATTTTTTTGTACTTGTACTTTGCTTGAGGTATGTCGCAACCTAATTAAGTTTGTAATACCTCAAAATTTAACATTGTTGTCTACTCACACTCTTAAGTTTTATGAATTTTAGACCCATACGCATAGATGATCATCACTTTATTAGCTACGAGACCTATACTGGATACTCTAAGAGTACTAAAATATGTTCGATCAGTATCATGTTATAAGGTGATCTTTACGACTGTTAATTTTATAACTTTTCTTCCCCAAAAGAAATCATCATCTTCTCATGAAGGCAAATGAAAAACACTATACTGTAGCACGCAAAAGATTTGTTGTGGGCCGATGGACAACACGTGTCCATACGTGGACCCCCTGCTGGTTAGGGGTGGGTGTCACCTATCTGAGCACATGTGAGCAATAGATCACGAGTGTACTATGACAACTATAATTTATTATTTTTTGGACGCTTCACAAATCCGACAGTGAGACCCGTGTAGTGTGTGCATGTACCAAGGGAGGCGAATCGTGTAAAAAACTCTAGTCAGAGTCCAAAAGGACAGATTGCACTGCTCTGTTCTCTATTTCTGATGCTATTGGTTTCTTGATTTGATGAGTTTTGGTCTTTGGAGCAATTTTCTTCTTGTAGTAGAGTTGATCTCGTGTGATTTTACCATGTGGCATCGACTACATGTGTTGGCTTTATAATTGAAACTGAGAGAGGGGATTCTAGCCAAGCCATCAATGTTCGACTCAATGATAAAAACTATAATTTTTTATCTTTTATTTATTTTTATTTTTCTTTTTATTTTTATTTTCTTTGATCAGCAAAAAACTATATATATTGAAATAATGTAATGAAAATTTTCTCAAAGTTAAAAAGTTTCAATGACTTCTTGTTAAACCAAATGACACTGGCGAAAATTATGCCGCCGCATTAGATGTGTGAATCAAATAATGCACAAATCTTAACTTGGATTTATTTTAAGAGGCAATCTCATATACAGGGGTAAAATTTGTGAATTATAGTGTGTAGATGAGCAGCACAATGTTGCGTTGGTATCATGTTATAAGTGGTCTTTGCCAATATTATTTGTATGACCTTTTCTATCACCAATTTCAAAATTATTGCAACAAGTGTTTTAGAAATTAAATATCTTTTGTTTGCAAAAAGAGAAAGTAAAATGTCTTTTATTTTTCTGATATATATACAGGCACACATTGCAGAATTGGAACTGTTAAGCCAATTATTATTCAACAATAATAGTTTGACTTCTTCATATTTGAATTACATGTGGTTTAGCGGTGATAATATTATCTAGCGGGAATCGAGACCCTCGGTACCTGTTCCAACTAAATGGGTATTAGGGGCAGGTCCGAGTCTCGACTTTGACCCAAGAAAGTTTCAAGGGCGTGTCTGGGGAAGCATGTATCCACTCTGCACCCGACCCTAAACCCTTTTTTACTTTTCTTTTTTTTGTAAACTAAAATTAAAACGTTACTTAAAAATTTTCCAACATTTACAAAATTTTGCTTCTTAAATGTTTTTAGAGGAAATTTTGATTTTAAACGTCAACTAACTTGGGAGGAAAAAAAAAAGGAAGGCTGCAAAATGGTATTAAGAGCATTCCTAATATTGGGGCGAAATAATCCAAATTTAGTTTTTTCCACCCAATTTGGGTTTTTTCAGCCCTCCCTAACAAACCAAACTAATGTGAAGTTGTAAAAACCTAAATTTTGGTTGATTTTGGGTGGAAAAACCCAAAGGACGTGCCAAATTTGACACCCCTTTTGGGTTTTTCCACCTTCGTTTGTCCCTTTCCCTTTTTCTCCCTCACATTAGGAATGCTCTAAAGGCCACAAAGAAATAATAATAATAATAATAATAATAATAATAATAATAATAATAAAAGAAACAGTTGGTCGGTCTCAGACTCGGCCCGCCCGGCCTCACTGCACCGCACCCTAGGACCTGAACCACCCCGCATGCTCATTGATGTAGGGGCAGGTTCTAGGAACGAATTGGCAAAACCTGGAAACAACTAATTGATATTCCTAGCGAACATTATAACTTTATACTTTGATCGTTGGAATCATGTTCTTCCCCAAACGAAACACTAAACCTATTGTTGTCACTACAGTAGTTTATTGTTTTTCTCACTTCCAAGGAGACAAATCCTAGTATCCAACTGTGAGATTCGTGTAGCGGCCTAGTGGGTGTGTCTACAGAGGGAGGCAACTCATGGTGAAAACTCCAGTCAGTCCAAAAGGACAGTTTGCTCATCCTTCAAACTCATCGGTCTCTATGATGACTGTTTGGCACTCTCAATTGGCATGTGTTTCTTGTATTCACACTTTCTAATGTTTGTTGTTGGTAGTACTCAGTTGCCATTGGCGAGTGTTCCTTCGATTAATACATCAAAATTATAGCACTTTCTAATGTTTATTGTGCTCCTAGTCTCACGTAGAATCTTATTTCCGTTGTGAGACTCTGAATACTTAGTTCCCTCTGCTTTTACTGTTTTTTAACTCTTCTTCGTCTGACTTTTATTTATATGTACTTCTCGTCTTGAACACGTTTCAGCTAGCCGGTTAAAATTTTTAGGGGGCGTTCTGTTTGTTTTCTATTTTCTGTTTTCATTTTCGAAAATGTTTTGGTGTTTTCTATTTTCAGTTCTTGTTTTGAGAAAATTGAAAATGCGTTTGGTTTGTTATTTTGAAAAATTATTTTTGAGGAGAGAAAATGGAAAACGTGTTTGGATTATACTTTTAAAAATACAATTTCATATAATAAAAATTACAAAACTGGTCCTTAAACTTTTTCAAGATCTGCAAACAAACCCTCATCTTCACCAACCTACCCCCACCCTACCCCACCCAACCCATCTCTCTCTCTCTCTCTCTCTCGATGCGAAATCGCCGGCTGTGGTGCGAACCACCTCGAGGTGGCTCGCACCACCAGGAGGTGGTCGCGACCACCTCAGAGTGGTTCGACCGCCATTAATGGCGGTCGAACCACCTCCTGCAGTGGTTCGAACCACCTCAGGGTGGTTCGACCACCATTAATGGTGGTCGAACCACCTCTGCAGTGGTTTGACCACTGGCGTGGTCGGACCACCTTCATATGGTGGTCCGACCACCACTTTCCGATCTTCCGGTGGTCAAACCACCAGATCTGGTGGTTTGACCCCCAGATCTGGTGGTTTGACTTTTCCGGCGGTGGCGCGGCGGTGGTCGGCGGTGGCCGGCGGTGGTCGGCGGTAGTCGGGGATTGAAACGTACGAAAAATAAAATTTGGGATCAAATATAATAAATGTAAAGTTTAAAATCCAAACGCGTTTCGCTTTGTTTTCAACATTTAACATCGGCAAGCGTTAAAAAGGCGTTTTCGTGTTTCCTATATAAATGTTGAAACGCGTTTTGAAAATGGATTTTAAACAATAAAGCAACGCGTTTTAATATTTTCAAAAAGCGAGCGCGTTTTCAATATTTTTACATCTAAATGTTGAAAACAAGAAAAACGTGTTTTCAGATTTTAAACTTTACATTTATTACATTTTAAACAATTATAAACCATACACATTTTCTATTTTCTCTTCTCAAAAATAATTTTTTCAAAACAACAAACCAAACGCATTTTCAATTTTCTGAAAACAGCAATTGAAAACAGAAAACACCAAAACATTTTCGAAAACGAAAACAGAAAATATAAAACAAACAGAACGCCCCGTAACTATTTGATCTTGAAAACCCACCATTGCTACCGAAGGTGATCCAGAGATTATTTTTTACCACAAATGACTACCGCCAATACTGTTGGATTTATCTTATGTCTTAACTACATTATATAAATGAAAATTTAATTTATACTTTTTCTATTAAACCAAAAAAAAAAAAGAAAAAAAGAAAAGAAAAACCAACACACACAACCTTTTTTCCCCGAGCAACGCTTCACGAAACAGCACCCAAAATATCCCGAGACTCTGGAGAGAACTCATGTAAGTGTTCTTTGAAATTACAAAATCATTTTCAATTTCCTACTTTCTCCGTTCCACACAGATAAACTTATTGTTGTTTTGATAAGAATTAAAAAAATATCAATTAATGTTATTCATAAAGTAAAATATGAGAATATTTTCCTAATATACCCTTTAAGTATTTTCCTAATAGACCCTTGAATTTATTAATTATTACATTTTAATAATTCTATTTTATTAATAACAAGACACATTAAATAGGAATATATAAAAAAATTATTATTTCATATACTCCATTTAAGGAAAGTGGACTCTCTTTATGAGAGGACTAAAATGAAATACAAGCCTGTCTTTATGGGATAAAGGAGTAGTCGATAGCTAAAAACTTCGATTCTTAAATCAGATGTTAACTACGTTATTTTAAACCTCTACCCATACAAAAACCATTTTTTTTTCTTTTTTATTTATAGAATTCCTCAATTTCTTGCAAGCAAAAACGTTCACGTAATTAGATCTCAAAGAGTGTTTTTCATGAACCAAGACTACTCACTATATATGGACAAATTCCACTTCGTTTTCTTTCCACCAAACACAATTAAAACAACAAAACTGATATAGCAAAAAACATCAACTGGGTGCACCCCTATCGCGCACCCCATTGATGTGGCATGCCACATCAGCTGTGGCTGCCTCTCCCAACAGATCCACAGCTGGCACCCTCCACTGATGTGGCACAACAGACTACTGGGGTGCGCTCCAGTGTTGCACCCCGATAAGTGCCTAATCAGTTGTGATTAAAACGAATGAACAACAGGGTAGTGTAAGCATGACTACCTCATTCTCCCGATGTGTGCAGCTCCTAGACTGTGTGTAGGTTAGTTCTCAGATAATGTTGAACAAGAGCTGATGAATTGTGGTCACCTCACTCCTTTCTCATACTCCTGGAGCACTTCGAATAGAAAAGATTTGACAAAAGGACTGATACGAAACTCAAGACTTCGATATAATATATTACCTACATAGATATGGAGAGCAAGCAAATAGATAAAAGATGAGAAAATATGAGCCCCATATCAAAAGCTCAGAAATATAAATTGTCTCAATGTGTACTTTCAGGAGAATGATGTATCCGAGACTCAATTGACTCTGGCATCATTGCCTCATGTGACACACCAGAATTACTAACAGGACCACATTTAGTATCTAACACATTCATTTCCCCATTGTTACCCGAAAATTCCATATGAACTTCTCCGACCCCAACAGATGAAGGGTTCTCAAGACTGCAGCCCTGTGGCTCGTTGTTCGATGCTGAATCCACTTCCATGTTTATGTGGCTTGACGTGGCAACCGTCTCCAATTCTTCCACTACGTTTGCAACTGATAGATCTGAATTCATGTGGAAGTTTTTCATGGGATCTTCCACTTCATGACTCTCTACCTTCTCTTTAGAGTTAGGAGGAGTACACCCCACATCTTCAATGCAACCAGCTGGAGACTTGTCATTGTAGTCTTCAGCGTTCAGTTTCTCATTAGACTTAGGAATTAAGTCGATCTTTGCACTCAACCCTCCATATAAAGCTCCCATCTGTTCTTTCTGCCTTTTATACAAGGACACTGCTTTCTGCATCACAAAATAATAATAATAATAATAATAATAATAATAATAATAAATACTAATTACAACACATATTCACCAGTATATAAATATCAGATAAAAAGAAGTGAATCCCAAAAATTAACCCTTATGTTCAGGATGTTGCGCAAAATAGTTGAAGTTCATTTTTGTTTCAGAAACAGAAGTCTAATATCTGATAATTACACAATTTAGAGCATGTTTCGCAATCTTAAAGCATGATTAAGCCGGTCAATTATATGTTTTATCCACACATTCGAGAGGGAGACAGAATCTACTACCCACCTTTATTTACACATTCGTATGATGCACAGCTTATACGCAGCTACTATACCAACATAAAACTTCGCGTAATACGCAACTAAGGACATTCAGAAAGTACCCTAGCCCGACTACATAATAAAAAAGTAGGCACCAGCATTTACTGGTTTGTACTGTGGGACTAAGAGACACAAAACAGTTTTCCTGCTTCACATATACTAAAATGACCTCAATACCTTAGAAGAGTTACTGACTATTTGGTTATGACCTCACTACCTCAGAAATTATTACTTAAACAAAAACGGACTATATGCTATTCTCAATAAAATTTTACCTGGAAAACAGAATCACTAGTTGCAGAAAACAACGAGGAATTGCTAACTTTGTAAGGAGATGCAGCTGTAGCTTCTACAACATCCTGTGATAGATTAAGAAAAATAGCATTAAAAATGAACTTTTTATTGGAACAAATCTACAACAATGCAATAGAAAACATGATTGGCTTGTCATCTTTACCTCAGCATAAAAAAGTTTAGAATCTTGCACTACAGAAGAAACGTTCTGATTTACATCAAGGAAGCCAGTGCACTTATTAAACAATTCGGGTTCAGTAAGATCGGCAGATATGTCAAGCTTGGAGAAGTAAAAATGGAAAAGATGAGAATCATCCTTCCTTGAAACTGTCGTAATATCACTAGTTTCCTCAGGAGCTTCAGAAGCATTCTTTCCCAATTCATCTCGTGACTGACTAATGCCAGTGGTTTCAGCATGCTTATGATCTGGAGTTAGCTCGCTCTGCGCCTGTTGAGTCGAGTGACCAACCAAAGCTTCATCTACAATTTGGGAAAAGTCATTCTTTCTATCAGAAGATGGCGTATCCATGCTTGAAATTTTATGCGGTCCCTTCCATAAATCTCCTCTTGTATCCCAGCCTCGGCTGCCAGGCAGGCTCCTAGAATGGTCCCAATCTGGCCTTCCATAAATTTGAGATTCATCACCAAAGACAGCACTGCTCGAGTTCCAACCATACATTGGTGGAGGGCATGAATCATCCACTGGGTTGTTCCACCCCATAGGACGCCCAGGGCCAGAAAACCTGTCAGCATCAGGAATACGATAAGGAGAGGGATGGCTCAACTCCAATGGTGATCGAACACCAAACATTGGTGGACCAGGAAACTGCTGCATCACTGAATGGAAAGGTGGACCCTGAGGAAACGGCATGAAACCATTTACCATAGGGGACGGCCAACTAGGCACGCCTCTAAACGCATTTCCTTGAAGACTTCCCAAGTTTGGATTGCCAATCCTTCTATTGTGGCTATTTGACTTGCTTCTGCCGTCTTCTTCAGCAGATTCTAATATTAAAGGGTTTTCTAATCCCGTCCTGAAGAGAGGTGATGGTGGGATTGACTTGAAACTGTTAGATAAATGGCCATTTCTCGTAAAAGGTGAAGAAATAGAGGGATTATCTACATCAGTCTGTGTAAGTTCATCTCCAGGGTGTATGTCCGAGACTAAGCCATGATTTCCTCTGCCTTCTTTACCAGAGTGACCCTTTGCATCTCGCAGAGCACCACTTCGCTGCGCTGAATCTTCAGCATCAAAACCCTGTTTTCCATCAGATCTAGTGAAGTATCTCCGATCAGTACTTGATGGTGGGGATCTATCCGCTAGCTGCAAAGGCGATGAGCGAATTTCCAATCTCGAACGCCTTTCTGCTGACAATTCCCCCAACTGTCTATCTTCTTTCAGACCATGTTTCTCCAGCGATCTAGATGAACTTCCCCTCGCAGATCCTCCCACAGCACCAGAATCATCTCGGCTGGAGGTGACAGTGAATCGATCTCTTTCTTCATAAGCATAATACTTGGAGTCTTCTTGTTTTGGGATCCTAGAAACACCAAATGGAAATATATACATGATTGGTCCGTCCTACGGCTGAGGAATCAAAATGTGCATGCTAGAATAGAGGCTACATAACTCTACCACACAGATCAAACATCAAAAATTTTCTAAAATGGGCAGGTACCAAGAGCAACATACCATGTTATATAGCTATGCATTGCTCTATTCTTAACTTCTTTACTAGCAACACGTTGCCAATAAGCAAGCCCATTACACCAAAACTCATAGCAGCCACTCTACCAAACAAGCCAGAAGAAAAGAAAGACAGAAAATATTGGACAAATAAAAAGGCAGCATGAGACCTCTATCCAATTTATACAGTTCAAACATGGTTCAAATTCCACCATTAAGATGGAAGAGGGTGCATTTGTAGAATGAGAAAAGGATTACCAATGACGAATAGAATAAGGGTGATTTATCAAGGGAAAGGATAACTTGTATCTTAAATTGTCCTACATAAAGAAAAACACAAAATCGAAATGAAAAGCGCTATTGCTTACCAGCAGGTCATCTGTTCCAAATCAAGCAGTCAGATCTTTAAAAACTTCATTTGCAAGGTCAATGAAAAAGTAGACACTTCATTGCTCATGTATGACAAGCATTTCCAAAAGGAAGTGTCTACTGTGTTGAATTTACCCAAACAATTCAGTCAAAGTGTAATTAATCACGTACCTGTAGGGATCCCTTGTAACATGAGAATTTGGGCTAGGAGATCTATGTCGTCTCCCATGAGAAGTAAGTTCAATGTCAGCATTCCTCGAGACAGACCTTCCTCTGTCAGTAACTACATCTATCCTAGCACTGCTGCCAGATTTTTTCTCCGACTCAATTACTTGGTCCTTGGTAGTCCAGGATCTAGTATCTTCATAATCCCCTTTACCCTTAGTTTTTCTCCTACCCTGATCATCTTTATACTTAGCTGAGTGATCACCTACTTGAGGACTATCATCGTAAGTGATCAATTTCCGGGAAAGGCGATCGTCAGCATAAGCATCATCTCTAGAGGGCTTGGGGTCAGATTTGTCACCAGAGAAATCTCTTGAGGCACGTTGATCCCTAGACTTAGACTCCCTCTGTCTTTCTTCACTAACATAATTGTCTCCTCGCTTGCTATCTTTACGCCAACTGTCATATTCAATATCTTCCCGACGCTTATCTTCCTTGTATCTACCATCCCTATCACCATCTTCTCTGTAATCATCCCTGTGTCTGTAATCTTTGTCACCACGGTACCGATCATCTCGACGTCTAGTACTCCTCTCTGCATCTTCAGCGTACTTATCACCCTTGTTCTGAGCACCCCTTCCAGTTCCATCCAAATATTTCTCACCCTTGTGCCTGCTTTCTTGCTCGGTATCATCCCGGAAAACTTCATCCCCGCGTCTGCTGTCTCTATTACCAACCTCTCGACGTCTTTCGTCTCGATATCTGGCATCTCTATCACCATCTTCGCGATACTTACCATCCCGAGATTTACTGTACTTATCTGCATCTTCCCGGTCCTTGTTATCCCGGTGCCCACTGTCTTTTTGGCCATCTTTATGATACTTGGCTTCTCTATCTCCATCCTTGTGCCTATCCTCTCTGTGTTTCACATCCTTGGCATCACCTCTTGATGACAGTTGCCTCTCATCAATTTCTTTGAAATCATCATAATGTTTATCTTTAACAACAGAGCTGTCTTTTCTTCTTCGTATCCTTTTCTCAGGTTCCTTATCAAAATCAAGATTCCGCAACTGATCTTGTACAGACCTCTCTGCCATAAGGATTAAATGTAGACTGAGTAACCAACAAATTACAGATACTGACTAATCATGAAAGTAGGATATACTTGCTTCTTAAAGCAGAAAAATGACACAACAAAATGGAAAGGACAATAAAGATGATTTTCAAAATCATAGGAATCAACTTTATTTATGTAACCTCAATAAATGAACAAGCCGACGAAATTAAGTGGGGCTAATAGAGAATTCCAACTAAATATGATTTGTTGACACCATACTCCAAATTGCAATCTTTGTAAACAAGGTTGCCGTATCAGACTCGTAACCTCAGGCCCTGAGACATGTGTAGGCCCAACAATCGACCAAGCAAAAGAAATTTACTGTTGACATTCCAACCAACCTCCTACACCCCAAGCACCAACTACACTAGTTACACCTTTTGGTAAAGAAAAATTGAAGGGCAATGCAATTCAAAAACTGTGTCTGCTGCATCTCTACCATGTCCTCATCAAACCCCACCCCCCCACCAAACGCATAAAGTTACATATCAAGGTGCAAGTCCTTGGATTGCGCACCGCAGATCCACCACTAATAGAAATTACAGTTTGCATATATAGACCATCCATAAAAAGTCCTATGGTTGAATAACGTCTATTTCTAAAAGCAAATTAGAATAAGAGTTGTTGCAAAGGAAAACGTCTACAAAAAACCAAAGCTGCAGAAATAGAAATGTACTGTTACTTCTAAAATAGGATCAACAACCAAAAATGGGGTGGGGGAGGGCGGAAAAAATTCTGTTGCTACTCATGAAACAGCACTTACAAGCATGCTTGCATACCACATCAAATAAGTTACCTTACCAGTAGTTTCTCGACCCCGTTTAGCCTTTGTTTCCTCGCAGAAATCTACTAAGTTCGACCCTTGCTTCTGTCCAAAATGCACATCCATCGATTTCGCCTCAGAATCCCCACACTTACTATCATCACCAATCCTCTTCTCCTTCTCTGACCCAAATCCTTTATCCTTAAGGTCCTTCCCTTCCTTCCGCCCAGAAGAATCCCTCTCCGACTTTCTCCTTGACTCTCCTTTGCGCTCACTCTCCTCTTTCTCCACCACCGGCGGTGGTGTATTATCCTCCTTAATATCACCCCCACTCCCATTGCCATGCTTTTTACTTTTAACCTTTGACTCAAGCCTCAGACTTTCCTCTTTGCTGTAACTTTCTTTCAGCTTGGAGTCAATTTTTGAGCTCTCAGCTTTATTCATTTCTTTTTTAAGGTTCCTATTAGTATCTCCTTTCTCCTCACCATAAGCATTCCATCTATCTACTCCAACATCCACATTCACATCAGCCCTCTCCTTGCCAAGGATGGCCTTCTCTTTCCTTCGTTTTGACAAAACATACTCCTCAGAAGCATCACCGTTGGAGGAAATTTTTCGCTTCTCCCCTGCGAGCTTCTCCCCAGCGGTTGAACCCCTATAATCACCAACAAGATTATCATCTTTTCCACTTTTCTCCTTCAACTTTACATCCTCTTCAGAATCCGAATAATCCTTCGAACTATGTTTGCTTTGTCTATGGGATTTGTGCCTCGAACTTCGTGTCATAACTGATTCTACTCTCCCCAAGAAACCCTAACTTTCAGAAAACACTCGACCTGGTTTCCAAAACTCTCCACCACTTAATCGCTCAAGCGAAACAACTTTTTTCTTTTTGCTCAAAAAGAACGCACCAAAAGAATCAACTGGAGTCCAGCATACATGTCCTTAGATCACCAGTCCGCGAAAAGCCTTGAGCTTTCAGAAACGCGAAACCCTAATTCGAACTGTTCCTCAACAAAATTCCAAAACAATATGGAAAAACATGACGTGCCACCGTTGAAAAAATAATCAGAATCTCAAAACCCCGGCACCAGAAACTTGACAGCGGCACTGGAAGAATTTGAGCACGCAGATCGGTCGATTTGCGGCGTAAAAAAAATAGAACCTACTTATTTGTACATGGCTCTATTAGGATAATACTGCATTCATTTATACAATAGATTCACCAAATTTGTAGATATATATAGGATTAATAGATATAGGGCGAGAAATTCAAAACAATAATTGGAAATTTTTGAGAGATCGGAGGCGAAGGGGGTGATGTTTTGCTGTGAAATAAAAACTGTGACTCGGCATAGGGGGCTACCGGATAACTGGGAGTTGAAATGACTCTAGTACCCTTCGATTCAATTGGGCCGCAATCTCTAGAGTGGGCTGTGGGTTGGTTGGTGGATGTTCGGATCCTAACCCTTGGCCCATTTGGGAATGACCATCCACGAAGTACCTAGCAATGGCAACATATTGGTTCGGATATGCCTTATCCACGATCCATATCCACTTTAATTTTTATTTTCGAAAACTATATCCATATCCATATGTGTTGGCTCAAGTTTTTTTGATCCATTGAGGTTGGATACTCGCAAATTTTGGTTTCACGAATTATTCTGCAATCCGAGACACTTAAAATTAAAATAGTCAATGAGCTACTTCGAACATTGGATAGATGGCGTGAGCTTCAACCACTTGATAAATGGCAACAAATTATTTGTAGGTTGCATTTTACACAATATTTCAATTTGACAATTTTAAATATTATTTATCAAAAAAATTATAATGAGGGCATTGAGTTCAAGTTCGGATATATCTCTAATATCCATATCCAACTCATATTCGCTTCATATTTTACTCTTGAAAATCATATCCAATTGTTGACCCTATCGATTTAGTTATTTTGACCCATTCAATTTGAGTATCCACGATTTTCAGATTTTTCGAATTTTTTGCCATCCCTAGTTAGACCTTCGGCTCCATCTCTTGTCATTTCGAGGAGATTAAGCATGATAGGGAACCTTTTTTAAAATTTTTACTATTTTTTATCCATTCTTTCTTTACCCTAAATCAATCACATCTGCATATCATATCACATCCACAAATCTCCAACTCCACTCATTCTCTCTTCTCGTTTATATTAAAAACCTTTAAAAACTATTAAAAACTAACTCCTATCACCTATTAAGTTAAACCTTACTCTCAAGTTTCAATATTCAAAAATAAGGAAAATTTTATATATTTGTGTGGAGTAGGTCTTTTTGTGATCTAATCTACACGTAGATATATCAAAAGTGGTATTTTCAATGATGATGTATTCACTGTGCTCTAGTTAATTAATCAAGGAGTAGCCCAACAAACACTAGTCCCCTACAGTGTGACTCCCTATTTGTTGGTCATAAGTAAGACACTCAGTAGTCGATGTTTTAATGGTACTTAAAACTAGGTCTTTTTCCATGCACATTAAAGTTGAAGATGTTAAATTTTGTTTTGAATGTGCGATTGAAAATTGATGAAATAATTGTCGGATCAAGTTATGAGTGGTTGAAAATGATGAACGAGAAAAGATAAATTTAATTTGATGAAATTTAATATGTATAAAACAAGCTTTTATTCCCTTATTCAGAAACATGAGATATACATCACTTGAAACAACAATATAATTGATTTTGTCCGCACATCCCTTATCCATTTAGAAAAAAGTAATTCTACAATGACATTATAATTTGATATTTTTAAATCACGTGGTGACTTATCATATATTCATTGGATATGGATAAATAAATTAAAATTATAAATCACACGAGCATGTGTTTATCACTCAATCAAAAACTTACTCATCAACATATCAATTAAAAATGTCAAAAACAATATTATCTATCTAGAATTGTTCTTTAGAAAAACAAATTACATATAGGAATTTTTCATAAGATGGCCAAAAACAACATTATTATTTCCATATTAACTTACCATCCTAAACTATTTCAAAAAATATATCGTTCATTTATCAATCAAATTAACAAATCTTTCAATTACAATCTTATAAATTTGAGTTTGGGATTTTACTGTTTGGACTATGGTTAAAAAATGACATCGTTTTGGATGGGAAAAAAACAAAGCACTATCGTTTTCTTTGAAATGCATATATTCCCCAACATTTAGTGCCATTTCGAAAACATGCTCACATCTTCTCTGAGTTCGATGATGTTGTTATTATTTGTGCAGTGGTTTTTCGCTGTTCATCTTATTATTTTTTTCTCTACTTGTTTTCACTCCTTTTTTTGTTAATTTTCGTGGCAGCTAAGAATTCGCAGATCTTGGTTTCTCCTATTTTAGTAAGTGTCTAATTAGTGTTTCAATAGTGTTACATTTTTGGAATCTGGCTTCCTTTGTTGCCTATACAATAGCAATGTGTATCTACTTTTCTTGTAGGTTCTTTGAACAGTTTCCTCTAGCTTCAATTGTAAATGTCCCATATGTAAGGTATGGATTGTTTACCTTATTCCTGTATTTATATCTTCAAAGAAAGTAGAATTAGTCTTCTGTGTTGCATCCATTTGTTAGGGCTGTGATCCTATTCTCTCTTAAGATAAGAATCCCAAAATTGCATGATGATATACAATCCTTATCCTCCAAGAATGCATAGGTATGTAATTGTTCTATCTATATATTTTTTGCTTCCATCTATTTTTGTGTTGATATTCAATTAATTTTTGAGTTTAATTTTCGTACCTATCAAATCAAAATGTAATTGTTTCACTTATCTCTGTTGTTCCTCTTACTGGGTAACTTATTACACGCTTAAATGTATTATTATTTGCTTTTTCTTTCAGATGTTTTTTGTGTTGCTGCTTTTTTTCAACACGGGATATATAAATTTAGGAACTTGTTGTTTTTCCTGTATCCTAAAAAATGACATAAGCGGTAGAATATCAACATGAAAAGGTTTTTTCTATTTTAGGCTTTTGGTGAATTCTCTAGCTTTAAAAATGTAAAGAAAAATTAGATTATATACAATTTTTGCCTTGCAAAAGTGCATATACATATAACTGTTTTGTTTAAATAATTTTTATTGAAATGGAATCTATATCTATATATATATAAAAGGAGCATTTTTCCCCCAAAACGCACCCTTAATTTTTCCCGCCTATTAAATTTTCCTAATATAATCTTCTATCTATATATAGAATAATTTTTATATATATAGAAAATGATGATTTTTTCTTATTATATTTTTTATTGTTTTAAATCCGTCTTCCCATTTCAAAAAAATCTCTTTTTATTTTTTATTTTTTATTTTCGAATCCATATCCAAATTCCTTTATTTTTTCCCTCCCTAATATATTAATATTAATGTATATATATTTTATTTTATTATTTCTACCCTACTTTATCCAATCTCATAACATCGAAATACTTTCTCTATCATTTTCTCTCCTTTTTTTTTTCATTTTCTATATAAAAAAATGTTGTTATTCTATTTTACTCAACTTAATGAGAGTTTAAAAATAAGTATACTATTAATACATAAATTTTTATTTTTTGAAAAATTAAAATTTACCACAAATATATAAATTAGTGTCCAACTTAAATATAAATTGATAATTTGTTACGACACTTAATCAATGTTTGTGTGCAAAATTCAAATATAATGAAATGTATAAATTGTTTTAACTTTTAATTCTATTCCATGTTTGATTTACCTTGAAAATAAATTAAATAAAAAATAATGCTTCAATTTTTTTATCTCACAAATATATGGTAAAGCTAGCTTTATTTTATATTTAAAACTAGATAATTTTTTTCGTAATAAATATTTAATTTTCTAAAATAATAATTTATATATTGATATAGTACTTAAATAAAATTTCTTGTGTAATTACACAAAATCGACAAATATTATATATTTGTAATAAATTTCAATTTTATTTTGAATCAGTAAATTTCAAAATTTCTCGTTTTTTCTTTCAAATCTTCAATTTATAAGTTTATGTCTTGAATAATATACGGGTGTTCTAGAAATTAGAATGAATTGTTGACTGATCGTTTTTTCATAATTTTCGTATTTAAAAAAATAAAATTATTTAAAATTAACAATTTCCACTAAGATTTAATTTTTATGCCATACAAAATTCCCATTGATTAAATTTTAAACAAAAATTCAAATAAAGGTTTAACATTAAAATCAAAAAATAAGATCAAACCCGTTACTTAATTTTAGAAATAATTAATTAATTTATAAATAACTAGCTAACAAACAAAAATTAATTGAAACTAAGATTCAATTTTTTTACGATACAAAATTAAGATTCATTAAAGTTTTACATAAAAATAAAAAGAAACTTATCGACAGTTAGCCCGAATTTGAGACAAAATCCCACCACTACGATTCCGAATTTGTACTAAAAAATTTAAAAATTAGGTTGGACTCAATAATTAATTTTAGAAACAATCAATTATTTTTATAAATTATTAGCTAAGGAACAAAAACTAATTTAAATTACCAATTTTTGGAAGATTTAATTGCTGTGTGATGAAAAATTACAATTCATTAAATTTTTACATAAAAATTAAAATAAAGTGGTAATTTAAATTAGACTATGATTTATATAGTTTTTTTGGTTGCTCTACATTTTGAGGAAATTTATGTAGAAAGTAGAGGGAAAAGATTATAAATTAGTTAAAGAAATGGGGTTGAAATTAGAAGGTGAGGGAAAAACTAAAAAAAAATGTCAAACTAAATGAAGAAAAGGAAAAGGAGCATTGTAACAAATAAAAGGATTGTGACATGTGTATAATTTTTGAAAAATCTGATTAGAAGATAGAATTAATTTAATAGAGAATCATTTTCAAACCAACTTAAGAAAGTGCCGCTGTCAAAAGCTAGACTCTTACTTGGAAGCCTTAGCTCATTCCATCCAATATATTGGATCCGATATTATTTCAGCCATTCATTTGGAAGAAGTCAATTTCAAATCAAAAGTTAAATGCGTCGAGAATTGTGTACTTCATTTGCTAATTGCTTAATGGATATTTACTGATTCTTTCTATTAATTTGCAATTTTTGTCAGCCTAACATAATCTGTGTGACCTTTTACCGAATCATGATATACTTCTGTGCTAATTCAGATGGCATGATCTACATTGTTATTATGAAATGCACTTCTGTCAGCATAATTTGTGTTGCACTACAGCCTACTTTGCTATATTCTTTTGGGATTTTGAGAAAGTTTCTTGTTTAGCTCAATTGATTTAGAACTGCTTCATTGTTTATGTAATTTTTCTTGGGGACAAAATCTTTCTTATTAGTTTTTAATGTCAATTTGTGGTACAGCTAATGAACATCCTGATATTTCATAAATTGACCTTTATAGCATCATCATTGGAAAAAAGAAAAAGGAAGAATGAGACGAGGAAGTTGAGAAAGAGAAAGCATCGTTTGAAAAAAGAAGAGAAAATTTGACCTAAAAATTATAGTTGAAAGCCCTAAAAATTTCATCACACAACATAATATTGCATGTTAAACATACTCAACATGTCTTTATGATATTTGATGAGATTTCCAACTATAATGAATAAAATAATTTTCCCCTGTTCATGTTGTCATTTAAAGTTTGCAATCATAAAGCGTTCTCTTGGATTAATTTATTTTAGTTTCTTTTTATCAAAAGTTTTGTAATTGAATTATGTTGTTTTCTATGGTTGTTAGGTTCGGAAGTAATGTGTGTACATCTGAACCATTTGGAAGCTTTTTTGTGAGGTTTTTCACCATCTTTTTCAGTTCTATCAAGCATTGGGCGCCAGTAGAGGAAAGGAGAAAACTTAGTTTTTATTTTGGTTGAAAGAATAATAATATAAAGCTTTCACTAGTTTCCAAATTAATTATTGGCAACTTGTGCATAGATTCTCACATGGTTAAGGTTTTTTGCCCATCACGTCATCTACTCTACATTTTCTCCCTTCGTATACTATCTCACATGATTGCAGTTCCCATACTTGTTCGGTTTTTTATATTTCCCTAGAAATTTCATCACTCTAACCAATTTTCTACGAGTTGTAATTGCCACACAAATTTTCGTTTCTCCAATATCATTCTCCATTTTTTGCTAAAAATCTCTCATTTTTTCGGCAAAGGAACTTCCCTGGTATATGCAAAGCCCTTCAATCTGTTTCAACATTTTATGCTTTTCACCCAGCTACCCAACGACAAGAGTAGCTCATCTAATTAACACAAAAAATGCAGCTGGGGCAATTATGCAAGAGGAGCACTTTATGCCTTACCAAAAGAAATAACCATCTTAAAACAGATTAAGGCAATCGTTTTTGCCTCTCAAGGATGGGGTAGATTTTGCATACTTTTGAATCTCATAAGAACTTTAATAAAAAGAAAATAAAAAGCTTGATTCTAGAGTAAATTTTGTGTAAAATAGTTACTTTGCATAGATGAAGTTGAAGGTCCTACCTAAGAATGTTACGACTCGAATTTTCCCTAATTAAAATTTTGGCTACTACTCTATCAAAGCCAATAATTATGGGTTAAAATCCAAGTCATTGAAGGGTTTAATTGAACTAATCGCAATTATATGGGCCTAATCAAGTTAATCAGAAGATGACGGTTACTTGGTGCTAGCAAAATTGACATGGACCTAATTAAATTGTCTAATTGAGATTGACGGCCTCAGTTGCAAATTCGAAAGAATTATTATTATAACCTAAAGCTAATCCCTCAGTCCCATTTGAATTTGGCTAAGATGAATTGAATAGAGAACACAAACCGAAAAGCCGTATCACGTTAAAGAGAAAAGGAAAAAAGAAAAGGGAAGGAAAGAAAAGAAAAGCGTGGATTCATTGTAGTTTCTAGTGGCAATCGCGATTCTTCAATTTTGTCCTAAAAATTCGAGGTGACTAGTAAGATTAATTTTGGAGTTTTTCCATAAATCACCACGTGTTGAGAAATTGAGTATTTCTTTTGGCTAATTGAGGATTGTTGTAGGTTAACTAAGGGCTAAAGTATCACATAGGATTTTTTTTTGGGGGGGTAATCACCCAGTTGGTATTTTTGTTTACTCCGGCGCCACTAAAGTATTTTTACTGACTCCGAAGCGCACATCGACCCAATCTCGTCGCCGGGGTAATGGTATGGAATAAAAAATAATTTCCTAATAATTTTTTAATTTACAGCCATTTTTAACAATAAAATATAGCAAAAAAACATTTATTCCATAATTTACCCTTCTTCAAACCATTTTCGGCCAGAAAATTGCTGCAGCCCTATATCTCTCTTCATTGCGTCCTCTCGCTGGCGAAATTAGAAGGGTGATTGGGAGTGTTTTTTAATGATTTTTAATGGTTTTTAATGTAAAGGATGAGAGAGAATGAGTGGAGTTGAGTGGTTGAGATTTGTAGATGTGATAAGATATGTGGATGTGATTGATTTAGAAGAGAGAAAAAAGTTGAAAAAAGTAGAAAATTTTGGAAAAAGTGGTTTCCCAATTAGGCTTTAGGGCAAACAAATTGGGAAACCCACCATCAATTGCACGACGGAGCCTCCTGAAATTCGCGTTTTGGGTGATAATTTCCGCCATTACTGTGAAGACGACGACCTTCTCTACTTGCTTGAAGGTGCGCATACGTTACAGTGTTGGGTTGGGTTTTTTTTCCTTCCATTTTTCAAAAACGTCTCTTATATACTAATAAAGCTGATTAGTTTGTAGGATGTTTACATATTTATGCAAATTTGAAGGTGGCTAATGTTAATAGTTGTTTATTAATCACTAAACACTAAATAATTACACGTTAAGTAATTAAATATTTAGACGACTTGGGATGGGGTGTTGTTAATAGTTGTTTATTAAGCACGATTTGGGGTGGGGTTATGTTAATAATTATATCTTAATTAACTATTCAATTCAATCATTTCGGATAGGGTTTTCTACTGCTATTTCTGCAGATATGGAAGTTTCGTCTCTATTTCTAGCACGCAACCCCGTAACTATATTGGATTATGTTCTTAAATCACTGGTGACTTTATTTTCGTATTTTTACCTATAGAACCTACCAGCTTTGTGAAATTGTTTACTTTCTTGATCTGTTTTCCCTTTAATTATTGGTAAACTTACTAATGTTAGTTGCTTCTTTATGTCTTCTACATATCTAGGATGAGTCCCCAAGCCAGTACTCCTTATAGCCAGTATACTTTAGTGGAAACTATCACAATTGAGGATGATGCAGCAGCTAATCCTCCTTATGAGCCTTATGAGGATCCATTTGAGTTGTGTAACGAAAGTAAGGATATATCAGGGGGTCACTCTGATGTTGATGAAGGTAAGAATGTGGCAGGGGATGATGTTACAGGTAATGAACTGTCATGTGGTGAATCTGATGATTCAGTGGAAGAGGATGATGTTGTTGCTACCGAGCTATTATACGATAATGAAGAGATGTTAGAGATAAGGAGGGCTAACAAGAAAATAAGGTACGAAGAGGTCGAAAGAGTACGTTTTGGGAAGTTGCGGGCTGATGACTATGCTACAGATAAGGGTAAATGCTCTGTTTTAGATATTGGCCAAGCTTCTTTTGTATCAGAGGAGAGTGAAGGGCAGAATGCAAGTGATATAGTGGCTAGTACCATAGGCAGTGTTTCTCATGATCCTAACTGGATTCCATCTTTTACTACATATGAAGGTGGTTATGAGTCAGATCCAAGAGGATTTGAGGATAAGGGGCCTGCGATTGAGGATGATGATAACGAAGGAGAACATAAGATGCAAAAGAAGAGAAAAGGAGTACAATATCCGGAGTTTAATGAGAAGACTGATATGAAACTTGTTACATTTGAAGTTGGTCTAAAGTTTGGAAGTCAGAAAATATTGAAAGACGCCATATTTTGCTATTCCATGCAATAACACAAAGACATTTTGTACATCAAGAATGATCAAAAAAAGATTCATGTTGGCTGTGCAAGCTGTCATTGGGAGATGACAAGCAGTCATGATCTGCAACAAGCCGGAAGATGGAAAATTAAGGCATTGCAACCAATTCACAGGTGTGTGAGGAGTTTTAACAATAGTTTGGTGGATGACAATTGGCTATGCAAGGAGTATATGGACAGGATATTCAGGAATCTGAGGATGAGACCAAGAGAGATACAAGAAGATATAAAGACTAGATTTGAGGTAGTTGTGAGCTTAAAAAAGTGTGAAAGTGCCAAGGATAAAGCTCTTAATGCAGTTGAGAACCTGATGAAGAAACAATATGGTATATTAAAGCCATCTTTGTTGGAGTTAGTCAAGTCCAACCTTGGTACCAAGTGTGTATTGAAAACGGTGGACACTAAACCCAATCAACCAAGCATTTTTCAGAGATTCTATGTTTGCTTTGATGCATTGAAAGAGACTTTTGTACGGCAATGTAGACCCATCATTGGTGTTGATGGTTGTTTCTTGAAACATGCATGTGGTGGCCAACTTCTATGTGCTATTGGGACGGATGGAAACAACCATATGTTTCCTGTTGCTTGGGCTGTGGTTGATAGGAAAACGAAGTCAGGATGGGAGTGGTTCTTGAACCTAGTCTCTAAGGACCTATCCATTGGTTTTGGTAAAGGATGGACAGTAATATCATACCAACAGAAGGTATGTGTCAAACGTATTCGATTGTACTCAATATTTTTGTTTACTATTATGGTATTTTTAAAATGTACTGAACCTGTTTGGTGTGTATAAAAAAGTTAACATTTTCTTGTTTATTATTTTCAAATTTTTTAATCTGTTTTTTTTTTTGTTTCTGTTTTTGTTAGGGGCTTGTTCCAGCCATTCATTCTATATGGCCAAATATTGAGCATAGGCAGTGTGCAATGCATATCTACAGCAATTGGAGGAAAATTTACAAGGGAAATGGGCTTCAATTGCAGTTTTGGACGTGTGTGAAAGCAACATCTAAGGGTGAGTTTGACACTGAAATCAGGGCACTAAACGAGACGTCAACAAAGGCCTGTGAGGACTTCCTGGATAGGGACCCTAACACATTTTGTAAGTCCCATTTCAAGACTCACTCTAGTTGTGATTGTGTAGATAATAACATGGCTGAGACATTCAACTCATTCATCTTAATAGCTAGGTATAAGCCCATTGTAAGTATGCTAGAGGACATCAAGCTAGCTATAATTGATAGAATGAGATCCAAAAAATTTCTTGCTTCGAGTTTTGTTGCTGGGGTTGCTCCTAGAATTAGTCGAAAGTTAGAAGAAGCATATGATGAGCAAAAATATTGTTTGTGTAAGTGGACTGGGGAGCATGAGGATAGTTGGTTTGAGGTGATTCATCATGGAGTGAGCCATGCTGTTCATTTGGAAAATAGGACATGTTTATGTAGAAAGTGGGATCTAACTGGCATTCCATGTGCTCATGGCATGAGTGCCATTCTTTACATGAACAAACAGCCTGAAAGCTTCCTTCCCAGATGGTTTCTACTTGAAACATATAAGGCAACCTATTCCAACATGCTCAAACCAGTTCCTGGAACTACTTTCTGGGACCATGAAAGTGATGGAATGGTGCTACCACCAGAAATAGAGAGGACAATAATAGGAAGGAGAAAGACTGCAAGGAAGAAGGATGTGGATCAAGCCCCTAGATATCAGAATAAATATTGTAGGAAAGGGCAGCCCATTCATTGTAGTAGATGTAAATCTAAAGAGCACATCTAAAGAACATGCCCTATGCCACCGAGCTCTCAACAACCACATCCTACACAGGTACATCGTTAATTATTGCACTTGAGCATAGTTAGCGTATGATCTGATGTCATTTTCTTAATTAGTGACAGATATTATATAACTTTTTATGCATTTGTTGCTCATATTGCAGGAAACTCAGGTTGGAACTAACAACACAAAGAAGAGAGGTAGGCCTCAAGGTAGCAAGAATAGGATTGGCAGGCTAGTAGAAGACATTCCCACCCCTACTGAATATAGAGCTCAATTGAGTGGCAGTAGAGGACGAGGGAGAAGTTCATCCATAGGTACAGGAGAACAATCAAACAAGCCTTGGCTCGAAGCTGTTAATGCTCCAACAAGGACTAGAGGGAGAGTGAGAGGCACAGGGAGAGGCAGAGGTACACCAACAGGGTTTGGGGTTCTTGTTACTGAAAGTGGTGAATCTATTTACTTGGGTACTGTTGATGGTCCTGCAATCAACTTAAACAAATAGTCACTTGGGATCACTTTTGTTCCTTTTATTAGTCATACCATGACCTTTGAAAGGGATGATTTCCTTTTTTTGTAAGTTGATCAATGTTAGTAATATTGTAATGAACAGCCTTATATGCCTCTTTTGGCACTTCTGTTACTTGATCAAACTTTAACTTAGTACTATGGCAATCAGTTAGCATGTAATGGATTTTGTAGGCTTTAGTGCCTCTTGGTAACTATTGATGTAATCAGTTAGCACTTTTTTTACTTGATCCAACTTTTGTAGGCTTTAGTGCCTCTTGGTAACTATTGTGATGGATCATTCTTTTGAAATCAGTGTTGCACTTGGTTGTTTAGCAGATCATGCACTCTCTTATTTTGATATGCTTCATTTCAACGTAGCCTGCTTACAAAAAATATTGCAGATATGCTTCATGTAACTTTGCTAGTTCTAATGCCATTGATCAATAACAATAGCCAATATGTAGTTTCCATAGCTATTGAAGCGAAATCATCAAATATGAACCACTAAAACGCAAATGATATGTACTACTAAAAGCCAATATCATCACAAATGAATTGCCAATGTCAATTCAAATGAACTTCTAGTGTCAATAACCATAACCAACATGAACTACTACAACAAACGAAGCTTAACGTGACTAACACTGGCCTTAGCAACAATAGTCATAACTATTCATTAACTACAACGTGGACAAAATAAGCCTACACCAAACTGTAAGCTTATTTACAAACAGAACACACTCTTGAGCTTATTATTCCAAAAGCCTATTTTTCGTGACTTCATCAGTGCAAGCTCTTGCTTAACATTCAACAGCTCTTCCTTGCATCTCCTAACTTCATTTTCATATTAGTGAACAAGTGACTCCTGAACCTGAGAAGTGTTTCTCATTTCTACCATCTCTTCAACCATCATAGGGATGAGTCTACTGGCAGTTTCACAAATAGGAGGATCCACCCATTGCCAAAATCCACACCTATCACCCATCGCACATCTCCTAAACCGTCTTCAAGGATTTTTCCCAGTCATGGATGTCTAAACTTGTGCTTCTTGACCACAGTGACATCGAATAGATTTATCCCGCGCTGCACATGCATTCCAATGCCTTAAACATCGCAAGCCATTCAGTCCCTTGCCTTTTCCAACCTGTTGAAGATCAGATAATTGAAAATAAACATAAAAAATCGAAAATTTGCAATGACAACCTCCTTCATGTACATTTGCAGCTGTAAATGTACATGAAAACCAGAAATTTTGCTATTGTAAGCCTATAAATATCACAATACATTTTTTGGAACAATGTCAACATCCTTCAAATAGTTCCATCGACAAATATCACTGTCAATTCATAAGAAATCGTTGTGTCACTGTATCTTTGTGAATTCAAATAATGCGTGTGCCTCAAACCGTCAGAAAAAAAAATCGCAAGGGCTAAAGAACAGCGACTTACAGTGGACGAAGTAGAGGATTCTTCCATAACTCGTTACCATAGACACTAAACCCAATTTCGAATTAAAGAACACTGTAACGTATGCATACCTTCGAGCAGGTGGAGAACGGCCGTCGTCTTCACAGTAATGGTGGAAATTATCACCCAAAACGCGAATTTCAAGAGGCTCCGTCGTGCAATTGATGGTGGGGTTACCAATTTGTTCACCCTAATTTCGCCAGCGAGAGGACGGGATGAAGAGAGATGGGGTTGCAGCAATTTTCTGGCCGAAAATGGTTTGAAGAAGGGTAAATCATGGAATAAATGTTTTTTTGCTATATTTTATTGTTAAAAATGGCTATAAATTAAAAAATTATTAGGAAATTATTTTTTTATTCCATACCATTACTTCGGCGACGAGATTGGGCTGATGTGGGCTTCCGAGTCAGTAAAAATACTTTAGTGGCGCTCGAGTAAACAAAAATGCCAATCTGGTGATTACCCCCTAAAAAAATACCTATGTGGTACTTTAGCCGTTAACTAAGTGTTATTAAGAGATTATAATATTATTCAAAGTGGTGATTGATATTATTAAAACTATTTGGGGAAAGTGATGGAAAATCCCTTTAAAATTAATTGTTTTTACGACATAGTTATACATGGATTACATGAGATTAATTGTCGTGAAGCTAAAGTTGAGATTATTAGCATTTATAAGGAAAAGTGGAGGAATACTTTATGAGTGGTTGCTGAAATTTTTATGTAGTAGAAAGTCAACATGGGTTTAATACTCTTAAAATGGTATTTGGGTGTGATTTCATTGACGAAAAAGTGACATTGAAAAATAGTGATTAAATGGCATTAAGATTGGGTTTTGAGATAAATAAAGTTGCTGAATTTTTATCAAAACTACATGATAATTGTGGATAAAGATATGATATAATGAATTTAGAGGAGTAATATGATATTGGGGTGAGATTAGACAAAGCAGACTACTTTTAGAACAAGGAAAATGAATTAGAAGCTTTGGAAATTGTCCATTAAATTGGTTGAAGAATGGGCGTGAAATATTGAATAGATTGGATGCTCATTATTTCAGGTGGTGATGAGATGATCGGGCTAGCCTATAAGCTGAATTAAGTGCAGTTAGCAGTTCTGTGATTCGAAAACTGTATTTTTCATGAAGTACCATATTTTAAATTTCAATATGCTTTTAAAGTTTATTATGATATGGTATTGCAATAAATGTCTTAGAAAATCATGGATTTTATGAAGTAGCGTTTCCTTTCTAAAAGATTATTTGAATATTTTTAAAACCATCATAAACTACCTTGTTCTTCACTATCGTGATGTGTTCCACAGTGTATGACCAGAATTATCGAGGTCTTTGGGAGCCACTTTCGTACACATATAGGCTTTGGGCCGTGTACGGGGGTGTTTAACCTTAGGGGCTTGGTCTGCGTACGTATGACCAGTTATTCAGCCATCAGTTTGGCTTTTGAATATGTTTTCCTTGTGCATCGAGATTACTTTGCACAAGTGTATTACTGCTTGTTGGTACTTTTGGTGTGATTTTCAGTATTTATGTAGATTTAGCTATAAAAATTTAATATACAGCATTTAGAAATTATTATACAATCACAACAATATTTTAGTACTTCACGATATGCATTTTAAGTATTATTTAAATTCATATTTTTAGACTCAGAGTTTAGTAAGTAAAGTTTATTTAGAATTCTCAGCCTTCAAAGTTTATAATTATATATTTTGTCAAGTAAAACAAGTTTTCACAAATAAAGGATGTGAAAAATTATATAAAAGTATTTGCAAACTTCTCCACTCACTGTGTTACCAACTCACATATTTTCAAATGTTTTGCTTATAAGAAGGACCGAGCTTGAGCATTATTGGATTGCTTGTGGAGTTCTGAGCCGACCATTATAGTATTCAGATGATTTGTGTTTAACTTAGCAATCGTCACATTTTGATATACATGTCAAATATGGTTGCGGCTTTAATTTTTTTAAAAAAAAATCATTGGTTTTAAAATTATTCATCATTTTCTCAATTTAATTCTTTTCCCACAATTTCTGCATAAGATGTTAAATATTTTCGAATTGGTTATTCCAATTTATTTAGGAAACCCTTTTATGATTTTTATAAGCTCATTTTAGTATAGAGAAATTATAGTTTCATATCAAGTTCAGCTTGCCTTGATGGTGGGTCCATTGTCAGGCTGGCCTCCATCGTCGGCGCATGCCACATGTCAAGTTATTATGGATAATTGGGGGCGTTAATCCTGAAAGATCAATCAAGGCTACAAAATTTTATTCTGATTAGTGATGGGATGCTTTTATAGATATTTAAGAATTTCTATTTACTAGCTGAGCAAGTGTAGAATTGATACCTTGTAACTAAAAAATTTTCCTTTTCAAAACTACTAGCTCAGAAAGTAGTAAAATGCTTATAATTAAACTTCCATTTTTTATTATTATTTTCTTTCTCTTGTGGCAAGTAAGTACCATTAGCTGCTCTTTTACATTCTTTTTGCTGTTAAGTTGCAAGTTTATGTTATATAGTACACTAATAGAGTCATGGTTTTCCAGGGTATTACTGGCTTCATCTATGGCATTGATGGTCTAGACAGTTCAGGACTGAGTTCTTCAGCAACAGTAAGTTTGCCTTTCTTTGACATCAGGATTAATCATTACATACGTATTCATGCAATTAATTCATTACATTGAAAAAACAATAAATTTCAAGAAAGATTTTATTTGCAAATATTGAATTTGCTTTTATCTTTATTTTATCACATGTTGAACAACTGTAATTTATATTAACCTTTTGACAAGTAGGCATAGCATACTTGTCAGCATTTGAGAGTGTTAATAACCTCAAAGCAACGCCATTGGAAAATATCGAGTATTACAGGTATGCATGTGATATCATCAACCACTTAGCTATCCCCTCTCTATTCCTTTCTCGCACACAAAAATTCTCAATCACAGTCTTTATAGTATTCAACAATGATGACTGTTTGTGTTTACAACTTAACAACAGCTCAAGCCTAAACATTTCAACAACATCTTTGTATTTCTTCGACTTTTTTTTCCTACAAACTATTTCTTTAGTACTTCATTTTTAAACTCACATTTTTAATTATTATTCTTAACCATGTGCATAGGCTGATCGAAAACGAATATTTAGGTTTCAAAAGGGAGGATATTGGATTAGTCAGCCATATTGCTTTCTTCCTATGGTTGTTTAATGTATATGGACTGCAAGGTAATGGTTCAACACCTAGCACATACTGTATGCATGACCAATTTTCCCGATTTCAGTATTTCTCTTAAATTAAATGCATTAAATAAGTTGTACGAGTACTCTATTTCTTATTTTATGGCATGCTTGTAAGATGATTGGATAAGCATTGGATGATATAAAACAAGATAAAAACTAAAATCTTATTTATTATACCTTCCATTTCAATTGCACATTTTCCTTAAATATTCTATTTCTGATTATTTGAAATAACTGGCAGACTAATGGTGTCAATTTATGAAAGTTGGGGATTTGATAGTCCAAATTAAAGGTTAGAGAACAAAGTGAGACTTGGTTTAAAGGTTGGGGACTATTTGCATAACTAACCGTAATTTTAAATGATTATTAGGTTTCTTCTTCTTTTTTCTTTTTTGTTTCTTTTTTTACATGGAATTATACTTTTATAGTTTCATTTTTTTTTAAAAATAATAGGATTTATTCATTGCTAGCATCTAAAAGAGTACTTCATGAATAACGGAGGACGGGGTCTTACCCACTGAAAAAAGCAAGACATAAAACCAGATGCTCTCTCGATGCGATGGATAAATTGATTTGCTATTCTTCTAACACAACATAGCGTGATGCCAACTCACTCATTGCAAATCTTACAACACCAAGATCAACAACAATGGCAAAGTGTTACAAGTCACTAGAAGGACTACTATAAGCTTTGAAAACCAATTGTGCATCTATATTGCGTGTTGACATTGTATAACACTAATCAAAACAAGATGTGTGTTTAAACTTTTTTTTAATATTCTATAATCTTTAATTATAAAAAGAGAAGTTCCACGTTGGCAATAGTGTCAACGTGGCACTCATTAATATTTTTAAAAAATCATGAAAATCAATTTTGTAGTTAAAAAAGAAAAGGAAATTGTATTTTTGGAAAAAAACCAACATTAATTGGTAGTTTTAAATAGAAAAATTCTTTAAACATAATTATTTTATTAATTTTTTAATGAAACATAAATTTATATTTAGCTGAGCATGTGGTTCATTATGCAGTCATTGTATGGCATAAATTGATTAATTCTTAAATTAAGGGAAATATTTAATAAGAAAAAGTTCAATTTTGAAAACAAACTATACAAATTTTTTATATTATAAATCCTGTAGTACCACCTAGGCACTACCCCAGGCAGATAGTGCTTAACTGACATTCACAGTGTTGAAAAAAACACCCTTATATTAATTGAAAAATTATGGGATTCCAAGTTACTATATTTATGTACGGGTATATTTAAGAAATGCTCTTAATGGTTTATCCTTTCTATAATTGGAAAAGGAATATATAAATGGTAATTAATTGTTTTGATTATTTAATTTATTCTACTTTCCTTGTATTCATTTTATTTTTTATTTGTATTTTAATTTTTGAATTAATTTATATAATTCTTTTTAAATATTTTTTGTATTTAGTGTTGCATACATTGATAAAAATGCGTTAAAAGATCAAAGTAATACCTTGCAATACATATTAAATTAATTTTGAAAATGAGAATTAACATTTTATATGTAAGAACACGTGATAAGAGGTCAATGTTGTAACTTACGATACCAATTAAAATGAGAACTAAATTTTTTTGTATACATTTTATATAATCTAACTATCAATAGTAAAATGGCCACATTGGATAGTAGCAATGTGGCACGCATATGCTAAAGAAAATAAAAAATGATTTTTAGAACACGCGTTAAATGTAATTTCCATTTAAGAATGTATAATTTAGAGAAATCATAATAATTAATGTGTTTATTGATAAGTGATGAAACATTAAATATTCCCGTTTATGAAATATGTGAAAAAGGAAAATCAAACTACTACTATTATAACTACTATGGAAATGTTGTAAAAGTAAGATTCACCGAAAAGAAAAAGGGAAAAGTGTGGAAAATATATTAAATGTAATGATTATATTTTATTGTGTGAATAACTATTGCATATCGGATCACTATTTGTAATACGATGTGCTCCAATATTTTTCTATAAATAGGGGGTCATTTGTAATGAATTGGATAACGAGAATTAAAATGAAAATTATTTCGTTCACAACACGTTATCAGCACGAGTCTCTACTTGCTCTGAGTGAAAATTCGTTTGTAGAATAATTCTATGCAAAGAAATTAGTTATATATCATGACCCATTAATCTTAATCTCCACCTCCATCATCACCAGTTTCAATCTCAATCTCAAACCCATTTCTCAAAGTAAAAAGTTAGTAAAACTTGTAACTGTAGTATCCATCTCCTTTTTCTCTCTCTCCAACACATGCCAACCATGAAAAGATCCTTTCCTACCTACTTCTATAGTTCCCACTAAAAACTAATATCTTAGAAGAAAGAAATTTGCATCAAACTGGATTTATGCACTTCTTAAGCTAGAATACAATAAACAAAAGCTAACCTTCATTTTCTTCTCCTCAATCATTCTATTAGCCCTAATTATGCACCCTACATACCAACATACCAAAACAAAAGGAATAAGAGAGTACCTATTTATGTTGTGTGCATAATCCTTAAAAGTGATCATATTCGACTTACATTAGCCTACAAGATTTTCTTCTTTTTCCCATATGCTACCGATGTACCGAAGACCATGAGTGGTGGTGGTGGAGCTTTGACTATTGAATTTTCCCTCGCAATGGCTTCTCGTTCAACGGCGTTGTAGCTATAACTGCAGCCATAGTGGTTTTCTCTTTTTGTTTCTCTCTCTCTCTCTCTCTCACATACACACACAATAACATAGACATTATTTTGTACGTTTATGGTTATTTAGGTGTTGAATAGCCCAAGCCCACTAAGGAAACGTAATATATAAATTTCCTCACATATATCAAGATAAAATCAATTGAAACATTATAGGAAATAATAGAGATAGGTAAATGGGCCATGCATTTTATTATTAAATTATATGATTGCATACTACTTGCGAATTGTAGTGTTGGACATCACATGCAATAATAGAGACAAAATAGGCCACGTATTTTATTTAAATAATTGCATCATGGTCATATTTGTGGACTATACTATTTTTGGAATTCATGAGGACGATACTTTGATTGTCATGATAATCATTTCCTAAATTTAGAACCTTTTTGACAATTCCCTATCATTGACAGGAGTTATGTGGCAATATATATAAATAATTTTACCCCTGCAGATTGGAATTGATAATTTTACCCTTGCATATTGGAATTGATAATTTTACCCTTGCGGACTATAAATGATGGAATCGGTCTAATTTTTATGACTGTGAAAAATAGATAGAATATTCCAAAAGTAGTTAATCATTTTAATTCTCGCCATTTATATTTATATTTATTACAATAATTTCTATATGGTAGGTTCTACCACCTATTGACATTTAAATTTACATTTATTACTATCATTTCCATATGGTCGGTTATACTGCCAATTGGAATTTAAACTTATATTTATTGTGATAATTCTCATATGGTAGGTTCTACCACCTATTGGGGAGAATTTAATTTATGAAATTTAAGTTTATGGACTTTACATATCAAATGTGGTGGATTATACCACACGATTGAATTGAATATTCCTAATGTGGTGGGTTATACTGCACGATTGGAATGTATATTACCAGTGTGGTTGGATTAAACTCCAAGATTGGTACTAAATAAAAATAACCGAAATATATATATGTGTATATATATATATATATTCGATAAGTATGTCATATTGATATTAACGAAGGGATTTGACCAAGTGAAGCCAAAATTTACCACTATATGTATTGATAATATAAAATTGCTCAAAGAATCCCATGGTGATAAAATACAAAAAAAATATACCATAGTGAAAATTCCCATTATGAGACTAGTATATTGTGATATATCAATACGATGAGAAATGCTCTTAAAGAAGTATTTTGATAAAGAAAAGTTAATTTCCACATCTATTGAATATTGATGGAGAAAATTGAACAAGAGGTACCAAAAGTTCCTATTGGATAAATAGATAAAAATAAAATACTCAATAGATCCCAATTGACAAATCAAAGAAATATATTACACGTGGGATCATATGAAATAATCTCATTGATGATATGAGATCGTATTGATATGAGAATAATATGCTCTTGAAGAAACATAATCACTAGACTTCTGTATTTGAATAAAACCAACATGATATCATTATTATTGCTCTGAAAGAAGTACAAAACAAGTTAAAGTGGAACATATTGAGAATATCACAAGGTGGCAATAAACAGTCAAAAATATAGAAATACAAAAAGAAAATTCATATCGAACCCATAAAGAAGGAATGCATCTCGAGAGTATAAATACTCCGTAACTCTGCCACACCTCGCATCCGGGTTGATAAAGTGAGATCTAAAGGATCAAAGTGACCGACGGGTTTGGGCTTCCACAGACTCTTGAACATATGATTGAATCTTTATGAGTAGCTCGGCAACTGTACTGGCAGAAATAAGTATTTTTCTCGCAAAATGAGAAATAAACTTATTATCAACACCCTGATCTAGAAATGCTAATAAGCCGTCAAAGAAATAATTAATATTCAACAAACCTATTTGTTTGGTATGAAAGTTCCACTGTGCTCATGACGCTATATTGAATATTTTCTCCAGCGTGTTATAACCGCCTAAAAGGACAATAAAAGCATCACTATTATTCATCATATACATCATGTAGTCCTTAGTAGATTGCATTTGTAGCATCAGTCCAGTTGAACCCATGACAGTGCTGGCTCCAATTCGATTACTGACTCCATTTCGATGAAAAAGGCATTACACATGACACTCTTATACTCCATAATTGTGCGGCTATTGTAAGACTCCTTAAAAGTTTGTTGAACTAGTTTTCCTAACTAGATGTCTTTGTTTAATCTCCTTAGTGAAAGTCTCTAAGTTTCTAAGGTGAAATGGACATTTAAATTATTGAGGTCTTTCTATTAAATCATTTCTTCACCTCACAACATGAAAATTGCATTTTCTACGGAACTACTCTAACATATACATGATCAAACTTAACGTACAATGAACGTAAACGTCCCAAGTATATAAAAGAAAAAGAGTGGTTGTGGACCACCCTTTAGTTTTCCCTCCAAAAAATCGTTTTAAATAATCTAATTTATTTATTGATATATTAATAATACTTCAGTAATTCAGGATTTATCTATTAATTCATTGGATAAAAGATAACAATACATGTTTTATATAATATACATGCTATATAATTATAAAATCTTTTATTTATACTTAGAAAAAATATATGCTTTATCTAAATTGTTTGTTTATATATTTTTATATTTAGAATATAAATTTATGCTTTATGCTTTATTTGTTTGTATATTTGCATATTATCAGTGCTTTTTCACTTTGGGATTTGTTGATTAAGTCCTTGGATGCTTAAGTAACAAAATTAAAAGAGAACAACATATATCTTATATATAGACATGCCATATTTAAAAAATATATGCCTTATATGATAAATATCGTGTTCAATATATCTTTTATTTATATTTAGAAGATAAATATGCCTTATAATTATTTATATATTTGTATATAATTATATACTATATAATTATCTATTATAATATGCCATATCTAAAAAAATCTACGCCTTATGTGATGATATCGTGTTGAACATATCTTTTATTTATTTTTAGAAGGTAAAAGTTTATGCCTTATCTATATATTAATTAATAAACCAATGAAGTTTTCCCGCTCAAATCATTGTTTTTTAAAATTAATTAAATATTATTTTATTATTAATAGGTCTTAGTTGTTTTGTTAGCTGTTAATATTTATATATTAATAAATTAACCAAGTTTTCAGCTCAAAAATGTATTTTTAAAATAAAAAAAAAATTGTTTGAACTTTAATTTTATAACGTTTCCTTATTTTATAACAATTGCAATTGCACACGCCTCCAATTAAATACACAAATCTTAGGAAATCAGCCCAAATATATCCAACTATTATCCTCCAAATTCACACCATTATCAAATCTCTTGATTTTATCATCATCGTCTTCTCCAACCTTACCTCACACAAACAGCAAAAAAAAATTCTCTGAGTACTCGAACATGTCTTTATCATTCTAAGTTGGTTCTTGGATTTAATTTGCATAACAATTGTATAATTTGTGCTTTGATTTTGCTGACGATTTTATCTCTATTTACAGGTTCCATACCAAATTCTCAGTAAGTCTAATCGGTTGAATCAAATCATCGATCTGTGCTTTGGGGTCACGTGACTGCCACTTCTTCTTCGCATCCCATAATAGGGTTGAAAAATAACCTATTTACAGGTTCTTCTACCAATTCCAAAAACCCATTAAATAGATCAAGTTTTTATCTGTTCAATGTATTGCATATGCGCTCATGTATCGCATAATCTCCATGGCTTTTTTTTTAGATGTACGCACTTCCACAGAAAGTGAGTTTTAGATTGCTCTGTATTGGATTGGTCATGTGGTGCCATTTATTCGAATTGTGGTATCAATTGATGATTCATGGTTTAGATGAAAATCAATTGTGGTATCCACAGAAAGTGAGTTTTAGTTGAAATTTTAAAATTTTTATAGCGTTTATTAGGGATTCATTGTAAATTAAAGAACCTTTATTGATAGCTTTCAAGTATCAGAAAATTGATCAATCTAATGTTGCAACTAAAATAGATATACTTCTCAATGTTGTATCTCTGCTTTCTGCAGAAATCATTACCAAATTAGGCTTTCTTCGTCTGAGTCCTCTATTCTATCCTAGCTAGCAAGCATTTTTGAGCATCATTATTCAGAATTGTAACTCGGTTGCTAATATTATTGAAATGATATCCCTGTTTATGTTGTGAATAAAAATAGGAAAGGTCTCCCTTCGTGGAGAAGACAGAAGCGAATGGAGGAATATGTGCGGAAAATGGCAGGCCTCTTCAAGAATTTGGTAGGAAGCTTTGTGAAGCAGATGCTTATAATAGATTGTTTGGATAGCAGTAGAAAATCACTATTTTTATAGTTTGCTGGTCCTAATGAAGAGTGTTGGCTAAGGTTGCTGTTTTATTCAAACATTGGGCTTGACTGAGTAGTCAAGAGATGGCCCAAGAAGCCCACCACTTGGAGAAGAGATTTGGATCGTTGATTGGAGTTAATATTAGCCACTTATCCTAGGGTTACCTTTTAAGAGTTTAAAGGGTGTTAGGATTTTAAGAGTTTATAGCCTTTATTTTTGGGATAAGTTGTTGTACGGTTTATTATTTGAATGAGTTCCATCTGAGGTTTTTTAGAGGCAACAATACTATAAATATTAGCATTGTATTTTTCTCTAAGAGATTAGAGTTGGGGTTTCAGTGTTGGGAAGTAGATCATGAGTTGATCTTGGTGTGGTTTTGTACCTTCGTTACCAGCTTTATTTCTATTGAAATCCACTAGTAACTTCCATGATCTGTGGATGCTCAACGCATAGTAGGCATTGCCAAACTGCAGGGTAGAGAACCAAACAAATCTTGGCTTTATTTACTTTCTCGCATTTTTCGTGTTTTATATTCGATTATCGCGCAATCGAAATCCCAACAGTGGTATCAGAGCGTAGGTGATTTGTGGTAATTGAATTAGGGTTTATAATAATACCCCAAAAAAAGAGGAAGTGGACCGATGCTGCCTTGATTGAGCTCTTAGAGTTTAGGCTTGATAGGAATTAAAAGTTGACCCATTAGTTAATTAATTTTGGTTGGTCCATTACTTCAAGCATCAGATGTTTTTTTTTCCTGGAAGTCATTAGTAAGGCAGCCGACAAAATATAGAGTCCAAAATCAAAAAGAGCTCCTTCGAATTGGGGTTTTCTAGCGGCAAATCTGAAGTTTCTTTGATCGACGAGTGTTTCTTTCGGTGTTGTGTCTTTTACTTTCGCTATTTCCGTATTCTTGGGGGCTTCCGGTTCGCGTTTTGGGCTTTTTAGATTTGCTCACTTCTTTTTGAAATTTTACCGGCAATTGGATGTGCTTGTTGAACTTGAGAGTTTGTGATGGAGACCTGTGGCTTTTCTGGTGGGTTGTCCGCCGTTGCGAAGGAGAAGCAGTAATTTCCGATGGTGTTTTCTAAATTCTAGTGGTGAGTTCGGCCGAATTTTGGTGATGGCGGTGGAGTTTCCGGCAGTAGACTGTGTATCTTGTGATTGTCGGGAGATTCTGGTTTTCACCCCTAACAAGTCAACCGGAATTGGAAACTTTAGGTTTCCTTGTGGTAAAATTTGACCCTATTCTCTTTATTGAGTATTCTAGTGGTGAGATATTCCTAGGGATTATATACTGGTTTAGAATTTTGATTTGATTACTGTGATTGCATACTGATTTGTGTGTTTCTTATTGGAACTGGAAAAGTTGTTATCTGTAGGTTCATTGCATTTTGTGTTATCTTACATTGAGTACTTTTGTGCATTTGGGTATACCTTCCAATTGAGGTGGAGTCATTGCATTTTGCACTTAGTCTTTGTCGTTGCAATTTTCAGTGAGTCATAGTGAATTGATCGTCTTTTTTAAGTTTTGTGACTATTGAGTTGTTTGGTGGAGTAGTTCTTTCACTAGTGGCTATTTTTGGGGAAATTATGTGTTCAAGCTTTTAAAATCAGTTGTTGAAATGTTTCTATTTGAAAAGGGGAAGGTCGCTACTTCAGAAAGAGTTAGTTTTTCAAAATTATTATCAGTGTATCTTTTCAAACCTTATTCTTTTCCAACTTCTTGTGATTTTAAAATCTAGTCACAAAAGTTGAAAGCATTACTTATGCAACTTAAATATCATATAGTGTTAAGACAATTCATGGTTAAATGGCACTACTGATAAGCAAAAAATTGAGGGTGAGGAAGTTGCTTGGAGTACTATATTTTTGCATTTTTCTGATGATACTATTCGCACGATATGTGACACTAAGACATCTGTACAACTATACAAAGCACTTGACACTCACTATGCCACTAAGTCCATGCCTAATAAGTGGTTTATGCTTAACTAGTTCTTTTCTTTTAAGATTAATATTTTTGCTGATCTTGATGAGAATTTGAATGTGTTTAAAAAGCTTGCTGGTGACTTAACTAATGCCGATGAGACAATTTCTGATGACCAAAAGGCATTAGTCTTGTTAAATTCTATCCCTGATAAATACAGTGATCTTAAGAATGCTTTACAATATGGTCGAGGTGGTTTGACTGTTGACATTATTGTGAATTGATTGAGAAACAAACAGCTAGAGTTGAGGGCTATTGAGGGCACTTCTCAGTATGAGAATGGTGAAGTAATGTATTCCAATGGTCAAGGCGGAGCTGGGCATTCTAAGAGTGGAAATAATGGGGATAAAAATGAGAGTAACTATGGTAAGAATGGAAAAGGAAAGTGGAAAGGGAAGAATAATGGAGAAAAGAAGAAAGAATAAGAGTGCTATTGTTGTGTACAAAAGGGTCACTTCATTAGAGACTGTCCAAAGAAGAAAAACGAGTTGTTGAACAAATATAAGAATGCAGCTTGTGCTTTTGACGGTGGGATTAAGGACCATGTCCTCTAGGCAGTTTACTGTATCGAACTGTCTAGATTTCCTTTTTCTTGCTCTTTTAAATTCTGTTTTAGTTTTGGTTCAAGAGAAAAAGAAAGAAAAAAATCGATAAATATTTCTTGTTCTTAAGTTGAAATACTTAAGTTTAGAACAGTTTATTGATTTGTGTTTTTCTTTTGCAGGTACATAAGCAATGAAACAAGATTGTGGATGAAGGTACGTGGATACCCATTGGAGACATTGACCAGGGCAGCAATGTGGAGATTGTTGGGTTAAGGTTGCTGTCTTAGTCAAACACTAGGCTTGACTGAGTAGTCAAGAGATGGCCCAAGAAGCCCACCACTTGGAGAAGAGATCTGGATCATTGATTGGAGTTAATATTTTCCGCTTATCCAATGGTTACCTTTTAAGAGTTTAAAGGATGTTGGGCTCTTAAGAGTTTATAGTCGTTATTTTTAGGATAAGTTGTTGTACGGTTTATTATTTAAATGAGTTCCATCTGAGGTTTTTTGAAGGTAACAATACGATAAAGATTAGCACTGTATTTTTCTCTAAGAGTTTAGAGTTAGGGTTTCAGTGTTGAGGAGTAGATCACGATGTGATCTTGGTGTGGTTTTGTACCTTCGTTACTCGCTTTGTTTCTAGTGAAATCCACTAGCAACTTCCACGATCTGCGGATGCTCAACGCAGAGTAGGCATTGTCGAACTGTTAGGTCAAGGACCAAACAATTCTTCGTGTTATTTACTTTATTGCATTTTTTGTGTTTTATATTTGATTATCACGCGATCTAAATCCCAATAAAGAGTCAGACAAAGTCAAAGTTAGAGGTTAATAACGAAGAAAATGGTTACGACAGTGGAGAGTTTAGTTTGGATTAGTGAATAAAACTTTGTTAAATGTTCTTGATAGATTGAATTAATATTGTTATTTTGTTTTAATTAATGTAGGAGGGGGATGATGAGGAAGCACCACTATAGAAGACAGGATTCTCTATTAGGGATGTTTTGCTACTAGATTGCAGTACATGTTTCTACTGATATTCAAAAAATATGAAAAGTCTGAATCGTATATTATTTTTTTGATACAAGAATACATGGATATATATACCTGTTCAACCCTATGCACTTATCTTGCCTACCAAGTAAACTAATCCACGGAGCATTGAATCTCCTACCTAGAATAGACAATACAATTAACCAATATAAACCTATTACAAGAAAATACATAAATAATAAGGTAATATTTTAAATCTTAACACTCTCCCTTAAGCCGGCACATGGATATCACACATGCCCAGCTTGCATAGAGCACTATCAAACTCCTTACTGGCAACTGCTTTAGTAAGTATGTCTACTAACTGATCTTCAGACTTCACAAAAGGAAAAGTAATGACACCAACTTCAAGTTTTTCCTTAATAAAATGTCTATGAATTTCGACATGCTTGGTACGATCATGTTGAATTGGATTATGTGCAGTCTCAATTGCAGCAATATTGTCACAAAACAACTTCGTTGCACACTGAGACTCTATCTTTAACTCTATCATCAAAGCTTTTAACCACAGCAATTCACACACTCCAAGTGCCTTACCTCTAAACTCTGCCTCTACGATAGATTTTGCCACCACTTGTTGCTTTTTACTTTTCCAAGTTACTAGATTTCTACCTACAAAAGTGAAGTAACCTGAAGTAGACCTTCTGTCATCAGCTGAGCCTGCCCAATCTACATCAGTGTACCCTTCAACTTCTAGATGGTCATGCTTTGAAAGGAACAATCCTTTGCTTGGAGCTATCTTTAGGTACCTCAAGACTCAATTCACTGCTTCCATATGTGGTATTCGCAGATCATGCATTAATTGGCTTATCACACTAACAACATAGGCAACATCAAGCCTCGTATGGGAAAGATAGATTAATTTCCCAACCAGCCTTTGATATCTAGCTTTATCAATAGGTTTAGCATCTGAACACATAAACAGGATTCTTCTCAATTGGAGTATTACTTGGCTTACACCCAAGCATTCCAGTTATTGACAAAAGGTCCAGAATATATTTTCGTTGAGACAAAAATATACCATTCTTTGATCTGCCAACTTCAATCCCAAGAAAGTACTTTATCTCCCCTAATTGCTTCATTTCAAATTCTGATGCTAAGAGATTATGTAATTTGTCAATTTCGTCTAAATCATCCCCTGTCACTATCATATCATCAACATAAATTATTAAAGCTGTAATTTTACCTCCTTGATGCCTTAGGAACAACGTATGGTCGGAGTTACTCTATTTATACCCAAACCCCTTCATAGCTTTTGTGAACCTCCCAAACCACGCCATCGGGGATTGTTTTAATCCATACAAACCCTTCTTGAGTCTGCACACCATATCAATATCCTGATACTTTGTCACACCTGGAGGTGGTTCCATATACATTTCTTCTTCCAGTTTTCCATGTAGAAAAGCATTTTTAACATCAAATTGAGGAAGGGGCCAATCCCTATTAGCTGCTATGGATAAAAGTACTCTGATAGTGTTTAATTTTTCCACTGGTGCAAATGTCTCTTCATAGTCAACTCCATAGGATTGTCTATATCCTTTTGCAACGAGTCTAGCCTTATACCTTTTGATGCTCCCATCCACTTTATGTTTCACTATATAGATCCACCTACATCCTACAGTATTCTTTCGCATAGGCAAAGGTACCAGCTCCCAAGTGTCATTCTTTTCCAGGGCTTCCATTTTTTCTGCCATGGCCTAACTCCAGTTTTTATCTGCTAGGGCATCCTGCACATTCCTAGGAACAAAGAGAGATGATAACTGAAGCATAAAAGATGCATATGACTTGGATAGCCTGTGTAAAGATGTGACGCCCTGTTCGTTTTCCCTAAGAATTTGCTAGGATAACAATGCGATGTTGATGTGGAGTATATGTCCAATGTGGTCGGATGTGTCTATAAGTATCTATGAGGTTATTGAAAGGATTATGGCCATTTAGTGTAAACCGGGAGGAAAATGCAGGAAATTTGAATTTACGGCCGTAAGGTTATGAGTTACGGTCATAACTGTGGTTTTACGGCCGTAATTGTATAATAATGAAATGTGCCAAAAGATGCAGAAAGTTTATAACGGCCGTATAATGTCGAGTTACGGCCGTATAACCTGGGTTACGGCCGTAATATTAGTGAGAAGATAGACTGGATTTACAAAATCTTCTTTATGGTCGTATGCATGTTGAGATACAGCCGTATGATATTGGTTACGGCCGTAAAGGTTAATGTTACGGCCGTAATTCGGGAGTTACGGCCGTAAATATATTAGTTACGGCCGTAATTTTAAGTCGGCAGAATAGTGTATTTAGTAAACTTTTGCCATTTTCTTGGTATTTTTCCATACCATTCGACCTTTAGACCCCCCCAAATCCTCTCCTAAGACATTTAATCACTTCCTCAAGGTAATTAAACTAGTTGGATCATCAAGTTCAATCTAAGGTATTTCAAGCTAAAGATTGGATCAAGAAGGGGTTGAGTAAAGCTTGGTGTGGTTGTCTACTCTTAGATAAGGTGGGTAATGGATATATGAGTTTGTGACATAGGTTAAGCATATTTATGTATATCTCTATGTCTATGTTATGGCTTATGGTATATCTCTATGTCTATGTTATGGGTTATGGTATATCTCTTGGTCTATATGTGAGTAGTCCTTTTATTTGTGCTAGAACCTTGGGGTTAGGGTTATGAGTCATCACCTATGTTGATGTTACCTATGTTGATGTTATATCTATGTTAAATGTTGTATGAATGGCTCCTGGTAAAGGATAGTTACTTGCACCTTTACGCCATGATTATAAGATAAGAGCATATGAATGTGAAGTTGCCTATCATGTGGTTACACCCATGAAAAGTACCTGTACGGTCTCACGGGAAAAGGCCCCACAAGAGGATTGAGACCTTTGGCCGTCTCATGGGTGAAGCCCACAAGAGGATTGAGACTTTTGGCCAAATATGTTATGTTATGTGACGTTTGGTGCCGATGTATACACATGAGAAGCAACTGGGCCCAAAGAACGAGTGTGAACATGCATTGCACATATCCATATTCCCACGGAGTCTTTATGACTCACCTGGTTTTTGGTTGTATGATTGTAGGTATTTCAGGACAGGATATTAGCACGAGAGATGGCGGAGAGTCCTCCCAAACTTGATGTGTGAGAGTTCGTGTGGGGAAGAAGAGAGAAAGGTGTGCATCTTGTTTGAATGTTTGGTTTGTTGTACTTAAATTGGCACGGGATCTTTTGAATATGTTATCTTTTCATGATGTACAGAATATTTTGAAAAATGAAAATATAAACCCATGTAGCTTTTGCAAACGTATGTGTGACGTCTAGTCTAGTTCCACAGCTCTAAATAAGGGTAGGTTCGTGTTGGAGTTTAGATTGGGCGTTACAAAAGATGTATGATTACAAATAGGATAGCGGGTTTTAGCTGTAGGATCAGGTTCATATCTAATAGGTGGTATGCCTCTAGTGGAACGAGGTGGGATATCCCGACTAGGAATAGCAGGACTATGAGTAATAATGTGATCGTCAGTACTATTACTAGCAGGAGACTCACTTTCAAACCTCATGTATAGGAGAAGCAAATAATTGGCTTGGTGGCGTATCTGATGCAGGAGACACTGTACTATCTTGTTGATGATCATCAGTATCACCTGTAGATTCAATAGGATAGAAACCAAACAATTCACTACTTTGCACTTTATCACCATTCTTCCCCTGAAGTGAAGAGTCTTCATATGTTTTCTTAAAAAATAGTCCATCCTCCTGAAAATTCACATCCATAGAAATATAAAATTTCTTTAACTTAGGGTCATAGCATTTATACCCTTTTTGATGATATCCATATCCGACAAAAACACATCTTTGTGCACGAGGTTCAAGTTTAGTACGTTGGTATGGGTGTAAGTAAACGTACACAACACACCCAAAGGTTTTAGGAGACAATAGAACAATTGATGGAATTTGGCAATGATCAGAGAGAACATCCAAGGGTCTGCGGAAATTGAGGATGCTAGATGGGGTTCAATTTATTAGGTAAACAGCTGAACTCAAGGCTTCCCCCCATAGATAGGACGGAACACACCCTCCAATCAATAGAGAGCGAGTTATTTCCAACAAATGCCTATTTTTTCTTTCAGCAACCCCATTTTTTTGGGTGAATAAGGGCAAGAGGTTTAATGTATGATACCCATAGTTTGCATATACCTAGTTAATTCACCAGACATAAATTCCCCTCCATTATCAGACCTAAGCATCTTAATATCAACACCAAATTATGTTCTAACCATTTGATGAAATAGCTTAAACACAATCCAAACATCACTTGTATGCTTAAGTTTATAAACCCAAGTCATTCAAGTACAGTCGTCAATAAAAGTCACAAACCATCTCATAGCATCAAGAGTAGAAATAGGTACAGGACCCCAAATATCAGAGTGAATCAATGTAAAAGGAAAATCTGACTTATTATTACTCAAATGGAATGTAGTACGATGGCTTTTGGCCACCGCACATGTTTTACAAAAAAAATCTGAAAGATTACAATGAGGAAATAATGAAGGAAAAAGTCTCCTCAGATAACCAAAAGAAGGATATCCTAATCTCCTATGCCACAACCAAACTTCTTCCCTTTTTTTATTCACCACACCCTCCTTTAACAAATGAGCATCCCCCTTTCTTTTGGTTGTAGAGGACCATCCTCCAGATAGTACAGTCCTCCCTCCTCTTTACCACTGCCAATCTTCTCCTTGGTGTAGATGTCCTGAAAGAAACAATGAGTGGGGAAAAGGGTAGTAGAAAAATTATGAGTTTTGGTAAGCTGAGAAATAGAAAGAAGACTACAATTTAATAAAGGGCAAACAACACATCTTTTGCAGTCAAAGTAGAAGATAGTGACATCGTTCCAATGCCAACAGTTGGAGATGATACTCCATTAGCATTAGTAATGGAGGCTTTTGGGCAACTTGGTGATAAGTGATTAAAAACATACTGATCACAAGTCATATGATCTGTTGCACCAGAGTCAATAATCTCATCTCCATTACCAGTAGAATGCATACCTGTCTTAGCAACAAATCTTGGAGTTGTGACCAGATTCCCAATGGTCTGTTCACTAGATGTCACATGTGAGACCTTCTTCCCAGTTGGATGCCAGTCTAGATATCTAATTAGTTCAAAGCAATTGTCCACGGTGTGACCTTGTTTCTTGCAATGAGTACATTTCTTATCTCTTTTAAAGGGTCCCATTTGAGAGGCCATCGCAACACCATCTCCTAGTGAACCACCAACCATAGCTCCTTGACGATTAGCCTTCGTACAAACCATTGCATAGGCAGTTTGAATGTTCGGAAGGGGCTTAGTAGAGAGTACTCGACCTCTAACTCCATCCAGTTGAGAATCAAGACCAGCCAAGAACAACTATACCCTTCCAGAATTTACTTTATTGGCATATGTCGCAATGTCATCGATACACGCCAGTATGCAGTTGTCGATGTCATCCAATTCTTGCCAAATTTTCTGCAATCTACCAAAGTAAGAAATAATAGATCCGCCATTTTGATGAACTGTCATCATCTTGAAATGTAACCGGTATGCCTTCGAGGCACCTTGTTCAACTGAATATGTCCTCTTTGCTGCATCCTATATGTCCTTTGCTGTAGGTAGCTGAATAAATAGAGATCTGACCTCTTTAGTCATGACATCAAGAAGCCAGGATTTCACCAAACAATTTTCATCTTCCCAAGCCTCATATTCTTCTGATGTTATGATATATTGTATTTTTTATGTTTTAATTTTCTAATTTCTAGTGTGTTTTTATTATATTTTCGTATAATTTTAATAGTTTTTATTTGCTTTTTGTATTAGGAGTTGCAAAGAGGTAAAATGGAAAAAATGACGAAAGTTCATACTTGTTGAAGATAAAGGATCTTGTGGCAATTCTGCAAACTTTCTCCTCGTATTGGTATTTTTTTTCAAGTGGCCATTTTGATTGTCGAGATTAAGAGTGGAATCATTTTGTTTGGAGTGGCGATAATGCGCATTAACATTTGCTTAATCAGAATGTTGATTGTGGAGCATTAATTTTGATTTTGGAGCATTAATGTTGATTGTGGTGCATTAATTTTGATTGTGGAGCATTAATGTTGATTGTGGAGCATTATAAGAAAGAGTGCCATTTTGTTGGATTTGATTTGGGAGAAGTTGAACGACATGTATATAAATAGACACATGCAGAAGATAATGAAGAAGGATAGATATTAACACATGAGATACTGGAGTGAAAGAAAAATACATATTAGAGAGAATTCGTAGAGATATGTAGCTTTCAAGGAGGAGGTGCAATTGGAGAATTGTGAAGAGCAAAGGAAACGAGAAAATACCGAAGGAAAAATATATCAACTCTTTGAAATCCGGTTATATATTTCTATATTTTCTCTATTATAATTCTCGTATTTAAATTCATGTGTAGCTAAGTTTTTATACTTGGGATGAACAATGGATCCTCTTTGTGAACTCTAGTATTACGTTATTGGATTTTAATATTATATATGAGTTAATTGTCGTTAATTTTATGTTGTTGAATTCATAAATTTATCTTTTTGATCAATTGATAAATTATTAATTGATTTGTGTCGGATTTGAGAAATGAAAACACAAATTAGAATAAACAACATAGAACACTAATTTAGATAAGATTTAGAGATAAACTTGTGGTTAGTGCGATCTTAGGTGAAGTTTCGACGTAACATATTTGAATTTATTGTTTGAATGCATTCTAGAGGGTTGATAACGAATTTATTTAGAGATAAATAAATTGGTATAATAGAATAGATTTATTTATTATCGAGAGATGTAAATAATTGATTTAGTAAATTCGATCGTTAATGACAACATGATCATTATTGAATCCAATTACGTGTACTAGAGGGATCAAAGTTGATGAAATTGTAAGTCCCGAGTCTTATAATTCCCATTGTTGTTTATTTATATTTCACAAATATTACTTCTTGTTATTTAGATATTATTTAGTTTTTATATTTAATTTGTAAGACTTTATTTTCATTGAAAAACAAAACAACTTTCGAATTGTCTTTTCAAATAGAATATAAAATTGATAATTTTGGTAGTTAAATCAAGTCCTTGCCGGATCGATATTTGGACTCAAAATCCATTTTACTACTTGTTCGACCTGTACACTTGCGGCAATATTGTCAACACATTCTCAATCGAACATGTTACATCTGTTGGTGCAGTTTTAGATCCAGAGATATATCCCCATCGTTTCCTTCCACGTATCTTGTTTTGGGCATTTATTGCCCATTCAATATAATTGGAGCCATCAAGCCGTTTTGGTGTAATTGGAGCACCAGATTCTTGGATTCCAACCACGGTTATATTCTCCACCTTTTGTGGTTGTTTCTCTTCCGCCATGAATGAAGAATAGTCAATAATCAAAGAACAAACAAGCTTTAATTCCTTAGATGCAAAGAAAGGAGATCGAAACTTAGCTCCGATACCATATTCAAAAAATATGAAAAGTATGAATCGTATATTATTTTTTGAATACAAGAATATATGGATATATATACCAGTTCAATCCTAGGCACCTATCTTGGCTCCCAAGTAAGCTAATCCACAGAGCAATAAATCTCCTACCTAGAATAGACAATACAATTAACCAATAGAAACCTATTTCAAGAAAATATAAATAATAAGGTAATATTTTGAACCTTAACAACTGACACATTCATAGTTGAGCAGACTTAAACAATGTAGTTCCATATAACGTTTGTAGAGAAATCCTATGCCTCATCGATTTTAATTCTTGTTCTTAGCTGCTATTTCTTTCAAAATTTTTTATAGAAATTACAAAAAAGAAATACATTTAGGTCGAAATCTAAAATCCTATCAATAACGATGTGGACGAGCAGAGGTAGTCTTCAAATCAAATTCTTTCAAGAGTTCCCGCGATGGCTTCATGTCCCAAACAAGAAATAATTTGACGATAGAGCTCCATCTTCAACAGAAAAGCTATTTTGTAAAGGAGTGGTAGGAAGATTCTAGTAGATGAGATCCAATAACATTACTCTTGATGCCATGAAGTCCATTTCAGAGATGACCATTTCTCAGTCGGTCGATTTCATGTGGAGCTGTCTTCTGTAAGGTGAGATGTGAAAAATGAAGGGCTGAGGACTTGAGGTGTGTTGATCGAGTTTAGAGAGAGAAAATGGGGATTCTGAAGAATTGAATTGATTGAATTAATTTAACAAACATAATACAACTGTATATATACTAATCACCTATCTAACTAGCTAAACTACTCACTGATGTGGTTACACCGACTTAACTACTTACTAACAACACTTCTAGAAGCCAGCTCGTTTTCTTCTTCACTAGGCTTGTATTGACACTCTCTCTCAAGGTGAACATAAATGTTGTTTATGTTCATCTTGTTAAGGAGCTTGTAAAACTGTTTTGATCCAAGTGCCTTGGTAAAAATGTCTGCTGCCTGCTCCTTCGTGTCTATGTGATGCAGCTCTACAGCCCCTTCCATCACCTTTTCTATTACAAACTGGCAATCCACTTCTATGTGTTTAGTTCTTTCTTGGAACACTGGATTTCTTGATATGTGCAACGCCGAAACATTGTCACAGTACAACTCAGCAGGTCCCAAGCATTCCATCTTCAGATCACTTAACACATAGTTTATCCAGGTAACTTCGGCCACTGTACTAGCCATCGCCCTATACTCGGCTTCTTTAGAGCTTCTTGAGATAGTTGATTGCTTTTTCGACTTCCAACTGATCAAGAAATCACCAAGGAATACACAAAAACCTGTGATGGACTTCTTTGTTTCTTGACACCCTGCCCAATCACTGTCAGTATAGGCTCTGAGTTTCAATTCTGATTTGGAAAAGAAAAGGATTCCTTGTCCTGCTGCATCCTTAATATATTTCAACACTCTAAAAGAAGCTTGCAAGTGCTTTTGATTGGGCTTATCAATGAACTGAGAGAGTACTCCAACAGAGTAGCTTATATCTGGTCTTATTATACTCAGATACAAGAGCTTACAAACCAGCTGTCTGTAAAAAATGACCTCCTGCAATGTGTCTCCATCTAAGTGGGCCAGCCCATGATTCATTTCCATTGGGGTCTTACAAGGTTTAGCCCCCAGTTGACTGTATTCATCCAATAGCTCAAGTGCAAATTTCCTTTGACACAAGTAAATCCCAGCTACTCATCTAGCTATCTCTAGTCCCAAAAAAAATCTCAAGTCACCGAAGTCTTTCATTTTGAAGTAGGTATAAAGTCTTTGCTTTAGGTGTTCTATGGAAGTCTCCTTAGTTCCAGCTATGATGATATCATCTACATAGAGTAGAAGAGCAAGAAAATCATCTCCACTTCCTTTTACAAACAAAGAGTAATCTGCCATTGACTGTACAAAGCCTTCCTTCAATATGCATTCTGTAAACTTGATATTCCATTGTCTAGAAGCCTGCTTTAGACCATAAAGGGATTTTCTCAATTTACAAACTAGCTTTTTTTCCAGTTGAGGGGCTAGCAGGGTCACTTGGAGTCTCCCCCTGAAGCCGATAACCCGGAGGCAACTCCATATACACATCTTCGAGCAAATCTTCATTGAGGAAAGCATTGTTGACATCCAACTGGGAAAGATGCCAACTGTGAATGGCAGCTAAGGCCAAGAAGATTTTGACAATACTGTGTTTTGCTACAGGACTAAAAGTCTCTTGATGGTCAAACCCCTCCCTTTGAGTATAGCCTTTGGTGACCAAACGAGCCTTATATCTGTCCACCTGCCCATTAGCCTTGAACTTGGTCTTATAGACCCATTTACAGCCTATTGGAGAGTGATGTGGGGGCTAGCAGAGTCACTTGGAGTCTCCCGCTGAAGCCGATAACCCGGAGGCAACTCCATATACACATCTTCGAGCAAATCTTCATTGAGGAAAGCATTGTTGACATCCAACTGGGAAAGATGCCAACTATGAATGGCAGCTAAGGCCAAGAAGATTTTGATAATAGTGTGATTTGCTACAGGACTAAAAGTCTCTTGATGGTCAAACCCCTCCATTTGAGTATAGCCTTTGGTGACCAAACGAGCCTTATATCTGTCCACATGTCCATTAGCCTTGAACTTGGTCTTATAGACCCATTTGCAGCCTATTGGAGAGTGATGTGGTGGCAAAGGAACAACCTCCCAGGTCTGATTCTCAGCCAAAGCTGCAAGTTCAAAGTTCATAGCTTCCCTCCAATGTGCATGCTGGACAGCTTGATGGAAGGTGGCAGGTTCAGGTGGTTCAGAGGAAAGGGCATTGACATAGTGATGGTAAGAGGGGGATAAGTGATAGTAGTCAAGAACTTTGTGTAGTGGGTATGAAGTGCAAGAGTGAGCTGAGGAGGAAGGGAGAGTAACATGATAGTCTTGCAAGTATGCGGGGGATGTATAGTTTTGTTGTTGCATCTGAGTAGAGGATGCTAGGAAGAGAAGGCTCAGGGACAGGGGCCATTGTTGAGGAATTACTGTTTGGTGATGAAGTGTGAGGAGAAGAAGGAATAGTGGATTGTGAGAAGAAGGGGCTGTTTGTTCTGAACTTGGAGGAGAAGCAGTTGGTTGTGGATGTGGAAGAGAATATGTGGGAGTAGGGATGTTTATAGTAGTGGTAGAGTGCTGTGAAGCAGCAGCACAAGGAAAAACAATTTCATGAAACATAACATCCATGGAGATAAAAATAGAGTGAGTTTGAAGATCAAAGAGTTTATACCCTTTAAACCCAATAGGATATCCCAGGAATAGACAGGGTTTTGATCTAGGATCAAACTTCTTTTTGTGGGGTATGGTGTTGGCTGCAAAGCAAAGACAGCCAAAGGACCTAAGGTCGGTATAAGAGGGCGCCTTGTGGAAGAGTACTTCATTGGGTGTTTTGTTTTGCAGCTTCTTGGTGGGAGTTCTGTTAATGAGAAATGCAGCAGTAAGAATGGCATCTCCCCAGAATTTGACTAGGAGTTTAGCATAAAAGAGAAAGTCTCGGGCTATATTGAGTAAGTGTTGGTGCTTTCGTTCCACTACCCCATTTTGTTGAGGTGTGTAGGCACAGGATGTTTGATCGATGATTCCATGTAGAGAGTAAAAGGTTGGCTGGAGGAATTCCTTCCCATTATCGGTCCTAATGATTTTGATCTTCATATTAAACTGAGTAAGAATGTGATGGTAAAACTGGGGTAATAACTGAGAAACCAATGGTTTATGAGACCTCAAATAAACCCAGGTACAACGAGTATAATCATCCACAATGCTAAGAAAATAATGGTTTCCATATAAATCTGGTTCAGAATAAGGTCCCTATATATCCATATGAACAAGTTCAAACATAGAAGTACTATTTTGAATATGTAAAGGAAAAGAAGCACGCCTTTGTTTAGCTTTAGGACATGCATAGCAGATATCACTAAAAGAATGTTTAGACAGGAAGGGAAATTTAGTAAGGGAGACATGGCCTAATCTGTGGTGCCAAATAGTGGCATCTGTAGTATTGGTATAGGCATTGGCAGTAGCCTTGACTAGTTTGGTTGACGCTATATCTTGAAGGTAGAATAGCCTATTTGAGACTTTATCAAGTCCAATCGTGGTCCATGAAGAAAGGGCCTGAATTACACAACAGAGTGTAGAGAAGATTAGATCAATGTCCTTAGAATTGGTAAACTGACTGACTGATATGAGATTGAAATTGAATGATGGGACCAGTAAGACATTTTGCAAAACCAAGGCAGAGTTTAGCATTACTGTGCCAATGTGTGAGGTTTCTACTTTATTTCCAATGGGTAGCAACACATATGAATGAGTGAGTGTGGTATAGGATGTGAAATATTTGAGTGAGCAAGCTATATGGTCAGTGGCTCTAGTATCAAGGATCCAGGCATCAGTAGAAAGTGAATGAGAGGCAAGACACGTGGCTAGTGCTGAGGAGTGAAAGGGTATACCTGCAGCATTTACAATGGGTTGTGTTGGAGTGGAGTGGAGTTTGTGGTGGTGGAAGTTGATCCAGATAGAGCATCCAAGAGAGCAACCAACTTCTAGACTTGTTGGTGAGACAAAGCAAGCTGCGAGAGACTTGAAGCTGAATGTGAAACAGGGGACTCCTTTTGTTCTTCAATCACAGAGTTTATACTTGTATTTTTCCCTTTAGTGAACTTGAAGTTTGGTGGAAATCCAATGATCCTATAACACTTCTCCTTCGTGTGACCCCTTTTTCCACAGTGGGAACAAGTAACATCTGTCTTTCCCTTCTTAACTGCCATGGCTGATGAGAGATCCACAAAACTTTGCTGCTGATGAAGATAGTTCCGCTAGGTTTCCTCTCTCAGTACTAGATTGTAGGCTTCATCCAAGCTCGGAAAAGGCTTCATGAGTATAATCTGAGATCTTACCCCTTGGTACATCTCATTTAAGCCATTCAAAAACTTGAAGACCAAGTCCTTTTGATGAGCATCCACAAACTCTTGGAAGCAGTCATTATTACATTGGCCATACTTACAGTGAGGAAGTGGTCTAAATGCATGCAATTCTTCCCAAACAGTAGTTAAATCAGTAAAGTAAGCATCAACTGACTTGGTACCTTGCGTGGTATTGCTAAGCTGATACTGAAGGTTGCAAATCTTGGAATCATTTGGTTGCGAAAAACGCTGATGCAGTTTCCCCCAAATTTCACTCGCATCGTCTAAGTAGAACACAGTTGACCCTATGGACTGGGAAATTGACCTCAGCAGCCAAGCCACAAGCAAATTGTTGCATCTGACCCAAGGTAGTGCAAGCTTGGGGATTGATTTGTCCAGAAAACCTTGCTTGTTCCTAACTGTGACTGTAAGAAGGAAGGATCCGCTCCAAGTGGAGTAGTTTGTTGCGATGAGCTCTGCAGTTACAACAACAGATCCATGATTCTCTGAATGATGCAAGAAATATGGTGATGAAGGATCTTCAGTGAGTGAAGTACTGTGTGAGCCTGTTCCGATGACTGGTGGAGTTCGCTCAGCTGCGGCCATTGAAGCTGATAATGCAAGCTTTGAGGATGAATTAATGAAGAGGAAGTGAGATACAGAGAGGTGAGAAGGTGAGAGATTTAGTTCTTCAGCTCTGATACCATGTTGATCGAGGTTAGAGAGAGAAAAAAGGGATTCTGAAGAATTGAATTGATTGAATTAATTTAACGAACATGATACAACTATATATATACTAATCACCTAACTAACTAGCTAAACTACTCACTGATATGGTTACACCGACTTAACTACTTACTAATAACACTTCTAGAAGCCAGCTCGTTTTCTTCTTCACTAGGCTTGTATTGACAAGGTGTATTCACTTAAAAATTACTTATATTTTGTATAAATTCGAGCTTATTAGTGTCATTTTATTTTAGGTCATATAAGGAAAAAAAATAATTATTTAAAATCGTGTTGCATTAAGCGATGTGCCAAAGGTTCTATAGTAACAGTTGAATGTTATTTAATTCACAAGTATCCTAGAAGATTTGGAGTATGTTATTATCTTTGTTTTTAATTTTACTTTTATGAATTCTATTACTTTTTTAGTAGCTTAATCATTCATATAATTTTGGTAGTAAAGCTTGATTAATTGTCATGCATGTTATGAGGAAAATGTGGAGCGGTTAATCACTGCTTGGAATCAGGCAACCCAAGGCATGCCCATAGTTACACTGCAGATGGAGAGGTTAAACGTTGATTGTCATGCACGTTGATTTCTTTCTTTCTTTCCTTTTTTTTTTTTAAATTGATAACAACTAAAATTTGTTTAGCTAAAGTTACTTTGAATTTAATGGCGTAATGGTGAGATACTTCATCATAGACTTATAATTTATGGGTTTAAATATTTTTCATTTTCAAATGTTCAAATATTTTTACTTATATTACACTTTTTATAATTTTAAAAATATAATTATATTCATGGTTAATCGGGGCTGATTCGCGGCCAATACATACCAATCCAAACCGACCCCAAAAAAATTTGCAGGTTGCAAAATTCGCTCCCGGATTCTATATTATATCTTGGACACATAAAAAAGAATAATCTAATAACTAATAAAATAATCTAAATGTATAATATCAATCAACTTTAACTAAAAAATATTAAGTAAAAAACCTAACATTAATCAAATCTTTTTAATTAATCTTTCAATTGTATCATTAAAGAGGATGGATTTTTTTGTATGAAATATAGGGAAAACTCTGTCTAAAATTTTTTAAAATCTTTGGTAATTTTTCTCTTGCACAAATTCTAAATTATAAGTTGAACATATATCTCGTTGTGCAACGCACGGGAGAAAATACCCATAATTATAATATTCCTAATGAATTGTTTATTTATGTATTTGTATATAAATATCTACTATAATAAATATTTTTTGCACTCTTATAATATTTATATAACAAATTCGGGATCTAATTATTATAGCTTATATTATAGTATTTAAGTCCCTGCATTTTTTTATTTTCTAAATTAGTTGATATAAATTAATTATAATACAGGTATAAATAAATTATGGATTGAAGTTTTACTTTATTTAATATCAAAACATTATCTAATAATTAGTTATCGAAGTTAATTGATACAAATTAATTATGAAAATTGGAAAAACATTAATCAATTATTTTAATTAATATAGATTTGTAATTTACTTCATGCAAAATCTTAAAATAAAAAATTATTATAAAATTATTTTGCTTTACTAATTGGTATAATTTAATTATTATATTGATATAAAACAAATATTAAAATTAGTATAAGTTTATAGTTTACCTAATTTCAATTCCAAATAAAAAAAATTATTTCTGAATTAGATTTCAGCATTAATTATATAAGTTAATTATTATTTTATCGACGTGAACTAATTTTTGTATTAATGTAAGTTAATTACCATACTTATTCGGAATTAAAATTGAAATATGTTTATGATTTAATTAATTTAATATTTGAATTTTCTAAAAAGAACTAATTGCAAAATACTTAATTAAGGAACGCTCGATTGTTCCGATCCGGAACAATCCCACATTATATATATATATATATATATATATTGCACTAGTTGATTTAGATTAATTATTAATAAAAATCAATGATTTCATTAATATAGATTTAAAATTTACTTAATTTTACATTAAAAAAATTTATTTAAAACTAGTTTTCTACATTAATTGCTATGTTTATACATTAACCTATACCAAAATTTGTATCCCAACGCATTTTGCCTATTTTGTATTCCAAATATTGTGAGTTAATGGTCCCCAACCTTATTTTCAGTTGCAGTTTGCAAATAATTGGGTTTATGACCTCCTGCAATAGGTAAGCTCATGGAACCTTATTTTCAGTTGCAGTTTGCAAATAATTGGGTTTATGACCTCCTGCAATAGGTAAGCTCATGGAAGATTTGCCGGACGTGTGCATTTTGAACTAATGATGTCAATTTATGAAAGTTGGGGGTTTGATACTCCAAATTAACGGTTGGAGAACAAAGTGTGACTTGGTGCAAAGGTTGGGGACTATTCACATAACTAACCATAATTTTAAATGATTATTAAGTTTTTTTTTTATTTTTATATGGAAATTGTACTTTTACAGTTTCATTTTCCTTTTTGAAAAAAAAAAGGGAAAATAGGATTTATTCATTGCTGGCATCCAAAAGAGTACATCATGAATAATGGTGGGAGGGGTCCTAACCCGCTCAAAAAAGCAAGACCCAAGACCATATGTTTTCTCGCAAGACGGTAAATAACTTGATCTGTTGTTCCCCAAACACAAGATAGCATGATGCCAACTCACTCATGGCAAATCTCACAAAACTAAGAGCATCTCGAATCCAAATGTCACATTTCAATGTCTAAATTAAGAGAGTTGTAAATATAAAAAATTAATTGGGTCCCCGCATTTCTCCATATTTTCATTTTCTTTAATCACTTTTATATCATTTACCTCACTTTTTCTTCACTTTTTCTACCTCGTTTCTCGAGTCATGTTCAAAATCAAACATCAACCTACACATCTTCGACTATTATTTTATTATTATTTTTTAACTTATTTCATCTCTCTCCTCTTTTTTCACTTTTCTCTCTCTTTATTCTCTGCACTCTTTATTTTACTCCAATTAAAATAATCATCATATCTCTATCTCTCTCTTAAATTTCACATTTTGGACATGGACATGCATTGGAGATGCCAAGCAAAGTGTGGCAAGTCATTAGTGTTGGCAATGGATCGGATTCGGAGCGGATCGGCCTAATCCAAATCCAAATCCAAATCAAAGACCCCGATTCATATCCAAATCCAAATCCAAATTCCTCGGATCAGATCGGATCGGATCAAGAAAAAAATCCAAATATGATCCACATTGGTATAGGTTTTTATAAAAAAATAAAAAATAATAAAAATAAAATAAAATAAATAAAAAATAAAAATAAAAAATCAATTTGGATCGGATCGGATCGGATAAGGCCGATCCAAATCCAAATCCAAATTCGTCTCGGATCGGCCGATCCACGGATCTTCGGATCGGCAAAAAATTACTCCATTCGGATCGGATATTCTTCGGATTTGGATCAGATCGGATTTTTCTGCCATCACCACAAGTCATTTACCAAGTTTCTGGCATTTTTGCCATTTTCCTTAGCTACCCGTTTCGTTTGTTTTTACTGTTGGTTTTCTGTAGAGAGTCCATAAGAGGGTGTTAGCATCAACAATTTAATGCATTTTAATGCATTTTTTTTAAATTTCAAATTTGATCAAATAAATCACATCCATATATCTCTCAACTCATTAAATCTTCACCATCCAACTCCACTTATTCTCTCTCTTTCTACTTATAAAATACATTAAAACTCATCCACTAACACCCGCTAAGTGAAGAAAAAATCCAGCAATTGATCTTCTCTACCCAAATTACTTCAGAATCGCTCAATTTTTATTTAATTTTTTATTTTTTATTTTTGAAACAATCACACACTCTTTAGTCTGCAATATAAAAAACCAAACAAACCATGAACAATTGATGACGGAAATGGAACAAAAGTCTAAAGAACAGCAAGACCCAGTGGACATCTGAAGAACAACATGAACCACGAACAATTGATTCGAATTTTGCAGATGATAACTATAGGAACGCTAGCAGCTATCAATGATATAGTGGCGCAGAAGCTCATTGGCTTTCAAAAACATCAACTCAAATGCCTTCTCCTCAAAGTGGTGATGTTATAGATTTTTCTCCACTATTTTCTAACTTAATTGCTTCCTGATCAAATTTGTTCAATAAGTGATGATTTGTGAATGTCTGTCCTGAAATTGATACTACATAGATATGGTTTTCGATATTCCTAATTTTCTCGTGAATTGGAGGCGTGCTGTAATGTACGAAATAATAAATTTCCTCACTCGGGTTCAAAACAAATAAACGTAGTAGCGAGCGCAAGGATCGTACCCACAGAGAATGATGTTTTATTCAATTGCTCTAACAATTAGAATGATTAGGAGGCTTGGTTGGCAAAGAGAAATTAAACATAAACAATAATAACAAAAATAAAAAATATGAAATTACGAGAGTCAATAAGCGAAAGACCTTGTTCTCGAGTTCAGTTGTGTCGCCAATCATTGCTACTCTTTTTCCTTGTAACGTGTTTCTATTCCCGATCAATTTATCAACCTTAAATAATCAACATGCTCTTATATTGTATAAATTCTTCCTTAAGTATATTAACTCAAAACAAACTATTTGAATTAACATTTATCTCATGGAAAACCCTAAATAAGTATTAGGATTAAATGCACCACTAGTATTAAGATCTAGAAAAATAGGTTCACTTAGACTTTCAATTTCACAAGCTCGGATTAATTAACCTAAGTTGATTTGTTATTAAATCTGCGTGAGATTTAATTGCTACAATAAATTAGAATCTGAGACAATTCCGAATCGAATTCTAACACATCACATTAATCTATAGATTAAACAATTTAACTAGCCAAATCGAATCAATCAATCATAAAAATTCCGATATGGTTTAAAAGCGTAACAAATCAACAAATTGAATTAAAAGGTTATGGCAAATTCTTGAGTTTTGGATCTTGAATTCGCCGTCTTGTCTTCTTGCAGTTGACACTCCTCAATTGACCTCCTTTTTCGCTCTAAAAGCATGTATGAATGTCTTGTAGCTTGTCTCTCTATTTCTGGCGTCAATTTCATGCACAAGAAGTCCAAAAACCATACCAAAAATAGAGTTCTAGTCAAAATTGGATTCCTAACCGTGTCAAGGGTTATGGTCGTAACTTAGAGGTTGCAACCGTAAGTAGCTTTCTGGAAATTTCATGCTTTTCGCGTTTTTAAGAGTTATGACCGTAACTAAGGAGGTTACGACCGTAACCTGACTTCTACAAATCTTTTGAGCAGACGATCTTCAGTATTTTAGGCATAACTTTTGATTCCAGTGTCCAATTGAGCTAATTCAAAGTGTATTAAAAACTAGATTCAATGGACTACAATTCTTCAAGAAATAGTGACTTCCAAATTCGACTTGTATCACTGCAAAAAATGTATTCGTTTGAATCAATGATAAAATACCATTAAAAAATAATAATAAAATTAGTCAAATCCTAAAACGACAATTGATATGACTTTTTTTTTTGACAAAATAATGGGTTGAGTCAAAATTTGTAAAACATTATTGAAATACATTTTGATACTCCCTCTGTCCCTCTAAGATAAGCCAGCACCATTTTTTCACATATTACAGAAACATCTTAAATATTATTGGAATTGGAAAATATTTCTATATTCTTCCTATTTTACTTTGCATTAAATGGTCAAAAGGTAGCGTGAAAATGTTTAAAGATGTTGGGAGATGGAATACTTATTTTGATATTCAGTATTCCAACCAATGTTCTAAAAAGTGCATTTAAGAAGCGATTCAGCACGAAGTGCACATAATACGCCTCACTTTTGTTAAAAGCATAAAAAAGCAATCAACTCTGAACATTTAACAAAAAAAGTGCAGAAGTGAGCCTAAACAGGCTTAAGCATGCTTAGGTAAGGTCCCTTAGCGATTTTTTTTCCCTTCCATCGGGTGCTAGGAATTATCCTAAATAAAAATATGGAGTATGTACAGTGTATCCAGTATAAGGAATGATTAGTGCTCAAAAGTGATGTTTATTTTGCGTTAATTTATATATTTTGAGCAATTGATCTTAATAATAATAACGAACTAATTAATTTTTATACTATTTTTTCAGGTTGACCATTTTTACAAAAGAAGGAATTTTAAGCATAAGGAAACAATTGACATTCACTCTAATACTAGTTGATGGGCCCACTCTTTTATACATATATATATACATACATAACATGGGCACACAATTGGTAGCCAAGACACGTGAAGGGAAAAAGGGACCAGTGTGCTCAAATCTTACATTGACATTTAATACAATTGGGCCTTGGATTGGGGAAGTGGGCTTTTTGATGATTTGGGCTTGTTCTTGATTCCCAACACATGGCAATACATATACATGTGAAAAGAAAAAGGCAGGGAGAAGGGGAGAGCAGCGGCTGGCCAGGGAAAAACAAATACACGAACCAGGAGATACACGAAAAAGGGGAGAAGAAAAAGGCTGCTGGAACTCGTCAACTTTCCCAAGATTTCTCCTAAAATTATGGTTTATTCTTTCTTTTTTATGGGGAACTAATCTCCCAACTAGGGTTAGGGGAGAAATCTAAATTATCTATGTAGTATTATTGATTTGGTTTAGACAAGTATTTATATGCAAATTTAGTTATTGGATCGTCAATCTAATATTGGGCGTGTTTATTGAGATAATTGATGGTTGTTAAATAATCCAATTCATAGGTTCAATCAACTTTTTCCTATTGTTTTATAAAAACAACTATTCTTTTGAAGTTTTGAAGACCCAATTGATTGTTAGTAATTTCAATGGAATTATTTCTTGATAGATTGTCGCCGTAGATACAGTTTATACTTGAGATTAATTCCATAAGAGATTATTTGTGCTTATTTCGTAAACAACCATTAACTGAATTTATCTTTTTAATGTCTATTCCTAAATAAGTTTTAAGAAAATAATTGAATCAATAATATTGCATTAATAATTGACGGTGGAACCCCGACACCTTAGTGTTTCTCTCTTATTAATTTACTACAATATAAGTTCGTTTATTTCATTATTATATTCTCAATTGAATTTTTTTAATTATTTTACTTTCTTAGTTTATAGTAATTTTGCGATCTTTCTTATTGCTTCTGGTGGAACGACACTCGTACTCCGAGTATACTATTACGCGACTCCTGCACTTGGGATTAGCAAGCAATTTTTGGCGCCGTTGCCGGGGAGCAGTTTAGCAAAGGACGCAGAATTTTCGCATATTTGGTACACTCGTTCCATCTTTATTCTCTTTAAACTAGTTTTTTTTTCTCTTTATTTATTTATTTTAATTAATTTTCATTTTTTTATTATTATTTTATTATATTTATTATCTTTTATTATTTTCATTTATTTATTATTTGATTTATTAATATTATTATTATTATTTTTTTTATTTCATTATTATTATTATTTTGTTTGTGTTGTTTTTCTTCCGTTCATATGCGTCATAGAGATCATTTAGGTAGATTTGCTAAGAAGCCTAAAACTGAATCTGAACACGACTCTGAGTTTGAATCTGACATTTCTATAGGAAATATATATGCTTCTAGTTCATCTGCTGCATCTCGTAACATGGAAGATTTTAACAATGAATGTGCATTACATAATAACCCTCAACCACCAGTGAGAACTTTACAAACATATTTGCATCCTACACGTAATACTGCACCTTCATGCATCATGCTACCACATAACATGCCCAACTATGATTTCAAACCTGGTATGGTCCAACTACTTCCTTTGTTTCATGGTTTAGAAAATGAAAATCCATATTTGCATGTTAGGGCATTTGAGGACGTTGTTTGTGCATTCAATCAAGGTGATGGCCTAAATTATGTGAAACTTGAATTTTTCCCATTCTCTCTTAAAGATAAGGCAAAAACTTGGTTATATTCATTGGGGGCTCGATCTATAGGCTCATGGGATGAAATGTGTGAGGCATTCTTTAATGAGTATTTTCCGAATCACAAAACAATGGCTTTAAAGAAAAAGATTTCTAACTTTTCTCAATCTGAAAATGAGTCATTATACCATGCATGGAAAAGGTTTAAAGAACTATTAAGTTTGTGTCCACATCATGGTTTTGAATCTTGGCGTCAGGCCAGTTATTTTTATGAGGGACTTCTCCCTAGAGATCGTCAGTTTGTTGAGTCTATGTGTAATGGAAACTTTATGAAAAAGGATCCTGATGAGGCCATAGAGTTTTTAAATGAAATTGCTGAAAAAGCTCATCAGTGGTCCACCCCTAATCCACTAGACAGCACAGATCATTCCAAATCTTCTTCTACACTTTCTTCTAAAGGAATTTTTCAGTTAAAGGAAGAAGATAATTGGAAAATGAAATACGAGACTTTGGTGGCGAAATTGAATAACTGTTCTATGTCTCAACCTATTTTTCAAGCCAATACAACTCAAGTTTGTGAATATTGTTGTGATATTGGCCATTCTAGTAAAAATTGCCCCTCTTTGCAGGTGTCACAAGACCCTCAAGTTGCTGCTGTTGGGAATTTTTCAAAACCATATTCCCCCTATTCAGAGGCTTACAACCCAGCAACGAGGTTCCACCCTAATTTTCGTTGGAGGACTGAACCACAACAACAGGTAAGTGCTCCTAACCAACAATTCTCCACACCAAATTCATTCAATTCTAAACCTTTGTTGGTAGATACTCTTCAAGCATTCATGCAAGATCAGCAAAAACAAAATCAAAGGTACGATGCTATGTTCTCTAAGTATGATTCTATGATTGATCAGTTAATTGAGGAGAATAAGGATATTAAGAATCAAATTTCTAAATTGACTGATGCTCTTGCTGTGAATGAAAAGGGAAAATTTCCTTCCAATACTCAACCCAATCCTAAGGGAGTCAATTCATGTGAACTCTATGAGCCTGTTGATTCTATTACTCTTAGAAATGGTAAAGTTATTGATAATACTCCATCAGTTAATGATGTAGAGAAATCTAAGAGCAATGATGTGCCTAGTGAATCTAAAGAGGGTGATGCAAGTGTGAATTGTCCATTGCCTGCACCTTTTCCTAAAGCTTTACAGCCTTTAAAGAAAGTGAATAATCATGCTGATATTTTAGAACTTTTTAGGCAAGTAAAAACTAACATCCCATTATTAGATGCTATTAAACAGGTTCCATCATATGCTAAATTTTTGAAAGACATGTGCAGCGTTAAAAGAAAGCATAATGTAAAGAAAACTGCATTTTTGGCTGCTCATGTGAGTTCTGTGCTTCAAAATAAAATTCCTCCAAAGTACAAAGATCCTGGAAGCCCTACTTTATCTTGTGTTATTGGAGATCATTTGGTTGATCGTGCTTTACTTGATTTAGGTGCTAGTGTGAATTTAATTCCCTATTCAGTGTACTTGCAGCTAAGTCTTGGTGAAATTAAGCCCACAACGCTTAAATTGCAACTAGTCGATCGTTCAAAAAATTCCACTAGAGTAATTGAGGATGTGTTGGTTCAAGTTGATAAATTTTATTACCCTGTTGATTTCTTTATTTTAGATACTGAACCTGTTTCTAATGCTGAACATCAAATTCCTGTGATTTTAGGGCGTCCATTTTTAGCCACTTGTGATGCTAATATTAGCTGCAGGAGTGGAGTGATGAAGCTCAGCTTTGGAAACATGACCATTGAAGTTAATATTTTCAATGTGGTTAAACAGCCACAAGGGAGCGATGAATATAAATGTGTTGATTTCATTGGGACTCTAGCGCATGATCAATTTGCTAGAAGCACTATAGCTAATCTTTTAGAAAATTTTCTTGTGAATTCATATGATTCTAGCCAATCTGAAATCAGTCAAATCGCTGAAATTTCTGAAATTAGTGCACTTTTTGATGCTTTTCAGGTGCACGACAAAGAAAGGTGGACCCCTAAGTTCGAGAAAATCCCACCGCGTATTGAAAACAAGCCGTCGAGTGTAGAAGTCCCAATCTTGGAGCTCAAACCTCTACCATCAGGTCTAAAACATGCATTCTTGGGTCCCAATGACACCTTTCCCGTGGTAATATCTTCTGAACTTAATCTTGAACAGGAGGGTAAATTAATCAATGTTTTGAATGCTCATAAATCTGCTATTGGATGGACTCTTGCTGACATTAAGGAAATTAGCCCTCTTGTTTGCACTCACAAAATTCTTTTAGAGGATGACGCTAAACCTTCTAGGGAAGCACAACGTAGACTTAACCCCAACATGAGAGAAGTTGTTAAAACTGAAGTTTTAAAATTGTGTAATGCGGGAATTATATATCCTATATCTGATAGCAAGTGGGTTAGTCCAACACAGGTTGTACCGAAGAAATCTGGAGTAACTGTAGTAAAAAATGATAAAAATGAGTTAGTTCCTACTAGAGTTGTTTCTAGTTGGCGCATGTGCATTGATTACGTAAAAACTAAATCTTTGCAACTTCGGAAGGATCATTTTCCTTTACCCTTTATTGACCAAATTTTAGAAAGGGTTCTTTGGTCATGAGTTTGATTGTTTTCTAGATGGATATTCGTGCTATTATCAAATTGAAATTGCTATGGTCGATCAGAAAAAACTACTTTTACATGCCCTTTTGGTACATTTTCTTTCCGTAGAATGCCATTTGGACTGTGTAATGCTCCTGCCACCTTTCAACGGTGCATGACTAGTATTTTTAGCGATATGGTGGAGCATATTCTTGAGGTGTTTATGGATGATATATCTGTATTTGGTAATTCATTTGATGATTGTTTGTCAAATCTAGAAAGATTCTTAATAAGATGCCAAGAGAAAAATCTTGTTTTAAATTGGGAAAAATGTCATTTTATGGTGTCTTCTGGGATTGTTCTTGGCCACATTGTTTCTTCTGGAGGGATAGAAGTAGATAAGACTAAAATTGAATTGATTGCGAAATTGCCCATTCCAAAGAGCGTAAAAGATGTTAGATCCTTTTTAGGACATGCCGGATGTTACAGGAGATTTATTAAGGATTTTAGTATCATATCTAGACCTTTGTGTAATCTTTTATCTAAAGACACTCCATTTGGATGGTCTAGTGATTGTCAAGTTGCATTTGATAAATTAATTGCATTGCTCACTTCTGCGCCTATTATGCAATCACCTGATTGGAATTTACCTTTGAAATTATGTGTGACGCTAGTGATTATGCAATTGGGGCTGTGTTAGGGCAACGAAAAGATAAGAAACCCTATGCTATTTACTATGCAAGTAGAACTTTGAATAGTGCTCAAATGAATTATTCTACAACTGAGAAAGAACTTCTTGCAGTGGTATTCGCTTTAGATAAATTTCGTGCTTATCTTGTTGGATCGCCTATTGTTGTTTATACTGACCATGCAGCACTGAAGTATCTTCTTAGCAAGAAGGACGCTAAGGCTCGACTTATAAGGTGGATCATTCTACTCCAAGAGTTTGACATTACTATCAAGGATAAGAAAGGAGTAGAGAACGTGGTGGCAGATCATCTCTCCAGATTGGTTTTTGACGAACATCCCGATATTCGTCCCATTAACGATTCTTTCCCTGATGATCAACTTTTTGCTATTAATGAATTACCTTGGTTTGCTCATATTGTGAACTATCTTGTTACAGGTGAAACTCCACGGGATTGGAATGCACAAGATCGAAAGAAGTTCATGGTGGAGGTACGTAATTTCTTTTGGGATGATCCTTATCTCTTTAAGTACTGTGGCAACCAAATTTATAGAAGATGTGTTCCTGATAAAGAAGTGCATGACGTGATTTCTTTTTGCCATAATGAAGCATGTGGTGGTCATTTTTCTGTTAAGAAAACGACCGCTAAAATTTTGCAATGTGGATTTTATTGGCCTACTCTTTTCAAAGACGCTAATGCATATTGTAGAGCATGTGAGCATTGTCAAAAATTAGGGTCGATAACTCGTAGAAACATGATGCCTTTAAATCCCATTTTAGTCATTGAAATATTTGATTGTTGGGGCATCGATTTTATGGGTCCGTTCCCTTCATCTTTTGGATATCTTTATATATTGGTGGGTATTGATTACGTGTCAAAATGGATAGAGGCTATTTCATGTCGGAAAAATGATCATAACACTGTTTTGAAATTCTTGAAAGAAAATATTTTCTCTAGACATGGAACTCCTCGAGCCATTATCAGTGATGGGGGTAAGCATTTTTGTAATAGGCCTTTTGAAGCTTTAATGAAAAAATACGATGTCACTCATAAAATTGCTACCCCTTATCACCCACAAACTAGTGGTCAGGTTGAGCTAGCCAATCGAGAAATAAAACAGATTTTAGAAAAAACGGTGAATCCAAACCGCAAGGATTGGTCTTTACGGCTGTCTGATGCTCTTTGGGATTATCGTACAGCTTTTAAAACCTCGATTGGTATGTCTCCATACAGACTAGTGTATGGAAAAGCCTGTCACTTGCCTATAGAACTGGAACACAAAGCCTATTGGGCCATAAAGGCATTCAATTTTAGTTTGAGTGAAGCGAGCTCTCTCAGGAAATTGCAGTTGAATGAGTTGGAAGAACTTACGAATGAAGCATATGAGAATTCTAGGATTTACAAGGAACGAATGAAAGTTTTTCATGACAAGAAAATTCTAAGGAAAAATTTTGAGTTTGGTCAAAAAGTTCTCTTGTATAATTCTAGATTGCATTTGTTTCCTGGTAAGCTTCGTTCTAGGTGGACAGGACCTTTTGTGGTTAAACAAATTTTTCCTTTTGGTGCTATAGAGGTTGAGGACCCTAAGAATGGTAATGTGTTTAAGGTTAATGGACAGCGTCTTAAACCATTCTTAGAAAATTTTGTTCTAGAGGATGAGACAATTTCTCTAGAAAACTCGGTCTATCGAGATTGATGCATTGGACTTGTCGTCCACATTTGTTATAAATATTTTATTTTATTCATTTTTTTTTGTTGTTTTGTTTTTGTTTCTTTTTCTATTATTTTGCTGTTTTAGACACTAACAAGTTGCAGAGAAATTGCTTGGAGAACTCTTCGCCTTCAGGTGCTAGCTTTCCTACTCTTCCCTTTCATTTCAGTCCAATTATCTTTCATCCTTCAGTACTTATCTATCACATTGAGGACAATGCTTATTTTAAGTTGGGGGAAGGGAGTTAGAAATTTGTTTAGTGTTTTCTTAACAATTCGTTAATTCCGTTAGTTCTTAATTTTTTTTATTATTCCTTTCTTTTTCAAAAAAAAAAACACAAAAAAAATTTGAAAAATTGATTTATTTTCGGCGGCATAGGATTTTTGCTTCCCATCAATGATGAGATGTGTTGGCGTATTTATAAAATGGCATAGAAAAGAATGATATTTGATGTTGCGAAATCAGTGGGTTGCCATGAGCCATGAGCACTAAGTCTCTATATTTTTCCCCACAAAGCGTTTTTCATGCCATTTATAATTGAGCAACCATGTTGGTGTGCTTCAGTATTTTGGAATCTACATGAGTCGAGAAGTCATGAATAGGTGTAGACTTGTATAAACCCTTGTGAGCATTTGAGCCTTATGATTGAAACATTATGCATCAATCACACTTATTCATGTGCGTTTGATCTCATTTTTGTGTGTATACTCTAGAACTTGCTGTGAACCAGTTGAAACATGTGTTAACTTGACAATGATTTGGAGATGACAGGGGCACTTAGGATATACCCCCATTGCCAAATTATCCTATGTCCTTTAATTTATACCCCCTAGTAAACCCCTTTGAGCCAAAATAAGAGTATTTTTTTTTCATTAAACCATGCATTATTACCCGGAAACCTCAAACACTATATCCTACCCGATTTTATGGAATTGGTAGAGCATTGATGAGATCTTCGTGTTGGAGGTTACTTGTTATTGATGGTTACATGATTGAATAATTCAAGTTGGGGGGTGTTTAGTTGAATTGAAAAAAAAAGAAAAAGAGAGAAACGAAAAAAAAAGAAGCAAAAAGAAAAAAAAAAAAGAAAAAAAGTTGTGAAAAAGAAAAAAAAAAGTTCAAAAGCAAAAAAAAAAAGAAAAAAAAGGGCAGAAAGTTGAGTTTGATTCTTTGAGGTACTAGCGATGTTGTTGATGAAGTACGAGCTAAAAACGAGAAAAAAATGATTGATACAACGCTCGGTAAGAAGTGGATGGGAAATTTCGTGTGATTCATATCTCTTACACCTATATGTGCTCTATTAATTCCTAGAATCCGTCGTTTATCCCATACACTTCCCTTCTTCCAACCTTAACCTTCAGCCCCATTACAACCCTATATAAAGACCTCTTGATTCAAGTAATATTGTCTTGTTGATAGTAGAGGCTTGGTAAGCAAGCAAGCATATGGCGGCACCTCTAATGAGATCAATTGAGTGAAACACTAACCCTAGCTAGCTATGAGTGATTTTATTCTGAGTGACATACCCACGGTGAGAGTTGAAGTTGAGGCTTATTTGTGATTATTGGCTTATGTGGAAACCGGGGCAATGGAGTTTACTAATATTGACTGAGCTATTATCGATGTTTATGAACTAAACTTTGTGGTGCCAAATATTTAGAAGTCTTGCTCACTCTTGTGGCCACCTTTTTGAAATTGTGACTCTCTGCTATTCGGTTTTGGATATCTCTGAGCTAGCTATGGGAAGTGAATTAGTTAGAAGTCGTTTTTGTTTCATAGATTGAGTTCGATATTTCTTGAGTCGCTTCGATTGCTAGAGACTAGCAATAAGCTAGTTGGGGGGTGTGATTAGTGCTCAAAAGTGATGTTTATTTTGTGTTAATTTATATATTTTGAGCAATTGATCTTAATAATAATAACAAACTAATTAATTTTTATACTATTTTCTCAGGTTGACCACTTTTACAAAAGAAGGAATTTTAAGCATAATGAAACAATTGACATTCACTCTAATACTAGTTGATGGGCCCACTCTTTTATACATATATATATACATACATAACATGGGCACACAATTGGTAGCCAAGACACGTGAAGGGAAAAAGGGACCAGTGTGCTCAAATCTTACATTGACATTTAATACAATTGGGCCTTGGATTGGGGAAGTGGGCTTTTTGATGATTTGGGCTTGTTCTTGATTCCCAACACATGGCAATACATATACATGTGAAAAGAAAAAGGCAGGGAGAAGGGGAGAGCAGCGGCTGGCCAGGGAAAAACAAATACACGAACCAGAGATACACGAAAAGGGGAGAAGAAAAAGGCTGCTGGAACTCGTCAACTTTCCCAAGATTTCTCCTAAAATTATGGTTTATTCTTTCTTTTTATGGGAACTAATCTCCCAACTAGGGTTAGGGGAGAAATCTAAATTATCTATGTAGTATTATTGATTTGGTTTAGACAAGTATTTATATGCAAATTTAGTTATTGGATCGTCAATCTAATATTGGGCGTGTTTATTGAGATAATTGATGGTTGTTAAATAATCCAATTCATAGGTTCAATCAACTTTTTCCTATTGTTTTATAAAAACAACTATTCTTTTGAAGTTTTGAAGACCCAATTGATTGTTAGTAATTTCAATGGAATTATTTCTTGATAGATTGTCGCCGTAGATACAGTTTATACTTGAGATTAATTCCATAAGAGATTATTTGTGCTTATTTCATAAACAACCATTAACTGAATTTATCTTTTTAATGTCTATTCCTAAATAAGTTTTAAGAAAATAATTGAATCAATAATATTGCATTAATAATTGACGGTGGAACCCCGACACCTTAGTGTTTCTCTCTTATTAATTTACTACAATATAAGTTCGTTTATTTCATTATTATATTCTCAATTGAATTTTTTTAATTATTTTACTTTCTTAGTTTATAGTAATTTTGCGATCTTTCTTATTGCTGCTGGTGGAACGACACTCGTACTCCGAGTATACTATTACGCGACTCCTGCACTTGGGATTAGCAAGCAAGGAATATATGAAATCTATTATAGGTGATAAGTATAATAGATATACACTGAATAAGGTGATATATTCCTTATAATGAATACACCGTACATACCCCATGTTTTTATTTAGGGTAATTCCTAGCACCTGGTGGGAGGTATACTTATAAAATATTTGATAAAAAATGTGAGAATTTCTTTACTTTGTTTCTGGATAATAGATGTTGTATTTGTCCCGTTACATAAATTTGTGCTTCTAAGAAATATTATACACTTTCATATTTGTAGGATTTTTTATTTTGTCATTTATGCATATATGTATAGATAGTCATAGCATCATTTATTTTATATTGCTAGTGCTCTCATACACACCAGTGTGTAGGAGAGTGTGCACACTCCATGACGTGGCGCCACGTGATGGCGTCATGTCATCTAAAAAAAATATTTTTAAAATTTTTTTTATTTTTTTGGAATCTACGATAAGTGAGATGACTAATACATAACTCCTCTGATAGCGAAGGGTTATATGCCCCACACGAATTTTTGAACGGGAGTGTGCACGGGAGAGTGTATATAAGAGTGTGTAGGAGAGCGGGAGCGTATTTTATATGTACTTAGTATCAATTATACTAATTATTTAACGATGATTTTAGATTGATTCAAAATTTAAAATAAACAATAAATGGAAAAACGCTCAAGCTTTGCACAAGCGCGCTTACGCTTTTAAAGTTTGAATCTTGATGTTAACGCTTCATCATACTTTACGCTTTTTAAAATATTGATTCCAATTATCTTAATAGATGTATTTTAGTTAACTAAAGAACAAATAATACTCTCAATATGGAAAGTTGGGACAAACAAAAATAGAAAACAAGTCCATTTTAGTGGAACAGGGAGTATTTAATATGCTTCATTATTTTTGTTGGGTATTCATAAATAATAATGCATTTTCTTATTTCATAATATTTTTTCATATAAATTTACTATCTTAATTATTTCCGTACATTACATGGGAGCAATACTAGTTGACAATTCAAAATAACAATTTCACCATCAACTTCACAAATTGTTAGGGTGATAGAGATTGAGTTTTAATGGTTTTTAAAGGTTTTTAATATAAAGGCGGAGAGAGAATGAGTGGAATTGAATAATGGAGATTTATGGATGTAATGTAATATGTGGATGTCATTGATTTGGGGTAAAGAAAGAATTGATAAAAAAGTGATAAAAAGTGGTAAAAAATTTAAAATGGTTGGCTAACACCCTATAGCAAATTTCAAAAAATAAAAATAAAAATAAATAAATAAATAATGGTAAAAAGAAAAAATTAAAACAAACCGCCACCGCCACTATTCTTCCCTAGTCACCGACGACCAAAACAACTAAAGGTTCTTATCACGGTGACTAGAACCACTGCTTCTGACAATGACCAGGACTAGATCTAATCCTTGTGACAGGGCGACTACTGGATCTAGTCGCTTCCAGAACTTGTATGGTGACTGTCACAATTTGGTAGTGGCAAACTCTTGCAAGATGGTGGTCGGTGCGGTGGCTGCTAAGTGGTGGTGGAAGTGAGCGAAGTTAGGTTGCGTAAAAATTAGAGTTAAGTATTTTATGAATTGAAATACATGACAAAATGTTTTATGAGACGCTTTTAGTTTTTGGGTATAAATATTTTTAAAACTCAACCCTGCTGAGGGATTGGGTCAAATGGTTGACTTGGAGTTATCTCAAAGTCAACGCAATGATTAAAGTAATATTACATAACTTATAAAATATGAATAAAAACTGAAACAGCAGAAGAAAATCTGAGTGAAAATTACTCCCAGATCTCACAGGTTGACCGAATTTACTGAGTCACCTGGGGTCTTAATGAATTTGAGCAAATAGGGTTTTTAAAGTCATCCAACCCTATTTTTAGCCGAGTCATGGGTTTCCCAATCTGATCGACCAAATGGAGCTTGGTTTCAAAATAAGACTATTTTATGGAACCTCCTTTTACATATTACACAATTCAAACTCAATGACTGCAGATTTAGGAGAATATATCTCCAATAGGTAAGAGCATCTTCGTTGCATGTTGTCTCCATATTGTATATTTGTAATGATGTGGAGGAGAGAAATAGAAAAAAAAGATGATTATTTTAATTGAAAAAAAAAAGAGGAAAAAATAGGAAAAGGGGAGAGATGAAATAAATTCAAAAATAATGATAAAATAATAATTGAGGATTTGAAATTAGATATGGAAATATAGAAATGGCACGGAAAATAATAAAGAAAATTTGAGTAAAAAATAAATATATAAGAGTAATAAATTGAAAAAAAAATAGGACCCACTTTTTATATGTCTATATCTCTCTTCAAAACTTAGTGCCATGTAGGATCCACATAGGATGAAATGGAAGTTTACAATGAAGATGCTCTAAGAGCATCTCTATTCCATGTGGGTGTCAAGTGAATGTTAAAGGATGATGTAAAAGAGAGAGATGGAGAAAAAATGATTATTTTAATTGAAAAAAATAGAGAAGGTGTAGGGAAAAAGAAATGAAAAAGTGAAAAAATATAAGAGATGTAAAAATAAATTCAAAAATAATGATAAAATAATAGTGAGGGACGTGAAGTTCGACTTCTAGATATAGAAGGGGTACGGGAATTTATGGTGAAAAAGTGAAAAAAAGTAAGAAAAAGCAGGGAAAGTGAGAAAAAGAAAAGAAAATATGGAACCCATAATTTTTGTCTTTAGCTCTCCGTCACATAGAATCAAGTAGGTGATATCTAGACATTGTGCAATGAAGATGCTCTAAGGCCATCTCCAATGCAACTTGAATTGCATGCGTGGGACTGTAGAGAGAGATAAAAAGAAGATAAATATTTTATTTAAAAAATATATTTTATTTAAAAATGAATGGAAAGAAGTGTGAGGAAAAAAGAGAAGAAAAAGTAAAAAAGAAGAAAGAGATAGAAATAAATTCAAAAATAATAATAAAATAGTGTTAAAGAATTCTAAACGAACCTCCATTTTTAGACATGATACGAGAATCTATAAAGAAAAAGTATAGAAAATGTGGAATAATTGAGAAAAAAATGATTTAAAAAATATAAAATTAAAAAAAACATGGCCCCTTACTTTTTTTCCTCCTTCCTACCTCTCGCTTGGAGATGGGCTAAGTACTCAATAGGCTCTCACGTTTCACAAAATTATTATCACATTAATTTTTGTATCACGCAATTTTTAGAGTGATAGGGAATAGATTATAATGGCTTTTAAAAGTTTTTAATGTAACAAAAGAGAGAGAATGAGCGGTGTTGAGTGGTTGAAATTTGTGGATGTGATGAGATACGTGGATGTGATTGATTTATGAGAGAAAAAAATTGAAAAAAGTATTTTAAACACTTTTAAATTATAACCTAACGGGACATTTACCTCACATATTTCAATTAAAAAATAAAAATAAAAAAATTTCACACATCTATTTAACTACATTCTTTCAAAAATTTATTTCTATTTTCTCCCTAACTTTTTTATTTTCTGTCTTGCAAAGCCTCGTCAAACAAGCACAGAACATAATCCAAGACATGAGGATATACTCACTTAAAACTTCTCTCTAGTTTTCTTTTCCTCGTAGATAAAAGGAAAACTTCAATCTTTAGATCACGTGCTAATTTGCTGTTTTAAACTTCTACCAATAGAAAAACTACTCACCGTATATATATTTATAAAAGGCCTCAGTTCTTCCTTCCGAGCAAAATTTTCACATAATTTGATCTGAATTGATCTTTTTTCTAGAATCGCGACTACTCACATGGACCTCAACAGGACGCAGAACTCGAGTGAACAGTAGGTTGTTTAAGCATGTTTACCTCGGACTCCCAAGGAGTTAGATCTCAGATAATGGAGAACAGCCGATGCATTATGGTCACTCCACTCCCTTCTCATAATCCTGGAGCACTTGGAATTTAAAAAATAAAATAAATAAATAAAAAATAAAAAAGGAAGGCAAAAAATTGACAAAGGACCGTTAGGAAACTCAAGAATTCCATATATTACCTAGATAGATATTGAGAGAGCAAGCAACGAGATTAAAAGAGAAGAAACTACGAGCCCTATAAAAAGCTCAGAAAAACAAATTGTCTCAATGTGTACTTTCAGGAGAATGATGTATCCGACTCAAATTTACTACCGCAGACTCAATTGACTCAAACTTAGCATCTAACACTTTCGTTTCCTTATTGTTACTCGAAAATTCCATTTGAGCTTCCCCGAACCCAGTAGGTAAAGCAGCAGCTTCTGAACCTTCAACAGATGAAGGGTTCTCAACAGTATGGCCCACATCTTCCATGCAACCAGCTAGAGACTTATGATTGTTGTCTTCAGCATTCTGTTTCTCATTAGAGTTCAGAATTAATTCAGTCTTTGAACTCAGCTCTCCATTTATTGCTCCAACCTCTTCTTTCAGCCTTCTATATAGCGACATTGCTTTCTGCATCACAGACCGTTCATCATAATACATTCAATACTCCACACATATATTAGGTAAAAAGAAATGAATCTAAAAAATTAACTGTTTATGGTTAAAATTGCTTTTTGTTTAAGAAAAAGGAATTTACTATCTGATAATTACACAACTTAGAGCATGTTTGGCAAGCTTGACGTATGATTAAGCGGGTCAAATATGTTTTATCCACACATTTGAAAGGAGAAAGAACATCTCTATTCACACATTGTATAACTCACAGCTCATAAGCACTTACTATACCAACATAAAACTTCATGTGATTTGCCACTAAGGATGTTCAGAAAATACCCTAGGCAGACTACATACACAAGACACACCAGCATTTATTGGTTTCTACAAATGCGGGACTAGGAGCATGTTAGTTCCCAAATTTTAATTCATTCTCTTTTAAAATTGAATGTTGGTCAAACTAATCACATCTACATATCTCGCATGACCTACATGTACTACAAAAATCTCCACCATTCAACTCCGTTCCCTCTCCTATTTCACATAAAAATGTGAATGCAAATGGGCTTTAAGTGACAAAAAAATGTTTTGCTGCTTTGCGTATGAAAAATAACCTCACTATCTCAGGAGGGATACAGACGATTTGATTTTAAAGCTATCAACTGCACTACATCAGAAACTATTATTATTTAAACAACAGAGGAATATATACTATTCTGAATAAAATTTTACCTGGAAAACGGAATCACTGGCCGCAGAGAATAATGGGGAATTGTTAACTTTGTAAGGAGATGAAGCGGTAGCTTCTATATGTTCCTGTCATAGAATAAGAAAAATAGCATTAAGGATGAACTTTATATCCGCAAAAATCTGCAACAGTGCCATACAGTGCAAGATCGGCTTTTCATCTTTACCTCAGCGTAAAAAAGTTCAGAATCTTGTACTTCAGAAGAAATCTTCTGATCTATATCAAGGAAGTCAGTGCACTTATTAAACAACTCGGGTTCTGTAAGATCAGCAGATATGTCAAGCTTGGAGAAGTAAAAATGGCAAAGATGGGCATCATCTTTTCCTGAAATTGTAGTGATCTCCCTGGTTTCCTCAAGATTACTACACACAGCTTCAGAAACTCTCTTTCCTAAGCCATCTCTTGATTCACTAATGTCAGTGTTCTCGACATGCTTATCATGTGGAGATAGCTCACTATGCGCTTGTTGAGTCGACTGACCAACCAAAGCTTCATCTGCAATTTGAGACAAGTCATTCTCTTTATCAGAAGATGGCATATGCATGGTTGAAATGTTATATGATCCTTTCCATAAATCTCCTCTTGTATCCCAGCCAAGGTTCCCAGGCAGGCTCCTTGAATGGTCCCAATCTGGCCTTCCATAAATTTGAGATTCATCACCAAAGACAGGAGCGCTTGAGTCCCAACCATACATTGGTGGAGGGCGTGAATCATCCATTGGGTTGCGCCATCCCGTAGGTCGCCCAGGGCCAGAAAACCTATCACCATCAGGAATGTGGTAAGGAGAGGGATGGCTGAACTCAATTGGTGATCGAACACCAAACATTGGTGGACCAGGAAACTGCTGCATCACTGAATGGAAAGGCGGACCCTGAGGAAAAGGCATGAAACCATTTACCATAGGGGAAGGCCAATTAGGAACACCTCTAAAAGTGTTTCCTTGAAGACCTCCCAAGTTTGGATTGCTAATCCTTCTATTGTGGCTGTTTGACTTGCTTCTGCCGTCCTCTTCAGCAGATCCTAATTTTAAAGGGTTTTCTAATCCTGTCCTGGGAAGAGGCGATGGCAGTACAGGTATTGACTTGAAAACGTTAGATAAATGGTCATTCCTCGTAAAATGTGAAGAAACGGAGGAATTATCTACATCAGCCTGTGCAAGTTCTTCTCCAGGGTGTATGTCGGAGACCAAGCCACGGCTTCCTCTCCCTTCCTTACCTGAGTACCCCTTTGAATCTCGCAGAGCACCACTTCGCTGTGATGAATCCTCAACATCAAAACTCTTCCTTCCATCAGATCTAGTGAAGTATCTCCTATCAGTACTTGATGCTGGGGATTTTTCTGCTAGATGCAAAGGCGATGAGCGAACTTCCAATCTCATATGCTTTTCTGCTGACAATTCCTCAATCGGTCCATCTTCTTTTAGACCAAGTTTCTCCTGCGATCTAGATGAAGTTTCCCTCAGAGATCCTCCCTCAGCGCCAGAATAATCTCTGCTAGAGGTTACAGTATGTCGATCTCTCTCTTCATAAGCATAATACTTGGAGTCTTCTTGTTTTGGGAGCCTAGAAACAGCAAATGGACAGAGATTCATGTTTGGTCAATCCAACAGCTGAGGAATGATGTTCATAAAAGTGTCGAGCAATACAAACTGTGCATGATAGAATGGATCCTATTATAACTCAACAGGACAGATAAAACATCAACAATTTTCTATTGATTTTCTAAAATACGGCAAGTATAAAAAGCAACATACCACGCTATATAGCTCTACATCGCTCTATTCTTAACATCTTTACTAACAAAACTTTGCCAAGAAGTAAACCTACAACAAAACTCGCAGCAGCAACTCCACCAAACCAACCAGAAGAAAAGAAAGAAAATATTGGAAAAATAATAAGGAAGCAGCGACCTTCATTCGACTTATGGTTTTCAAATTCCACCATAAAGAGGAAAGAGGGCACATTTACGGAATGAGAAAATTATCAACAACAACGAATAGAATGAAGGAAATTTATCGAGGGAAAAAGGATAACTTGTTTCTTAATTTAACTAGTATCAATTAAGTAGAGAACAAACATAAAATCTCCAAGCAAAATGCATTGCTTACCAGCAGGTTATAAATCAAGCAGTCGGATATTTGCAATTGCAAGAAGGAAGTAGATAGATTCATTGCCAATGAATGATCATATGTTTTTTGCATTATCCAGGAAACAAGCATTTTCTAAAGAAAGTGTCTAATGTGTTAAATGTACCCGGCCATTCAGTCAAAAAGTAAATACACAATCATGTACCTGTAGGGATCCCTTGTACCATGGGAACTTGGGCTGGGAGAACTATGCCGTCTACTATGATGAGAACTAAGTTCTATGTCAGTATTCCTCGAGATAGACCTTCCTCTGTCCGTGGCCAAATCAATTCTAGCAGTGCTGACAGATTTCTTGTCCGATTCAAGCCCTTGATCCTTGGTACTCCAGGATCTAGCATCTTCATATTCCCCTTTACCCGTAGTTTTCCTCCTGCCCAGATCATCTTTATACTTGGCAGAGTGATAACCTACTTTTGGACCATCATCATGAGTCATTAATTTCCGGGAAAGGCGATCATCAGCATAAGCATCATCCCTAGAGTGCTTGGGGTCAGATTTTTCACCAGATAAGTCTCTTGAGCCACGTTGATCCCTAGACTTAGACTCTCTCCGTCTTTCTTCACTGGCATAACTGTCTCCTCGCTTGCTATCCTTACGCCAACTGTCACATTCAGTATCTTCCCTACGTTTATCTTCCTTGTATCTACCATCTCTATCACCATCATCTCTGTAATCATCGTTGTGTCTTTTATCTTTGTCACCATCTCTTTGATATCTTTCATCATTGCGCCTACCGTATTTGTCAATATCTCCACGGTATCGATCATCTCGGCGTCTAGTACTCCTCTCTGCATCTTCAGTGTACTTGTCACCTTTGTTCTGAGCATCTCTTCCAGTGCTGTCCAAATACTTCTCATCCTTGTGCCTGCTTTCTTGCTCAGCATCATCCAGGAAAACTTCATCCCCGCGTCTGCTGTCTCTATTACCATCCTCTCGACGTCTTTCGTTTCTATATCTGGCATCTCTATCACCATCCTCGCGATACTTACCATCCCGAGATTTACTGTACTTATCAACATCTTCCCGGTACTTGTTATCCCTGTGCTTACTGTCTTTTTGGCCATCTTTATGATACTTGGCATCTTTATCTCCATCATTCTGCCTATCCTCTCGGTATTTCACAATCTTGGCGTCGCCTCTTGATGACGGTTCTCTCTCATCGTTTTCTTTGAAATCATTGAAATGTTTATCTTTAACAACAGAACTTTCTTTTCTTCTTCGTAACCTTTTCTCAGGTTCCCTCTCCAAATCGGGATTCTGCAACTCATCTTGAACAGGCCTCTCTGCCATAAGCATTAAACATAGACCGAGTAACCAACAAAATACAAATACTGACTAGTCATGCAAGTAGGATATGGTTGCTGACTTGCTTCTTAAAGCAGAAAAATGACGCAACAAAACGGAAAGAACAAGAAAGATCATTTTAATAACATAGGAATCAACTTTAATTAAGTAGCCTCAAGAAATAAACAAGAAGAAAAAAATTAAGTGGGCATAAGGGAGACTTCAGACTCGATACCGTTCATTAAAACCATACTTCAAATTGCAGTCTTTGTTAACTAGGTTGCCTTACCAGGCACATAAGCCCAACAATCAACCAGCCAAGAAGAAATTTACTATTAACCTTCCAACCAAACTCCTACACACCCAAACACCTAGTAGATACAACCAAACTGCTACAAACCCAAACACCAACTACACTTGATACGAATTTCGGAAAAGAAAATTTGATCAACCATTCAGTTAAAAAACTGTTTCTCCTGCAAACTTCTACTATACCAATCCTACACCCCCCACCCCCCACCAAAAAAAAAAAAAAAATTTTTATTTTTTTTGCAATTTCGTAAAATTAGATCAAGATCAAAGTCCTTGGATTGATCCACCACTGATAGAAATTAAATTTTATATGCATAGGCCATCCATAAAATGTTCTATTGCTGAATAACGTCTATTTCTAAAAGGAAATAAGAATGGGAGTTCATGCAAAGAAAACCATCTACAGCAAACCAATGCAGTAAAAATACAAGCATGTTTGCATACCACATCGGATATGTTACCTTACCAGTAGTTTCTCGTCCATGTTTAGCCTTTGTCTCCTTACAGAAATCTCCTAAGTTTGACCCTTGCTTCTGTCCAAAATTCACATCCCTCGATTTCACCTCAGCATCCCCGCGCTTAAGATCATCACCGACCCTCTTCCCCTTCTCCAACCCAGGGCCTTTATCCTTAAAGTCTTTCCCTTCCTTCCACCCTGAAGAATCCCTCTCCGACTTTCTCTTCGACTCTCCTTGGCATTCACTCTCCTCTTTCTCCACCGCCAGGGATGCTATATTATCCTCCTTAATCTCACCCCCATTCCCATTGTCATACTTTTTACTTTTAGCTTTTGACTCGAGCCTCAAACTTTCCTCTTTGCTGTAACCTTCTTTCAGCTTGGAGTCGATTTTTGAACTTTCCGCTCTACTCATTTCCCTTTTAGTGCTCCTATTTGTATCGCTTTTCTCCTCAGCATAAGCACTCCATCCATCTACTCCAACATCCACATTCACATCAGCCCTCTCCTTGCTAACGATGGCTTTCTCTTTCCTTCGTTTTGACATAACATACTCCTCAGAAGCCTCACCGTTCCTCAGATCCTTACCCTCCTTCACTTCTCTCACCTGCGAGGAACTTTTACGCTTCTCCCCAGCGGTTGAACCCCTATAATCACCAACAAGATCATCGTCTTTGCTGCTTTTCTCCTTGAACTTTACATCCTCTTCAGAATCCGAATAATCCTTCGAACTGTGTTTGCTTTGTCGATGGGATTTGTGCCTCGAACTTCGTGTCATAACTGATTCAATTTTACTATCCCAAAAACCTTAACTGTCGGAAAACACTCCGACCTGGTTTCCAAAGTTCTCGACCACTTAATAGCTCAAGCAAAACGTTTTTTTTTTTTTTCACCAAGACGAACAAGCCAAAGGAATCAATTGGAGTCCAATATAGATGCCTTTAGATCCCCACTCCGCGAAAAGCCATCAGCTTTCAAAAACTCCGAACCCTAATTCGAACTGTTCTTAAATAAGCTTCCAAAACACCATCAAACAAAAGAACATGCCACTGGTGAAAAATAATCAGAATCTTAAAATTCCGGCACCGGAAAGTTGACAGCTACAGAGGAAGAGTTTGAACTCTAAGATCGGTCGATTTGCGGCGTAACAAAAATGGACCTATTTATACGTACATGCCTCTATTATCATGAAAAAAAATGCATTCGTATATGTAAAAGGTGTACTAAATTTGTACGTGTCGATAGGATTGATAGATATAGAGCGAGAAATTGAGAACAAGCAATTGGTAGTTTTTGAGAGATCGGAGGCGAAGGGGACGATGTTTTGCTGCAAGCGGGTGAAATGACCCCACTGACCTTCGATTGGGCCGGAATCTCTATACGGGCTGTGGGGTGGGTCGGTGGATGCTTGGGTTTGTAACCTGTTCAGGTGGCACATTGGCCCATTTGGGAATGGTTATGATATGGGATTTTTTCGCCCCCGGTTTTTTTTTGGGCGGCGCTTGGAACCAAGTTCATGAGAGTATATTTAGTAGAATAAACTGATAAATAACTGATAGCTCATAAATTAGCTTATAGCTGATAAGTCAATTGAGAATTTATAGCTGATAACTTATAATTGATAGTTAAAAAGTTAGCTAATTTAAATATTAGTGTTTGATAAAATTAGTTGAAAAGCTATGTGAAAAATACAAAATTGTTGTGAACGAGAGAATTTTTCATTTCAATTCTCGTTATTGAATTCATTACAAATGACCCCTATTTATGTAAAAATATCAAGCACATCAGACATTACAAATATCGATCTAATATACAATACTATTCACACAATAAAAACATAATCATTACATTACTATCATTACTATTCCTTTCTCCCTTACTTTCGGTGGGTTTTACAACACTTCAACGAATATTATTTATACAAATGCATTAATACTTGTTTGGAGAAAAACTTCCAAACTTATTGTAGAGAGAACTTGAGAGATCATATACCGCTGCAAGAAAACCTCGTGGGGCAAAACCTAAGCCAAAAAGTAAGTTGCTCCCCCTGATGATGATCATTCTTATAGAAATATCCATGTGCTGCCTCGTTAAAACCTTGTCAAGAAAACCCAATGAGGGAAAAACTTGATCGAAGGAAAAGAGTGGCTACTCCATTTGGTTACAATCTTGGTAGGTGATACATTCATTTTTTTAATGATTTCAATATCATCATCAGTTGATTCCAAGTAATCTCTTCGTTATCATTTGATCCAATAGACTCATTGAGTCAATTTCTCATTATTTGTGTGAATATGTCATAAACGTTGCCTCGTTAAAAACCTTACTAGGAAAACCCAATGGGATAAAACCTTAGTCAAGGGAAAAAAAAAGTGCAACGCGTATTTTGTGCTTATATCAAAAATCCTTCAGGTAAGTATCATATTTATCACTGTGTCATAATCAGTGCTTATTTGCAATCGACAATCTCGATTTTACATTCTCACTGTATCGAGATATATATATCCAAATCTTCTCTCGAGATCTGCTATTAGTTGTGATTAGGCTGCCTCATTAAAAACCTTATTTAGGAAAAACCCTTTGGGATAAAAACCTCAAATAAGGAAAAGAGTACAGCGTATAACAATATCAATGCTTTACGCTATTACAAACAATGTCATTCATTTAATGGTTCTATATTTATTTTCCCAATCAAGCCCGTATATATTTGAAGAGTATATATTTCAATATTCTTCGATATATCTCATTATCCTCATTATCGTTAATCGTATGTAGCGCTAGATTTTCATACCGTGTCGACACTTTCCAATTTCATTTCTTTCCCCATAATTATATAACTTATTGAGATATCTCATTTTCGATCCTCTTTTAGGATTGCACAATATACTTGAGTTTATATACTCTTCAATTTGTATGCCTCCTTTAATAAGACCATCCTTTATCATTTGCTATATATTTTTGGGGAATCAAATAATATCAATACTTCGGGCTCGTCAATTTATCAAAACATGTATAGTTGGTATATGAGATCGTTACAGTCTTTCATGCATCTTTCAAATTCATATCGTGATGCATTTCATATATCATTTCCAACTATTAATACTCCCTCATGCTAGCAACCAAACTCAAAGATAATTTGTATGATTTTCCTTGTATATATTCTCAATATTTAGCTTTAATAGGGAATTTATTCGATCTGTGTTTTGTTCTCGATATTGGCAAATCGATTGGAGGACTTTAAATATTTTGCCAATTATATCCCACTCGCATGCATCTCCAATCATTTACTACCTTATTCAAATTATTGGGATATACATTCACTAGTTTTATCATTAGATTCTGAACTCGTGCTCATATCACGAGCAAATCATTTCAATATACACATGTGACTACATAGTGAATCCATATTATATTATATAGTAGTCAACATAAAAGGGTGAGTGGGCCCATATATCTCATCCCTTATATATGTTCCAGATATATTTGGAATTTATTCCCAATCATTGGCTAGTAATTATTTATCGAGAACAATCATTGGAAATTTCTTCCGGTTCTTGATTTCAATAAATTATTTACATCAATCGAACCGGAATCTATATAGTGCTCAACATGATTTATTACCGTCATCACATGCATAGCCAACCGACATATCACGTCATTCTTTCGGTGGCATTATTACGATTACTATTGAAACGTGGAATCTTATCTCATACGTTTCCTGTTACGCCACTGTTAAAACGCGGAGTCTTACCTCATACGCGTTTATAAATCATCCGAGCACTTACAATATTCACCCTAACAAGGGTCTAGATATCATAATGGATCATGTGCTCTCGAATCTTCGTAAATACTATCCCTCACTGCCGATCAAAATTCTAAAGAGAATTTATCTATGTAGACTTGAAAGATTAAGGATACTAATGAACAAGGGCATCCCACAAGATATTCGATGGTTGATTGAAGCGAAGGTCCTAAGTTATCCGTGAGGTTTCGATTCCTTCTAAATACATGCCTGGAATGGGTAAAAGTAGTTTTTGAAGAAACGCAGAGCAAAAAGGTTAGGAGGATGTTATAAATGTGCTCGGTGGACTTGTGACACTCGATGTAAATCAGGGGTACTTGTCCAAAAATCGAGAGGATAAAATAGCATTCATTAAGGATGGATTGAGTAAGGAGTCTTTGGATGATATTCAATGTGCTCTTGAGACACATCCTAGTGGACACGCATAAGGTGAGCTTATGGCCTTATGGGCCAAATTTAAAGATGAACAAGAACCAGACAGTCTAAAATCTTACTTTAAAAGATCCTATTTGTAAATTTAGTAGAAAAATTTAGTATTATGATTTTCTCGTAATTGTGAAAAATTTTGGCGTAGATCGATGTATTTAGCGTAATTGTAAATATCGTGTTTTTTTTTTTTTTTTTTTTCAAATATATATATGTATGTAAATAAATAAATAAATATATTTATATATAGATTTCAATCACCGAAAGTGTATGTCATTTCACCTGATATTTTCTCATCGTTCTCTTTTCTCATATTGTCAAAAGGTAAATAGTAAAATCACTTATTGGTTTGAAAATTTATCTTTAAATAGAGGATTCACGTATCTCTCATTCATACATTGAAACTTTAGTGTAAAGAGAGAGATGGAGATGGAGATGGCGATGGGAAATTTTAGAATCATCTCATGCAAATCAATCTTCACCTCACCGATTAAGATCTGTATGTGTTCTTGGTGGATCTAGACTGATAGGTGATATCCAATATATAGATATGGCAAACCAACTTATAAAGGAATTGGGAAACAAAACATCAATATATCAGTATGGAGGGACCAATACCAAGCTTTTAAAAAGTCTTACAATGGCCGCACAATTATGGGGGATAAGAGTGTCAGCGTATTACCTTTTCATCAAGTTGGAGCTAGCAATCGTATTGGATCCAAGATAATCATGGGTTCATTTGGGATCGATCTTTAAAACGCAGCTTCTATTCATGACTGCATGATGTACATGATGAACAATAGTGATGCTTTTATTGTCCTTCCAGCGTGCTATCACACACCGAGGAAATATTCAATATAGCATCATGGGCACAGATGGAATTTTCATACCAAACCCATAGGTTTGTTGAATATTAATTATTTCTTTGATGGTTTGCTAGCATTTCTAGATCGAGGGTGTAGATTATAAATTTATTTCTCGCTCAATGAGAAATATACTTGTTTCTCGCTAATACGATCTTGATCTACTCATCAAGATTCAATCATATGTTCAAGAATCTGTGGGAAGTCAAACCCGTCGACATGCACCATTGGTGTCAAGCGGAAAAGAGATCCTTTGGATCTTTCATTATGAACCTGATGCTAGGGGTGGCAGAGTTACGGAGTATTTATACTCTCGAGACGCATCCCTCATTTACTAGTTCAATATGTATTTTCTTTTGTATTTCTATATCTTCAAGTGTTTATTGTCACCATTTGATATTCTCAATATGTTCATCTTTAACTTGTTTTGTGTATCTTCTAGAGCAATAATAATGATATCATGTTGGCTTTATAGAAATCTATTGTACCATCAAGATAATATTTGTGACATGTATTTCTTCAATATCATTTTCTTCTCATATCAATACGATCTCATATTATCAATAGGATTATTTCAAATGATCCCACCATATGATTCATTTCATTTGATTTATCAATTGGGATCTATTGAGCATTTCACTTTCATTTATTTATTCAATCGTGAACTTCTAGTGCCTCTTGCTCAATTTTCTCCATCAATATTCAATAAACGTGGAGAATGAATATTTCTTCATTAAATGCTTCTTTGAGAGCATTTCTCGTCATTGTATCAATATATCACAATACATTTATCTCATAACGAGATTTTTCACCATGGTATATCTTCTTTCTCTTTTATCACCATGAACTTCTTTGAGCAATTTATCAATACATATATCATCATTTGCTCAAATCTCTTTGTTAATCTCAATATAACATCCTTGTCGAATATATAAATCGGTTTCTATTATTTAGTACCAATCGTGGGGTTTAATCCAACCACATTGGTGATATACATTCTAATCGTGCGGTATAACCCACCACATCTAAAGTACTTACTCCATTTGTGTGGTATAACCCACCACATTTGAAGTATAAAAACATAAATAATAGAAATTAAATTTTCCCCAATAGGTGGTAGAACCTACCGTATGGGAATTATCACAATAAATTTAAATTTCAATAGGCGGTATAACCAATTATATATAAATTATAGTAATAAATGTAAATTTAGATTCCAATAGGTGGTGGAACCTACCATATGGAAATTATCCATTCTACAGTCATATAGGCAAAATTGTCCATTCTAGTTCTCAAAGGTAAAATTGTCTATCAATTTATGATACTTTGATATAATAATTACCAAAATATAATTATTATATTTCTCTTTTTCATTTTCCAATAATTTACTTCAACTATTAAGATTAAAATAATATTATTTTAATCTCAATTCATTGTTACTTATTAATATTTTGTAGTTAATTAGTTCATTGTTAATTTCATAATCTTCTAATAATTGGGACTTCTTTTAATACTCGGATATGATTTCTACACTAAATAATAATAATAATAATAATAATAATAATAATAATAATAATAATAATAATAATAATAATAATAATAATAATAATAATAATAAGATGTACTAACCTGGTGTAAAGAAGTTTACACTCAACCACATAGTCATACTATTCATCCCACTACCACATGTCCACATCACAAATCAATTATTGTCTGGCTTGTAGATAAGCTTTCCTTCCTTTTCCAATTCTCTAATCACGTAATGAATTATTTGCATAGAAATGTATGCTAAATTACTCAAAATCCACTCATGATGTCTTGGCTTTTGTGATAAATTGTGGACCATGGCATAGAAAATATTATTATCAAAACTTTAGTCTTTCTCCACCTACTCCACAACTCATTCGTAATGGAAACAAAATTCCAATTAAGGATGAAAGTTAGGGACAGTAGGGGGTAAAAGATTAGCAACTTGTTTCTTTGTGCAATTGAAAGTTTAGTGCTTCTAAATTCTTTGTCCACGTTGTAGACTCAGATCAGAAAATCGAGAAATCAAAAGTCTAAGTGGATGGATATCTATGACTTATAAGAAAAGCTTCATGGCTATGGAATCATGGAGGGTTGATGAAGCTGAGGTGGATTTCTCCGATTTAAGAATGAAGGTGAGTTTATCTTAATATTATTCAATTGCTAGAGGCTAAGCTAACTTGAGTGAGGAGGCGGGAAGGAGGTGAGAGTGAAGGAAAATAAAAATGAAATCTGTTGAGCTTTATCATAAAGCTCCACTATAGTTTTCTTAGAATTCCAAAGCAATAAATTGGCATAGAATCCGTAGGTGTTAGTTTTGAGTTTCATCATTGACAAAGAAGCACAGTGGAAGCCTGATCTCGATCATTGCGTTTATGGTTATTTATGAAGAAGAAAATGAGATCCCTCCACCATATGTAATCGATGCTATGAACAATGGAGTAGAAATTAAGACCAAGGAATTTCTAAACGGAACCGTGATTTAATTTATTAATGATAAATCATGGGAGAAGAGTTTCGTGTGATTTTGGCACCAATTGTAGTGGAGGAGGTGAAGAGGAATGATTATAGATTTAAATTCAAAAGAGAAGAAAATCTGTTTAGAAGTAAAAATAGAGTTATCGTGCTGATAACGTGTTGTGAACGAGAGAATTTTTCATTTCAATTCTCGTTATTGAATTCATTACAAATGACCCCTATTTATAGAAAAATATTGGGGCACATCGTATTACAAATATTGATCTAATATACAATAGTCATTCACACAATAAAAACATAATCATTACATTACTATCATTACTATTCCTTTCTCCCTTACTTTCGGTGGGTTTTACAACAAAAATGACCAAAGAGAATATATTTAAAATAATAACATTTCTTTTTTTAAGAAAAGAAAATGGTAAAAATTGAATAAAAAAGTGAAAAGCTTAATAAGCTTATTTGAAAAACTCGTAAGAAAAGCTTTTCAGATAAATTCTAGTTTTTAAAATAAGTTCTTCCAACTAAATAGAATTTATTTGAATATGAAGAGCTTATAACCTTTCCAAATAAAGTATAAGCTAGCTTATTGTACTTACTACCAAACATACCGCAATGATGGGGTTTTTAACTTTCAAAATGTCTCATCTGGAGTCCCAAAATTTTCAACCATTATTAAGTACCAGAGATTTTTCTATCAAAAAATTGTTCGTTTTGATGGTCAATTAGTTAACTTTGATATAAAATGAAAAAATTGATCTTGTTGTTAATAAGAAACAATTACAACTCAATGTCTAAGTATTCAGCATGTGCAAATTACTCCTAAATTTTCTTAAATTGTATAATTTTAACTTTAATTTTCTATACATTTTCATTTCGGCCATAATTAAATTAAAGTTATTAATGAGGCTTACTAGTACTACCATGCTTACTGCCTTAATATGGCTCTTCTAATACAAATATGCACCAAGCAGATGTAGCATATCTATAGAGATGCTAATAAAAAATTGAGAAGGGGTGATTATATTACTACTACATATTTTATTTAGTACACCACAATTATTCTATTTCCTATTATCACCTTAGATAAAATGACATAATCACCCATAATTTAAATTCTTTTTAATTGGATTTTATACACACAGCTAAAGATGGCCACTGTTTCGGAACCGTCGGTTCCGGTTCTAAAAAATATTGAATCTAACCGTAATTGGCTCTGAGACCAGTTCCAATTCGACGGTTCAAACTCTTTTTTAAAAAAAGCTTGAACTTAATTTTTTTACAAAAATTAAGATACCTACGGAGCCTCTCCCCGATGAATCAAAGCTAACATAGTTATCTTACCTATTTAAATTTAAATTACTTCCTACGCCAGATGCAGAGGTTGTAGTTCCATCAGTTGTTAACTCTAAGTCATCTTCATCGAAATTGTTCTTCCAGTCTTGTTCCCTTAAATTTGCTTTGTGACTGTTACATATTTTGAAATAAATAAATAAATACTTTTTCCCGATTTTGGAATCGGACCCGCTAGTTTGGTCCAATTCCAAAAATTTGGAAAACCCAGTTCTGGTTCGGTTCTTAACCGAAATCGACGTTGACCCATTCCGGTCCAATTTTGACCAAGTCAGTTCCAATTCGGAACCTCCCTATGGCCATCTCTGCATACAACACCCTATATATTTTAATTTTAATCTCTCTCTCTCTCTCCATTACCTTAAATCCCCATTCTCTGTCGCTAGCTTTGCCATTTCTTTTTACACCACAAAAGGCAAAACTACCAGATAGGTATTTTTTATTTTGCCAGAATGCCACTTAGGTATTAAGAGTAACTCCGGCGACACTTATGTCCTTTTTCTAATTTATTTGCGCACATGGGTCCTCCGGCGGTGAGATTATAAATAAAATATTAATTTTTTGAATTTTTAATTGTTTTTACCTTTTTGTGGTATAAATCCATTATTATTATTATTATTATTATTATTAGAAAAAATGGCGAAAATAATCTAAAAAATATGAAAACTTTTCGAAAAATTTTTCAGCATTACAAATACACGCACATTTTGATTTTAACAGACAATTGTTAATAAATATAATTATTATACCTAAATTTTATTTCTTTAGTTTCAAATTTTAATAAATTGCACAATTCAAATTTTTATTTTTTCTATAAATATTTATTTCGTCCGTAATTAATTTTATTGAATTAATTTGATTTGATATGGATTAAATAATTTTTATCAAAAATTTTCAATGCAATAGTATTTGCTCGCGGTGGGGTTGGTTTGTCTTTTTTTTAATTTTTTATTTGATTTGATTAAGTCTTTGTATATTAGGTATATTTTTTGCAGTGAAATATTCCTCATAAAATTTTAGTTAACTACAAAAAATGCATTTATTAACTGTTGTTTAAAATTAAAATGTGTGTGTCTCTAACGTTAAAGAAAATCTTCAAAAGTTACGATATTAATGCCAGCAAATACTATTGTATTGAAATTTTTTTTATAAAAATTGTTTAATCCATATCAAATTAATTCAATAAAATTAATTACGGATGAAATAAACATTTATAGAAAAAATAAAAATTTGAATTGTACAATTTATTAAAATTTGAAACTAAAGAAATAAAATTTAGGTACAATAATTGTATTTATTAACAATTGCCTGTTAAAATCAAAATGTGCGTTTATTTGTAATGCTGAAAAATTTTTCGAAAAGTTTTCATATTTTTTAGATTATTTTCGCCATTTTTTCTAATAATAATAATAATAATAATAATAATAATAATAATAATAATAATAATGGATTTATACCAGAAAAAGGTAAAAACAATTAAAAATTCAAAAAATTAATATTTTATTCATAATCTCACCGCCGGAGGACCCATGTGCGCAAATAAATTAGAAAAAGGACCTAAGTGTCGCCGGAGTTACTCTTAATACCTAAGTGGCATTCTGGCCAAATAAAAAATACCTATCTGGTAGTTTTGCCCACCACAAAATAATTCCAATGACATATTGTAAAGTGAAAAAAGCATCATAACCTATGAGACGAAATTTCAGAGCACGTTGAGGACTGAGACTATTGTGGCAATTGGTTGAGTTTAAGTGATGTCCCTGGCAACAGTAAATGAACGTTTTTTCATAAAAAAATTTAGATGGAATGAACCAATTGATAATAATTTAGGGTTTCTCCAGTTTTTATGTAAATAATCTATGTACGTCAAAACTAATTATCAAATTCATGTTCATTTTATATAATCCATTTTCATTTAATATATAGATCTTCCCTCTGCTGATAAAATAGGAAGGAAGAATGGAGCAATGACCAAACTTAATTCATCCATCTCCATCACGAGAAATCAAGGAAGATGGGGGACACTTCAAAAATCCAAATTATATGAGGGAGATGAACAAATTGAATTCTTTACCTCGAATTTGACCTATTTGGTGTACAGATCAAGAGTAATGAATAAGATTAGTGCAATGATCTGGTTTGATTCATTATTTGTATTAAAAAAAAGGCGCATTCAAGATATAATGGAGACTTAAATATGGTGTATTTATTATATTTTTTCTATTTCTTCTTTTAAGGCTGGGGTCATATTTGTAAAACAAATGTTGTGTATTAATTAAATGCATTTTTTAGTGGTGGTTTTTTTTTATAATGTGGTGTACATGATGGATTGTGTAGTAATAATATAATTATCCTTTAAAAATTTTCATTATAGTTATGCTTTATTCTGTAATCGTTTTCCTTTTTCATACTTTATTTTTCAATCCCTCTAACTACTTATAGTTATATTAACTCAACCAATTCCTTAGATGGTTAGATGGATTCGCTTTTAAATATTGTTATACTCTAATATAGTTGTACTCTTTCATATTTCTTTGTACAAAATAATATGGAGAAAATGCCAAAAATGTTGTCTTTCGTCCTTTAATAAACTAAAATACCAACCATCAACAAATATAAGGAAAAAGACATCGAACTCTTACTTCTTTTTAGGCCATCCCAAAATATTTTTGTCATTTCCATCCACAACAACACTAGTGCCCAAGTTGGGTCTCCTATTTCCTTTCTTGGAGAGCCAACTTCGCCATTTCCATTTCTATCAGGCCCTTCATTTCGTTCCTCATTGGATAGCAACCGATTGGATGCATATTGATCCCATTCTTCATCATCCTCATCTTGCAATCTTTGAGCTTGTTGCTTGTTGGGAACCTTGCAATAGACATGTGTGGAGGCATTCTTATAATCCAATGAGTGTAGAATATAAGAAACATTTAAAGATAATAAAGAAACTCTTAGGTTTTAAGGGTTAAAGCCACTTTTCGCGAGGGAAATTTAAAATTTTTGGTTAGTATGTGGGGGAATTGAAAGTGGGGTTTTGTGCCTAGGAGCTTGCTCCATGTACACTAAATTTGGTGAATTAAATTTAGCTTTAGATATATGATTAAAAATTAAAGAACATGTATTAAAAAATATAAATAAATTATCAAATTAATATTTGAATAGTTGAAAATGATGATAAAGAAAAAAGTAAATTTAATTTAGTAGATAGAACAAGTCCTAAATTGGTTAGGGAATTGAAGACGGTGATTGCGAGGACTCTTCTATTGGTGTACTTGTTGCTAAATATGTAATTCATTTGATTGGCCCAAAAGAAGTATTTTATCTTTGTCTTTTTGCTTTCTTTCCTTCTTTCTTTCTCTCTTTTTTTCTTTTCATATTTTGTATGTTTAAGATCTGCTTTTAGTTTTTAATAATATATACATACATACATACATACATACATACATACATACATACATACATACATACATATAATACAATACAATACAATTAAGAGCGTCAAACGAGCCAAGCGGACGGCTCGGCTCGTTTAATTTGGGCTCTAGTTTGGCCCATTGTCGAGCTTGGCTAAGCTTATTTGTGACACAAGTCGAGCCGGCTAGGCTCATTTCCCAAACACTTGGCTCGAGTTCAGCTCAAGCATATAGGCTCACGAATCGAGTTGAGCAGTCCACGGCTAGTTCATGGATATTTTTTTAGTTAGTTTGCAAATGATATTAATAATATATATCAATATATTGTTGCCATACAATTCATGTTTGAATAGTTAATTTTTGATTTGTTTACTTATTTTTTTTTACCAACTCTACACGCTAGTCGTTTAATTAATGAATTATTATTTATTAGAATGACAAAAGAAGAAAAAAAAGAAAGGGAGAGAAACAATTTCAAATTTCAAATTTTCAATCATTTCAATAACTTAAATTAATGTGACTATTGGGTCCAATTTTCAAATGGATTGGACACATCCCACAAGCCAGCTTGTGAACTGGCTTGTGTTCGACTCATGGCCTCATCTCACGAGCCAGCTTGTTGGACGAGCCCACAAGCCATTTGTCGACTGGTTTGTTGGGCTTGCCCACAAGTCGATCCACGAATTTTATGAGCCGGATACGAATTATCCATTTTCCAATTTATCGACTCAGTCCAATTCCAAGTTTGTATTTTCACAAGGTGAACCTGAACTTTTGACAAACCAAACCAAGCCGAATACACAAACTCACGAACTATCCAACTCGATCCATATATAAAAGTGAAGATGTGTGGAAATCTTTTGATTTGCTAATTATGCCCTTAGCTTTTTATGTTTATTGTCAAGACTCACCTTAACATTTAATATATTTTCAATATATTGCTACTACATTATTTGCTTAATGTACCACACTTATATTAACAGCCAATTATATTGTCACTGTAAATTTTTATTGGCACGCTACATTCTAATTATTTTAAAGATTCTCAATGTGTACTTTTTAATGTACGTAATATTACATCCTTAACTTTTTTTCCCTTCAATTATTGTTTTAAATCTTTTGCTAATAGTAAATTTGGTCGATGTATATCATCTTTGTCTAAACAATTTATTTATTTAGAAGTCAAATTACTTATTTATCAATGATAATTTTAAATACAACAAAATATAATGAATAGCATATATAAATATTGATTTTAATTTCAAATAAAGCTAACACAATGTTTAAATATAAACTAAAATTTACGTATAAACCCCACTCAAATTCGTCCCGAATACATATATAATTTTGTATGTGAACCGTATGTGGTTCTATATACGATATGATATGATATGATTATGCTTCGACATGATATATATGTCCATGTTACGTTCACGAGATGTTTACCAGTACATGTGATGTCCTGGGATCCGCTATGGCCTTCAAATTCCTAAGAAATGGAAATTTTAGCAGCGGCAAGTTACGACCGTAAATTAAATGGTTACAGCCGTAAAAGTCAGGTTACGACCGTAAATGTATATGGCTACGGCCGTAAATATTTAACGAGGAAAATTACCAAATTTTCCAGAGAGCTAAATGCGGTCATATGATGCTGGGATACGACCGTATGATGGGTGTTACGGCCGTCAATGATATGAATACAACTGTAAGTTCAAAAAAGGGAAATGGATGAGATTTACAGAGGCCAAGATACGGCTGTAAGGAAAATTTGATACGGCCGTATGTTATGAGTTACGGCCGTAAATTTGAAGGATACGGCTGTAATTTTAAGTCGGCATAATGGGTATTTCTAGACTCTGCTCACCATTTCTTGGGTTATGTCCATCCAAACTCGGCTCTAAGGGTTCCAAAATATTCCTACGACCCTCAAAAACATATGTAAACACCTCAGCCTCCCATATCATTTATGTAATCCATGCTTGAGCTTATTTCCAAGAAGAAAGGAAGAAAGTAAAGAAAAGGAGAATGAGATAAAGGAATGGAGAAAGAAAGGGAATGCTCTCAGAGCTTGTTTGTGCTTGTTTTAAGATGGGTAATAGATGTTTTACACGTGTTATGAAGTAATTACATGCTTTTGATTGAATTACACAAGAAATGGATATGTTTATGGTGTATATGAAGCTAAAGAGCATGTTAGGATCTAGTAGCTTTGTTTTATGATTTTGCTATGATATGTTAAGGATATATAGATGCTTATGTGACCTATGTGATCCTTTATGCCTATTTCTATGACTTGTTCGGCTACTAAGACTTATGAAAGTAAAGGAACACAGTTAATGTAATGTATATTTAATGTACCAATAAAAGCAATGCTTTGTGTGGTGAGTTTGGCATTAAGACATGTTGTGTGCAATGAATATACGTTAACGTATATGTAATGAATCAGGTAAAGTATGTGCCTAAATGAATTACGGGAATGATGTTGGCACTAGAATATGCTAGATGAGGTGATTGTGGCTCACTATATGGCAAGAAAAAAAAAAGAGAATGTGATGTATGTGTTAAGGTTATGTTGTTGTAGCCTTGACTTCTATGAGATTATGTGAACCAACGAGGATATAATTATGTACGTATATATTATGTTGAACGACGTGGCATTCCGGGACATTAGGTATGAAATGTCCAATGTATAAATGTGTAATGCTTTATGCAATGCTTTACGTATATGACAAGAATGTGATGCTCTTATGTTATGATATGGATATGATTGTGAAGCTTTGTACATATGATACATATGAATGATGATGATCAAAGGAAAACAAGGCATAACGAGGTAAATGTTTACACGATCATGTCATGAAGCATATGTATGTGACATTGTCTATCACGCGTTTACCGCATATGAAAGTTTAGTTAACCCAATGGGGGATCGAAGCCCCGTATATGATGATATGGCCTTATGTGGCGGCCTAACGGGTGAGTTAAGTCCTTGGGCGACTCGAATATGGGATCTAAGCCCCAGATGTAATGAAAGGCTGGGCCAAAGAATATGATTCGCAACAGGGCCCAAAGAAAATGAGAATGTGGCGCATTCCATGCATTGCATTGCATCTATTTTCCAGTGAATCTTTATGACTCATTATGTGTTCATTTATATTTTTTAAGGTACAGAGCATGATGTGTGCGTAGGAAATGGCGAAGAGTCCTTCCAGATGATGTGACGTTGATGTGTGTTTAGGAAAAGGAATCCAACGACCCTGCGGTCTGTGTTGATATAAGCCGAAACCCTTAGAGTTATTTCAATATGTAAGAAAGTTTCAAAGAAAGTTACGAAACTCAGGGTTTCGTGTATGTTATGTATGAGTAACATTGCCCTAGTTCCCAAGTATTATGTTATGTAAGACGTGCATGAGGCCATAATGTTTATTTTGATGTTCATATTACGTATGAAATGGCGTCAAGATGATGTATATGTATGTGAAACTAGAAGGGGCGTTACACAAAGTAAGCTAATTTTTAAAAATTAATTACAAAAAACGTAACAAAAAATAGGGCATAATTTTTATTTTAAACAAAGTTGAAGATCTTTTCATGCAATTAAAATAGTGCACATAACATATTTTAAGCGTGAATATAACTAGTGTATTATCCATGCATTGCATGAGCATTATTCACCAACGAAATAAATAGTAAGAAATATTGAAACGTTATCTTGATTTCACGTCAATTAATTTTATTTATTTATTCATTTACAAAGCAATTAATGAAACTTGATTCAGGAGTATTAATTTTTGAAAATTTCTTGCGTCAAGACTAATAAAATTGATATTGCAAGGTAATTAAGAAGATGTAGGCAAAATGTATTCAATAATTTGTATTAAAAATAAGTTGACAAACCATTGAAATTTATTTCTAATTAAAATTTTTTTAATATCTCTATTCAGTGCAATTGTAATAGGGGTATCACTGCAATCACTAATTAGTGGATTCTCAATTATAAGTATTGTGTCCAGTAAATATAAAGTAGTATGATAGTAGAGCAATCATATCATAGTGAACTTGAATAAGCAAAAATCTATAGATAAGTATGAAGTTAAAATCGTTATTATTTTTATACATAACTTTCTTATTAATGATCAAATTATTCATATATCATTTGCTAACAACGACACATAGAGTAGTTCAAAGATTTTCAATTTCTAAATTTTAAGTTCATAAATTTATTTAAAAATTAAATATCTAGAAAAAAACACCATGATTGTATCCCACCAGATATTTAAAAAAAAAGGCTGATGTTACTTTAAACAAGTAATTTTTTTTCCATATCGTGACATAACTAACTCTACGTATACAATTATTAGGTCAAATTATGACAAAAGATTATTTTAATGAATGTAAAATTAAATCGTCATAAATTAAGAATATACAAACATTTAATTAAATAAGAACCAATACTAAGACTAAAATACTGTCCATCAAATAAAAAAATTACGTATGACATTTTTAAGTAAAATATTTTTCTAATATTTTATTCTTTTTAATGAAAAAGATACTTAGTGGGCATTTTTTTTTGTTTTTTTTCTGTTTTTATTTTTGAAAATATTTTGGCTTTTTCTATTTTTAGTTGTTGTTTTGAGAAAATTGAAAGCGCGTTTGGTATATCATTTTGAAAAATTATTTTTGAAAAGAGAAAACAGAAAATTTTTTTTGTTTATACATTTAGAAAAATGATAAATTAATGCAATAAAGTTCACAAAAAATCCCAAACTTTTCAAATTGTTGAAAATGGTCCTCATCTTCAACCTCAACACCCACCCCACCACACCCATCCGCTTCTTTCCTTTCAACAAGTCGTCGGCGAGTTATGGTGCTACGAACCACCAATAAGTGGTTGCGAACTACCTGCTGGTGGTCCAACCACATGTTTATGGTAGTCCAACCACCAGATCTAGTAGCCCTAGGGATGTCAAACAAGCTCAGCGAGCCGGCTCAGCTTGTGTATATTGGTGTTCGAGCTCGTAAGCTTTTTCGGCTCATGAGATTTTTTGACATGTCTAAGTGATCCAGATCTGGTGGGTCAGATCTTGCGGTGGTTTGACAGCCAAAGATGGTAGTCTGACTTTTTCCGGGGTTGGTTGGTGGTGGCCGGTGGTGGTTTGGACCAAAGTGTTCAAAAAGTGAAAAGTGAGACTTAAATATAATAAATTTAAAGTTTAAAATCCGAAAATACGTTTTTCTTATTTTCAACATTTAACATAGGAAATGCCGAAAACCGTCAAAAGACATTTTCTAATTTTCTTTATAAATCTTGAAAACATTTTCCAAAATAAATTTTCGAAGACATTGAATAGAATGCGTTTTTTGTATTTTCAAAAATAGAAAATAGAAATTAACCCGAAAACGGCAAACATAACACAACATCATATACCACTAATAAAAAAAAATAATCCAATTTAATCTCTATAATGAAAACAAATTTAAGTCATTGTTAGAAAATAAGAAAATGTGCTCACAAATGTATATAATATATGATTTTTTAGAAAAATTCTCAGTATATTAATTTAATTTTAATTAAGCAAAAAAATTTTAAAAGAAGGAAGTTTGTAATTCCCCAACAAAATGTATCAATAATTAATTTATTATATCATAATTTAACTATGAATATAAAATATTTTTTAAAAGAATTTTTACAAACTATAGTTTTGATGTTGTCATAAAATATTATCTAATATAATTCTATATAAAAGTTGAAGTGTCACCTAGTCAAAATGTTTAGGTGGCAGTGCCACATTTAGCATTATTTTTTAAATATTAATTATTTTTCTTATTTAATTTGTTTTCCTTATTTTGTGTTTTTTCATTTTGCTTGTTATATGTATTCTAACTTTTGAATTAATTTATACAATTTTCTTAATTCTTTTATATTTGGTATTGCATACATTAATGAAAATACGATAAGTGATCAAAATTAAAACTTATAATACCTATTAAATTAATTCTTCAAATGAGAATTAATATTTTCTATATATATTGTAATTTTTTATATTAAATCAGATCAGAACTGAAACATTGGTACTCTTAATTTTGATGTTGTTTGCTTTGAAACATTGTAATCGATTTTGGAAAATAAAAATAATGCTACCATTATGGTTAATCAAGGATAATATTGAAATATATGCAGAAACTTCCAGATTAACGTATCATACAAAAAAATTATTAAAAAAATGAAAATAATGCTACAATTATGGTAAATCATTTATGCCAATTTTCAATGTAATACCCATAATGATTTAAGCTTATAAATACCATGCAATTGTCCAAGCATTGCATATCTATCATATGCATTTTACATCACAAACATTATTGAAAAACTCGAAACTCAATCCAAAAATGACTCCCTGGCTAAGCTATTTGAGTGAGGTTCATAATAGAAAATCGGAGTGGGGTATCAGGGTTTGTGTTGCTAGAAAGTGGAAAATTTGATGACAGTGATGGTAAAAAGGTCACTACAATGGAGTTCGTGTTTGTTGATGAAAAAGTAAGTTGAACATTCATATTATTTTATTGCTCTATAATAATTCTTACCCAAAACTTATAACAAACATTCTCGCATTTTTTTAGGGCACAAGAATTCAAGCAACAATTCCACATACACTGATAGACAAATTTAAGCATCTCATAACAGAGAACGAATTCTATCGCATGATGCACTTTAACGTGTTGCGTAACAACATTCCTTATCCAGCAGCAAAAAATCAATGGAGATCGAAATTTATGACATCAACATTAGTTTATGAGGAGCCAAAAATTAAATTTCTACTGAGTGTGTTCAACTTCAAACCTATTGGAGAAATCTTGAAAGATCCAGCTATTGATTCAAAAGAGTTGTTTGGTAAGCTATTTTATATTACAAGTTACATTTAATCACTTGTAAAACAGCACCCATTTTATGACATTTGGCTTTGTTTTCAGATATCATTGGCAAAATGGTGGACAAAGACGACTCCAGGCTGAAGAAACATAACTCAATCGACATTGTTATTCAAGATTTGGAGTATTTCACTTCATATTTCTATTGTTCAATTCTAATTGACTTAGTATTTCATATTTTTCTAAAATTTGTTCAAACATACTAGGAAAAACTGCATCAAAGCAACATTGTGGGATAACTATGCAGACACTGTTGCTAATTACTTTTCTCAGGCAAACATAAATACTGCTATCATCATTCAGATATGCAGAGCCAAAGTTTTCCGCCGTAATTATAATTTTGATTACTTTCACTAATTGAATCATATGTATGCATTTCAATTCTTGAAATGTTATAATTATGTCTTTTTCCCAAAAATTAATATGGTGTGATGGCATTGATGAACACTTACTCCACAAAGATCATCCTTAATGAAGACATTCCTGAAATACAAGATTTCAAGAGCAGGTAGTGTTGATTTTTATAAAAATCTTATCAACATTTAAATATTATAATTGTATGTATATATGATATAAAATATACTAATCATAATACAAACTTTATATTTATGCATAGAATGGAGGAAGACAATGAAAGTTTTTCATTTAACAACAGTCAACTATCATCTTCTATGAATGCTTCGGTAGTAGATGAGATAAAGAGTGGTAATCTAAATGTTAAGAAGCTAAAAGTTATACTGGCACAACATGAGGTATTTTGTTGAATAAAATTTAAAAATCCAAAAATGATAATCTTCAATTGTTTACTAAAGACAAGCTAATTTTATTTCTTTTGTGTTTTGAGTACAGATAGGCGAATTTTGGATTGTTGGAACGATTGTTGATGTTTTACCCCAAGGCAATTGGTATTATGATGCCTGCCCCAAGTGTTCAAAGAAAACTACAAAGACAAAGGACGGTTTGAAATGTGGAGAGTGTGATGTTATCCTCACTCATGGAATCACCAAATACAGGTTAAGGATTGAGGTGGTTGATGGTATCGGGAGGATTGTTCTACTACTTTGGCATAGTGATTCCAAGATTTTGGTTGGGAGATCAGCTAGCGAGATTAAAGAAAAACTGGGGAAGGTAGTTATACATTAAAGGTTCTCATTTGAAGTATTTCAGTTGTCTTTTTAAACCATAATTATTGGCTTCGTAAATTTCTAACAATGAGGTGATGATGATTACCCTGTGCCTACAGAGATTGACAATATTGTCGGCACAAAATGCCTTTTTAAATTTCAAATAAAAATAGAACATATACAAGGTATGGATTATGTGTATCCGGTCAAGGGAGTGTCCAATGACGTCAATTTAGTTAAGAAGTACCGAGAGAGTGTGCAAGGGGTTTCAGAGGTAGTTTCATTCAAAACACTATTTTATTAATTTATTTAATATTAATATTAATATGTTAAAGTCAACTAAAACTTTCGGATTGCATTAGGAACTTGATATTCAGTTACTATCACTATTGACGACGAAAAGGGCAATGACAAGGATAAGGCCAAGGTGAGATTGCAAAAAAATGACACTTCATATTGGTATACAGGTTCTATTAACTTCATTACCTATGTCTTTCAAGAAATAGCTGAGTCAGAAGCCAGTTCACAATTCATTACTCCTCTAAACGAAAGGGAAAAACTCGAAGAAAGTGATACAAAAACAACAGAAACAAAGTTTTCTACCAACAAGAAGATGAAAGGTGTAAAGATCGAAACAGAAAGTGATACGGAGGAAATAGAAACAAAGTTTTCTCCCAACAAGAAGATGAAAGGCGTGAAGATTGAAACAGATTGAGAAAAAGCGAAGAACATACCCAGAAGATTATTGAACATTGAAGTATGTTTATATTCCAATTAAGTCTTTTTAATAAAAGTTCTACTTCTAATAATTCCGAATATAATTCGATCTTTGTAGTAAAAATGAACGTTGAAGTTCTTAATGTTAATGCTTTCTATCTAATATTTCTGCATCTATAGCATAGAGGAAATTACATACTATTTCTACACAATAGTAACTAACAACTAATTCACCATTTGGATAAAGCCTAAACTAAAGCACCATAATCCCCACCAATCAATGGCACCCTCGCATAGGCTATCAACCGAGTGCAGGTTAAAGGAAACATAAAATAATCTAATGGCACCTTTTTGAAAATGATCTCAAGACATCAACTTATGAAATACTAAATTTCTACCAACATATGAAAAGATTTTCATTTTTTTTAACAAACGTATTAACTCATGCCAACATATTAACTTATGCAATAATAGATGAAAATGTTCAAACATATTGACTCATGCAATATACGAAAAATAATCTATCATGTCAATTAACTTCTAACATGTCAACTGATGTAACTAATGCAGTTTTAACATATTCAATATCGATCAAACAATCATTCCATATATTGAGAATTTATCATTCAAGCCAAAATAACATTTAGACATAATTATTTGCAATATATAGAGCATAAAGGTGATATTAATTTGCAATATAGGGAATAATAATAATAAAAACAATAATAGCAAAATAAAGGCGGAACACAATATCACATTATTCAAAGATACTCATGAGATAACATTCTGCTATTAATTTGCTGATTATTGCATAAGTTATGCGATTCTATAATTATCCAACAACAATCAAGACATAACAATAATTTATTCAATCACGTCGCAATAATTACCCCTATATTTATGTAGACATGTTCCACATACAACTAATGACATTAAAAAAAAAACTAACAGCAATATGCACAACTAATGGAATAAAAAAACAAAAAGGAATATTGTTGATTCTCGAAGATAATATCAAGGCTGAATCTAATTTAGTTAACCAAAGCATATTCAGTGCATACCATGTCCTACTCTTTATGTTAAGTTATTTGTGAATGGAAATGTTGATATTCTGCAACGAAAATGGAATTATAGAGCACAAACAACTTTATTTTATAACTTTGACTGTGTAAAATGAAAGGAAGTATCTCATCTAATTGTAAGTTGCAAACCTAGAATCTAAAAATACTTTGATAGAATTGCAATCAGCAACTATCATCACACAAATGGCAAGAGGAAATTTTAGGCAACGTAGGACTCCTTTTAGTGATATAACAAACATCGACACATCTATGATAGTGAATCAAGGGAATCAGAGCAGACAACATCAAATAGTGGATAACATCGAGTATTAAATTCTTAAATTTATATTGAATGATTAATTAATTAGAAAAAAATAGAAAACGATAACTTACATGTCACATTTCATCATTTAGCATGCCACTTAAAAAATAATAATTAAAATTATCATATAATCATCTCTTTGTTTTTTTTCAAAAATTATAAGTATCAAAAATCAAAAATTTTAATTTTTTTATATTAGTATTGCATGCATTAATGAAAGTATGATAATAGGTCAAAATTACATCTTACAATACAATCTAAAAAAATGCGGTTTTATATAAATTAAAAAATGAATTTAGAAATAAATGTTAATTGTTTATTCCCTTTTAATTTGATTCTATATAAAACACGCTTACATATATGATTTACTGATTGATGCCCCCTGTTACTAAACAAAAAATGAAAACTCGAATTGCGAAACACGTTTGTTTAAAAATATGAAATTTTTGACTTGAATTGAAAAGGAAAACTCTAATTCAATATAACAAATAGACTATGAGGGTGTTAGTGGATAAATTTTAATGTATTTTTATGAGTATGAAGAGAAATAATAAGTAAAGTTGGATGGCGAAGATTTAATGAGTGGAGAGATATATGGATGTAATTTGTTTGACCAAATTCGAATTTTAAAAAAAATGAATTAAAATGAATTAAAATTCATCCGCTAACAGAGGCTATTTTTTGCTGATTGATGCTGTTTGATATTTAATTTTATTAATTTTGACTAATAGTGGTAGAAATGAAAAAGGAAAACTTGAATTGGATGTGGCGGGACTTCAATTCAATTCAATATTCAATATCAATATATCATAATAACAAAAGTCAAGGACAATATATCCCCTTCGAATGTCAGTCTTCTGTTTTTTTTTTTAAAAAAAAGGTATTTACCCATAGACAGTTGTACGTTATGGTATCCAGAGTTACAAGTCGTGTAAGTTTGAAGGTTCTTATATATAATAGAGATGAAAAGCCAATGAAATCAATGATGAATGTTATTTAGAGAGAAATATTTCAAAATTTGTAATCTTTTATTTACTTCAATTCTTTTTTTTAGGGTACAAATTATATCAAATCCATATTGAAACGCAACAATATAATCTCGATTGAAACCCTACTGAAAAGAGATCTATACCCATCTTGCTAAAGGAAGAACTATAGCCACACTAATATTACAACCCCAACTATAACTAAAACTGTTACTAAGACCGTCATATGGGCGGTGACTAAAGCCACGCAACGTAACACCTGATTGGTAGGATTCGAACCTCAGACCTCAAGGTCTCATGACACCTCTAAGTCTCAGGGAACCTATAGATCTCACCACCCTAGCCTTTGTCCTCCTAGCTAGTTAGATAAGCCTCATTGGCAATTTAATTCATTTCTTAATAAATTTTCATTGTCTAATTTTTAGCTTTAATTTTATTTTAAATAGATTATAATATCCCCGTACATCATATGGGTATAGCACTAGTAATTTTTTATTCCTGAATAAAATGTGTATTCGACTTCATTTAAGTACCAAATTAAAATAATAAATACTTTTGATATAATTTTTTATTGTTTAAATATTTTGAAATTATAAAATTATATATATATATATATATATATCTCTCTGTGTGTGTGTAAAAAAAATAAATATGATTATGAAATTTAATATTTATACATAAATAACCCAATTCGAAAAAATTAAGATTCTATTTTAATTGAATATAGTTGTAATAAATAAAAATCAAAAATTAAGAGACTACTTTTTATTTCAAAAAGAAATCTTTAAAACCACATTTGTAGCTTATTTGATTCACTACCTTTATTGTAAATTGCAATCTCCAACCTCAAATGATTTATAACATTTGAAATTGTAACTGTCCACAGTTAAAATTGATTCACTATCCTTATTGCGAGTGTAATTGCTTAGGATTCGTTTATAGCCATTGCATAGGACACAAATATTAAATTTTCCATCTTTATAATTGAATTTCTTATAATCTCATGAAAGAACAACGTGAAATAATAAACAATATGAAATATAATAGATCCCAAATTATTTAATAGATCATGAAACACAAAATAAAATATTATAAATATTATAAATATTTGGCGTAAACATTATTTTGTCCATTTAAAAAAAATAGAATTCGAAAATTCAAATTAGACACTGTGTTATAATAACTACAGTTACTATAATCACTAGTATCACGCCCGTGCGATGCACGGGAATAATTAAATTTATATATGACAAATAATTGATATAAAATTATAAATATAAATGTTGAATTACATAACTGATGTAATTTATGTATAAGAGATTGCATAATTGTAAATAATTATTGAAATTTATAATATTCTATATTATAGCCAATGTAAAAAATATGGACTAAATTCATAATTGTGAATTATAAAAATTCACATGCATCACATAATTAAGAAATTTATCAAAACGTGTAACTTTAATTCTAATTACCGTGCATAGCATTACACGATAATGCTCGTGGAGATTAATTAATTGCAAACGAACAATTAGGAATGAATATATAAAAATTCTTTGATTATCAAAACGTGTCTTTCTCATTGTTACATATCAAATCTATATTGAACGCCTATTTTCTTTCTGAAATGAACATTACACACTCTATATTTTATGATTTTATGCCTTCTTCTAGTGATTCGTTGTAATTGCTACTTAATTTTAGCTCTATTATATAAAAAGTATTATGCTTAATTTTATATAACTTAAATTTGTAGTAATACCGATAATTTTCCGTATCTATATAATTCATTTGATTTCTTTCCATTTACGTAAATTGCATGTTAATTTTATAATGAAAAACTTTTTATTTTTAATTTTATATATACTTAAAAAAGGCAAAACGCATGCAATGAAAAATCCAGTTAGTGACCATATAACATCAGTTGCATTAAAAATGAAAAACGTCAATTAATTTTTTTAATTACAAACCGTGTGTCATGTTGGCACTGCTAATAGGGCGTCCGCCAAATGTGACACTTCAATTATAATAATATAAAGATTAATAAATTACTATTTTACTTAAAAATAAATAAATTATTCAACATAAATCCGATTATAATTTTAACCTCCCACTATATGATTTTAAAAAAGAAAAAAGTAAAAAAAAATACCCACTATTTTTTAATAGACCAATTCACGTAACCAATCAAAGCTATCAAAACCTACAATTTTATCACGATAAAATTAAATAAAAAATAAAAAAATATTTATCATTCAATATTCTGAATTAGAACTTTAAAAAATAAAGTTATATTTAAAGTCTTTCCAAAACAAATTTTTTATCCTTAAATGTTTATTTTAAATATTGATTTATTTTCAATTATATTTTTAATTACTACTAATTAATATTGGTTTATTTCTAAAACTAATTTTATAATTTTCTTTGAATATTTAATGCACACCACGTGGGCATCTTTACCTACATGGCACTTCACAAATAATAATAATAATAATAATAATAATAATAATAATAATAATAATAAAGATTATAGCACAAATTATAATAATAAATATTACAAATAAATTTTAGCACAAATTTCAGCAATAATTTTTACAAAAAATCAAAATCAAAATTTTAGTCATGTTAATTATCACTAGTATTTTCTCCCGTGCGTTGCACGGGGAGATTTGTAAGAGTTCGAATTCTAGAAGATGAAGGGAAGATTGAGTTGCAGATTTGTGATTATCCGAAGCGTGATTTTACAATTAAATTTTATTTTTTTAATTCAGAAAATAAAACTTTTCGCGGAAAAATGACCTCATATTATATGGGAGATATATAAGAGTTCGAATTCTAAAAGAGGAAGGAAAGATTGAGTTGCAAATTTGTGATTATCCTTTTACAATTAAATTTTCTTTTTTTAATTCATAAAAATAAAACTTTTGGCGGGAAAATGATCTCATTTTATTAATATATAGATTGTATATGAACCAAACATTGTTTATAATTACTGTTGTTTAGAAAATAGAACCAACTTGACTGGTTCAATGGAAAAAATAGTGAATATGCCAAAAAAATAAGTCCAAATATAACTAATCTTTGAAGAGCTAGCTCTAAAGCGATCAAAAACCAATTAAACCCGGCCAAAACCATAGAAAATGGGTTAGAAAATCGATTTAAACCAGCACAATAAAATAAAAATGAAATTTTTCTAAAAATATTTTTTGATATGTGCATATATATGGGCCCAAATGATGAGGCCCAAAACATTGCTCCTTAAAATGTTAGGGAACCCAACCTTCGCATTTTATAGATAAAAAATTCCCTCTTTCTTGAATCAAGTTTCGATATGTGACTCTTTCCCACTTAATTCCCAGTTAAAAAAGAAAAACAAATGAAAAAAAATCAATTAATGTGCTGGCCACGTGCACACTGCTTTTCAACCAGTATTGCAACCAAGAAGATTGATAAGTGCAGTTTATGCACTTATTTAGGCCTCTTAAACTGTGTGTTTTTCTTATTTTTAATTAATTTCGCATCTAATTTAGCGATATTTGTTTCTATTTTAGGGAAAATCGGGAATTGAAGAAAATATTATAACTTTGGACAAAAAGGGACACAAATCAAAGTTGGAAGGACTCAATTGGAAGAAATAAAAGTTGGGGGAGGTGAAGAAAAATCAAATGGGAGCCAAATTGAAGAAATCAAAAGTTTGTGAACTTAATTGATCAAATTTAGAAGTCGAGGACTTGCCCTGCAATTAAACTGTGAGGACCAAAATGGAATTGGGCAAAAGTTGCATCTGGTAAACCATGCGGTCGCATTCGCGACCGCATGCCTTTGGAAATTTATAACCATGCGATCGCACGCGCGATAGCATGGTTATATCGGGGAGATTCGCAGAAACTTTCCGAAACTGATTTGGAGAGCAAAAATTGAGAGGCCACGAAATTGAGAGCAAAAATTAAGGGAATTCTTGGAGAATTGAGGTGGAAGTTCATCATTGAAGATCCAAATCAACTCCTCAAGTTCTACCGGGTTATGGCTTCCTTTTATTGTTTTTATTCTTACTTTTATAACATGTTAGGCTAGATTTTCAGTAGCATTAAAGCTAGATGAAGCTTGTCGATTGGTTGTTGTTCTTGGATTATTAAATTGATGTTAAGACGTGGATTTGCCATTGAGTTTTTAATATTGATTTATTCATTCATAATTGCTTGATCACCAGTTATTGAATATTTGTGATTTGTCTTGTGAATCGAGAGATCCTTGACAAGTTAGACCAATATATTAGAAACCATAAGGTCCGATTGGGGACGAGAGTACCCCGGTGCTTTATGTTTCATTCCCATGTTTTCTTAATGCTTTTTAATTCATTTGTGTGTTGATAATCACCATAGAGATATAGGTGGATTGTATGCATGAATAGGTTGAGCTCTACTCGAGAGAGATTGCTCGATAAAATTGGAAAACGGTATTCAAAAGTAAATTGCGTTGTCAATTTGATAATCCGGGCAATAATTAGAAGAGAAGTGGATTCGAAGCCTTGATGTTCGTCTTTTCTCATTATATTTATAAAACCAACTTTCGCCATCTTGTTTAATTCAATTTAATTTTCTAATTCTCGCTTTTTATAATTTTAACTTATTTTAATTGTTAGTTTAATTTTAGTACAAAAACCTTATCTTTAATTAGTTTCGGTTAAGGCTAGTTTAATTAAACGTGAAATACACAGTCCTCGTGGGTACGATACCCGGACTCTAAAAAGTCCACTTTATTACTTGTTGACGACCCGTGCACTTGCGGTGTGGATTCATAAGCAACAAAGATCGAAAGCCTTCTTGGTTTCAAATTCTTGCAAAGTTGCAATAAATGTAGAAGTGTAGGCATTATTTTAAAAAATGAAAAATGAATAAAGGTAGATTTTTTACGGGAAAAATGGCAAGCGATTTCTGTTTTAATATGTTTAATAAATTAAATTATGTTTTTTGTAATCACATCACAAACTCTTGCCGATAAGAGTCTCTAGGAGATATTCATCTGTGTCTTTATTATATCTAGCATAATTTTAAATTTTATTTCTCATTGACAATAATGAATTCTAACAACATACGAATTCTCAAAAGAAAAAATAAAATCTCCTTCACAATAAAAAATAGAATCTTCCCAATAAAAATCTTTAGGGGATATTCATGTGCATTTTTATAATCTCTTGCATAGTTTTAAATTTTAATTTTCATTGATAATAATGAATTCTAGCAAAATAAGTATTATAAAAGAAAAAAATAAAATAACGTCAACAATGAAAAGTAAAATTTCAAATTTGAAAAAATAATCATCAAACCACTAGTAGTACTTAAACCCAATACGACTCCCATTCTCTCAGTTTTTTTACAACACTCAGTGAAAAATCCTCTCCTCCTGTCTTATTCTTGGCTCAAGCAAGATCAACAACCCAATGGATTTTCGTCAGCAATTCATATCTTCTTCAAGATTAATCCAACTCTTCAACACCAAAATCAAGCAAGGTGGGTGATATAGCAAGGTTGTATTCCACACTGGGGTGGGTGATGTCTCAAACTCGGATCAACTGCGGTAAGGAATGCCTCTACCACTAGGCCAAACCCCTTGGACAACTTATAATTTAGTTATTATCATTAAATTAATCAACTTGTGAGGTGAATTTCAAGATAAAAAGTTGCATGGTGGAGTAGAACCTATGACCCTTGGGGTTTGCATGGCTAGGATTTGGTTAAAATTATTTGGGGTTGTTTGATTGGGGATAAAAGTTATTAGCGCAGTATTCCGTGTAAAATGTGTGGTTAATATTGTATTGAAAAGTGTGTATGTGGTTGAAAAGAGGAGAGAGAAAAATGTGGGATAAAATTTATCCTGGATAGAATAAGGCCTTGATATGTTAGTCAAAATATGATAAATTATGAGATTGTTATCATGATAGGGAACCTGCTTTAAAATTTTTTATCATTTTTTACCACATTTTTATCCATTCTTTTTTTACCTTAAATCAGTCACATCCACATATCATATCACATCTACAAATCTCCACCATTGAACTCCACTCATTCTTTCTCCTCTTTTACATTAAAAACATTTGAAAATCATAAAAAAATAAACCCCTATCACCCTATGTAGTGTTAATTTCATGTTGTGAACTTGAGGTGGAAATTTTAGCGCGAAACCGTGACCCTATATTCTTGCATGACTCGAATTATTGTGGAATTAGGTTGTGAAAACTTGATAAGTTACTCTCTACATGATTAATTGTACTAAAAAAATTTTTACGAAAAAATAAAATAAAAATCTCTACTTGATTAATTACAATGTTGTGAAGTTAATTTTGTGTTTTGGACACTAATTTATATTAGTATAAATTTGGGGAAATTTAAGAATTAATGCTTTTAGCTATTGGAATGAAGGAATGTCACTTAACACATTCTCTATGCATTTGAAGGTTAATTAGACTCCGTTGATGAAGATTTAGTTAAAATTCCAAGTTGTGAATTGGATTAAGTGAGGTTGAAGCTCAAAGGTATTACACAAAATCAGAGGATAAAACTTCTCTTCGTCTTTTAAGAGTTTATCATAGTTCAAATTCTAATTGGAATTGGAATCCCTTTTGAATAATTGGAATGTGAAAAATAGATGATCAATACTCAATTCCACTAGTTAAATTGCTTAAAGGACACAAATGCGGAACATAGAGTGATCTAGGGCATTTGATTGAATTAACGTGATATATCTGTACTGTACTACTATTAAGGCCAATTATATTGCCACTACATATTTTAATTGGCACACCACATTCCAATTATTTTAAGGGAAAAAGCACAATAAATACAGGTCAAATTGGGTCTTTGCCCACTAACTACAAATCATCTTTTTTTTGCCCATTAACTATAATATTTGGCAAAACTACCAGATAGGTATTTTTTATTTGGCCAGAATACCACTTAGGTATTAAGAGTAACTCCAGCGACACTTAGGTCCTTTTTCTAATTTATTTGCACACATGGGTCCTCCGGCGGTGAGATTATGAATAAAATATTAATTTTTTGAGTTTTTAATTGTTTTTACCTTTTTGTGGTATAAATCCATTATTATTATTATTATTATTATTATTATTATTATTATTATTATTATTAGAAAAAATGGCGAAAATAATCTAAAAAATATGAAAACTTTTCGAAAAATTTTTCAGCATTACAAATAAACGCACATTTTGATTTTAACCGACAATTGTTAATAAATACAATTATTGTACCTAAATTTTATTTCTTTAGTTTCAAATTTTAATAAATTGTACAATTCAAATTTTTATTTTTTCTATAAATGTTTATTTCATCCGTAATTAATTTTATTGAATTAATTTGATATGGATTAAACAATTTTTATCAAAAATTTTCAATACAATAGTATTTGCTGGCATTAATATCGTAACTTTTGAAGATTTTCTTTAACGTTAGAGACACACATATTTTAATTTTAAGCAACAGCTAATAAATGCATTTTTTACAGTTAACTAAAATTTTATGAGGAATATTTCACTGCAAAAAACATACCGAATATACAAAGAATTAATCAAATCAAATAAAAAATTAAAAAAAAAAGACAAACCAACCCCACCGCGAGCAAATACTATTGCATTGAAAATTTTTGATAAAAATTATTTAATCCATATCAAATCAAATTAATTCAATAAAATTAATTAGGTACAATAATTATATTTATTAACAATTGTCTGTTAAAATCAAAATGTGCATGTATTTGTAATGCTGAAAATTTTTTCGAAAAGTTTTCATATTTTTTAGATTATTTTCGCCATTTTTTCTAATAATAATAATAATAATAATAATAATAATAATAATAATAATGGATTTATACCACAAAAAGGTAAAAACAATTAAAAATTCAAAAAATTAATATTTTATTTATAATCTCACCGCCGGAGGACCCATGTGCGCAAATAAATTAAAAAAAGGACTTAAGTGTCGCCGGAGTTACTCTTAATACCTAAGTGGCATTCTGGCCAAATAAAAAATACCTATCTGGTAGTTTTTCCTATAATATTTTATAAACTTTTTACCACTTATTTAATTACACATTTTTATGACACTTTTGCCCTTCCAATAACTATACTTATGGGGAAAACTTATCAACTAAATCATGCACATCTCTTTTTCGAGCATTAAGACCCCGTTAGCATACTTGTAAAAATGAGTTTTAATGCATTTTTTTCAAATTTCAAATTTGGTCAAACAAATCACATCCATATATCTCTCAACTCATTAAATCTCCACCATCCAACTCCACTCATTCTCTCTCTTCCTACTCATAAAAATACATTAAAACTCATCCGCTAACACCCTCTTAACTCATCTTTTACACAATAAGACTAAAATAGAATCAAAATCACAAATTTACAACAACGCCACTCTAATAAAATAAACATTCAAATTTACAATAATAGCACTCTAATAAATTAATATAATAAACATCCAAATTTACAACAATACCACTCTAATAAAATAAACATCCAAATTTACAATAATGTCACTCTAATAAAATAAACATTCAAATTTACAACAATACCACTCTAATAAAATAAACATTCAAATTTACAATAATACCACTCTAACAAAATAAACACATTTTCTCTCTTCAAATTACCATCACAAGTAATCTTGGTGGTGATGGTTGGATAGTGAAATGATTGTGGTGATAGTGGAGAGGTGGTGGAATGGTTGTGGTGGTTTGGTGGTGGGGGGTGGAATGGTGGCAGTGGTTTGGTGGTGGTGGTGGAGCGGGGGGTAGTGGCGGTGACGGTTTAGTGATTGTTGTGGTGGTGGTGGTTGAATGGTAGAATAATGGCGGTGGTAGTCTTGGTGGTGGAATAGGGTGGTAATGGTGGTGGTGATGGGGGTGGCGATGGTGATTTGCTAGTGGTGGCGGAGGGGGCGGTAATTGTGGTGGTGGGGATAGAGGCGGTGGTGGTGGTGGCGGTGGCGGCTTGGTGGTGGAATAGTGGTGGTGGTGGGGGATGGGTGGTAGCATGGCGGCGGCTTGGTGGTGGTGGTTGGATGGTGGAATCGTGGTAATGGTGGCGGCGGCGGCGGGGGCGGTGGTGGTTGTTGAATGGTGGAATTATGGTGGTGGTAGTCTTGGTGGTTGTGTTCATGGAATGGTAGTAGCGGTTGTTTGATCTTGGTGGTGGAACAATAGGGATGGTGGTTTGGTGGTGGTAGCGGAGGGGGTGGTGGTGATGGGGTAAGGTTGGGGGTGGTGGTTGCGATTTGGTGGTGGCGGCAGTGGTGGTGGTTTTGGAATGATGGTGGTCAAAAGTTAAGGACCAAAGTATGAGCTTTGAAAGTTGGAAGACCTTTTGTGCAATTTAAAGATAGAGGACCTCTTGTGCAATTTGAAAGTGTGTTTATTTTATTTTTTAGGAATTTTATTTATCGCGGTGGCATGTGTTGTAAAATATGAGTTAATGGTAAAAAAATAAGATTGTTTGATTTAGTGGTCAATTTTCTCTTACAAGCGTAGTTATTTAGCATTCCTCCAAAAATGAAAAGCTTATGGAATTGGTTTGAAAAGCTTGTAAAAGAATCTTTTGAGATAAACTCATCCCTTCTCAAATAAAATAACTTTTTCACCCGTGCGTTGAACGGGAAACTAATTTTCCAACAAATAGCTATTTAGGTAAATATTAATAGTATGATATTGGCACCACTAAAATAATTTGAATATCGATCAAAGCATTAAACTTAATTAATATAAAATAATAAAAGAATTTTATAAAAATTTTGACAGTGTTTTCCCTATAATGCATAAGGAATAATTTATGATAGAGATTGTGATCATATAAATTCTAAATAAAATAATATTAAATTAAATATTATAGCTATCAAAATAATAACACTCAAAAACTTTACTATCATTCGTAGAGCTTAAAGTTTTTTATTTAAAATTATTTTACATTCTATTATATTCAATTACAACGGGAGATATAATTATACACTCATGTGATGTATCGTATTAACAATAACTATGTAAATAATAATTTTTAAAATTTTATTGTGAAATATTATCAATATACAGATAGATATATTATAGAGTGAAAATAGAGTGGGGACTTGTTAGCCAGACCTAATCTCTCCCGCTAAGAAACACTTATCCTTGTCCACGCGACAGCCTCATTTAATCGAAGTAGAACGAAGATCATATAAGAATTGCTATAGGATGGGAACTCCCTATTCCCCATCCTCGTTAGAAAATTCTCATCCACGTTGACACCAATCGTGATCGTATATGCGGAAACTTTTATGCATATTTTTTTGCATGTATCAGTGATATCTAATTTTTTCAATTCACGTATTCTAAATATACTAAACATGTATATTAATATATTCGGTATAAACCCATCAATTTAACATATTCAGGTAGTATATTAACATATTTTTTAAACTCACCAATTTAAATAAACTGCATAATTAATCAACTTTAAAACTTATATAAATCTAAACTGATAAAAATTGGTATAAAATAAATAATTTCAAATTATTTGTTATAAAATCTTAGGTCTATACATAAATAGCACATTTTTCAAAAGAAAGAACACCTTAAGATCATAGGAATTGTAAAAAGTAAAAAACAAAGTCAACTATGCTTAACTATGGTAAATTTATATAAACACCATATTTGTAATTTGATTGGTTTCCCATCTTTATTGTCAATCATTATTATAAATATGATGTGATTTGTAACATTTAAAATTGTAATATATAACTATACACTATCGAAAATTAATTTTTCAAAAAATAACAACATGAGAAAACAATTTGTTTAACTCTAATATCACTAATTATTAATCAAATTGCAATTAAAAGGAACAATATTATATATATATATATATATATATATATATATGTTTTCCCTCTAAAACATCCCTCCAACCCAACCCTATTATATTCCTTAATTAAACACTAACCAAGTTTTAATCACAGCCCATTAAGTGAACAACACACGTGGCCCAGTAAGTGTTAATATACACGCGGTCAACAATTTGACCAGATCCTCAGACCCGGCCCAGAATCATGTCAGTCTCCTTTCCCTCTATTAGTGAGCCAATCTCATATTTCCAGCATCGTTTCACCCATCTTTCCTCTGCAAGGGCTCGAATTCTTGGTTCCAATTTCCTTAATATATGCGATACAAGCTTAATTATGGAAAACCTATATATTACCTCGTGCCTTATATATTCTTAGTATTTGTTTTGCATAGATTCAGAAATTTAATATTATACATTATATCTGGTTTTTTTTAATGGTTTTTTTTTAACTGGGTAGAATCAAGACATCTGAGTTCTTAGTAGTTTATATTCTTCGGTATTCACGAGGTAATGCTACTACTTGTGATGATTATCTTAATTTTTGTTTTTGGGTTTTCATCCTTTTTGTATTTCCTGGTAATGCCCCTCCTTGTGTCATGTTTTCTTTTTTTTTTTTGGTTTTGAGTAGAATGTTAGAACACTTCTTTTTTTGAATTCGTGGATAGTATATTTATAAGTTAATACTGAAATTGCCATTGAATTCTTGGATAGTCTATATATAAATTATAATAATGCTTCGGTGGTGCCATTGAAGCCATGATTTTTATTCTATAATTGTGCAAATGCTTTTGCTTGTGTTCTTTTTTTTTTTTTTTTTTTTTTTGGTTTTGGTTTTAGGCAAAATGTTAGGACAACTTTGGTGGTGCCATTGAATCAATGATATTGACTCTGTAATTGTGCAATTTACACTGCCTTTGAATGGTTGGCTGATAACTTTGAATTGAACCTAGAGAAACAATACTAATAATCTATACAAATCAAAAGTTTTGACATCAAGATCAAGGCCATGTGTTGCTTGGTAGTATAATCTGCTCCTTGCATATTTGGTGTTGGCTTTGGGAAGATAGAATATTTGTTAAGCATATTGAAATGATTGATTCTGCTATTGGTTTATATGCTTTTTATTGTATTCGCTAAACTAAAGATTGTGTTTATATTCAGTTCCTTTTTTGTATTTGTTGTATAGAAGTGGTCAATGGCTCCTAAACCAACTTTGCTAAGTTCAGTGAATGGGGATATCCCTAAAGAAAAGGGATTTTTGTTCGTGTTCTCCGCCTTTGGATTGTTCCCGTCCAATACAACCAAAATCGTATTAGATATGTTGAGATGCTTCTTCATGATGGGGAGGGTTTTTTTTTTTTTTTTGCTCTTTTAATGTTTTTTTTGTAATGCTTATTTAGTCCTTTATTTATTTTCTTTGACTTTTTTTTTCAATTTGATTTTGTAGCGCAATCGTATCCAAGCAACAATCGAGGCTGATTTATGGGATCAGTTTAGGGGTCAGATTGAAGAGCATGGTTTATATGGCATAAAAAATTTCCGAGTTGAAGCGAATGATGTCCTTTTTAGGCCGGCTCCCCACCCTTTTAGGCTATATTTCAAGCAAGTGACCAGGGTGAAACCTTTCAGCCTTGATAAATTCCAAGACTTTCCTAGGGATATATATAAATTCAAGATAGTTGATGAAATATTCAGTACGCCAGATGAAAATAGTAATGATCTTCTTGGTAAGTGTTGAACTTTTATTTACTGGAGTTGTATTTTAAGTTTTTTTTCTTGATTTCTGTAACATTAATCCTATGTTATGCCTGTTAGATTTCATTGGTGCATTGGTGCCGACGGAGGAGTTAAGGGTGGTGGAGGCTACATCGAGGGCATCTAGACATCTGACATTTTTCTTGCTCGATTTAGGGTAAAAAAATATAGTAACTAAAACCAATTGTTTATGATGCTGCCAAATTTTCCTTTCTAGACTTATTTTCACAGTTTGTTCATTTTTGTAGAATTAGTGTTTTCACCCGCGCGTTGCACGGGGAAACTTATACCCAGTTGTATCAATTGGCCCTGATTTATGAAGATTTGATCAGCTCAATTTTTGGATTGGTGATGCGAATGGATATGAGACGTGTTAATTTTTGGATTTTTTGGATTTATTGAGGAATTAGGAAAGGAGTTGTGAAGATACCAAATTCCAACGGTAAGATTTGAGACGCATTCATTGGTGTTGATAAGGAAAGACGTGTGTGAACTGTTAGTGATAAAGATGAGAAGGAAAGACCCGTGTAAGAATTCTTTGATAAAAGATTTGGGGTTATCACAAAATATATCATTTAATCTTAAAAAATAAATATATAAGGAGATTTCTTTGATAAAAGATTTGGGCTTATCTCAAAATATACCATTTAATCTTAAACAATAAATATATAGGGATTGGGTAGGAAATGAAATTTTGTAATTAATTTTTTAATTCTAAAAATTGATAGTTTGAGCGGGAAAATGTACTCATTTTATTGGTGTTGATAAGGAAAGACGTGTGTGAACTGCTAGTGATAAAGATGAGAAGGAAAAATCGTGTAAGATTTCTTTGATAAAAGATTTGGGCTTATCTCAAAATATATCATTTAATCTTAAAAAATGAATATATATGGAGATTTCTTTGATAAAAGATTTGAGTTTATCTCAAAATATACCATTTAATCTTAAAAAATAAATATATAGGGATTGGGTAGGAAATGAAATTTTGTAATTAATTTTTTAATTCTAAAAATTGATAGTTTGAGCGGGAAAATGTGTTCATTTTATTAATATATAGATATAGATGAGATCAATATCTTGCACTTTGTGGGAATTCTACATGGACGAATTTATGACCAAAGTCCCTATAAATAGGGATGTGCCTGTTGTTGTTTTGATATAGCTATGTCGTCTTAAGAGGGGTAATCATCCTATTTTTATTATATATATATGTTATCCCCACTTCTCTTCCCATTGTCTTTTATATAGATCTAATGTTCATTATTTGTAGATGATTCAATTTCATTGAGTACATCATTCTATGTGACAGCGGTTATAGTTGATGAGCATTTGCCTGATATCGAGGATTTCCGTATTCAGTAAGTTCACTTTTGTTTGCAATTTATTTATTATTTCTTTAAATCTTATGGTGTGATTAATTTAGGTTTTTTTTTTTTTTGTAAATTTTAATAGTTTCATGGCTGCCTTCCGAGCTTCTTCCCAGAGTAGTGATCAGATTTCATGCTCATCAGGGAATGTTGGAAATTTTGGCCCTGTTGAGACAATAAAGAAGTTGAGAGATGTGAATGAGGTACTTACTTTATTGACATCGCCATTTTCATTGCTCCCTTTAATTTTTTTAGTTTTCTATTTCATTTCCCACTCATTCATTAAAGTATAATATGCTTTTGTAGGCACGTGGCTATTGGTTTTATGGCCAAATTACTCGTGTTATTTCACGAGATAACTGGTCCTATCCGAGTTGTCCTGAATTTAAGTGTGCGGAGAAAGTCAAGAGAGTTGGGGATGGGTATGGTTGTGACAAGTGTTCCAAGAAAGTTGAGCAGCCAATTTACAAATATTGTCTTAAGCTTGAAGTTCAAGATAGAGATGCCTTCACTACTGTGTTGCTGTGGGACAAACAGTGTCGGCGATTGATTGGCAAGAATGCAATGCAATTGCATAGTCAACTCGAAGATGGTATTCTCTATATTACTTTTAGTTGGTTAAGCTTTCATTTTTAATTAGTGGAAATATGTTATGCTATTTTTTTAATTTAAATTATAGAAAGTCGGTGGAGATGGAGATTTACCGAAAGAGATCAGTGACTTGGAGATGAAGAGCTATATGTACAAGATATCTGAATACCAAAACAACAGTGAAGGTGGAAAGACTTATATAATCTCCTCATTGTGTGATGATCCTTCTATCATTGAATTCTATAAGCCGAAAGAGCCTATTCAGGAGGTACTAACTCTAATCATAAACAATTTGATTCTTTGATCAATCAATTTTTGCTAAATTCATGTTGTGCCTATTGGTGTGTAAAAGGTGTATGACTCCGACGATGATTCGGATTTGATGTTTCTGAATGAAACTCAAGGCGATTCGAATGTGGTATAGATCTCTTTCTGAGTCTTGAACTATATGATGTTTAATGATTTTTATGTTCTAAATCGTCTTATGATTCTTCTTAGTTTCAAGCATGGCTTCTTTTTTTGATGTGAATGGTGATTTTCTCATTGTTTTTTGCTTGGGGTTTTTGTAGCCTCCTGATGCATCTTGTGAAGTTGGTGAAGATGAATCAAACACACCTTCTTCTAAGCGCATCCTTGGGAATGATGAGGATGAGTTTGCTATTGGTTCAAATACTCAAAGTTCTTCAAATAAAAAGATGAAGAACGTAAAGATCGAGAAGCCTTAGGAAATGGAGAATTCAATCTTGCCGGTTGATGATAGCAGAGTTTGAAATTTGCTTTTTAAATTATGTCTTGTGTTTGAAGTTTTATTTGTTCAGGATATTGAGGTCATTGGTTCTGCTATTGATTATGTTATTGCTTTGGTATGGAATAAGTTTTTTATTATGTTATTGCTTTGTTATGGAATAAGTTTTGGATTTCCAATATATTGAGTTGCTTTTTAGTTCATTTAATTTTCACAGCTTCTTTGGTATTTTGCTCATTAGTTGATGCTTTTGGTATTGGTATAATTGGATGGGTGGTCCAGCTGTTAGTGTAGTTTTATAATGTAGTTATGAACCATGAATGCAGTGTAAGTTTTTATCTAGCCTAAATCAAGGAAACCGTTTGGGTATGAGCAGGTTTTTTTTCATATTCTTTATCTTTATGATGATGTGCTTATTTAGGAGCCGTTCATTCATTGTGGCGTGATATAACTTTGAATAACAGACCTGGAAAACTGGTTGCCAAACAAAAGTTTCGAGCTATCTGCTTGTCTTTGTCTTTACCTCAAGTCTTTAAACAATTGAAGTTAAATGTACATATGCTCATCAGATTAGAAGCATGTGATAATTTCAAATCTAGCTGGCGCCACTAAGTAGATTTGACTTGATTAATAAACTTAAAGCTACCATTCCTAATTAAATGCTAGACATGGTTCGAGATGAAAATGAGATAAATTCATCTCATGAAATTAGGGGTACTCAGCTAAAATTTAACACTTGCGGGATTTATGTGGAGATTATGTAACGAGTGAACAACAAAATTTTCACTAATTTTGTTTGGAAAACTAAATTTAAAATATTGTTTGTTCCTAGAACGGATTTCAAATAGTTACCCTCTCCATTTTTCTTTAAAAAATCTGGAATTAATTCCTCCTTTTAACTATTTCTAATTTCCATCACGTTTTCAAAATAATAATAATAATAATAATAATAATAATAATAATAATAATAATAAACAAATAAATAAACAAATAAATAAATAAAAATAAAAATTCCTATATTTCACTAACATCTTTTTACGTAGCGTATTCTTTCCAATTAAAAGTCAAATATTGGTACTTCACTAGACTACCATAAATGTTTTCTAATTTTTGCCTTCTCCTTATTGTTTATGTGCTTTTTCCTGATTTCCATTTTGTATTGCAAAATAAAAATCCGCGGTTACTTGAATACAATGGGTCAAAAATATTTGAATGGATTGATTGATGTGTCGGATATAATTCTCTAAAGTGAAAATTAGACCATTTGTCAAAATGAAATTAGGTGATATATGACTTTTAAAATTGAGAATTCATAAATCAAGTCAAATCTGTTTATCAGCTATACGACATGGTTCAATGATTCATAAGTGGCTGCCTTCACCATCCTAATCAAGCACATAAACAAGGGACTTAGGAAAGAAATTAAAATGTTGCTTATAATTGATAAGAAAAAGACAAATAAAAAGCCAAGACAAAGTACAACTCCTAGAATAGCGATACGTTCTTTACATGGGAGAAAAAAAAAGGCCCGCTTAGATGCTTATTAATTCAAAAATCTCTCAATATTTGTAAAGCAACAGGTTTTACAAATATTTGTTTATTTCTTTGACAAAGATATAAACCAGCCACCTACTTATGAAAGTCGAAAGACGAGAAATAAACAAGTTAATAAGACTACTATAAGGCATTTCAAAGTAATAATAACAATATATTTTATATAACGAAAATACATGTAAAGGCAAAAAAATATCACTTGGAAGAATTCGATTAATTTTTTGTGGTGGATTGCCGAAACAATTGTTCTCTCTTTTCATTAAAATTTTTTTATTCATCTTTTTTTTTCTCTTTGGCCATCATTAACCTTTTTTACTATGAAATTGAGTCCACATATTTTTTAAAATTATAAACAGTCAATTTGTCGATTGATTTTTGTTACGACCCGAATTTTCGTTTATTTAAATTTCAGCTACTACTTGGTCAAAACCGTAAATAGTCGGTCAAAGTCAAATTATTAAAGGGGTTTAATTTGGCCTATTAAAGGTTTGTGAATTTAATTGATTTAATTGGAAGTTGTGGGCTATGGACGCAATTAAGGGTCAAAGGGCCAACTTAAATCTCCTAATTAAAGTAAAGGGACTTGGGTTGCAATTATATATAATATATATATATATATACCACAGTAACCAAACAAGCCAGAAATTGTTAGTGACAGATTCGATTCTTGAATAGCAACGAGAGAGCCAATCGAGAAAAGAAAAGAAAAAAGAAAAGAAAGAAAGGAAAAAGAAGGGAGAAAGCTTGGATTAGATTGTGGTTTTAGTGGTAAGTCGTTTTTAATTTTATCTTATGGAATTGAGGTAAATAGTGAAAGTAATTTTAGGGTTTTACCAATAGAAATTGGGGATTGAAATTTATCATTATTTTGGATTGATTGGGTGTTATTAAGATGTTATTTGGCGTAATTAATTATTTTGAAGTGGAATTGATGGTAATTGAGTAGTGGGTGATGAAGTGGATTAACTTACATTACCTAGATCTTTGAAAATTTGAGAATTTATTTTGTGATTCAATTTGGTGGTTCAATGGCATGAAATATTGTGAAATCAATAAAAGAAGAATCGGGTAATGGAATTGAGTAATTAGGGATTGGTTAGGAATGTTGCGTACGTGGTATTGAATGTGGATAAAGCCTTTGGTTGATAAACCAGTGTGTAGATTTTAATTAGAGCATTGTTATTATTTGGTGGTGGTAGAGCGATTGGGAAAACCTGATAGAACTAGAAGCGATTAAGTAGTTACGTAGTGGATAAAAACTATGTTTAATATTAAATATGTCTCAAAGTTATCTTTAGCATGCTTTTAAGCTATTTTATGCATTTGAGTAAAACAATGAGTATATTGTAGTGATTTGAAAGAAAATACGAATTTTATCAAATAGCCTTTTAAATAATTATATGATTGTTTTTAAAACCACCAAAGTACCTTAGTGATCTTTACCTCTGCACCGTTGTGATTCGTTCCACGGTGTATGACCGACATATAGGTCTTGGGGACCCATCGCTATACACACATGAGCTTGGGGCGGAGTGTATGGTGGTGTTTAGCCTTGGGGCTTGCTCTGCAGCGATGACCAGTTATTGATTATTAGCTTCATTTAGAGTAGTTCGCCTTGTGCATCAGGTTCCTCTGCACATGTGTGTTATTACTCAAATCGGTACTTTTTGGTGATATTTTCAGTTAACGATAATTACACAATAATATATTTAAACTTAGCTTACAATATTTTGAAAACTTAGACTTTGTCAAGTCTCAGTACCGATTCCAGCACTAGTTTCATTGATGTGATTGACTTTGTTTGATATTTCACTTGAAGCCCGACTTAGCACTTCTTGTAGTATTTTTCATTTATACTTATGCTTTAACAAGTTCAACGGTTTCATCAAAAGCTAGGCGACATGAAATGCTTTGTAAAATATATGTTTTCAAACTCATCCACTCATTGGGTTACAAAACTCACGAATTTTCTAATGTTTTCTTGTCGAGGAAGCGGTTGGCGTGAGCTTGATCGCTTTGTTGACCACCACTACCGTCCTCTTTCATTTAGATAGTATGCTTCATTCATTTATTCATTTGTTAGCGTTCATTTGAGACATCACATTCGTTTGAGAATAGGTTTTCTAATGTTGATTCATTTGTTCATTCGTTTGTTCATTCACTAATTCTTTTCAAACATCGTTTCCATCCAAATTTTGAAAATGACATCGATGTTGGGTTGTGGTGATTGTGACTGTTTTAAAGATTTTGATATTCTTGCCATTGAAAAGGGTTTTGTGAAATATTGTGTTGATTGAGTGGAAATAAATTCTTCTGAGGTGGATATATCAAAGATCTGAGGAAACTACTGTCAGAAATTTCTACAAAATCTCCTTTATTATTATTTAAATTCAGATAAGATTAAGCAGTTACGGTTTGCCTTAGCGGTGGATCCGGCACTTAGTCGTCGTCCATCGTTGGCGCACGCCACGTGTCAAGTTGTTAGAGATAATTTGATACGGGGCGTGTCAATTGGTATCAGAGCATGGTCTAGGGTCTAAGATTGCATCAAGTTTTCCTTTTCAAGTTTAGAAAAGTTGCATTGCACATTTTTACTCATAATCTCATATCATTTTGTAGAGCATCATGGCGCGTGGTGGTGCAACAACTTCCTTGATCGAGCCGCGATCTCATGCTCAACACATTCCTGAAGAAGAGCGTTAGGCAAGGGGAATGGTTGAGAATCAGTTGATCGATCCGTGATGGACCACTTTGAGGGTGATATGGCTCCGAATAAACGAACATGAAAATGTAGCCAGAATGCAAATTTAAGCGCTCGACTAAGCTTGACTCTTGCTTCTCTTTTGCCAAAAGCGAAGCAAGATGTCGATATTGAAGGCACTTAAATTGAGTGAAAAGAGTTTGAAGAGTCTGGATGATCCGGTGATCTTGGCGCTTGGATAAGAAGTATTGGCGCATATTTAGGATCATGGAATGCCCTCAAGATAAGAAAGTTCTCCTTGCTTCATTCTTATTGAAAGGTTAGGTGCAGTTGGTGGGATTCTTTCGAAGCTAGACAAAGCGATCCGACCACCATTACTTAGGAAGCTTTCAAGAGCGACTTTTGATGAAGCGTTTTACCGATCCTTCCGGGCAGCAAGCAGAGTGAATTTTGAAGTTGGTCCAGGGTCTGGCGGTGACTTCGATTACCATAAGAAGTTTATGGACTTCTTTGAAATATGCGAGAACTTGGTGCCGGGAGAGAATGACGATGTAGGAGGTTTGAAGAAGGGTTAAAAGGGAGATTGCAACTTGATCACTGTCAAGGTCATGGAGTTTCAAGTTTCGTGGAAGCGTGTAGAGTCAAAGTATATTGCTAAGGGAAAGCGGTCGAGATATGACCGTGAAACATCGAATAGCCAAACTCGGTCGGAAACTCTCATGGGCACTTCACAGAAGAATAGACATAATTTTGGCCAGGTGTAAAGCCATACCAATAGTTTCAAGTCTAAGTCTCGGGGTTCGGTCATAGTCGAGCTTCGGAATCGACGGTCGACGTGACGTACAACAACCTATGAACTATCGAGCACAATCTCATCATCCTTCCCAGAGAGTTGGGTCAAACCTGAGTTGAGATCTCACTCAATAGATACCCTCGTGTCCGGACATGTGGGAAGTTCCATCTAGGGAATGCCTTAAGGGGCAAATGTTTGCTTTCATTGTGGCCCGGCCAGGCACATGCGTCTGGTGTCCCAACCTTGCAAGAAGTGGAGCCCATGCGCCATATCCGTCTGATTGGGAGCTAATGGCAATAGGCAAGTCGAAAAAATGGTTAGGAAATAATAAATGTCGGCGAAAGTGTAGCACGGCCGAATATGACTAATAGCGATGGTGGCCAGGCAAGGAAGCCAGGGTGGAGCGTCAAGGACTCGGGGGAAAGGTTTTTGCTATGTGACTCGGCCAAAGTAGAGGAGTCGCGGACGTGATTATGGGTATGTTGTCTATCTTTGGTAGAAATGCTCGCACTTTGATTGATTACCGGTGCTACCCATTCGTTTATTTCACATGCATTTACTATTTATCTTTGACCATATGTTAGAGCATTTAAACAATTTTGGTTGTGACAACTCAGTAGGGTGTCCTTTGCGGTAGTGACAGTTGGTATAGAGATTGTGTTGTTAAGGTGAACAATCACGAATTAAAGGCAAACTTAATTCCTCTTGAAATTTGTAGTTCGATGTTATTCTTGGCATGGACTTTTAGTGAGAACCATGCCACGAGTTGATTGCTATAGCAAAGAGAGTTGTGTTTGAGAAGTAGGAGAGCTAAAATTATTACGTATGGGAGAGCGTAGGGTTATATCATCTTGTGTTATATACGCCTTTGGATCGAAGATTGCTTAGAAAAAGGTTGCCAAGCTTATCGGCTCATGTAATAGATACCCGGATCGATTAGATTAAAACTAGAAGACATCGTAGTTGTACAAGATTTTCTAGATGTATTTCCAGGAGGATCTTCCGGGCTTACCACCAGGCGGGAAGTTGAATTCACGATTGATCTAGTCCCGAGGCGGCCACCTATTTCCCGAGGCACCGTGTCGAATGGCTCCTAAAGAACTTAAGAGTTAAAAGCTCAGTTGCAAGATCACGGTGGATAAGGGTTTCATCGAGGCGTATCTCCATAGGGGCAGCCGGTTTTATTTGTGAAGAAGAAAGATGGCACCATGAGATTGTGTATCGACTACGAACTGAATAAGGTCACTATTAGCAACAAATACCCCTTACCGGATCGATGACTTATTTGATCGGCTCGAGAGGTGCTCACGGTATTCTCGAAGATTGATCTGCGTTCGGTACCATCAACTTAAGATCGAGAGAAGACATATCGAAAGCGGCTTTGGTCTCGATATGGCCACTATAGATTCTTGGTCATGCCATTTGGGTTAACCAGCGCTCATTGATTTATGGATCTCATGAGCGAGAGTTCTCCAGCGTATCTTGGCAGTTCGTGATCGTCTTTATAGATGATATACTCATCTATTCTCGCCCATCGTGATGAGCATGCGAACGCAGAAGATTATTTCTGGGTCATGCGGGACAAGCGACTATATGCCAAGTTTAGTAAATGCGAGTTTTGGCTTGACAAAGTAGTATTCTTGGGTCATGTAATCTCGTGAGAAGGCATTTACGTGAACCAGTCAAGGTGGCGGTTCTAAAATGGGAACACCCTACTAATGCTTGAAGTTGAGTTTTCTTGGGCTAGCAGTTATTACTGTAGTTATAGAAAGGGTTTTCTCGAATAGCTCTTCCCTTGACCGGTTTGACTCGAAAGGATGCTAAATTTATGCAGACGAACAATGTGAGAATAAGCTTCTTAGAGTTGAAGGCTGGGTTGTCATCTGCAAATACTAACACTTCCATCTCGGGTGAAGAGTTTGTGATATCTGATGATGCTTCATGCCAAGTGCAGGTTGCGTTCTGTCTGCGAGAATGGGAAGGTTATAGCTTACGCTTCAAGACAATTGAAGAAACATGAGTTGAATTACCCGACCCATGACCTAGAATTAGCTGCAGATGGTTTTAGCTCTTAAAATTTCGAGCATTACCTTTATGGCGAAGTGCCGATTTACGGATCATAAGAGTTTAAAATACATCTTTGATCAAAGAGTTGAATTTGAGGCGGAGGAGATGGCTCGGCGATTAAAGACTACGATTGTAAGATCGACTATCATCCGAGGAAAAGCGAATGTGGTGGCGGGCGGCTTTGAGTAGAAAGACTAGTTCCTCATCACACAGGCTAATGCAATGGTAGCTTTGTTGATTGGTGAGTTCAAAAAGTTGAATACCCGATTATGTCCCACGACTCAACAGGAGGGATACTAAGTTTTCATGTGAGACCTACCTTGGTTGCTAAGGTTAAGGCGCCAATTTCCGGTTGTCACTTAAGAAATTGAAGGAGGAGAAATTCGATCTCTGGATTCTGAAAAGATTATGCAATCGCGGAATGATGGTGCTTTAGTTATGAGAAAGCAGTTATGTGTGCTAACAAGAATTGAAGAGGGAGATTTTAGAAGAAGCGCCGCAGTTAAACATACTTTATGCACCCAGGCGATACTAAGATGTATCACACATTGAAAGATCATTCTTGGTGGTTAGGCATGAAGAAAGAGAATAGCCGAGTTTGTGTCAAAATGTTTGGTTGTCGGCGGTAAAGCGGTCGTCAAAAGGCAATTGGATTACTCGACCTTTGCCCATTAGGAGTGGAAATGGGAACACATTACTATGGATTTTCTGTTTAGCCTTCGCAAATGCGCACGTGGAAATGATGGAGTTTGGGTGATTGTTGATCGGTTGACAAAAGCGCCAGGTTCCTTCGATTAAAGCCGATCCTTTAAGTAAATTGGCCAAGTTGTATGTGGATGAGATAGTGTGTCTATCACGGAGTTCGGTCTCCATTATTTGAGATAAATTCCAGGTTTACATCTAAGTTTTGGCAAACTACGAGGTGTTTTGGGCACTAAACAACACACCTCGATGCAGCGTTTCACCCATAAGCGGATGGTCGATCGAGCGAACCATACAAACTTTGGAAGATATGCTTGAGCTTGCGCCCTTGAATTTAAAGGAAGTTGGGATAATCACTTAGCTTGATGGAGTTTGCCTACAATAACGACTACCATTCGACGCCTAGAATGGCTCGCACCTTTCAAGCTTTGTATGGTAGAAAATGTAGAACTCCGGTTTGTTGGAATGAAGTCGGTGACGCGAGTTGATGGGGCCTGAGTTGGTTCCAACTCGCCGAGAATGTGGCAATAATCAGAGAAAGATTGAAAGCGACTCAGGAGCCAGCGAAAAGCTATGCGAGATAAGCGTAGAAAGAGATCTTAAGTTTGCGATTGGGGATAAGGTATTTACTGCGTCTTTCTCCATGGAAATGTGTTTGAGATTTGGTGACGAGAAAGCTAAGCCCCACGTTATATAGGGCCTTCACGAGATCATTGAGAATTGGCCGATCGCTTATCGCTTAGCTCTACCAAGTGAGCTATCTAGGATTCATGATGTGTTTCATGTTTCCATGCTTATAAGTACATTTCGGACCCGTCTCATATCCTAGAAGCACAACCGATTGAGGTGAGGAGAATTTGACATCTGATAAGCACGATCGAATACTTGGTAGAAAACGACAAATCAAAAACAATAAGGTGGTCGTAATCTAGTTGGTATCGTGGAAGAATCATCAGTGGAAGAAGCTACTTGGGAGAACGAGGAGCAATGCGAGCTAAGTATTCCCACCTCTTGAACTGATAGCTTCTTGAATTTGAGGAAATTCTTTTTAAGAGGTAAGGTTATTCTGACCGAATTTTACCGTTTATTTAAATTTCACTACTTGGTCAAAAGCAGTAAATAGTCGGTCAAAAGTCAAATTATTAAAGGGGTTTAATTTGGCCTATTAAAGGTTTGTGAATTTAATTGATTTAATTGGAAGTTGTGGGCTATGGGCGCGAATTAAAGGGTCAAGGGCCAACTTAAATCTCTAATTAAAGTAAAGGGAACTTGGGTTGCAATTATATATAATATATATATATATATACCCTGATGATAACAAACAAGCCAGAGAATTGTTCGACAGCAATTCGATTCTTGAATATAGCGACGAGAGAGCCAATCGCGAGAAAAGAAAAGAAAAGAAAAGAAAGAAAGGAAAAAGAAGGAGAAAGCTTGGATTAGTTGTGGTTTCTTATTAGGTAAGTGCGTTTTTAATTTTATCTTTATGGAATTAGAGGTAAATAGTGAAAGTAATTTTAGGGTTTACCAATAGAAATTGGGGATTCGAAATTTATCATTATTTTGGATTGATTGGGTGTTATTAAGATGTTATTTGGCCATAATTAATTATTTTGAAGTGGAATTGATGGTAATTGAGTAGTGGGTGATGAAGTGGATTGAAACTTACATTACCTAGATCTTTGAAAATTTGAGAATTTATTTTGTGATTCAATTTGGTGGTTCCAATGGCATGAAATATTGTGAAATCAATAAAAAGAAGAGGAATCGGGGTAATGGAATTGAGTAATTAGGGATTGGTTAGGAATGTTGCGTAGTATTGAATGTGGATAGGCCTTTGGTTGATAAACCAAGTGTGTAGATTTTAATTAGAGCATTGTTATTATTTGGTGGTAGCGAAGGCGATTGGGAAAACCTACGGCCGGGCAGAAGCGGTTAAAGTAGTTACGTGAGTGGATAAAAACTATGTTTAATATTAAATATGTCTCAAAGTTATCTTTAGCATGCTTTTAAGCTATTTTATGCATTTGAGTAAAACAATGAGTATATTGTAGTGATTTGAAAAGAAAATCTAATTTTATCAAATAGCCTTTTAAATAATTATATGATTGTTTTTTTAAAACCACCAGAAAGTACCTTAGTGATCTTTACCCGCTCTGCACCGGGTGTGATTCGTTCCACGATGTATGACCGGCTTATATAGGTCTTGGGACCCATCGCTATACACACATAGGCTTGGGGCGTGTATGGTGGTGTTTAGCCTTTGGGGCTTGCTCTGTAGCGTATGACCGATTATTGATTATTAGCTTCGGCTTAGAGTAGTTCGCCTTGTGCATCGAGTTCCTCTGCACATGTGTGTTATTACTAAATCGGTACTTTGGTGATATTTTGAGTTAACTTGATAATTACACAATAATATATTTAAACTTAGCTTACAATATTTTGAAAACTTGGGACTTTGTCAAGTCTCAGTACCGACTTCTAGCACTAGTTTCATTGATGTGATTGACTTTGTTTGATATTTCACTTGAAATGACAGCACTTCTTGTAGTATTTTCATTTATACTTATGCTTTAACAAGTTCAACGGTTTCATCAAAAGCTAGGCGACATGAAATGCTTTGTAAATATATGTTTTCAAACTCATCCACTCATTGGGTTTACAAAACTCACGAATTTTCCTAATGTTTTCTTATCGAGGAAGCGGTTGGCGTGAGCTTCGATCGCTGTTGACCACCCTACCGTCACTCTTTCATTTAGATAGTATGCTTCATTCATTTATTCATTTGTTAGCGTTCATTTGAGACATCACATTCGTTTGAGAATAGGTTTTCTAATGTTGATTCATTTGTTCATTCGTTTGTTCATTCACTAATTCTTTTCAAACATCGTTTCCATCCAAATTTTGAAAATGACATCGATGTTGGGTTGTGGTGATTGTATTGTTTTTAAAGATTTTGATATTCTTGCCATTGAAAAGAGGGTTTGTGAAATATTGTGTTGATTAGCTTGAGTGAAATAAATTCTTCTACAGGTGGATATATCAAGAATCTGAGGAAAGCTACGAAATTTCTACAAAATCTCGCTTTATTATTATTTAAATTCAGATAAGATTAAGCGATTCACGGTTTGCATAGCGGTGGATCCGGCACTTAGTCGTCGTCCATCGTTGGCGCACGCCACGTGTCAAGTTGTTAGAGATAATTTGATACGGGGCGTGTCAATTTTACTCTTCACTATTAATCTTTCTTCTAAGTGTATTGATGTATTCTTCATTGCAATAAGTTCACGTGTTTGCTCATTCTAATTAAACACACAAGTATTTGCTCATTCTAATTAAACACACACACACACACATATACCTTAATACCTTAATAATAGATTATTAAATGCATATATATGGAAATAAGAAATATGACATTTATATTGATATGAATTAGTCACATTGCCAAATTTATTTAAAAGAATCGTATCATCCTGAAGCCCACCGATATGTTCATTGTCCCAAACTTGCTCGTGAGCGCAAACAATACAACATAGAGAAGCCCAATAATCATCCATCTTTGATCATCGTTTTCGTCTTTCTTCACTTCTAATCATCCGAAATCACCCCAACCTTGGTGGAGTAAATGTTTTGATTGAGTTTTGTTTTGTCGAGTTTTGATTGAGTTTTGTTCTGCGGTTGCTGGATCGAGTTTTGTTGCACCAGCCTTGATCCGAGTTTTGTTTTGCCGAGTTTTATTCACCAGTTTTCTTCATGTTCCTACCATACATTGGTGCCAAAATTTTACATCAAGGTATTTTTTGTTTGCTTCCTTTGTATTTTTCTTGACTTGCACGTCGTCTGTGTTTCCCGTTCTTAAATTTGCACTGCTCGATCAAATAGATAGAATTACATAGACTTAATTGGTAAAAGTAGGGTGATATATGTATGTTGAATCGATAATTACCTCTCATGGTTTAGAATTATGAAAAAGTGTGAATCCCATTAAGTAACATTAAGAGTAATGATTCTTACATCTAAAAATAAAAATTAAGAGTAATAATTCATGATGAGCAATAAAATCGCAAATAATCGATTTATAATTTAAGTATTATCTTAAATATAAGATTTAGTTTACTAATTTAATCAATGCATGTCTAATACCGTTAATACTAGAGATCATGATCACCACTTACCATAAGAATATTACCACTTAAGTAAATGTATTAAAATATGCCAGCCTTGTGATAACAACATTAGAGAAATGAGGAAACAAAATAACAAAAAGGAGCTGAGTAGATCATGACTCGGCTAGAAAGAAGAATCAAACCAAAACTCTACCCCAATTGATGATTTAGATTATGACAGCCCTTAAAAAAGCATTATCTTTACTAGGGACGGATCTAGAATTTTCAAAATAATAATAATAATAATAATAATAATAATAATAATAATAATAATAATAATAATAATAATAAATAAACAAATAAATAAATAAAAATAAAAATTCCTATATTTAACTAACATCTTTTTACATAGTGTATTCTTTCCAATTAAAAGTCAAATATTGGTACTTCACTGGACTACCATAAATGTGTTCTAATTTTTGCCTTCTCCTTTTTGTTTATGTGCTTCTTCCTGATTTCCATTAAAAATTCGTGGTTACTTGAATTTAATGGGTCGAAAATATTTGAATGCATGGATTGATGTGCTGGATATAATTCTCTAAAGTGAAAATTAGACTATTTGTCAAAATGAAATTAGGTGATATATGACTTTTAAAATTGAGAATTCATAAATCAAGTCAATTCTACTCATCAGCTATACGACATCATAGTCGGTATTCTGTTTATCAGCTATGCGACATGGTTCAATGATTCATAAGTGGCTGCCTTCGCCGACCTAATCAAGCACATAAATAGGGGACTTAGGAAAGAACTTAAAATGCTGCTTATAATTGATAAGAAAAAAACAAATAAAAAGCCAAGACAAAGTACAACTCCTAGGATAGCAATACGTTCTTTACATGGGAGAAAAAAAAAGGCCCGCTTAGATGCTTATTACTTCAAAATCTCTCAATATTTGTAAAGCATCATGACTCGGCTAGAAAGAATAATCAAACCAAAACTCTACCCCAATTGATGATTTAGATTATAACAGCCCTTAAAAAAGCATTATCTTTATTAGGGACGGATCTAGAATTTTTAACGCCTGATCAGGGGAGCTATAATAAATAAAAAGAATTTACTCAGCTAACTAAATGCACATGTGTTGCTCTTCGGGCTAGCATGGATCATGAATTTTGTTGGTTCCCAATTTATTGGTACTTCTATTGATGATATAGTTCTGCAATTGTCAAAAGGACATTTTTCAACTTATCTAATTCTTTTGGAGTAAAGATCAATTTCATCAGTAGTTGTTCCAAATTTTATGTGTGTTCTATTTTTAGAATGATCAAAAGATGGATGTTGTATAACCTAACAAGGCAGTAAATATAGTTTCCATTTACAATAGTCATACAATAATTCCGCCACATGGGCGTGTTGTCGCAGTACGCCAAAATTTATTTTATTTCCTTACTCGGTTTCAAAACTACAAATTAATGTAGAAGTGGTAAGTAAGGGTCGAACCCAAGAGGAACGGTGTTTGATCTAGTTGTTTTTATCAATTAATATAGAAAATGGGGGTTTTGTGAAGTTGAATGCAATTCGAAAATAAAATTACAAAATAAAAGAGATGAAAATGAAACAATTGAAGATATATCTAGTTCTCGGGTTCGGTTGTGTCAACGTCTTGTGTTTATCTTTCCCATGCAACGTGTACTATCCCTTCTTCAATTTATTAACTCTCAATTAACCAAGAAGCTCTGATTAACGAATTCTTCCTTAAGTGTATTAAATTAAAGTGAGTTCTTTAACTTAACATCTAGCTATTGGATAATCCTAAACAAGTTCTTAGGATTTAATGCAATGCTAGTGTGAAATGAACAAGAAGAATGAGTTGAATTAGATGATCAATTTCACAAACTTGAATTAATACATCTAAGTTGATTTATTAACAAATATGCACGACATTTGTTTGCTACTGTGGATTGGAATCTAGTGATAATTACGGATCAAAAGTTCCAATCCTAGCACTTAACTTGAACTTAAAGATTAATTGATTCAATTGGCCAAAGTGAATGCAATAATCACATAAATTCAAAACGGGTTTAAAAGCATAACAAATCAACAAATTGAAGTAGATGAATAGATAAAATGTTAGCAAAGAGTTAGAAAAGATAACAACATGATAATTGAACACAACGTCCCCCTCGAACTAGATAGAGAAGTCTAACTACTCATATTAGCGGGTATCACCACTGCTATATGATAGATTATACTTCACTATCTCAAGTAATATATACAAACTATAGAAATCACGTAAATAATGCTAAGAATTAAATAGAGAAATCTAACTACTCATATATGCGGGTTAAATACTTATAACGGCGTAACGCCGTGTATCACCTCTGCAATATATGAGAAATTATCTTTCTCAAACATGAAAAAATAAAATACGAAAAGAAATTAGTGAAGAAATGCTCCGCTAATCATATTCACGGCCGAAGTATCGTCGATTGATTAATCGAACCTAAATTTAGGTTTTTACTTCCACCGGAATATGAAAAACTAAGAGCTTTCAAGCTAGAACTAGGAACAAATGATGAAGAGAAATTTATTGAGGAGAAAGTTGGAGAGAATCACAAGCTAATTCTCTCTACAAGTTGTGTGATTCAAGCTTGGAAATGCCTCTATTTATAGGCAAAATATTACACCAAAAAATATTAAAAAATTATAAAAGTCTTCCTTCATGAGTCTATTGTGGTGTGCTCAGGTTGTTTTATCTCTAAGAAGTCAAGAAAATACCAAAAAATACGTTTTATGGTAGGTGGAGTCCGTTGGTCAAAATCATTGTGGTGCCAGCGTGACTCAGTCGCCACGACTCGAGTCACGCGCGATTTTGCTAGTCATCGCTGCGAACGAGGAGGCCAGGGATGGTTTCGAGGATGACTCGGACGGTTATGGCGCTGATCGAGGATGCTCAGGCGTGACTTGAGTCACTTGCGCGCCGACTGATCACGTCTTGGCGGTGACTCGAGTCACCCGAGTCACCCAGAAATTGCACACAAGTCCCTCAACTTTTGAATCTTGTTCATGTTGGTCCTTGACAAATTGCATTGTGGTCCTCCAACTTTTTGAAAAGTTTCACTTTGGTCCCCGCCTTTTGAAAAAGTTGCACTTTGGTCCCCAACAGTTTTGGAAGTGATGCTTTTAGTCCTTTTTCTTCAAACGGCCATAACTTTCACTAGGAAACTCCGATTTGCGATCCGGAAAAAGTTTGGGAATCCTCTTTTGATGTTCTTCGACATTGGCACAAAAAAAATTGTAAAAACAACTTTTCATAAAATTGCATCGGAGGTCCTCCATCTTTGATTCGCTTGCCTTTTTGGTTCTGAGTTTCCGTTTTCATCCGATTTTCATCCATTTTGACTCCTTTTGATTCTTTGTGACCCTAAACACCACAATAAAGGAAAAACACATAAAACGGAACATATAACACTAATAAAACACACAAATACATAAAACAGAAGAGTTATTTAAGTGCTTTTCTAGCACTTATCACCACACATTCTTAGCTACTACTGAGTTATATGCAATTATTATATATAAAAAAAACAACCAGCATCATTATTAGCGCTTGAGCTTTTGGTAATTAAGTGCTTTTGTTAAAATTTAATACTATATTATTATAATTTTGTATATTATAGATTATAATGTTATTTTCTCCCTTTATGTTGATGTTGTCTTTTTTGTCCTATCAGGACGACACTATATATATTGCTAATTTATATCTCAATGAGGAAGTTGACAAGGTCAACGACTATTTCAAATGGGAAGGGCAGGTCTCTCGATGAAAATGGTAGTACAAATTTCTACTATTTGTATAACTATTTAGGTTACATTTATCTCATTTTACTAATTGTACTATTCTCCTAATGTTACTCAAATTGTTGGTTTATTTGATCGTTCGTCATCTTCATCCATTAGAATGCCAATGTCTGATATTACTAATGGTATGTTCGTTTTTAATAATATTTAATATTTAATCGTTAACTTTAGTTTCTCCATATCCTTCAAAACCTAACATTAGATCCTTCTCCTATATTTTATTTTTTCATTTTCCCATTAATCATATAATAATATATGAAAAATAACTCTCTCTATCAAAAATTTAAATTTGTACTAGATATCATTTTAATTTTTATAGTTGTATATATTTTCTTTTGTGTGGTTCATGTGTCGATGATTTTTTTTTTAATTTTTAATCAAACTAGTATTTTCTCCCGTGCGTTGCACGGGGAGATTTATGACCAAGTTATAATTTAAAATATGTGTAAAATAAAAATTAAAATAATATATTTTCCTTGTTTATGGTAAATAGCATAAGAAATAAAATAACAAAACCAAGAACTGGATAAAAAATAATGTGTGATATAACATCTTTAAGGGAGATGACGAAGCTATACAAAAGCACATTCGGTCAAAAAAGTATAAAAACATATTATTTCGTCCCCGTTTGGTTATAAATTTTTCCTTGATTTTGCATGATTTAATGGGAGAGATATGGATGGGAGATTTAAAAAGATCACACGCGATAATAACACGGATTGGAGGGATAATGAGTGATTCTGTCAAAAGATCATGGGTGATAATAACAGAAGATTATGTATGGGTTGAAAATTAGGTATTTGTGTTTGAGTGGAAAATATAAGTAAAATATATTTTTTTTAATTCTGAAAATTATAAGATTGGGTGGGAAACTATCCTCATTTTATTAACATATAGATTCCTTTGTCTGACTTGACTAATGGTATTGTTATATTGATATTTAATTTTAGAATTTGTATCTACTTCAAACCAATCGTTTATTATTTTTTATATTGGCTTGCTCATTATTTAAAAATTAATTGTCGTATTAGTTACACCCTTGTATTTGTTTATATGGTTATATTGATTGTTTAGATTATTGTAAGGTAGCCGACATTTAATAAATGTCTTATGCGTACATATAGCAGTCAAAATTGTGACCTATTCCACGATGTATATGCCAAATAATTAGGGCTAATCAGTCGCATTCATGTTTTAGTCAACAATTCTTGTGTAGAGCATTTTGCAAATATTATTGATATTAAGATTAAGCTTATTGGAAGGAGAGCGGAAATAGGATGCAATAACGACCTTTGAAGAATAACCGAAGTTGCAGCATTGATTAGGAATGACATGAGGGAAGATCGAGTCGAGTGTGATGTAATTGTACAAACTAAGGGCGGTGCACTAAAACGCACAAATAATCTTAATCCTTCCTTTCTCCCACTCCAGCACCCGTTGCTTTATCCTTTTGGCCAGGATGGATATAGAAATGACATGGTGCTGACCCGTGCTCTAGACCCTTCTCATAGAGGCAGGGAGTACATCACCATGAGGCAATATTTTGCCTACAGGGTACAGGAACGACCGAATGAATCGTCGTATATTTCTATAGTGTTGGAGATTATTTTAGCAATTCCTGTTCGATGGCTACACTATGATTGAAGCGACTCCTATGATTTATATCCGGACACTTCAGCTGGAGCTGAGATTAGAGTTGTATAGTGGATTGGCTGATGCTGCTGATCGTGGAGAAACAAATCCGGCAAGATTAGGAAAACTTGTGGTATTTCCCAATACCTTTATGGGGAGTCCCCGTTATATGATAGCAAACTACTAGGATGCTATGGCCATATGTAGGTGGGCTGGATATCCGAGTTGTTTATCATTTTCACCTGTAATCCTAAGTGGCCAGAGATTACCCGTTTTATGGAGGCCAGAGGGCCCCAGCCCCAGGATCGACCTGATATTATGTGTAAAGTGTTCAAGATCAAGTTAGACCAGCTCATTAATTAATGATATTAAGAAAAATCACATCTTCGGCAAACCGAAAGCAGGTATTTTTCTTTTTTGTCTGCCTTTTTCTAGAATTTTGTCCCATTGGCTCTGTTTAAATAATTATGATCCATTCTCCTATTTTCGTGTTTCCCATATGCTAAAATTACTTATATTATTGTGTTAAAGTTATATATACGGTGGAATTCCAAAAGCACGGGTTGCCACATGCACATATTATATTATTCATGGAACAGAAAGGCAAGCACCCTAATCCGATAGATATTGATCGGATAATATCTGCCGAAATTCCAGACATGGAAATTCAACCAGCATATTATCATCTTGTGAAGGATCTCATGATGCATGGCCTTTGTGGTGTCGCGAACAAGAATTCTCCGTGTATGGATAAGGGCAAGTGCACAAAGCACTATCTTAAGAATTTTATCGTCGAAACCAGTATTGATAAGAATGGATTCCCAGTATATAAGCGCAGAGAAGATGGAAGAACTGTCAATAAAGGTGGGATATTCCTCGACAATAGATATGTCATCCCTCAAAGCCCGTACTTGCTATTGAAATATGGAGCGCATATCAATGTCAAGTGCTGTAGCCAGACCAGCGCAGTAAAATACCTGTTTAAGTACATAAGCAAAGGCCAAGATCGAATTACAATTGCATTTGCCAGAAATGCTGAATCTTCTTCTACGAAGTCGCACGATGAGATTAATAGCTATTACGATTGTCGTTACGCCTCGGCCTGTGAGGCAGCCTGGAGGATGTTTGCGTATAATATCACTTACAGGGATGTCTCTGTTGAGCGCCTGAGCTTTTATCTCCCGGGCTAATAGAATGTTGTCTATCATGAAAATGATGAGATTGGTGATGTCGTCAGCGGTCGTCTGTGAAGGATAGCAAGTTTCTTGCATAGTTTAAGGCAAACCAAAAGTATCCTAAAGCTAGAGAACTTACCTATGTAGAGATACCCACTAAGTTCACATGGAAGCCAGAGAAGCATGAGTGGGTTCCGAGGAAGCAAGGCACTACTATTGGTAGATTGTATTTCGTTCGGCCTGGCACAGGGGACAAGTACTATTTATGGAATTTGTTGTTTTTTTATGCGTTGTTCCATGTTTCATATCGTACGTTAGATGATATCATATTGCATTCCATGGTTTATTATTTTCCATCTTCAACGTTTGTCACTTTTTTATTGTTTTCCTTTCGTTATTTTTAGGTACTATCTACGTACTTTGCTGAATCATGTACGTGGTCCATTCTGTCTTCGAGATGTAAGGACGGTTGAAGGGAATGTACATAACGCTTTCAAAGATGCATGCTATGCCTGGGGACTTTTGGACAATGATAAGGAATATGTTGATGCAATAGTTGAGGCAAGTCATTGGGCTTCTAAGTATTCATTGGGGAATTTATTTGTCTCTATTGGTGTCAGATTGCTTGGATAGGCCAAAGTGCTTGTGGGAGAAATGTTGGGAATATTTTTCCAAGGACATTGAGTACAATCATCGGAAGAGTCTTAACAACCCAGGTATTCATGTGCACAATGTCATTCCTTTGTTGTTACGTAGATAAATATTGTATAATTGCATGTATTTTATGTTTTTCTTTCGCATTTCGTATTTTTTCCATTACTGTCCAAAATTGGCCTAATCCTATAAGTTTTGTTGCAGGCCTTCGACTGACCGATGAACAAATAAAAAATTATGCTTTGGTTGAGATTGAGAAGTTGTTCCACCAACGAGGAAAGAGCCTGCGGGATTATGATTCCATGCCATTTTCGGATGGATCTTGTTTCTCTGATCCGGAGAATGTTCTAGTACAAGGGGAATTAAATTATGATAAGAATGCATTGGCAGAGGAACATTCTAGGTTGTTGTCCGATTTGACCGATGAACAGCGTAGTGTTTATGACACAATAATGAATGCAGTTGATGGCGATGAGGGCGGTGTTTTCTTCTCGTACGGTCACGGAGGAATAAGGAAAACATTCATGTGGAGGACATTGTCGGCTGCGATCAGGTCTCGTGGAGAGATAGTGCTGAATGTAGCATCTAGTGCTATAACTTCCCTTCTTCTCCAGGGAGGATGGATTGCACATTCTAGGTTTGCTATTCCGTTGAATGCGGATGAGGATTCGACATGCAATATTAAACAGGGAAGTCATTTGGCAGAACTTATAGAAAGGACCTGTTTGATAATTTGGGATAAGGCTCCCATGATGAATAAGCATTGTTTTGAAGCCTTGGATCGTAGTATAAAGGATATTACAAGGTTTAGTAATCCGCATGGTAGCCGTCAACTGTTTGGTGGCAAGGCCGTTGTGTTCGGAAGGGATTTTAGACAGATTCTTCCGGTTATACCGAAGGGAACCAGACAAGAGATAGTGAATGCTTCCCTTAATGCCTTCTATATGTGGGACCACTGCAAGGTATTAAGACTTACTAAGAACATGCGACTGCGTAATCTCCTTAGCAATGAACAGTCGAATGAACTTCAAAGGTTTTCTAAATGGATTCTAAGCATTGGAGACAGAGAGATTTGAGGGCCAAATGATGGCGAGGCCACCATCGAAATCCCCGATGATCTCGTGGTTAGTCATTCGTCGACTCCCGTTAAGTGTATTGTGGATACCACATATCCCAACTTTCTGACAAAGGGGCAATCCCGCAATGCTTTGAATGGAATAGCCATTCTTGCACCTACCCTTGACAACGTTGGTCTGGTGATCGACTACATGGTGGGTTTGAATGAGTCGGAGATGAAGATGTATTATAGCTTCGATTCCACTTGTAAGTCTGATGACTTTAACTGTGATTTGCTTAATGCAATTCACACTCCTGAATTTTTCAATGGGATTAAGTGTTCTGGTGTGCCGAGTCATATTTTGAAGTTGAAGGTGGGGGTTTCGGTGATGTTGATGCATAATATTGATCATTCTGCTAGCCTATGTAATGGCACTCGGCTTATAGTAACCGGACTTGGTGCTCATGTGATAGAGGTGAGAATTTTATCCGGGGTTAACGCCAGCAAGGAGTTTCTAATCCCTCGGCTGAGTCTGACTCCGTCTGATATCATATTGCCATTCACTTTTCAGATAAGACAGTTTCCTTTGATGGTTTGCTATGCGATGACCATCAACAAGAGTCAAGGACAGACGCTTACCAATGTTGGGATTTATCTGAGGAAGCCAGTATTCACTCATGGCCAACTCTACGTGGATGTGTCGAGGGTCACCAACAGGAAGGGACTAAAGTTTGTGTTATGTGATGACAATGGACTACCAACTAACACCACCACAAATGTTGTCTACAAAGAAGTTTTTAGTAATTTATATCACAGTGCATCTTAAGTGTGTCAGGTATGTGGTTTGTATTATTATTCTTCTTTATATACAAGCTCTCTACACACTATCATTCTATTTATATAATAATGGTTCTATATTATTGTATTTTTAGAGAGATTAGGCAGCGATTGAGATATTTTTTGGAGATGTATAAATTTACTATATGCAGCCATTATCCATGAGTAACATTGTGCTTAAATTGGGATAAGTAGGCTTGCTTCATTATTGGAAAATCAACCATCAAGATTGAGTTGTATTGATTATGTCTTACTTGTGATAACACATCTTCATATTTTTTACAGGTTTGTCATATAACTCCAAGTTGATTTGAGTATACCTAAAGTTCGAGACATTTGTCTCGTGTAAGAATGTATGTTATTGTTGTAATATTTTATATTTTACAATTAACATCTAATTGATGTTCTCGGTGAACGTTATTATTGAGATTTACATTTAAGTGACTTCATTCTTATATTGATGTGTTATTTTTACATTATGTTTCTTGTTGAGGTGCTGAAGAGAATTGTGAATCAAGTCTTTGGTTGTTTTATTGGAGGAATTTATATGAGATTTAGGGGAAACTTTGTCGAAATTTTTCTAGAATTCTATAATCACTTATACTATTTTTTAAGTTTGGTGCGCTGACGGCTACTCGATTTATTATCTTGGTGTTACTAGTAACATGGTATTAACTTATATCCAGCCCTGTAATTGTTTATACATTAGCCTCCCGTGCAACACACGGGTGAAGAAGACTAGTTATATAGAATACAAAAACATATGAGAATAAAAGGAAAAAAATATGTTTTGACATAAGGATGCTAGCGAAAAAGTAAGTGAATTTAATTAAGCGCTAATGATAAAAAGTAAATGAATTTAATTAAGTACTAATGGTCAATCGGCTCACTCTACAATAAGATATAACATGATAATTCTACAAATCCTAAAACTTATAGGTGTTGTCTTCAATTTATTTTAAAATGCGGAATAAGATAAACATATTTCTTTCCCGTAGCAATCTAATTAATTTTAATGATTTTTCATTTTTTAAATTAATTACATTTTTCACCTTTTAACAATTTAGTTAATTTTGATTAATTTTCGCCCAACGAAATCATCTCAATTTTTGTGCAATGAAAATGCGTCTAATTAAATCTTAGAAATATAATTAACTTTAATTAATTCTAATATAACTAATTATAATTAGTTTGTGTTTCTAGCTAATTATTGATCAAAATAATTTTTATTTCTAAAATAATTAGCTTAATAGCGACAGTTTCAAGAATTGCATAATTTTCAAGATATTTTAAAAATTAAAGAATATCTTTCAATTTAAAAGATGACTTTCATTTTTAGAGGAAATTTTATGAACTCATAGCGATCTAATTAATTTTAATTTAATTTAATTTAATTTTTTTAATAGGACTATTTTCAAACCCATGTCTAATAAAATCAAATTTTCCAAAAAATTCTTTTATATGAATCTAAAAGTTAAAGACATTTTGTAATTTAAAAGATATATTGGAACCTAAAAGTTATCTTTAATTTTCTAGGAGAAATTTTAGCAACCCATAGCAATTTATTTAATTTTAATTATTTTTTAATTAATCATATTTTACACATTTGGAAATATAATTAATTTTAATTAATGTTTGTCCAATGAAACCTTATCCAATTAAATCTTGGCAATATAATTAATTTTAGTTAATTTCAATATATTTATTTTAATTAATTTTCATTTTATAAAATTATTACAAAAAAGAATTAATTATTACTAAAATAATCTATATATTAATAAAATGAGCACATTTTTCAGCTCAAACTATCAATTTTTAGAATTAAAAAATTAATTAAAAAATTTCATTTCCTACCCAATCCCTATATATTTATTTTTTAAGATTAAATGGTATATTTTGAGATAAACCCAAATCTTTTATCAAAGAAATCTCCCTATATATTCATTTTTTAAGATTAAATGATATATTTTGAGATAAGCCCAAATCTTTTATCAAAGAAATCTTACACGCATCTTTCCTTCTCATCTTTATCACTAACAGTTCACACACGTCTTTCCTTATCAACACCAATGAATGCGTCTCAAATCTTACCATTGGAATTTGGTATCTTCACAACTCCTTTCCTAATTCCTCAATAAATCCAAAAAATCCGAAAATTACCACGTCTCAGATCCATTCTCATCACTAATCCAAAAATTGAGCTGATCAAATCTTCATAAATCAGCGCCAATTGAGACAATTGGGTATAAGTTTTCCCGTGCAACGCGCTGGTGAAAACACTAGTTAGTTTAATAGCTATAGTTATAAGAATTATATGAATCTAATTTTAATAATATCTTATGCTTTATTTAAAAGATGTCTTATAATCTAAAAGATATCTTACAAGTTAAAAGTTGTCTTTTACTTTTCTGGGTAAATCTTGACAACCCATTGCAATATAGTTAATTTTTATTAATTTTTGTTTTTCCTTAAATGAATTTTAGTTTTCTTGTTTCACCAATATAGATAATTAATTTTGATTAATATTCATCCAATAAAACCGCGTAAATTTTCATCCACTGAAACGAGTCCAATTAAATCTTAGCATTATAAATATAATACTTGAAACATAATTAATGTTAGTTAATTTTTTTAGATAATTACTTAAAAAATAATTAGTTTAATATTTGCAGTTCAAGAATTGTATGAATCTAATTTTGAATAAATTTTGTAATTCAAAAGATACCATGCGATTTAAAAATATTTCTTTCATTTTTCTGGAAAAATCAGGCAAATCGTAGCAATTTAATGAATTTTTACTATTTTCTGTTGTTTAAATTAATTATATTACTCTCATTTGAAAAATGTAATTAATTTTGATTAATCATTGCACATTGAAACCATATGCAATTAAATCGTAGCAACAAAATAAATTTTAATTAGTTGCAACATAGTAATTTTTCATTTTTAGCTTATTATTTCTATAATAATTAGTTAATTATATGTACATTTGGAAATTGTATGAATATAATTTTAGAGATATCTTATAATTTAAAAAGATGCATTGCAATTTAAAACATTTCTTTAGTTTTTCGGGGAAATCTTACCGACCGTAGGAATTAAATGAATTTTAACTATTTTTATTTTTAAATTAATTATACTTTCTTCCTCTATCAATATAATTAATTTTGATTAATCTTTATCCATTGTAATATATTGAATAAAATCTTTGTAATATAATTAATTTTAGTTAATTACAATAAAATTAATTATAATTAATTTACATTTTTATCTAATTATTTCTGAAAATAATTATTTTTAGAAAATAATTAATTGTTTCTAAAATAATTTGTTTAACTTTTATCAAGTGAATTTCTAGTTCTTTTTTCTTTAAATTAAAGGAAATGTGTATTGGTAATAAAATAATAATTATCAATACTTATGTAAGGAAACCAAATTTAGATTTAATATTTAGTATTTAATATATAATGATTGATTAATTTGTTTGTTAGGATTGATTATTAATTAGCAAAAAATGAAAAAAATCAAGAGACAAAAAACATGTAGAAGATAAGTTAGAATCAATGGATATTTGGAAAAATATAATTTTGACTGTACACATTTCCTTGTTTTAATGAGGATAATAAGATTTAATATGGACAATGATTAGTTAATTTATTTGTTAGGGATTAATTATTAATTAATAAAAAATCAAAAAATAGAAAGACAAAAAAGGGGCTTAATTTTAGACAGGGAAAACCAATTTTAGAAATTAAAAAATAGAAAGAAAATTCCCTACTTTTTTAAATTTATATATAGATATAAATATAGATTTTTCAATCATATGGAGGTTACTTGTATAAAAAAAAATTTAACTCTTCAAATAAACTATAAGCTAACTTATAGTTTATCAAACATACACAAAGTTTGAATACCCCTTACACGTGCGTTACGTTCTATTTATTTAATTGGCACATGCTCTAAAATTGACACTTAGCAACGTTGATGATAAAAGAAGAAGTGTGTCTTGCAAAAGAAGGCACACTTTTGCAACCAAAACTATGCTTATTTAGGAACGAATGAGTGGCGTGGCGGTAGTACGCGTCTTGAGCGTTGACCGGGTTCGATTCCTACCCGCCCTGTCGCCCCCTTCCCCGCTTTCCCTTGTAACAAAAAAAAAACTATGTTTATTTTATTTTTTTTTATGTAAAAACGCAATGTTGGTCATTTGAGTTTAATCATTGTGAGTTGTGAGGATGTGTAAATGTCGGAAATGTTCCGGAACCATCGATGGTTCCGGATCTCATAGAACGCTCGGGTCATTTTGATAGCCCGTTCGACCTCCATTTTGAAATTCGAGACCAGATTTGGAATCAACATGGCGAGGGAGAGTGCCAGGAATTTTTCGAATTTTTTCCGGCGACACCATAGCCACCGTGACCACCGGTCAAAGTTTTGACAATATTTTTGGCCAAAAATATGCCAAAACTTTGACCGGTGGTTAGGGCGGCTACGGTATCGCCGAAAAAAATTCGGAAAATTCCTGACACTTTCCCTCGCCGTGCTGATTCCAGATCTGATCCCGAATTTCAAAACGGAGGTCGAACGGGCCATCAAAATGGCCCGAGCGTTCCATACTTAAAAACCGCTCGATGGGACCAGATCATTCCTAGTGTAAATGTGGGGAGTTATGGTCAAATGTGAGGATGTGTAAATGTGGGGAGTTATGGTCAAATGTGGAATTTTATTTTTCCAAATAAAGTTGCTATTATTGTTAAAAAATAATTTACATAAGATTTTCAATATAAAAATGATTATTTAAAATGAAGCTATATCTTTTTAAATCAGATTAAATTGGATTTCCATTCTTATATTATTATTTTATGGCAAGTATTATTAGGTTACTCATTGTAAGGGTGATAGGGATTGAATTTTAATGGTTTTTAAAAAATTTTTAATGTAAAAGAAGAGAGAGAATGAGTGGAGTTGAATGGTGGAGATTTGTGGATGTAATATGATATGTGGATGTGATTGATTTAGAGTAAAGAAAAAATTGATAAAAAAGTGGTAAAAAGTGGTAAAATTTTTTTTAAATGGTTGCCTATCATGCTTTGTCTTAAATAAGATTTTTAATGTAGAAAAAAGATCAAATTATTTACGAAGAAATAATAACCTTTTTCCTTCGATTTGATTCATTATTATATTATAACAAGTATTCATTAATTTTATTAATTATTATGATAACATGATTTCAGGTTAAAAAATTATTAAAAAATTTACCATAATAATTGTAATTTTTTTTAAAAGTATTAAATAAGTCTTTTAGTATGGATAAATATATGAATTATTTAAAAAAATGATAACTTTTTAATTCATTCTAATTGTAATATTGGATTAGTAAATCATATTATTGTACGACAAGAATTTATTAAGTGTACTTAGTATTATCATAATATAATTTTTATTAGCTATACAAGTTCTTAAATATAAGTATTTTTAATATTGATAGGGATTTGAATTATTTAAGGAGAAATGATAAATTCTTTTCTATTCGGTTTAATTGAATTATTAAATTATTTTATTTTATGATAAATATTTATTAAATTTATTTATTATTACAATAACATAATTATAATCTATTAAAAAATTCTTAAATAAATTCTTTATCCTGAATTTTTAAAATTATTTAAGATGAAACAATAATTTTCTTTTTATATTTACAGTTAAAATATGCTATTTCTTCATTGAACAAATAGTATCAAATACTCTTTTCATGCGTCACACAGGTATGTAGAGTTGTAAACTGGTTCTGAAAATGGCCTTATGTAGGACAGGGTAAAAACCAATCCACCGCTTCACCCAATCCAACATAGTTGGGTTGGATTAGGATTTTCACTACATTGGATTGAGTTGGGTTTCGAATTTTGCTTTTCAATTGGATTGGGTTGGGTTGGGTTGGATTTAGGTTCTATGTGATAACCCAATTAAACCCAATCCAACCTAACCCAATCCTCTAACTAATTTCAATAAAAATAAAAATTGGAAAAACAAATAATTGTGAGCTAATGAGTCAAAAAATGTAAATGGAAACTCAAACTGTAATGTAAATAGAAACTCAGAAGTGTATGATTTACAAAGTTGTCAATGTATAATTTAGAATTTAATTGAGTTAATAACTAATTTAACATCACTTTAAATACTAAAAAATTATATTAAAATATTATTAGGCCAAAGTCTAAACCGACGAACCCAAACCGACCTTGATTGGTTTGGATTGAATTGGTTTTACTCTCTAATTGGGTTGAATTCTCACCTTACCGAATAGGTTTTATTGGATTGGGTTTGAATTGACCTCAGATCCAACCCAACCCAATCCACTCCCAATCCTAGCTGGGCAATCCAATTTGCAAATTGCAACCTAGCATTGGGTTCGGATTGACCTTAGATCCAACTAACCCAACCCACTCCCAATCCTAGCGTTGCTGGGCAATCCAATTTGCAAATTGCAACCTATCAGTTGTCCGGGTGCTTTTTTGTTTTATTATTTTATTTTATTATTATTATTTTTTATTATTTATTTTTTTGTTTTGAGAAAAAGTTGTCCGGTTGATAATCATATATATATATATATATATAGCAAAATTACAATACTGCCAGCCAAGCAGGTACCAGCGTCCAATAAAATACACGGGTAGTATCGTAATCAAATTCAATCCACTCCTCAAAACAAAGGTAAAGTATTCTCACATGTCATCGCATCGACGAATCAAAGTTTTTCATTCATGTTAAACGACTCCTCTCTGCAGATTCAACAACAGCAGTACAGGTCCGAAATTTTTTCCTTTTTATATGTTTTTCGGTTATTTTGTAATTAAAGTAGTTTATCTTTCTTGTATGCTCTGTGTTATAAAATAAATTATATATAATCATGTGTAAGTTCAATTTTAGCTGTTATGTCGCAATAAGGTTAAGTGTTCGAATACGAAATAATCCTAATTTACGAAGACTTGAACAAAGGTTGTTTGATGATTTGTCAATTCGTGTAGAAACTCGGTTAGTAATGAATTATGTAGCTGAAGATCCTGTTTCTTCACAAGCCACAACATTCAAAAGAAAATTTTCTTGATATACTGTGAAAATAAGCTATATTCCAATAATTAGTGCAGGATAATTAGGGAGATTAAATTGATTTGTGTGGGCATATTATTTGTTTTTCTTTTCTAGTAAATATGGTATGCTCGGTAAATTTTTAGATCGAATTGTCAATTCATGAAATTCATGTAGAAGTTTAATGATATATGTGATGCTGATTGCGGCTGATTAATAGAACTAATCGTTATAACTTTAATCAGTTGATGTTTATATGTTGTTCTTTGATCAGCCCTCTAAAAAGGATCCTAAATGTGAACTCAGATTCAGGGTGAAACTTGCATCTATAATATCTTCCATTTTTCCTCATAATTTACTACTCATTGTGATGGGGAATGAATACATAATAATGGTAATAATAGGACTCCAGTGAGATAGGCGTTAAAGATATGTTTAGTGTTTTAGCTTCCTATTAAGGTTATGTTTCTATATGTTTCATTGAGACCTAGTTTCTAATTCGTTGTTTCAATTAAATTAGGATTCGTAAAACCCTTATAAATATAGGGTTCATTATTTGTTTTGTCAAATTTTGATTATTAAATAAATAGATATTTCTCCTTGGCCGTTAATTCTATTCTCTCTCATATCGTCTTCTCTTCCTCTTTGATTCTCATTCATCCTACATCACATTGACTCATAGTAACTTCCTGATATTAGCGCTTCGGGATTGATCTTTTTTTATTTTTTCATTTTTAGTATTCTAGAGGAGGTTCAGGTTTTATGGGTGATGGTCCTCGAGGAGTGAAGGTGATTTCTGACCATTTTTCAGCTTCAACCTCTGCTGCGAACTCTCTTCCAAGTCCATCATCATCAATCAAAGATATAAGAACTAATAGCGATTCGAGGTACATCTTCTAGGAATATATATCAAAAGAGAACAAATATAGTTGTTATTAAATGTAGTAATGTTTGTTTCAGCATAGCCATTTGTGGGCTCGAAGGAAACTGAAAAGTGTTACGTCGATGTTGAACTTGTTTAGTCTAAGGAGACTTTCTTGGGGATCAAGTGCAGATGGTCAAGAAAAGGTTAACATAATCATTTGTTGTATCGTTTTATTTAATTGTATGGTTTTAGTTATGCAACAAAAACTTGTAATTTGTAGGTTGTATTGAGTGCTGTGGAGGTAGAATCTCTTCGTTCAGAAGTAGCCGCTTTAGAAGAAAGAGAATCTCACTACAAGGCTCAGTAAGCAACACATGACGCTTCATTATGATATTTATATACAGCCTTTTTGTTCAAGGTTTTAATCGAATGATGAGAATGGTGATTTTTATACAGGTTAGAACATCTGGATGAAATATTGCGATCTGCTCGTCTTTCAAGCTATCTATACATAAGATCGGTATTGACCATCTTTGACTTTTTAACATTGTCTTGATTCCACCATTTTCATCTGATTTATGGACTCAAATTTTGTGGACCCTACACCCATGTAGACTGTTGGATATGTGCCCAAATGGGCACCATGAAATTTTTCTTATGTACTTTGTTCCTCTTTGTTAGAGATGGGAAGCATTACCTGGAGAGCCTCCTCCTTTGGATGACACTGAAGTTGATGATTGGCTTCCTCGTTTCGTAGTTCTTCAGGGATCATGTATTTATTTGTTTTTATCATCCACTGGTAATTTATTATCTTTCCTTCTTCTTGGTGAAATTATATGTTCTTTCTCAATTATTATGTAGATTTTGCAGTAATTTATCGAACATAAAATTTTGCAGATTTGAATCCTCAGGACTCCACCCTACTATCTGATATTGTTGAAGTTGATTCTCTGCCATGCCTTACACGTGAAGATGAGGAAACGCGATATTGCTTTTACATCTTAACTCGTCATGGGCTGCGATATGAGTGCTCAAATGTCTCTAAGATGCAGGTACTCGCGATTTTGATGTTAAGTGACTCTAATGAACAAGTTTTCTTGCCTTCTGTTCCTTGCATTGACTCAAAATCTGCATTTCTTGTGATGAAATATGACGTTCTGAGTATTTATTTGGGTGGGGATGTTTTTCAGGTGGATTCTTGGGTGGCAGCGCTGAAGATTGATTGCAAGTTGGACGCTGATGCAAGAGAACCATGTAAATTTATTCCAGATTTCGGATGAACTAATCATTGTGTGATGATGAATCTGTAACTAGCAAAAACATTTTAATTTCAGGCTACAGACAACACTGTTTTGTATATATTATCTGGTTTACTTGAGAAGCTAGTTGTTGTTGTTTCATCAAAACAGATTGTGTTAAAAATAAATACTAAGAAATGCCAAAAAAATTATGAAATAAAATCAGTCCAAATTTGCTTTTCAAGTGGAACTAGAAAACTTTGTAATTCCTCAACGGTGTATAGTCAGAATTTTTGGCCATGCGGTCAGAAATTTTAGGAGAGAAAATATAATATAGTTTAATAATAAAATCAAGAAATAATTATTTGATTATCAATTTTATTATATGATATACAAAAAAATCAAAAAGAATTATGTAATTACCCCTATGTCAACTATTTGAAGTAGTTGGATGAAATTACTCCAAAAATTCATTAAATAAAAATTAAACTAGCCCTCACCCAATTCTTTGTCGGAGCCAAACCAGTGTTGATGAACACTAAGGGAATGAGCTGAGGAACCCACCAGAAGATGTCGGAGAAACCTCAGCGCTAGACGCGATGCAATCATCAGAGCATATCCGATTCCAATTGGCGATAAACCTTCCAAACACAAGAAATTCAAGCTGGAAGACGGGAAAGGGAGGAGCAGAAGTGGATTTTGGTGACCGGAAAATTGAGAGTAGAAGGTGACCGGAGTTGGGACGGAGTGGTCGTCGGAGAAGATCAAGTGCCCAACGGAGGAGATCAACGGTTTTGTTGGAGAAAGTGACCGGAGAATATAGTTGTCTGATACCTTATCCTAGATCCTATATTCTATATTCTAGATTATATGATTTATTTTATTTTTTTCAAAGTATAATAGTTCACTCAACTTGAAAATATTAATATTCTGGTAATTCAAATTAACATTTGATTTAATGGTAATTAATATGTTTAAATTTTACAATTAAGTAAATCACTCTAAAATCAAATACAAATTTCATATAGAGAATGATGGAGTTAAATGGTGGAGATTTGTGTAATATATATAGGTCTCACGAGATATGTAGATATAATTGTTTGACAAAATTCAAATTTAGAAAAAATGAGTAAAAAAATTAGTTCCTATCATGGCCTGACATTGGTTTACAATGAGTTCATTACCAATTTTTGAAAATATCTCTATCTGCATAATTACGAAATTCAAAAGCTTATGAACTAAAAGATATACCTTATTCAAAAGCTTACGAGCTAAGAAATATAAATATGAAGTTGATCTTGGAGTGCAACGAGATGCGCTCTTGAAAAATCTTGTAGATGAAATTCAACAAGTCAAATTAATCTTTTCTTGTCAAATGCAGAGAATGAATCTTGTGGACACAAACAACCTACGTGGAGTAATCACTTTGTACCAACCTCCGAGAAACCATCATTCAACTTTTGTAGTTGCAAATTGATCACAAGATACAATAAATCCACACGATAGTTATGCAAAATTTTAAGATTCGGTAGTTACATTGTGGGCAACCATGAGGATCAATACGTATACACATATCACCATTTTGGGAATATTAATGTAATACTTTTGACAAAAATTACAAACATATTCTAAAAACAAATCCTACCAATAGTTTGTCAACACATTGAAGGAATTATAATGTAAACCCTAACGTGTATCCTTAGCACGCCGAAGACTATTTTCTTGATTCAAAGGGTGTTCACATTCACAGTTGAAAGTGAATGGTGAATATAATGATAAAAAATGAATGGTTGAGAAATATATAGTATTTATGAGTCCCACAGAACGTGTGAATGAGATTGATTTCAACTCATTCACTTTAAAATGTGAATGCATTGACAAACACCCACTAAATCCCCGCCCGCTTAGAATGACACCTCTTTCCAATGCTTCAACAATAAAGGCTGAATTGTTTTTCTGAAGGAGATCAAAATGTTTATAAGATCCTCCAATAACATTTACTACATCAGTAACGACACAAAAAATTCAACAACTAGAATGCTTGTCTTTGCCCCAGCCAATAGCTAGTTGAGTGTTTTTAGACCATTAAACTTTCATTGCATATTATTGGCCCCAACATGACCCCCTCCTCTCAATCTGGAGTTGCTCAAGTTGTATCTATAAAACATCTCATTCGCAATGTTTAGAAAACCGAATCGGTCAGTGAACCGGAGAAGCTAACGGTTCAAGGGTCAAACGGTCGAACCGGGTTGAACCGGGGTCGAACCGTTTTTAATTAAAAAATATAAAAAATAAATTAAAACTAATAAATTTATAAAAATAATTTTAAAAAATTAGAAAAACCGGTTCAACCGGTTGAACTGAGTTCAATAGCAGTTAGACGGTTGAACCTGGGTTGACCGATTTTCGATACCACGATTTTAAGGCATAACCGACGGTTTTGGACCGTTCACGTTCACGGTTGAACCGGCCGGTCCGGTCCGGTTTTCTAAACACTGCTCATTCGATGGCAGCCTTGAGTGAGAATGTTGTGCTACTGGTGACATGTTCGATCCTTATGAAAAGTTCTTAACGTCATGGTAGAATTGAAATTTTTATGGATTTTTATGTGAAGTAGAAGATAGAATGAGTGAAATTGAATAGTAAAAATTTGTGTAATACATGTAGATCCCATGAAATATGTGGATGTTATTGGAAATTTAGAAAGAATGAATAAAAATATGTAAAAATTTATAGCAATTGCAATCCTAACATGCCTCTCCATTACTATCAACATAGTGCAAAAGAACTGACATTTTCTCTTACACCGCGAGATTTATAAGCTAGAATAGAAAAAAATAAATCACCAACATCTTTCATGGTAACATTTATTGTTTCAGCTGCATAAGCACTAATTATGTCACTCTTAATGCAAAAGGTGGTGTCAACTTGTTCTTAGGAGCATTTTTCAATGCCACACTGGTGCCTTAATATCAGTATGATCAACCAAAAACTTCAATAGAACAAGAAAGTTGCCTAGATTGAGAGAACTCTCTTACCCCACAAGGTAACCCTTACTGCAATAAAATCCGACATAATCAATTGATACATGAAGACGAATGAGACAATCATCCTTTGACTGTTTTGATTGTTTGTGCAAAACTTTTTCAATATGTTTATCTTGATTCATTAATGTCTCACACTTCATTCAAGATTGATCTTGCTCACTATCATGCTGTCCAACATGAGTTTTTAAGTCCTCACTTATTTTTTTCAATAAGTGAATCCCTCACTAACAAAAGCACCGCCTCTTGATTGTGTTCCCTTTAATTGATTCAAACCAATAACAATACAGACAATAGACGGCATCTTTCTAGATCCTATACTCCAACCACTCACCAAATTCAATAAACCAACTTCTAAATGTGCTTTCTCCAAATTTCTATTTTAGGAATGAATGATCCATAGGCTGACAAAGTCCTTTTCGCAAATATACACTTAGACTTGGTAAAATGGCTTGGCGAGCCGGCTCGGCTGGCCTAAGCAGTGTTCTTGCTCGGCTCGTGGCTCGTACACTGTATGAGCTCGAGCCGAGCTCGGCTAGTGTTTTCATGAGCTGCTAAGCTCAAGCTCGCGAGCCCCGTGAGCTCGAGCCAAGCGGCTTGTGCATTTTATGTTCGCGCTCTGGCCCGAGCTCGCTTGGCGCGAGAGCCATTTTGCCAAGTTTACATACACTTCGAACTTGGTCTTTAATTTAAGAACTGTAGTTTACAATTGGAATCCTAATTAAGTCTAGGATCTAAACGAAGTTGTGCAACATCGAATTTCTCAACAATACTTGAGCTCTTCCCAACCGCATTTGAGCACTCCTCTACTTTATTTGTGCTCTTTAAACTTTGTTTGTGCTTTCCTTTATTTTATTTGAGCCCTATGAAGCTCAAGCTCTCCTCAACAACATTTTCTTAAACAAAATTTTCTCTCCATAATCTGGATATCCTACTAGAAATTAAACATAATTCCAAGTAAAAACCCAAAATCTAATTCCAAGTATAAACCCAAAATCTAATTTTAAGTACAAACCCATTTACAATTTCAATCTACAATATCAAACAAATAAGTCAATTCACCATTTTCAAACATAAATAATCGACTCACTGGCTAGTGCTTATAATTTACAATATCAAACCACATCTTAATTAATTTTTATTGCTTGAAGTTCCTACTTTCAATTTTGATATTTGTTACAAGTCCAAATACCATAAATCTATTCTAATATTTACACATACAACATCCACGTGTATAAGTAACAGTGAAGTGTTAGCAGAAGACTTACCAATTTACCATTGATACAAGAATTATCAATATATTTACTAGTGATTAAATATCAAAGATTGAATTTCAGTGATCGTCCTATAATTTTACTAAAATTTGAATGATGAAATCAACTTCACTAATAAAATTTGGGGAAAAATATAGTGGAAAGTGTCGTTCCCGTGTTTCATACTACAAAGTTGTAGTATTAATTATCTATATATTAATAAAATGGGGTCAGTTTCCCACTCAATTTTATAATTTTTAGAATTAAAAAATAATATTTTATTTATATTTTCCACTCAAATACAAATACCTAATTTTCAACCCATACATAATCTCCAATTATTATCACCCCTGGTCTTTTGACATAATCACTCCTTATCCCTCCAATCCGTGTTATTATCATGTGTGATCTTTTTAAATCTCTCATCCATATCTCTCTCATTAAATCACGCAAAATCAAGGAAAATTTATAACTAAACGGGGATGAAATAATGTGATTTTATACTTTTTTGACCGAATAAGCTTTTATATAACTTCGTCATCTCCCTTAAAGATATTATATCACACATTATTTCTGATCCAGTTCTTGGTTTTATTATTTTGTTTGTTATGCTATTTACCATAAAAAAAAAAAAAGAAAAATATGTTATTATAATTTTTATTTTACACATATTTTAAATTATAACTTGGCCATAAATCTCCCCGTGCAACGCACGGAAGAAAATACTAGTTATGTTTAATCATGGCACGTTAGCTCAAACAGGCACACCTCATGGCATAAGGGTGTGATCTTTTGGTCTCAAATTATGGAGTATTAGGTGAAGGAGGCCGAAATTGCGGTTACTCTAAGAAAATAAGGTAGTTGGAATAGCTTCCTAGTTTACAAATTTCATGATTGGTAACCTAAGTTTGAACCAGAAGGTTTACCTAAATTTGTAATTAAATTATAAAAGTAACTCTCCAATTGTCTTTATTTTTAAAACAATTTCTAAATTAGGGAAATGATTTATTTTATTACATTCCAACAACACACTTTATTTTGATTCTTTTTCTTTTCCAATAAATAAATACACATTTCTGTCAACTTTTATTTCGTATATCTTCTTTAATAACAGAAATATCAAAGTAAAATAATGGATTCCATGTCATCTTTGCATATGCAAATTAAGATTTTCTTGGAAGTTCAATTCATACATGAAAAGAAAATGATTTTAATCCTAGCCAAAGATAATAAAAAATAAAAAACATTTAATTGGAGTTAATTGGGAATAGTTAAAGTTATGAGTTCTGTAATGTCTTTTATAATATTTTATTTTATATATTATAAGGTTTAATAAATTTTTTAAATAAATAAATTATTTTTTCAATGAAAAAAATCAAATAAATAGTGCCAAAATATAATTTCTAGAAGTACTTTCTAACATCAAATTTATATCTAACGTAAAAAAATAGTTGGAATTTATTTATATAAAATAAAATACAATCTAAGGGAATTAAATAGAAGGCAAATATCTTGATGAATATTCGGCATTTCATTTTCGGAAATTATGCTCCTTTGTAAAAATATTTTGGAAGTGAATATGCAAAAAAGAGAGACATTTTTCTTGCGCTAGGTACCTTTAGTGATGTGGATAGGTTGTGTGTTGCGTTTATGGTATCCAATATCTGATTTGTGTCCCATATTGCTCACTCAATGAGTATGTATGGTTTCTATATGATTCTGAGAGTATTCAAAATTACCATGGTTTTAAGTGTTGAAGTATTGGATCGCTATACCTTTTGTGTGTGTATTGTGTGTGTAAAAAAAAAAAAGAAAAAGGAATGACCGATTAAGTGCTTGTCCGTTTATGCATAAAAATCTTTACTTTTCAATTTTAATAATAACATTTTAACTGTATGTTCTATCATTTTCTAAGCAATTGAACCAGTGATTTTGATCAATTGCACCAGAGGTGCACCACAGTTATGATGCTCCTGGGTGCTTTTATCGGTACGATATCCGTTTTGAAATTCGGGATCGTATCCAAATTTAGCACGACGAGTCGAAGTTTCAACAATTTGGAAAAAACATTTCGACACCGGAGCGGCCGTTGGCGGTCGATCAAAAATTTGGCCACTAGGGATTTGAAAACGGACATCGTCCCGACTCGTAAAAGCACCGGGGAATACCATAATTATAGTACACTCGAGTGCAATATAACAAGCCTCCTTGAACCAGATAAGTGGTAATCATCAAATCGCCTTTTATTTATTCGTTTATTTTATTTTACGGGATAAAAACGAATCCTATGCAAAGGTTCACGAAAAGAGGAATATATATAAGAAAAGAAAACTACCGTAAAATGACAAAACCTAACATTGCTTTTTTCAGCGTGGATTGGATCTGCCACCGTCCTCACGTGGCTCACCATCTCTTTCTTGCAATTCTAGCAAATTTGTATTAAAAAATTTCTATTCAAAATTGAGAAAAAAAAAAAAGACAAAAAAAGAAAAAGACAAAAAGAAAAGGAAAAAAAAGAAAAAAAAATTAATTTTATGCACTTATCATCGTTGTGTAGGAAAATTATAACCGACAAACCGTATATGTAACTTTATTTCCAAAATTAATTGTATTTGAGATTGTGGACTAGGAAGAGTGGAACACAATGAAATAGCTATTGAGTTTAGACTTTCAGTCTCATTCATCTGATGTTGCCTAATTTTAAAAACTCTTTCTGTTATTATTTCGAATGGTTTGGTAACAGCTACATTTTGTATACAATAATATTGAAACAATGTCAATAATATACTTTTTATTCAATTTATATAAGTTTTTAAACATATTAGATGAAAATATTCACATGAAAATAATGAAGAAGAAAGAAAAAATTCATCACAAATTAATTTCTAGCAAAACAACGATATTTTTTTGGTCTTCGCTTGCTTGTTATATGACTATTATGTTATTTCAAAACTAATTAATTTGTTATTAATTAAACTTAATTTAATTTTATTTAAATGTTAATCAACTGTCGAATTAATAATTTTGCAATCATAATATTTCTTTGAATTACATGGCTTTAAACATGAGGTATTTTCATTCTGATCTCACAAAACATATATAATGAGTTGATATTTGTTATTTATTATTTTAGTGTAATCAATAAAGTTCAACTTTTTAAAATAAAAATTTTCTATTGATATTCAGAAATTATAGCATGGATGAGAAAAGTAGTCGAAAAATAGTTAAAGTAATTATTAAAACTAAAATATCAGAAACTATTTTATAAAATTATGTATTGAAAAAAATTTAAAACTGAAATGTCTAAATAAGAATAAGGGAGTGAGTATTAATTAATTAATTTTTTTTTTTTATAACATATGGGTTTTAAGGTTAGAAACAAGAGAGATAACTTCTGTAATTAACATAAACATTAATTAAATTGGTAAAGTGGACATTAAGAGAAAAAGTTAATAGAAAAATGGGGATGTGAATATTTTATACATATCCCCAATTTTATACATTGGCAATGTGGACATTAAGAGAAAAAGTTAATGGTGAAATGGGAATACGAATGTTTTAAATATACGACTTTGTTCCCCTACCCACATGTTAATAGGTATAAGATAACCACAATGACTTACACACATATAATAGTTTGCACACAGATAAGATATCCACAAACACTATAATTTGTATATTAGTGATAATGATCAATGATTATTATTATTAGCATTACAATCTCCTAAATCAATTACTGGATGCACTTGCCCAACGTAAAATTAGAAGAGACTTTTTGCCGGCTTCTGTGTTTTCTTTCTTTGATAGCAATCAGTTCCCCTCAATATCCACTCAAGAACTTCATATCCAATCGTTCAGGTTTGAAGATATTAATATGTGATGGGATGAAAACCCAATTAATATTACAGCAAATGTTTTATATAATGAGGTTTTCTAGCATTTCTTTCTATTTTGTTATATTATATTTTGTCAATGAAACATGTCCATGCATGCAATGCATGGTTAGACAACGAGTAATAAATAAATGCCAAGATAATATTGTGGTGTAGCGGTATGTAAGTGGATTTCCCACATCGTACTCTTGATCAATGGTTTAATTTTCTCTCCCCCACTTATGTTGTAATGATTAAAAAAAGAAAAAATAAATAAATAAATGACCAAATAATCATGCAACTTGCATCTAGGGGTGGGCACAGGTTGGAATGGCTAGGGTTTGGGCCCGAACTAAAACAGACCCAATTTGAATCAGTTTATCATTTTTCAAGTCAAAACTGAACCGGCGGTTGGGTTTGGGTCCGTTACTAAGCATTTTTTTTGGCACCCCAATCGGTTTTCGAGTTTGATTTTCCCAACCCGAAAACCGACCCAACGGGTGATTTGAACCGGCTCGGGTCAGTGTGGATCGGTTCGGGTAGGCAATTCACGATTCAAATCCCCAGCCCTGCTTGCATCTGTGGTTGATGGCCATGTAACGTGAAATTTAAAAAGGTGCACCCAGCCTTTTGCTGGGTGCACCCATTTCCAAATAAAAAAAAATTAAAATGACTACTATACCCCTCCCACTCCACACACACACTCTCTCTCTTTTATTCTTTTTCTTTTGCTTGTTCTCCGGGCCCACACACTTTCTCTCTCTCTCTTTTTTATTCTTTTTCTTTTGCTTGTTTGCTTGTTCGCTTGTGCGCTGTGTGCACAGCGAACAAGCCTTTTCTTGTTCGCTGTGTTTCACAGCGAACAAGTATTTAAAAAAATTAAAATAAAAATAAATAATTTTTATCTTTGTTGATCAATATAATTTTTTCAGATTTTTGTAACCACTTTGACAAATAATTTCGAAATTTTTTACAATCAATTTGACGATAAATTTTAACATTTTTTTTTGATGATATAGTAATTGGCTTTGTTGTCTAATATAATTATTAAAAAAATCAAATCTTTTACAACTATTTTATCGAGTAATTTTAAATTTTTTTTACTTTTTTTTGCAACCACTTTAGCGATAAATTTCAAAATTTGTTTGATAAATTTTATTGAGTTAGTATCGAATATAAATATTAAAAAAATAAAAAAAATAATAGTACAAAATTATTTATTTTTTCTTTTTGGTCTGTTCGCCCAATTAGGCGAAACGACCTCGATGGATGTTCGCTCCCAATGGGCGAGCGACACATGATTGTCGCCTGAGGCGCCCCATTGAAGCGAACAACCATCTGGTTGTTCAGATGGTTGTTCGCCCCCAATGGGGCGAACATATTAAAAAAAAAAAAAGGAAAAGAAGGAAAAGGGTGTGAGGATAGGATGGGGATATGATAAAAAAATTGGTGTGTAAAGTAAAGTGGGTGGATGCATTTAGCCCAGTCCAATTTAAAATTTAGTCACTAGACTTGTGCTCAATTTGATCACTAATACAATAAATGAAAATATAGCATATGCGTATGATTATCTGTTTTCAAGGAACAAATTAAATTTTGTAATCCTATAAATATTGAATTCCGTCTCAATAAGCAATATTCACTTTTATATAAAGGTCACAATTTAATACTCCCTAGATATCCATATATAGGTAAACAATATTCATTAATCAGAAAAACCAATTTTTTTCATGCTGCAAAAATACTAAAAAAGCTTTCTTATTTCAATATAAAACTTTTGACTTTCTGTTGTGAATTCATCGTAAATATACATGAATTCACGAGTACATTTAGTGATGTTATTTTTCGCATCGTTAATGATTAAAAAGAGTTTATTTATTAGGTTTGCGACAAATATCTGTCAATTGGTAGTTTGATAGAATCAAAAGTTTGATTGAATTCATATTTGTTGTTCTATTTTCTACGCATTAGTTGTCTTATCGAATCAAAATAATCCACCTACAAAATAACTTTTATTAATTCAATAATAGTAAGAGCTATTTGATTAAATGAGATATGAAATTAGATGGCAAAATAAACTCAAGTTTGATGTATCTTGGTACCAATTACATACTCCCTCCATCCCACAAAAATAGTCCAATATACTATTTTTATTCGTTCGAATTGAAAAAGGTACTCCATTTACCACTTTCAAATATACTTCATTTCCACTAGTGCCCATAATTAATATACTTTCAAATATCTATATATTGAAATTACTAGTATTACCCCCGTGCGTTGCACGGGACGATTAAAATAATATATTTACATAAAATAATATTATAAAATAAGACAATAAATTTGGTGCGAAATATTATCTTACAAGAAAAAATATTCAATTAACGTAATTGGTGATTTTAGGGAAAAACATAATATTTGGGAAAATTTAGATAATATATTTTTTGACCAAAGAAAAAAAAACTAAATACTATATTTTATGAGTCATACATAACTATTCAAATGTATATTTCAAATATGATTAGCAATAATCTTATAGTTAGCCTCTGAATACGTATATAAATTTTGTGAATATTGAATTGATTTTATATCATATTTAGCTCGAAGTGAATTTTGAATATTGAACTGATTTTGTACATTAAGTAAATAAAAAAGGTTTTTCTCATTTACTCTTTTAAATAAATAAAAATAATTTTTTTAATAACAAATCGCTGCCAACCTAGCACTATACCAAGTTGACACTATAATTCAAAAACTAAAAAATATATAAAAAATTAAAATGTAATATTCAAAAATTAAAATTTATATTAAAAAAGTTAATTATCATTTTTAAAAATAATTCAATTGATATTACAGTTTGTAACTTTGATATCATATCATATTTTCATTAATATTTGCATTTTTTTTGTTTATTTTCAATTATATACATAATTGAAAATTTAAAATTATATATAAAAATTAAAATAAGGAAAAATACTAAATAAAGAAAATAAATTAAATTAAATAAGAAAAATAAAATAATAAAGTGTGTATTTAATATTTATTTCCAAAATAAGATTTTCCTTTTTTAATTTTAAGTAATTAAATGAGTGCCAACTTGGCGCTGCCAACATGGCGCAGTGCCTAGTTGGCACTCCTATTATTATTATATTAAGATTAAGATTTTCAAATAATTAATGATATATAAGGGTATATATGGAAAAATAATGTAAAATTTAATATTTCAACTTAATTAACTATCATTTTCTTAATATGTATGAAAATAGTTAATATACTATCTTTGTGGGATGGTAGGGGTATTAGTTTTGGCAAAATGCTAATGAATTGGGTTACTTCCACTAATGGTCACTAAACTTTTAGCAAAATTATAAGATTGTTACTAAAGTTCAAAAGTTTTAGTATTGATAATTGAGAATTACTTATATTTTCATCAGTAATCGCTTTATTATATTAATGATTTGGGTGATGTATAATCATTCATTATACTCGTGTAACACAAGTGCAACGACTAAGATAAATTTATACTTCATGGATCTTCAAAATTATTTTAAATAGATATTAATTTTTACAGCTAGCTTAAAGCTTTTATTTCAATAAAAAAAAAAACATGAAAGTTCGATTTATTTGAAATGACAATCTAAGCTCCTGGCACATAAATTCATCTCAATTATAATACATAATACTCAAATCTATAATATATATAAAGTAGAGGTGTATGGTATTATTATTTTCCGGAAGTAGTTTTAGGATATGACTAACTTTTGTTTTAGTTGTTTTAGGACATGATTAACTTGTATTTTAGCTGCTTTTATTCTATTGTCGCCACATGTCAAGATTTTAACCAATATTCTAGAATTAATATAACTGCTTTTGTTCTCTATAAAGTGGAGGTGTGTGGTATTATTGTTTTCTAGAAGTAGTTTTAGGATATGACTAACTTCTGTTTTACTTGTTTTAGGACATGATTAATTTGTGTATAACTTTTTTTATTCTATTGTCGCCACATGTCAAGATTTTAACCAACATTCTAGAATTTTTTTCTGTTAAAATCTCAATTGGGCATATTTATTTTATTAAAAATTGATATAGTTTTAAAACTCGAACTTAAGACATATTAGGTATAATAATGGTGCCCTACCATTTGACCCAACACCATTTTTGTGCTTTAATTTAATTGACGCATTAATTTAATCTATTACAACTACCATTTGATTGGTTGCTCCAATAATAATTTTTATTTATCCAAAAAAATAATAATTGTTGGTTATAAAATAATTCTTATTTCATAATTTAAGTTGACTTTAGTATTCATAACAAATTTAAGAAATTTATATCATCTAAATATTCTATCAATTTATTTTTAATTCTTATAATTTTAATTTTAATTTATATTTTTTGCATTCTAATATTTTCAAATTTCAAATTATCTATATATTATATAAAATAGAGTTTCAGTTGGCAATTCAATTAAAAAACAGTTATTTGGCCATTAGTTAAGTATAGTTAGAGTTGTCATCAGTTAATTAAATTTGAAATCTGCTCTCCACGTCTAGATAACTAAAAATGATAACTATCATTTATCCTTTCATTTATGTAACTGCTTATCTGAGTTAGTCTACCAATTTTGTTTTCTATGGATTACGATAGTATAACAATTGGGATTAATAGGTACGTGCTCCTTCTGTGATCTTCTCTTATGATTTTGGGTTTTGTGTGTGTATATATACGTGTATCTCTCTGTTTGTGCACCTATGAAGGGCAAAGGGGTTTGTTAATCTAATTTCTGTATAATTCAAGTTTTATTGCTTAATTTTGATTATTTTTATTGTTTAACCATTGATGGGTTTTATTTTATTTTATTTTATTCCTGCTTAAATGGGTTTTTTTTTCTGTATACTCTTTCCATTTTCATTCGATTTTTGAGTTTCATTTTCTTATTGATTTTTTTATTTTTTTTTTATTTTTTTTCTTTTTCCTCACTAACTGATTTAGGCCAATTTTCTGCATAAGAGATAGTGAATAGTTTGGGTTTCATGATTTATGATATGTAGATTTTCTTTTAGCATGATAATATCACATATCATCATTACTGATAAGCTTTCCCAAATTTACTAATTTGCATAAAATCTTTACTCTGTAATAAGATTAAGTTAAAGGTAGGATCAACTCAGGTACTGCATTTGATTGCTTGGGGGTAATTGGAGGACCTATTAGAAAATTCTAATCTATATTCTAATTTGACAATTATGATTTTGAGGTCAATTTATATTCGAATTGAACTCATATATTTTGCGGTCAATCTGTAGTGCAAGTCAATCCAGCTGTTAACATATGGGTTAAAGGTGTTCAAGATTTATTGCATAGCAAATTGTTGTTTGAGATAAAGATAAAGCAACAGGATGTTGAGGAGAATGAATGAGTTTATGGTGTAATGTGAGTAATTGATTTCAATGGCCTGTTTATGAAGTATGAAGTCTCATGTTCAAATCACCTTCATAGTCTGTCAAATTAAGAAATCCACGGACTCAGATCAAGGTAAATGTTCTTTATTCATTTATTCAGTTTGAGGTTTAATAATTTGTACCTTTTGAGTCGATGGTTTCAAAGCCAATTTCTCCACCATCTTTTTCTTTTTCACCGAGACCTATTTATCTTCTTTGTGCTTGTGTTGTCAGCAGAAATAATGATTGATTACTTGTATTATTTGTGAATTTATATCAAGGCTTTCTTTTAATTATGTTCATTTTTCATAGCTTATATAACTTTTAAATCTATCTAGCTACTTAGTTGTTCAAATGCTTAAACAGAAGTGAAACTTTTTATGTGATATAATCTCTTAGTCAGTAAAGTGTATATATATAGGTTTGTTCTTAAAAATTCTATCTACCTTTTGATTGGTTAGAATTTTTTGAGAGGCTATATATGATAGTGTGATGTGGCACTCGTTTGTGGAAGAAGCGAGATCAAGATTTCAATTGTATGTGCCAACTATCATGTGAAAATCAGCCCAAGGTAAATTGGTGAAAAGTCTGGCTCTTCTTTAAGGAATTTTTATGCTTTATTTAAGATCATGAAAATTGTTCGAAATTCGTTTGCCTGAAAAAACAAATGTGTGGCAAAGTTAATGAGCAGCAGCCTAAGCAAAAGCTTTGAACATAGGTTTTGATCATTGGGAAGATTTCGAGTATCGGCATAATGATCGTTCTTGCTACATAGGTTTTGATTGTTGGGAAGATTTTGAGTATCGCTCTTTCTTGTCATTTTCCTATGTACACACTGAAAAATGCACGTGTAGATGTGATCTACTAAATATCACCGTTATCATTTCATTACGTAGGCACAATTTAAAGGCAGAAATTTGCAACACATTACATGTACTAAGTAGTCAATATTCTTGACTACTAAGTATTGCTGATCATAAGTAGAAAATCATGATAATTCAATGATCACATGTATGTAAAGATTTACAAGTCGTTAAATAATGCGACCTCTTCATATATAGTTGGTTAATATAAAATGGAAGAAAATACTAACAATTTTTGTTGTAATCACATAAACACAATCTCTATCTATATCAAGTTGTAGAACTGGGGGCCTTTTTAACATGAGTTGAAAATTTTAAGTTCCATTATCAAATATTTCTTCACAAAATTTTGATATTTTAAAATTGCGGAGATTAATATTTTAGTTGAATGATAGATAAACAAATAGTCAAATCAATATAATACATTAAATACTTAATAATTAATTCTTTTATGAAAAATATATTCTCAACATTAGTGATTTTCGAACAATTTGTACAATGTGCTAATTATTATGATCAATTTTCTTTGCTTATAATTATTAATCCTTGATAGTTTATCATTCCTACATTAGTGAAAAATCTACTATAAATTTTTTTTTATTAAAAATGTTGATGGCAATATGAATTGTAAAAAATTCTTTAATAAGGCAGATGACACTTTTTTTAATCATTATTATCATTAGCATTGTTTAAGGTTGTTTTGAATTTTACTTTTTAGTTGAATGTTATTCATTTCTTTTTCAATTTATTTAATTTTCTATTGAACATTGTCTTGATCTTTTTTTTTAATTAATATAATTTTTCTATGTAAAATCTATGATGTGTTCACAACTACGAAAGGGATTGAAGAAGGCTTCTTATTTGAATTTTGGGTTGTAATAATTTTATTACTCGTTTGGCACTCACATTAACAATAATTAATTTATTTAAAATAGAATCTCAATTTTAAACAAAATTATAATAATATTTACTACTAAATCTGTGTATTTTATCAAACATATATTACAATTAATTAAACACAATTGTGTATCATGTGTTAGATAATTTAATTTTTCTTGATTTTTATCACAAATTTCAACTTGCATAATTTTACTTCCCTACAATGCACGGGTATAAAAACTAGTTTTTTGAAAAATATAAGAGAATAACCAGCAATGAAATAATAACTAAACATCAACGGCAAATACTAAAAATTTTAAACTTTAATGACCATTTTATAATTTCGTGGAAACTCTGTCTGGCTGGCTGTCAGTAAAATTAACAGTATTGAAGGGTTTGGTGAGTTTTTAAAAGTGTAATTTTCTGCAAATACTACTCTTTTCACCTAATCTTGACTACAGGTTGGATCACACATTATTGCATTTGAATTAAAGAAGAAATTTTCACCGTGTATCACAAAAGCGGTCAGTTAAAGTCAAAAATTTTAACCGAAAAAGGCAAATCCCAAAACCCCATTCCATATCAACCCTAATTTTTTTTTTTTTTTTTGGAACAAAGATCAATCCTAATTTTTGTTTGTACAAGGCACCGAATCCCTAAATCACGTGGCTGCATGTCAATTTTCTCTTCCTAAATTAATAATTTTGGGAAATTTTTTACCGCTCCACTCACCCCCACTCAGAAATACTCACAGCGGTTAAAAGGACAAACGACAAAAACTTTGCGTGCATCACCATGTTTTTTACACGTCGTCGTGTATATATACATAGGACTTGATCCAACGAGTCTGTAGTGAAGACTCCTTTCCTCAATTGTCTACAGTTGCTATAGTTTCTTGTGATTGTGACGATGTCGGGTAGTATACTGGTGACTGGGGAGCGGGGTACATTGGGAGTCACACAGTGCTTCAATTGTTGCTGGGCGGTTATAAGGCTGTGGTGGTTGACAATTTGGACAATGCTTCCGATGTTGCCGTCAAGAGAGTCAGGAACTCGCCGGTGAATATGGCGCTAACCTCACCTTTCACCAGGTGTTGTTTCTTTTTGTTAATTGAAGCTCTAAGTTTTTGGAAACCTTTTGGAGGGCTGTCTTAGTATTGGGTGTAAGAGTTGTTTGCAGGGGTGAAGATTGATGTTTACTGATTCAATTGAGGAGTTAAGTTGTGGAATCTTTTGAATTGTGCAATTATGTGGTGCCTTTTAGGATTGATAGGTGTTTGATCTGTGACTCTGTGTGTTAATTTCTTGATCAACTTCCTTTCTTAATTTTGTTGACTGATCTGTGAGGTTGTTTTCCAGTGTGATGCTCTTGGTTGAGTGAAGAGTGATGAAAATGTGGGAAATTGGGGGATCTTATATTACTTGATTTGCCTTGCATCTGTATTATACTGTTAACTGTATGGATGCTTGTGTGGCTGCCTTCCTTTAGACTGTTGTTAAAGTTTGAAGATTCTCATAGTTGTTGAGGAATTTGATTTTTGAGTTTGATTGCAGATGGATCTTCGCGATAAGCCTGCACTTGAAAAGGATCTTTTCTTCTCAAAAGTAAGTCTGTGTGGTGTTGTGTTGATGATTCATTTTAACCATTTAAAACTTGTCCCTCGAGACTATCAATGAGAAAGATTCCAGGGCTGATATGTTTTGCGGGTTGTTTTGAAGGTCAGATAGTATTGATGAAAACTAATGGTAAAATAAAACTTATTTTATTCAGTTTTATATTGAAGATCTAGTTGGAGATCTTTTCAATATGGCTAAAAGTCTGTATAAAATGAAGGCAAGATAATAGTTGGCACGTGGTTTTGCGGATTCAATTCCCATCCTGTTGTTATATGATTAGGGGTTTCTCTTATATCCTAGATTACAATGTAGTTATATGCCTCTATGTTTTTCCCTGAATTACTTCATCACCATTTCTGTTTGTTAATGCCAGTATGTTTGATATTATGTCAGTACGAAAATAGAAAATAATGCATTGCCCATTTACAGGGGTTAATAATGATTGAAAAATGCTTTTAGTTTATATCAGGCACTCTCTGACCACTGACATTGTCGATCTCACATTCCACAGGTTTGATGCCGTTATTCATTTTGCTGGTTTAAAAGCTGTCGGAGAAAGTGTCCAGAAACCTTTGATGTATTATAATAATAATCTCATCGGAACAATTGTTCTTCTAGAAGTTATGGGTGCATATGGATGTAAAAAGGTACTGATCTTCCCAGTCTGCTGTCTCTCAGTGTTGTTCTCCTGTGGGTGCTCATTGTTTTTGGTTATTGTGAATGTGCAGCTTGTATTTTCATCATCGGCAACTGTTTATGGTTGGCCGAAAGTGGTGCCATGCACGGAGGAGTTTCCTATATGTGCTACGAATCCTTACGGACGAACTAAGGTATTTTTAGAATCAACTTTGTGTGAATACTTTTAGAAGGCAGCTAATCTGAAGAGGTAGATGATTCTTGTAAATTAATTAGAACCAGGGCTTTTAAATTTGGAAAAAATAGAGTGCATTCTCATATTGCCTCAACCATGGTTGACCTAGCAATGAAGACATATGTAGCATTCATCTGTTTGTATTATGCCCTAGTTTTCCTACATTAAAAATAGGAGTTTGAGAGGCTGTGTTTTCATGTATGAGAAAAAAAAAGAGAGGTGTGCAGAGTGGTTTTGAGGAAACCTTGCATTAGAGGAAACCTTGCATTCTTTTCCTCTTTTCTACTTTCCAGTAAAAAATCTATATAGGCAAGTGATGTTGCTCTGATATTATGTATTTTTATCTTTTGGGATTAGAATTAGGGCTAGATCTCTAATAGAGCCTACACTAGAGCCATTTTCAACCTCTCTACCTGTGTGCGTATGTTCCTTTCTTTCTTCCGGTTCTATTATGTATGTCTTCATCAAATTTCTCTCCTTGGCTTGCATGTAACTTTATTGATTTTTCCAGCTTTTCATTGAAGAAATCTGTCGTGATATCTATAGCTCTGACTCTGAATGGAAAATCATACTGCTGAGGTACTTCAATCCAGTCGGTGCACATCCTAGTGGCTATATAGGTGAAGATCCACGTGGGATCCCCAACAATCTCATGCCATTTGTGCAACAAGTAGCTGTTGGCAGGAGACCTGCACTGACAGTTTTTGGATCCGACTATGCAACGAAAGACGGCACAGGGGTAAGCCAGTTTGGTCAGCTATGGCTGCTTACCGTATGTGTAGTTTACTTAATTTTCTGTTTAGTCTTTGCTATTGGGATCAGGTGTGAGCTTGGATAAAACTAAAGACTCAGGTTTTAGTTTGAACAGTGGTGGGTCCGCTAAAAGGGTAGATAGTAGTGATCTGTAGCTTTGAATGTGAGGTTGTTGAAGTGAAGTTTGGCTTTGAATCTTTGACTAAGTAGTAGAACTAAATTTTTAGTTAGAAAATGGTTAAAACAAACGGAAAGACAATAGCTGCCTCTCTGCATCCATTCTGAACCTTGGTTTATAGTATTTTAGTAACTATAGATTTGCTAATAACTTCCTCCTGTCTCGGTCGATCTCTATGTGGCAAAAAATAAAATGGAAAGAACAGAATACGATAATGTAATATGTGTCATTTTTAGGTTATTTCATAAAAGCCTTCGAAGTTTCAGGATAGCTCGTTCATGTACTTTTCGGTCCAATGCAATCTTTGGCTCCTTTTGGATGGTGACAAAGGACTCCAATAAGATTGGCCAGAAATGCATTTTAGCCTTCTCTGTTGATGCCTGAATTTAGAACAAACTGGTCCAAAAAGATGGACATAAATGCATTTAGCTTTCTTGATGTATGAATACAGATCAATGGGTTTTATGCTTTCAGGTACGTGATTATATCCACGTTGTGGATTTAGCAGATGGCCATATTGCTGCTTTGAGCAAGCTATCTGATCCTAAAATAGGTATGGACTTCAAGAATGTAGAGTTTTCTTCTTTAGGTGTCTTATTGTTGGAGCTCTGATGTTATATTTTATTAGATGAATTCACTATATGATTTCATAAACTTTTGGAATACCTTTATTTATAGACGTGATTATTTTTGACACCTCGGGTGTGGAAGTGAGCATTGTTTTTGGAGATTTTCTCGTTCTCAATGGTAAAGCAAGATTCAAGAACTAGCTCCTGCGTTTAATTCTCTCAATGAAGTCATATTTTTAAAAATGATTTATGTATTTGTGAATTACATTATTCCATAGTTAATGACCTGAACCTTTGACATATTTACCGTGGGAAGTTAGCGTGTGTTCGTGTGTACTTATTTTTGTCTAAAATTTTGCTAAAAGTGGAGTGTAGTGGTGGGGACCACGAGATGTGTGGATAATAATGAGTGATGATGTGAAACGTGTGGTTGATATTGATGTTTGACTTTGACTTTTAGTAGTAGATAATTTTTAGGTGAAAATAAGTGGAAACGAACATGGAAACGAACACACGCTTAATAACATACACAACAGAATGATCTGAAAATTTTTCGGATGTGAGCTGAGATAGAACCGACGAATGAACCCCATTTTGCTTAGAAATTGTTTTGTTCCCGGTTTCTACTCTGTCCTTTAAATACTTCTCCATTTCACCATGGTTCAGTGCCCCATGGGTGTGGCATTTAGAGCATCACAATAGAAACAGCTGTAATATATTGTACTTATTCAAAATCGTACACAGTTTTTATTTTTTATTTATTTTGGTGTTTGTCTTGTTAGACTCCTAGTATGATTAGAAATTCTAAAGTAGCTTGTTACCTTGAAATCATAATGTGACTTTACTGCAGGGTGTGAGGTATACAATCTGGGGACAGGGAGGGGTACGTCAGTCTTGGAAATGGTAGCTGCATTCGAGCAGGCATCTGGCAAGGTATAACTCATGATGTCATAATAACTGCTCTGCTAGTTTTGTTTGGCAATTATGTATGACTTGTCTTTGTTCTGCTTTTCTAGAAAATCCCTTTGGTGATGGCTGGTCGACGACCTGGTGACGCTGAGATTGTTTATGCTTCAACGGAAAAAGCTGAGCTGGAGTTGAACTGGAAGTAAGTATTGAGACACATTTTCACATACCCTTGTAAATTGGTGGTTTTTTGAGTCAAGTTTTTATGTTTCCAGGGCAAAATATGGGATCGATGAGATGTGCCGTGATCAATGGAACTGGGCAAGCAACAACCCATATGGTTACGAGGCTCAACCATCTACGAATTAATCGCTTAACTATATTGTTTTCTGTTTGGCTGCTAAATTACACCTTTGGAGTTGAAATTCCTGGGGTGACTTTGTGGCTAGAGTGCAAATCGGATTGTATCAATATGGAACAACTCTTGAATACAAGGAAAACTTGTACTGGACAAGTAATAAACAATGAGATTACTGGTTTCTTTTTTCCTTTATTGCATATTTTATATTTGTGATTTGTGGGATGTTTGTTAAAATTGTATGAAAGAAAGAAAAACAAGAGATTGAAATTCTGGATGTTGTATAGGCCACTTGTATCAATACTACATACTATATGCGCCTTCTTAGATGGGAAATTTTTCGTTGCTAGTGTATTGGTAGAACCATTGAATAAACAGAGATCATTTTGGATTTTATTTTGAGTAGTAGTTAATTTCGTTATGATTGATTTAACCGGAGGCATTTTGGGGTAGTTTAGCAAATGTAACAAACATGCTTCCATTCTTCCATTGTTTTTCGAAACTGGACAACAGCAGCCTGTGTAAGAAATCACAAGGACTGCATTCCATTTAACATCTGACGTATTGTAATCTAATTGCGGTTTGTTAACGTACCTCACCATGAGCTAACTGAAGCAAATGTCAACAACTAATCAAACCCTACTCATAAATTTCAGTATTATTCGTATGACTTCAAAATAGTGTTCTAAAAAGCTCACCCAGTCGACGCCTAGCCTAGGTGGTGCTTATGCTCAATGCTTATACTCCACGCTTTACCATGCCTTACGTTTTCTCACGCATTGATCGAGCCTTGTCATGTATCGATCACTTAAGCGCGCCTAAGTTTAATGCTTGAGCTCGATGCTTCTTCGTGGCTTACGTTGTTTACAACCTTTCTTCAAATGCTGTATATCCTTTGCTAGACTACCCACCATCCATTCCATGTGCAACGCGGGTGGACCTCGTATTATAGCAGATAAAGGGGATGAAGTCAAATCTTTTAATTTTCAAATTTGTCTTCGTATTGTATTTTAAAACCTGATTTATCTTTACTAATTATTTATTAATCTTTATTTTTAATTAACTCATTAGGAAGAAAAATTGTAACTTTATGTGGTTGTAGTTAAGTTAAAAAAGTACAACATGGATGTCAAATTGAAGGTGTCAAAATCGAAATTTAGTGAGAACTAATAATGAACATTATAGGTAAAATTCTTTAATTTTACTTTTTACATTTTTCATTAACAAATCAATATCTCACACTTCACTCAATTGAGTTCAAATTATATTTGTAACTTTCAATACATTTTCCATGATGGTTTAATTGATTCAAATTTTTTATTTTTCAATTAAAATTAAACAATTTACATCCACTTTAAAAATAATTAGAAATAATTAATAAGTTCAAATTATTTTTATATTCTAATTTGCGATCAATATTGCCTATAAAAAAAGATGTTTATTTTATTGGATTACATATTGTAAAGTTATAAATCTAATCAATGATAATATCGTGTACATGAATGATACATTCCCAGCACTGGAATTTTAAAAGTTTCAGCACTGACGTGGTGTGGCCACACAGTAACTTTAACAAATTTTCAGTGTTGGAAATGTGTCATTTTTGCATTGTGTAATATAAAGATGATAAACTTAGTTAACATTGATGATCAGGTTTTAGTTCATCTCCGTTCGTAAAAACTAAAAACACAATAACAAGCCTCACAACGAAATAGTATAAAATTAATCATTCAATGTAAGTAAAATATACTTAAATAGACACAATATTTGAAAAAAATGACTTGAAGGGCACGTGCATAATTCTTTTGACTAATAGTATGTTTGTATGTCAAATAAGTTAGTTTATAACTTATGTGGAGAGCTTATAAGCTTTTTTTATTCAAATAAGCTCTATTTGGTTGGGAAGCTTATTCGAGAAGCTCGAGCTTATCTTAAAAGATTCTTTTACTAGTTTTTTAAATAAACTCCATGAGCCTTTCGTTTTTAATTCCATTTTTAACCTTTTTTTTTCAAAAATTATTTTAAATATATCCATTTGTATAATTTTGTATTTTTGAGCTAGTTTTTCATTAGTTTTGCCTAACATTTTCAGTACTACTCTATAAGTGCCACTTAGATTTTCACTGTTCATACGACGAAGCCAAAACGACGTCGTTTTAGCTTTGATTCCCCAGAAACGCCGTCGTTTCCAAACCAAAAAGGATAACTCGCGGATCCCTCGACCCACCGACAGATCCGGCCCGTTTGAATCGTTTCTTACGCCTTTGTCTAGGTTTTCACTTGCCATTCGCACAAAACGAGTTCTCTTTTCTTCCTCGCATTCGCACAGGAGAGCCTCTCGCATTACAGCCGCCACTACAGTGCTCAGATCCGTCCAACGTCCGATACGCCCTCCTCCTACCTCAGCCGGCGTCGATCTAATTCTTCAAAGCAACATAGGTCGTTTCTCTTTTTTTTACCAAATAAATGTGGATTTCGAACTCTCCCTTTCTCATTTTGATTATTTTCGTTCAGATTTTGTTGTGAGGTTCGAGGGCCCAGATCTATCATAGAGTTGGCTTCGCCTTGCCCTAATTAGGTTAATCGGCGACTTCTTCCTCCAAAGTGCCAGCAGCCTACAAAGTGAGACGCTTTCTCTAGCCTTCCATTGCATACTACAAGCTCAACTAACCTACGATTGTTAGTTAGTTCGAATATTTTGTCAGTTGTTTATATGAATTTTTTTCGAATTTCATAGTTCAGATGACTTTTATTTTGTTTTTTTTTGTTTTTGTTTTGTTTTTGGTGCAAATTCTAAACAGACAAAGCTATGTGACTTATGCGAAGTAAGATTTCGTTTCAGATGTCTGTGTGACTTATGTGAACAAGTTACTTTTTTACATGGTTCCTTTTTCCTTATATTTTTTCCCGATTGCTACATGATTTCAGTGTTTTGGGTCTCTGTTGCGTGATTTGCTGTGCATTTTCCCATTGATATTTCCTTTTTTCTGACTAATGGATTTGGGATTTTCAGTGTTATTTTCCTTGATCGTTTGGTTTTAATGTATGTGATTTGGCCATTCATTCATCTTCAATCAATCTGTTTTCATTCATCTTCAATCGATCTGTGAACATCAGTGTTTATAGACATGTTCAGGACATGCTCTAAATGCTGACTGCCATTGAGTTTAATTACAATAAATGTTTTAATTTACATTTCATTTACAGCTATGGAAAAATGAAGGGGTTCTAGCTTCTAAGTGAAAGAAAAAGTGTTACTTCTTCTTTCACTTGTTCTTTAGATCTATTTTAGTTTTGGTAAAAGAGTAACTATTATTCTAAGGTTATCCATTATTTAGAATTTGAAGAAATTTTCATACAATTTCTATGTAAAACTTGTCCGCCATGAAACATCCACCATGAAACACTTGAATGTGCGATTGCTTCATAACATTATGCTAGTGACCGGAAGCTGAGCCAAATGAGCGGAATGTTGAGAAACTTTATGAATGTATGCATCAGTGATGCATTTACAAATGCCACAATTATAACTTTTGTTTGCTTATTGAACTTTTAACTTTAATAGTATTATACTTCAGAAAAACGATTGGTTCCCTGGTAAGAGAATGGCATCCATGAAACATCAAGCATATGTCTTCAGTTTCTCTATCAAGATGTTCAACACATTAACTTAAAATTGCCTGCAGTGCTATGTCATTGATGATCAAATTCTTTGAATTGAATGTGTCCTTGACCTCCAATAATATCCTTTAATATGTTTCTGATTTTCCATTTCAAATGACAGATTACTTTGGCAAATGGTTTTAGAAGCATAAACGGAAAGAGGAATTTGGCTTTGTGAAAGTTGGTTTGCTCATTTACACGAAAATCCTGTGTTCATTCAAGGAACAGATGTAAAAGGTTAGGAAGTTTCCTAGACACTTCACATTTTGTACTTCCCTATTATTTTAGGTGATTGTGCTCTTTAAATTTGGGAAATGTAAGTTTTGCCCATGAATTGCTTGTTTCTAAATTATCTCTGCATATTCCTATAGATATTTTCCAGTTAAATATTTCATATCGGTGCTATCATAATTAGTTACATTTTCAAAACACACTTTGTCCGATAATACTTGTTACTGTTTTCTTTTCGAAAATGGTTAAATTTATCAACCATCTTGTGGTATTGAGTTCAACGCTATGAAATTCTTCGAAGACTGAATATCAGTGGTAAAATTCCATGTAGAAATGCCAAATCATTAGAGAAATGTATTTCTTCGCTGTGATTATTTGTTTTTTATTTTTTTTCCAGATTAAAATGATGAATTTGTTTTTTTGAATTAGCATTTTCTAAAAAAACGTGATGCTTTGCTGAATTGTTCGCAGTTATATATGAATCCATAGATGGTCGAAGCAATGTAAACACGTGTTAGTGGTCTCAAAGGTAAAGAGGCTATCAATACTAGCAATTGTGGAGTCTCTTATGCTTCACATTCCTTTTTTGTTGTTTTTTGGTTTTTTCCTATTTTGGCTTGGCTCTAACAACAGTTTGTTCCTCATTTGCATATTTGTCTGCAGACTAAGCACAGTAACTGCCGCCTATCACTTTAGCTTGTAAATTGGAGACGTCGGATCTCTTGTTGACATAGCAAATTTGAGCTTCCAGTGCCTCTGTTTGTCTTCCACTTGCTACTACAGCGTTCCACTTACCTGTTAAAGCTCGATTTTGGGCGCAAACAAAGAATTCCAGGTTCGGCTTTTATGCTGCTCAAAATAATTTTACTCTGTTTTCTACCTGTCCTCTTAATAGAGGTTTCTGTGAGTTTCATCCTCTTATATTCTGGTTACAAGTAGCATTCGAACACGCTACCAACCAAATACACTGGACAAATAGAAGTTATTCACTTTTATCAATTCTTTTATACTTTATTTTTAGTATCATTTCTTCCAACTGAAGACAGACCTGCAAGTTCTATCATGATAGCGCCTTCTAATCAAAGTTTTGGTGGAGTAACCATAAAGTACGATAAAATTCTGTTTTGCCTTTTTTTGGATTATGAAATCAGCTTTTCTTATTATTATTATCTAGAGATTATCTTGCCTTTTCGTTAGTTATTATTATTGGATTTTACAAGTTTACGTATAACACATTTATATATGTGTATTGTTGAATTTGATATTTGACTTTTGAGTGAATTCTAATATTGCAAAATGTATGTGGATGTTCTTTTTACTTATATATATATATATATATATATATTTTTAGCAAAACAGATTTTCACATTTCCTTACAAGTGAAGGTGGAAATTATTTTTTTTAAGTATTTGGTTATCTTTCAAGAAGGTTAACATGATGTTATTTGATTTTACTTTTTAATTGCTTATTTTTGTACTTAATTCGTGGGGTATGATTATCAATATGAATTTCTTCGTTTCTCACTTTGAATTACAAAGTGACAATTCACGGATTGTTTTATGCTTCTTTTTCTTTTCCTCGTTCAAGTCTGATTTCACTGTTTATTATGTTTTCCAACTTAGAAAATAGAAGTTATATTGTTAGCTCACATTGCTACGGAGAGCCATTGGATTTCTTTACGAATTGCGGGTGCTTCAAGTTTTATTATTTCATTTTTCCTTAATGAGATTATAACTTATTTTGAAACTTTGAAATTAAATAAAGTTGTTTTCTTTTCTCATTTAGTTTTGAACAAGTTAAATCAATAATGTCATTCTAATTTCTCGATTGAACACTTATTTCAGTAGCAATAGGAATAATATTATTGTTTTTCCCACAAAAAAATATATCTTTGTCCCCACAAACAAATATGCTTACTTATACTTTATGTCATTGATAAATTAATGAAAGAGAAAGAATAAGAGTTCGCTTATTTGATTAGCGCTGTAACTTATGTGCACCTTCGTGATTAGAAAGTTGTTGTACGATGTGGTATTCAAATTTATTGTGCCTTCATTATGAACTTGCTTTTATCAAAAAATAGTGAACATATGATTGATTGTGATGACTTTGTCTAACCTATTGTACTCCAATAGTTTATATTAGTATCCATGATAATTTTGTGCACTTTATTGCTATATATTTGTTTACCACTAATTTTACAAAGTTATTCACTAATTCATCTCTTCATTGAAAGTTCTGCAATAAAGTGAAATTTGCCATAATGGAAAAGGAAGATAGCAACAAGAGACGTAGACAATTATACACCACAACAAAGGATCGTGATAACGAACAACGGCGAAAATTGTATGCTAAAAAGAAAGGAAAGGGAGATGCCATTTCCGAATCTTCATCCTATAGAAGAACAAGAATTTCAGTTATGGAAGGTATATTGCTCTTCTTCTTCTACATATCATACGTTGGTGATTGATTTTAGATTGTCATTACTAATTGGTACAATTTAAATTTGTGCTTTACAATAAGAAAGAAAACAGTTTTTGGCCTAATGTAGGACCACTCTTTCTTTAAAATGTTATTCAAATATAGTATGTTGAAAAATTAATATCTATTTTTGTTTTATGTAATGTCAGCCGATGCTGCCCATTTCTCAAACACACGTACAACTGAAGTATTTGATGTTCCTTACAATCCTGAAGAACCAAATCCCTATGAACTTGAACTTATTGAACGCTTTGCTGTTATTAGGAATGTCCCAACTCAATCCTTTGTGTTACCTTTGGGATCAATTTGTCGCCATTGTAATGCTAAGAAATTTTGGAAAGAGACAGACAGCTTTTGTTGTATGGATGGTCAAGTTAGATTATGCTCAAACGAAGTACCCGATGAACTTAGAGACTTGTTTATTGCAAACACAGAAATAACAAAAGAATTTCGAAAAATAAGTCGGAGTTATAACAATCATTTTGCTTTTACATCTTTTGGTGTTAACTATGATAAAGATTTGTGTCGGATGAATAAAGGTATATACACTTTTAGAGTGCAGGGGCAGGTTCATCATTACATTAACACATTATTACCAGGAGAACGAAAACCTTCGTATTTGCAGTTATACTTTTATGATACAGAACATGAAATTGACAATAGAATTTGCTTGTCTGAAAAATTTGATGTTAATGTTATCAAACAATTAATCGAAATTTTACGCGTCAATCCTTATTCTCAGATTTTTCGCTCTCTTGGTGAACTTGAATCTTTAGATTCGGTTACTATAATTTTGCGAGCTAATCCAACCCTTGACCAAAGGGTTTTTAATAAGTCTTGTGCATCCCAAGTTGCAGCTATTTGGGTTGAGGAGGGGTCATCGGAAGAAGTTTTTACTCGCGACATTTGTGTTAGAAGCCATTTAAATGAGACACATCGTGTCAAATATTATTACGGATGTTATGATCCTTTACAATACCCTCTTTTATTTCCTTACGGTGAACCTGGCTGGCACGAAGGTATAAAAAGATTTGCAAAACCTGATCGTACAAAAAAACAAACAATAGCCAACCCGTTGTGTAATTTAAATACATCTGTTCATGATCTCCTTATGCAAGAAGAAACAGGTGGTTCATTATTTTCCTACACTTGCCTAGCATGTTCTTCATTCCTGCCTTGAATTACTTATTATTTTATTTTTATTTATGTAATTGGATTTTATCTTTTTGTTTTTTTTAACTACAAACAAAACATCAAACATCTGATTGCTTACTTTCATGTTTCAGTTTTACAAAATAATCATCAACGAGGTCAAATTTCCCAAATGGAATACTATGCATACAAGTTACAAATTCGAGATTGCAGATGCGTCTGTTTCTTCTCACACCTTTGGTAGATTGTTGCAACAATATATTGTTGACATGTATGTCAAAATTGAAACTGCTAGGCTAGATTTTTTTCGAAGAAACCAAACACAAATTAGGGCTGAACTTTATCAAGGTGTTGTAGATTGCGTCAACAATGGTGAAACTTTAGGCCGAAACATAGGCAAAAGAATAGTTTTGCCAGCATCCTTTATCGGTGGACCTAGAGATGCCTCTAGACGATACATGGATGCAATGGCTTTAGTTCAGCGTTATGGGAAACCGGAGTTGTTCCTCACAATGACTTGTAACCCCAGATGGCCTGAAATTCATCAAGAGTTGCTATACAATGATGAACCACATAATCGCCCTGACTTGATTTCACGTATTTTTAGAGCAAAGTTAGAAGAATTGAAGAATGATATTTTGAAAAAGGAAATATTTGGCCCAGTTGCTGCCTATATTTATGTAGTTGAATTCCAAAAAAGAGGATTACCACATGCACATTTCCTTATAATTTTGAAACACAATGCTAAAATCTCAACTCCGGAGGCTATAGATAATGTTGTTTGTTGTCAAATTCCAACTGAACTTGAATTTGCATATTTACGTACTCGTGTTGTTAAACACATGATCCATGGACCATGTGGATCTTTGAACCCAAAAAATGTGTGTATGGATGGTGCCAATAAATGCAAAAATAAATACCCAAAGGAGTTTACATCTTACACATCCATTGGAAAAGACTCTTATGCAACATATAAACGTCCAAATGATGGTCAGGCAGTCAAAATTCGAGGACACTTCTTAGATAACAAATGGGTTATCCCATATAATCCTTATTTATTAGCAAAATTTGATTGTCATATCAATGTTGAAATATGTTCAACAGTTAAGGCAGTGAAATATTTGTACAAATATTTATACAAAGGTCACGATAGGATATCTTTTTCCATTGGTGCTAATGAAGAACAAATTATAGATGAAATTAGTAGATTTCAAAGTGCGCGATGGATATCAGCCCCAGAAGCTATTTGGCGCATTTATGGATTTCATTTATTTGGACATGGCCCCACAGTTGTTCACTTACAATTGCATCTACCAGATCAACAAACAGTAACCTTTAAGGATGGTGACAACTTAAAACACATTGTAAATAATGACTTTTTACAACGTACTATGCTAACTGAATACTTTAGGATGAATGCTACCGATCCCTTTGCAAGAACCTTACTCTATAAAGATTTTCCAATTTATTATGTTTGGGATAAACAAGGCAGATTAAACAGCGGAGGAAACAAAAGCTTGTCATTGGTAGAATTGTTTCTGCGTCACCTAATGAAGGTGAACGCTACTATCTACGAGTCTTGTTAACTCATATAAAAGGAGCCACCTGGTATGATGATTTTATAAAAGACAATACTGTAACTATTGAAAGTTTCCGAGATGCTGCAAAATACTATGGTTTACTTAATGAAGACAGAAATTGTGAACAATGTATGGCCGAAGCAATAATCTACCAAATGCCTCATTCTCTCATTAAACTTATTTGCTACAATATTATTGTTTTGTGCTCCTAATAATCCTCAAACTCTTTGGATTACGTATAAGGATTTTATGATGGAAGATTATATTAAACAAGGACAATCTTCTGCCTTAGCTGAACAAAATACATTGAAATGTATAAGCAACATTCTTGAACTCGCGGGAAGAGATTTAAACGACTACAATATTGTTTCTTATGATGTCTCTTTAACTGAACAAGAAAAATTTTCTAATATGTTTCATGAAGAAACTAGCCATTATAAAGTTGCAAAAAACAATGATTCAATAACAAATAAATTAAATACTCAACAACAAATTGCATATGATACAATCCTAGGCAAAGTATTTGACAATCAAAGTGGCACCTTTTTTATCGATGGACCGGGAGGGACTGGGAAAACCTTTTTATACAAAAGTTTATTAACAACTGTTAGGAAAAAAGGACTCATTGCATTAGCAACAGCCTCTTCAGGAGTTGCAGCTTCTTTACTTCCTGGTGGTAGAACTGCACATTCTAGGTTCAAGATTCCTCTTGAGTTATTAGAAGACATAAACTGCTCCGTCACAAAACAATCAGCACTTGGTAAACTAATAACGATGGCTAGATTAATTATATGGGATGAGGCACCAATGGTGCATAGATTTGCCATTGAAGGTTTACATAGATTACTACAAGATCTTATGTCTAATAATTTACCTTTTGGTGGAAAGGTTATTGTATTTGGTGGCGACTTTAGGCAAATACTACCTGTGATTCCAAAAGGTTCTCGAAGAGATATAGTCCAATCCAGCTTAATCTTTTCACCACTTTGGCCAGTTTTCACTCGAATTTCTTTAACAGACAATATGCGGGCTCATGATGATATAAATTTTTCCAAATATTTGTTACTTATTGGCAATGGTGAGGCACCGTTGCATTCTTGCAATATGGTTGAACTTATGAGCAATATCGTTATACCATTTGAAGACGAACCAACTTCTTTACAACATCTTATAACACATGTCTTTCCGGACAATATCTCTTATGAATCATGTGGTTTATCAAATATTGGTAGGATTATCTTGACACCTAAAAATGAAATTGTTGATCGTATTAATAACATGTTGTTAGACAAACTAGAAGGAGAGAAGAAAACATATTATAGCTATGAGGAACCTATTGATCGTACAGATCAAGATTTACAAGAAGATTTTTTGAACACATTGAGTCCTAACGGCATGCCACCTCATGAACTTGTCCTTAAAAAAAATTGCCCAATATTATTACTTCGTAATATAAATCCTTCAGAAGGACTGTGTAATGGTACTAGATTAATTTGTAGACAATTTAACAAAAATGTCATCGACGCTGAAATTGCTACAGGAGAATACAGTGGAAAGCGTGTTTTCTTGCCAAGAATTCCATTTATACCATTGGACTCGGATAGAGGATCTGTTCCATTTAAACGAACACAATTCCCCATAAGGCCATGTTTTGCCATGACAATTAATAAAGCACAAGGACAAACGTTAGATTTTATTGGACTCTATCTGCCAGAACCCGTATTTTCCCATGGTCAACTCTACGTAGCATTGTCTAGAGCCCGTACAAGTGCAAATATAAAGGTTGTAATTAAACCATTAAATGATGCACATAAAAGGGAGCATATATTTTGTACCAAAAATGTTGTATACTGTGAGGTATTGAACACATTACAAGCTAATTCGACATAAATCAGGTTGTAGGTAACTTAATTTGTTCTATTCAGCCACGCTCATTGTACTTCATTTTCTTCTGAAGATTTTACTCATCAAAATTATTTTAACACTTCATTCCTTCAGCAAATGGTGCTCATTTGTTCATAATGAAGCTGTTTCATTCCTAAATTAACTATGGACAAATACTAAATACATCCGTTGTCATAAGAGCTTCACTGTGCCCAACCATAAATTCTTAGTCATTAACATTAGTTGTTCATGGGAAACTGAAATATCTATACTCAATTCTTTTTCTTGTGAACCTTCATAGGTTGTTTCTCATACCACATACTTAAGTCTTATGTTTTCTTCAATTTGTCTCTCGTGGGTTACAAAATCATACTACGTATTAGTGATATACAATCCTATAGGGACTATAGTTAGACATATATTTCTTAACATAGGAAATTTCATAATTCCTCTTCATTTATTCTGAACATGGAAACATGTTGTTCCCGCTTTGTCTTATAGGCCTTTTAGGTGTTACTTCTATGTTTAATGAAACCATTCTTCTAGATTGAACAAAATAACTCCTATAGTTTTCTGACGAGGTTTTATGTATTTCGCAGCGTCTTTTGCATTTACAAAAGATAGCTACTTTTCGTAGCATTCACACAAACAATCTATTAACGGAAAATGTAAACTTGCGTGACATATGATTAACAACTGCAGTTTGTATTTTTCGAACTCTACTTTGACTTCTATTTTAACTTTTTTCTTTGCTTTCATTCGATTTTTAATACTCTCGTATCCAAATACAAAGATCGCATTACAATCTTGCTAATACCATTGGTATGTCATTTAACAGGCATTCTTATAAATGTGATTCCAAAATACAAAGGCTTCTTTTTCAAAAAATTCCGAAAGATGAAGCAATTTCGAGGTCAATTATACAAGATTGTTGTTGGAATGATCATACAGAGAAAACAGATAGGGAAGGGACAGTTCAAGCAAGGTAACATTTCTTCAACTATGTAGATGAAAAATAGTTTTGCTTACTGAAATATTAGAGGATCAAAAATCTACGTCCACCATTAGCTCAAACTCTTGTGGAATTCGTTGTGGTGCTTTTTCCTGCTATTTTTTCTGATCGATTGTTCCCAACTGAAACTTAAACTCAAAAATTAGAGTTGCCAATTGCTATTTCGCATATTTCTTTTACTAATTTGGTCTTTTGTTGAGGTAGAGGTTTGATAGATCTTTTAGGATGGGGATTTTAGCTAATTGAAAATATGATTTTTTAGGTTTCTCCAAATCCAACTTTTATAATTGAGCAAAAAAAAGCCTGGTGGTTTCACAAAAGGTTAACAAAAATGAAGTGGCAGAGGACTGGTGTTTCGGATGAAAAAATAAGGGAGGATACTCTGAGTGTGCAATTACAAGTGAGTCTTATTCCAACAACCTCCTATCTTCTGCCAACAATTAACGTATATCCATCTTCGTAAACTCAACAGAATCTTCGTAAACTCAACAAAAATACACCCAGACAACTTAATATTCAAATGCCTTTTGTACAGTATTCAATGATGAGCTAAAAAGGAAGAAATAAAACCTAACTAATGGTGAAGAAAAATCAACGGCTTTTTCTCTAAAATGTTACTTCGGGCGAGTTCAGTCTATGGACCCTTCAGTGAGGATGAATCTTATATCTTGTCCCGTAGAAGTATCGGTGAAGCAAGGATGTAATTTATGCACAAACACACAGTGTCATCAATAGAAAAATACATGGCCAGGTTAGTATTGTTACAGTTTCACTTTTGGATATTTATGTGTTCAATTAGCCTTTATTTACGTCTACTGTTGTGCTCTAATTCAGATTTTCGTTGACCTTGTCGAAGACAATAGAGTTACAAATTGATTTTGGTGTTGTTCAAATTTACATCATCGATGATATACCTTTGCTGGTAAGCCATATTTATTCATATTTTCCGCCTGGTATAATTCATAGTTCTTTAAATATTTATTTTTTTATTTGTCACATAGGAATGTCTAGCAATGGTATTTCAAGTAAAAGATGAAGAAGGGGATTTTAGGAGTCCCCAATCACCTGCCGCCATCATTTCCATTCCTTGCTTGAACCGTTCCTTCCCTATTTGTTTACTTCACGGATACAATATTGTTAGGTAAAAAATTTAAACAATATAGTATCTGTCAAGGAAATAAGAAGGGAAGGGATAGTCAAGTAAGGAATGGAATGATGGTTGCAGGTGCTTGTGTATTCCTAAAATTCAATTCAAGCCATTACACCTATCCTCGTATAACTATTGGATTATCAGTGGTGTTGGCGATTTATTGCTTTCTCTACTTGTCAAAGATTACCATGAAGGTTAGAAATCAACTTGTCAAAGATTACCATGAAGGTTAGAACTTATACTTATACATCTAATTTTTCAAAATACAATTTTACCTTAAACTGCCCTTATATTCTACTTTAGATTTGCTACTGACATCTATAAGTTTTGAATTTCAGCATATAACTACACATGTTCAATTAGATATTCGAATTTACTTGCTTACTCCTACTTATACATCTTATTTTCCCTCAATTTTACCTTATACTGCCCTTATATTATACTTTAGATTCGCTATGTGACACCTATAAGTTATGAATTTGAGCATAGAACTACACATGTTCAATTAGTTATTTGAATTTACTTGCTTACTCATTCACACATGTTCAATGTGTGAATATCTTCCTTGCTTCAACCTATGTGCAATTTTCCATCATGATGTTTTCAATGCTTCAAATATATTTAATTCTATTTAAAATTAGACTTTGGATCATAGCATTATCATTGAAGAGATCATTAATGACACGTTCGATGCTTTTACTAATTTATAGACAGTATGAAGTTTTCGTCTCTTTTTGGGGCAAATAATTTTAAAATTTTTAATCAATGATATTTTTTTAAAAACCTTCCAAATGATTTACATAATCAAATTCTTGCGAAATAATTTCCGCCTACCCTTTGCTCAAAATTTATAGTTATGATTGTGATTTAAATGTTCGCCTTAAGAAGAGTTCTTTAATGATTCCTCCATAATCTGTTAATTGCATCTTTTTCCTCACCAAAAGCTTGTAATTAATATAGTTATATTCTTTTGTTCTAGCCTTTTATCCTGTGATTTTATGAGACTTAAACTAAAATTGTGTACCTTTTTGACATTATAAAGTAATAGTCTTTTACTCCATTGTGGATTTATTTATGCAGTAGATTATTATTTCATATGAATGCCAGATATCTTCTGAAGTGCCTTCGCTGGATGCCTTAGATAAACTGCTTAACTTCAACAAAATAGACACAATGAATTTCATTTATTTTGACCGAGTTAAAATAGACACTTACAAGTTTTAGTTTGACTGATTTTGATAACTCGTGCTGCATTCATTATCTTCCTCCCACTTTTATATTTTAACTTATATTTATTCATTTATTCTTCAGTCAGTTCTTTTCAGAAGCTCACTAATATAGATTGAAATGCTACTATACTGAACCAGATATGACGTATTTTAATACTCATTTGATGTGATAAAAAATGCTCGTCTTTTCTTGTTTACCCTAATTATGATTTTATAGAAAACTTACCTCAAAAATTTAATTTGGCGAGTTACTAGAAGTTGCACAAGTATCGTCAGAAGAATTTAATCTGCCCTAATTTGGTTTTATTAGAATGCTATGCTGTTGACTATTGGGATGCTGAAATTGAATGCTCTTATGGTTGTGGATGATTGAATGTGTTGGTATTGCCTATAGGTTTGCCTATAATTTATGTGATCATATATGGCCATAGTTCAGTTGAATATATACACAACTAAGTTCTTTGAATGGAGGATTATGTTGATTTATATATATATATATATATATATTTATTTTAAAGAATGTGCCCTTTTGTCCATATTCTTTTAATGAATAAATATCCTTGAGGAAGTAATATAGCGAACACTTCATGCACTTCACATTGTGACTATTATCTTAGTGCCTAGACGTTTATGAGGATGGTATAATGGAACGTGTTTACTTTTTTCATCCAGGATAAAAATGAGCGTTGTGTGCTGGTGTCTTTTCTTGATAAAAATGATAATCGTGGATTCAGTTATATGCAATTGGATATTTGTTTGTCACAGTTAGTTCTCTAACTTTATAGTTCTCAAGTCTTATTTAATTGCCACACTAATTGAAGAAGTCAACTTTTCAAACAAAGCTTGCTTAATGTTTGATGGACCATGCTCTCACATTTGCTTTAGCTGGATTTTATTCTGTGTGATGGTTAGTTGTATGAATATGTTTGCGTTTACATTTTTCTCACTGTTTTTCTGTTTGATTGTGAAGATTTCCAATCAATCCAAAACTTTTTGTGTACAGACTGAAGATGTCAACAAAAGACGTAGACAAGTTTACACCACAAGAGCACGATAAAACAACAATAATGTACGCTACATGCTGAGAAGACGAGAATCAAAGAAGGGAACTATGAATCACCATCCTACAGAAAAACATGCATGTCAATTATGCAAAGTATAGCTTTTCTACTCGTATGTATAAAAAAATTAATACATTCTCAGAAATTCTTTTACGCATTCTTAACCTCTCGCTTACTGATGGACTTTTTGTTTTTTCTTTCAGGATCATCTTCTTCTTAGAACCCTAATCAGCCTTTTCTTAACAACAATATTTTGCCTCGTTCAGGTATATTTTACCTTCTTTTTATGTGAACTTCTCTCTATTTTAATCAATAAATATGTGAAATATTACGCCAATTATTTCTGTTAACTAAACTTGTTATTTATTACCTTTTTTTCCCAACAACTACTTTTTTCCCTAAAAAAAACCCTTTATATTGCTAATTGTTGGCTGTTTTACTACCGTATTTATTTCAATCACGTTTTACCAGTTAATATCTATTTTGCCATAAATTTATCTTATATTAATTATATTCCATATCTCTACATTATAGAAAACATACCATGTACAATGTGAACACCCTTGAAAAGAAGTCTTACACACTATGGACAGATTACTATAAGAAAACAAGCCTTTAAAATAAAGTTTGTAATATTTATGCTAGCTTCTAACATGCCTTTTACTTTATTATATTATTAAATTTTAGTAATTCATAATGTATTTTACAAAATCAGATCTCTAGATGCATGCGACGTCCCATCATCAATATAAATATTATTTTTTCAAAAAACTACAGCTACTTTCTGTCATTTCAGCTTTCAAATGGTACACTTCAATCAGTCAAAGCAGATTTGCAGCACTGTTTTGTCAACTACTCTTTTTCTGACTTTTATATTTAAATATTCACACATACAGCCCTCTATATATGTATCTGTGAACCTCTATAGCCATATATATAGACTCTTCAAGAAAGTACACTGTACAGCCACCAACACAGTGGCCTTTTCAGCATAAACATCAACAGCTGGACTCGTATAGCACCTTTCAATCAAGTGTCATTCACAAAGTTGACATAATAAAACTGACAAGAATAACAAACAATATTTTTTTCTTAAATTAAGAGCCTCTTATACGAAAAAAAACAGTACCTCTACTCAATACATACACAACAATTATTATATAATACTAACTTCTTCAGACCTCTTGCAGTTACATATATATATATATATATATATATATGTATATGTATACATGACACAACAATATAAAGACCCAAAAACACACATCACTCAAACTCATCAGCCATAAACGTATTCTTCTTACAATCCCTTTGACAGTTGAAAGATTGATCCTACAAAAGGTAAATTTGATTACAATTTCTGGGTCCTAAACTCAGGAAATTTGATTACTGCATTTTCCATTCCCTGTTGCTTTTCTTTGATTTGTATCCACAGAACCTTGATTCACACTATGTTCAAACACATGTTCAGGTTCAAGTCACAATGGATTACATGACCATAAAGCAAATCACTAAGCACACAGAGGACTGGACTGCAAAAGTCATTGTGGCTGAGAAATGCTCTCCAAAGATTAGCCAAGAAACTTCAATTAGATATCAGCCAATGGTCTTGATGGATTTGGAGGTATCATATCCTACTATAATATTCTGTTATTTCTCTGAAATTTACACCATATACTCTTTTTGCTTTCCATTAATTATCAACCACTAGCTTTGATACTAAAAAACCAGTTACTTCCCGATCAAAAAAAAAAAAAAAACAGTTGTGTCTTACATATGCAAATAACAGTCACTTCTAAATAGTCCTGGAAAATCTTTACTCCATGTACATAAGAAAGTCAAAATATTTGAAGCCTTTGTGAATCTCTTTGAAGTAACCACTTCTTATACATCTTTTCTCATTACATCACCCTGCTATAAATGAGAATATACATTCTTCAACAATACTAAATATGTCGACATTTATTACTTTTAAACAATTAACTATGCTTTCACTCTTTCTCTATAGGGCACCACAATTCGTGCTACTATTTATGAACAACATATTGCGCCATTGAGTAATACTCTTCTATTGGGACAAACATACTTGATCTCAAATGCTAGAGTTAAAGATCCCCACCTAAATATTGCAAATTTCGGAGGAACTACAATGGACAATCTACTGCACATGCAATGTCAGGAGGTTCAAGACACTCACCTTGATCTTGTTTTTTCAAGGATCAACCTACGTTCCTTTGACAGCCTGAACGAAGTGAAGAACAAGAAGATCCCAATAAGTAAGTTATGTGTACCTAGACTTCTTTTATGATATATATATATATATATATATATATATATAGATATTTCCAAATTTGTTTCCACCCCTATCATAGTTATTCCTTATACAAGTCTAATATAAAGAACCATTTCGCTGCAATAAAGGAGTTTTCATGGGAAAAATAAATACCTTGCTATCTTACCTTTACCAAAACTTCCTCTCTTTTTCAAGCCCATAAAAATACTAGATACTGCCCGTCGTATCAAAATCTGTTGTCTAACTAAAAGGGTATTATGCTATCTAACTCTATTTTACATTTGTACCAATATGCAGGTATTATGGCGATGGTAATTGCTGTCAAACCAATGCGACCAGCCCCATCAAAAACTGGTGAACATTATATGATACGTGACATAATCCTAATGGATAAAAGGTATATCTCACTCATGATCAATTACTACTTCCCTTTTCTATTTATATACCTTCTTCTACACATCATTTCCTTCAATTTCTACCTCACTTTGGAAAGCTATATCATATTGATTACTATGATATTAATGAAATTAACTTTAACTGATTGTTTCTCGCTCTGCTGTTGAGCTTTTCTATGGCCATAATAATTCTCTTAGCTGAATTATGTTTTATGTTTGATTACAACAAATGCATACCTTGTTTAACAATGCCCTCTTGTCCTACGCAGATTCCTGTTGACTGTAATAGTAGATATTATCTCTAAGTTTTGAAAATTCTCTCTTTCAAATCTTCTTTTTTCCCCTTTCTTGGGTTCTTAATATGGTTTTAGAAATAATATTTTCAACATAAATGTCCCCATCATCATATTACCTATCTTACATATTTAATCTGTTGTTCTTATATGTAACATGTTTTAACTACACATACAACTTCTAAAATTTGTAGCTTTGAGACTATCAATATGAGATTGTCGTCATCGTATGTTGAATATGAAGGACAAGAGTTGCTGAATTCACTCCAAAACTATCCAATCATCATTGCGAAGGATGTTGTCGTTACAACATATGACGGTACGATTCATTTGTTCAGAAGATATCCTTATCAGCTTTAATCCTTCACTTCATATCTATACCATTGCATTTCAGGGTTAGCACTGTCACCGACAAATGATACTTGTGTGTACATTGATGTCCCATTTGAAGAAGTTCTTGCCTACAAGAAATGGTTTGTATTTACAAGTAAAAATTACTTTAAATTTTACTCCGATGTGAAAATGACCATTACATTACTGCCCTATATTTAACAGGATTGAGGACAACAAAGAGGCTATAACTGGAAAGCAAACCCTTCGGCAATACTTGACGCCAAAGAAAGTGGAAGCATCTGAAGACACAATTACAAGCCCTATAAAAGATACCATTGAATTGGTGAGACTCCCTACAATAGCATTTATAAAACAACTAATATTTACTAAACTTTTGCCATTCTTCACATCAACAGCCAATCAAGGAACATTGCTGGATAAAGGCAACTGCCAAAGTAAAGCGCACAAGTAGACCATATTGGTACATGGCTTGCAAGAATCGTTTCCTGACTAGCATTGCTACGGTGGATAAAATTACTCGTGTCGCTCTTTGCAGAGACAAATGCAACAGCTGTTCCAAGGTTCGTTTTATTTAATTTTAAATTTTAAATGCACTTATCCACTCCAACCAACCTGATGAACAACTATCTTTTTTGCCTTATGAAGAGCACGTGTAGAAGTTGAACTCTTTGACAACACAGAAACCATCTCAGCTTCAATCATAGGCCGACCAGAAGACTTTCTGAACGCAACAGCTGCAAAATTGATGGGCCTAACTCGTGCTGTAAGTACTACACCTATCGCCCTTCGTCCACCTACTTTAGAATGTCATAGCATTGTTTTCCTTTTCTAATTATCCGGAGTTTCCTGCCATGTTTCTCAATTGTATTCTGCCCTTGGTTCTCTTTCATTAAAATATATCCCCTCTTATTGTTATGTTAATACCATCACTCCTATTGCCAATTAAATTTTTAAAGTTTTTACTTATCTTTCTTCTTTCTCCATTTTTCCTTCCTGTTTCCCTTTATTAGCCAATCTCTTTATACAATCTGCGAAGCACAGAAATCTAATTCACTAATTAGCATTCCTTGCTTCTCAAATGATTTTAGCAAACACAAATAACTACCATTTCTTACTGCCTTTTATAACTTTCCTCATGCTCTCACTTTAGTCACTTCGTTTGTATTTTATGTTAAACAAAATGCTTCAACTTGGGAAACACAGGTCAAATGTTAACCTATAAATTCCTTACATCTCACAAATCCTATCCTCAATGCATATATTTCTCCACAGTTTTTCTTGAAACATTATAACCGTTAGTTTTCAATCACAGAACATGAACATTCAAGAAAGCATTCGTCTAGACATAGATGAAGATCATTTGTTCTATATTAAAGCTGTTGCAAGTCGACCATGGTCAGGACACCGTGGAAAAGACCCATATTCTGCCAACCAGATTCCAGCAAAGAAGTTCGAAGTGGTTGCGATTGATGAATATGATCCAGCTAAACACAAGAATATCACCATTGAAAAGATTGCTCAACAAACATGCACAGCAAACACTTCAACCCAAACCTCTGAGACAACTGATATCACCACATCAACTCCAGCAGTCAAACGTGCCCTATTTGCTGATGATACCACTGCAATAGCAAAGAAGAAGGTCCATGCCAAGATGGACTAATCCTTGGACACATCTTTTGTTTTGTTCTTTTGCCGATGTGAGAATGGACAATGTTTCCTACATTCTTTGCGGCGTAAGAAGCGAGTGTTTAACATGTTATTTTACCATCTGTGAACTCTTCATTACTGTAAGACCCCTAATTTATGTTGTCTGTATAGATACTCTATCTCGTAACGACACTTTGTTTAACGATTGAAAAGCGGTTTTTGTCATCATTCAATTGGGGCATGCAAATAGCTGCATATCTATGTAAAACTTTGGTTATATGCATTAAAAATATGGTTTCTGTGGGAATTAAAACTGTGGTTAGATGCACTTGACTTTGTTAATGTGTTCAATGCACTGCTTGTTTTTTTTTCGTTTATTCTGTTTTTTTTCCAAATCCATATAATAGGTTTAACTCACGCTAATGCAAACCAGTTGAAATTATACGTGCACCGCACGTTTTCGACCCTAGTATATATATATATATCGGCTAATTTTTCAGTCATCAGCAAAGATAGCCTAAGCCGCTTCCAAGTATACAAGCCATGTATGCTATGGTTTGTTTGGAAGAAAATCAATCAATTCCAAATAGACATTTGAAGAAGAATTATATATGTATATATACTTCTTTTTTATGACAACAATCAATTTCACCACAAATTCATATTCTTTGATATCTTCGTAAGAGTAAAATCCGTAACATTGTGATTGTTACTAAGTATGAGCTTTCAAATGTCAAATGAGCTTTTAATGTATTTTTATGAGTAGGAAGAGAGAGAATGAGTGGAGTTGGATGGTGGAGATTTAATGAGTAAAGAGATATATGGATATGATTTGTTTGACCAAGTTTAAAATTTGAAAAAAAATGCATTAAAATGCATTTGTCATTTCATGCTAACACCATCATAATCATTATTGCTAGAAATAAACAAACGTTAAATTAATCTTCGTAAATTCAAATATCCAAATCCCTCGCGCAAGCTTTTTACTTTTTTCCATACATCCACTGTATTTTTTATTGCCCACTTGCAAATGTATATTGGTTTTACATGAAATTCATGTAGAGGAATTCAAAATTCGGGCTAAAACTTAAATGAACAATATTGGCCATATAAAGAATTTTCCAATTACCGTTCACCATTTATATACATGCTAGTGTAATGCATGTTGTTATTACTTGTGTGGTGCCATTTTCATCACGAAATTTATGAATTATGTTAGTTGTATAATTTAATTTATAAAAAGATGAACTAAAGTGATTTGTTTGTCGTCACCTTATTACACAACAAACCAATATCATCACAATTCTACGGATCTTTGACATATCACAAAATTCTACCACTAATTAAAAATCAAGTTGTACAACCAAAATTAATCAAAATTTATTTTTATAGTTCCGTAACACTTAACTTTTTCAACATACAACATGATGTACCCGCATTACTTGTTTGGGCCGGGTCCGAGTTCATCCAGTTAACACCACGAGCCCGTTAACCTTTTTGTTCTTCCTGGAGTTGCAGCAGCAGCAATCCTCATATGCTCAATGAACGCCTCTGTATTAATTCCCTCCGATAAAATATCCTCTAATTTTTCCGAATCGATCACCAATTTCACACTCCAAACGCCATTTCCTCGATTTCCAGATCTCATAACAGCCTCAAAATCTTCAATACGCGGATTCATTTTCACATCTCTGATCGGTAAAAGATAGTACAATTGACCGTCAACAAGTTGCTGATGATCGAATAATGGAGACGAAATATGATTTTGCGCAGAAATTTTGTACCCTGGAAAGTTTTCGAGAACTTCTCGGACTAATTTAGGACCTTTGAATTCTAAAATATCGCCGGAATCTGTCATGATCCGAATTGAATCGACCCGATTTGCAGTATCGGAGACAGATTTGTGAGCGCAATTCCCCATTGCAATTAACTCTGTTTTTCGTTCTGTTTACTCACAGCCGAAAAGGCTGGTGTTTGTTTGTAGATATATAATGTATGGAAGAATCTTGAATTAATTCCGGCGGGTTCACGGATTTGTAAGGGAGACTTTTGATCAAACCTATCGCATGTGACTTTAAAACAAAAGTCACTGATTGTTTGAATTTATTAACAACTACAAACAACTTATTAGTTTTATTTCCTGTAAATAGGGGTCGATTACGTGGAACTCTATAAGAAAATCACATCGGATCGCCAGAATGAATTTTGCTACGCTACGCATTCCTATCTAAGACTAATCGCCCATCTACCAAATTGTTTGAATTTATTTATATATATATTTATTTATTATTTTATTTATTTTTGTAAAAGTACCTCAAGGTAATTTCGTACTAAAGTTTTATGGTCCTTATTTGGTATTGGGTGTCACACTATTCAAAAATAACGTTGGGTCGATGATAGTTTTGTTATGTCTCCAATATTTAATTAAACGGAAGCACATCATAGCCTTCATTTTTTTTTTTTTTAATCATCAAGGAGGATCATGCAAATACATCAAATTACTTTGGCTTTGTAAGGTAAATCTTTAACAAGAATCGTTCGAGTATCTCCTGAATCCTCTTGATGATTGATCTTTTCGTAACAACCTTTTAACAAAAATCATTGTAAACACTTCCACAATAGCCCGAGTCATTCACGTTGATTAATTGCTAAATGCTAAATGCCAAATGATACCAACATAGCAAGTGATGTAATATTCAATTAACAAAAAGTTAGATCACAAAAACTCAAAAAGCCGGACATATATTCATATAATCCGGACTTGATTTAAACTTGGATTGGATGAACGATCCGATTCAAAGTTGATCATTGTAGTAGGAATTAAATGAGATTATTATTAGATTATTTCTAATATGGGGTGGAAAATATAGGAAAAAAATGAGAAAGGAGGAAGGGGGAGGGGGGGGGGGGGGATGCTAGGGGCTAAATTTCGCACCTCCTTTGACTTTTTCCCTCTAAATCCAACCAAATATGAGGTTTTAGCTCTTAAAATTGTTATCTCTGTCCCATAAATATAGTCCATTATTCTTTTTTTTTCTTCTTTTCAAAATATAGGTCACATTCCTTTTAAAGACATTGTTAAAATATTAATTATCTTATATACTCTCATTTAATGTATATTATTATCACCAAAATATATTAGTAGAAATAAAATATCAAATAAATGACAGAGCATAATAGAAAAACAAGCTTAAGGTTTATTTTTTTAATACTATTAATTACATTTTTTTTTAGTCTTTATAAAAATAGAAATGAACTATATTTATGAGACGGAGGTAGTATTTGGTATTGTAGGAGATGGGGTCCTAGCATTAGAAATGCTCATAGGGAATGTATTCAACGAGTCACGGATTTGGATTGAAAGAGGACAAAAGAATGTGTCCATAACTTAAGGGGACATTTTTGTTGCTTTGCTTTTCCAAAATTTGAGTCCAAATTGCAAGGCATGCATGAATTTACGGTGATCCCGATAAAAGCAGTGGTAACTAGTAACAACAAATTTGTGGAGGCATAGACGACATTATTAAATTAAAAAATGCAATTATTTGAACAAAGAACCAAGAGGTATAGGGTTTGCATCTACCCGGTACCTACGGTAATATCTACATAAGAAAAGTATACTATCTGACAAACATTTTACGTACTCCTCGGTCTCAATTTTCATATCGTATGTTTTCTCCCTTTTAATTTTTCCAGTAAAAATCTTAATTTGTGCGAAAAATAAAAATAATCTATATAACTTGAGACCAAGGAAGTATTTTATTTACCTTTTTGTTTGTTTAATTTCCTCCCTTCGTAAGCATAGTGTTGTTTGTTTCATTTTAAGTTTTAAAGTTAATTAATTTTAAGTAATTAATCGTCTCAACATTTTTAAACATCATATAAAAAACACCTCTTTAACAAAAAAAATTGTGTGGAGCTGGAAAGGGTCAAGCACCATCGATGGTATTTTCGGATCCGATCTAACATTCATTTTGAAATCCAAGACTAGATTTGGAATCAACACAGCGAGATGGAGCTTCAACAATTTTGAAAATTTTTCGATGACACCGTGGCGGCCGGTCAAAGTTTTGGCCATAGTTTTGGACCAAAACTATGGCCAAAACTTTGACAAGCCGCGATAGTATCGCTGAAATTTTTTTTAAATTGCTAGAGCTCTTCCTCGCCGTGTTAATCCCAGATCTGGTCTCGAATTTCAAAACGGATGTCGGATCGAACCTGAAAATGCCATCGATGGCGCCGTAACTACGGCACCATCAATGGTGCTTGAACCTTCCTGAGTGGAGCGAAGCAGAGATATTAAGATATCAATGAAAGTAAACAAAAAGTATTGCTTGAAAATAAAGATAAAATAGATTACATTTTGTTGAGTTTCGATTGATTGATGTGCCATGATTTCTTGTTTTTATGCGGCATGGTTGTTAAGTGTTATATTTACGTCTATTCTATAGTTTTATGCCTATCTAATGTGTTTTATTATGTTTAATTAGGTTTAATTTCGATTGATTTTAGATAAAAACTAACTTGGATCAAGTGCGTCACAAGAAATGTTGAGAAAGGAATGACTTTGCTCAAAATTGAAGAATTTTGGATTCAAATGCAAAGGGATGGAAGATCGAGAACTAAAATTGTAAAAAATGAAGAATTCTACAAGGCACGGGGAAGTTGCACCCTCAAAAAGGCTTTGTGCGCCCGCAGAAATGAAGAAATAACTCGTTAAGATTACTGTTGGCCGCACAAGAAAAAGTTGTTGCCTCTGTGCACTCGTGGAAGAACAAGTTGTTATAGCGAGATTGAAAAGTGCGGCCGCATGTCGAAAAGTTGCGGTTGCAGAAGTTAAAGTTGCGGTCGCAACTTTGGTTTTTAAGGATACGCGAACTTTTGGAATTTTTTTCCTATTTGGACTTTATTTTTGCACACGGTTTTTGGCATCTTTTAAAAACCTTTTGGGGGCTATAAATAAGTGCTTTTTAGAAATAATTAGGGATTTTTTACACACATTCTATAACACTCCAAATCTAGAATTCCCGATTTTGGAGTGTTACATTATATGGTATCAGAGCTAAGCGTTCTAAAAACGATTCTGTAGACTTTAAAACTTATATATAAATTCAAGAGGTATACGGGTACTGAGCTAAGCCACAAGTGAATCTTCCTCGATCATCTGGTAAGGTCAAGTTTTGTTTAAATTATTGAATATTTGAATGATACATAATTGTCTAGTAGTGGTCGGTAATGGTCGATTAGCTATTAGCATCTTTCTCATGGGAGTTGTTTCGTTTATTCAGTAATGGCCCGCACTCGCTCCCAAGCCCAAGACATTAACAGTTCCCCCGACATGGAAGAAACATCGCAGGCCCGTAATGAGGGGACAGACAACAATACCATCCCTCAAGGCACTTCGATGACTTTGGAGGCCTTTACTCAAGCATTAGTTGCCTTTGGGCAAGCTAGCCAGCTTAGGAGACAAGACGCAGTGGGATAGGGAAGGATTACAGAATTTAAGAAATTGTCACCCCCATCATTTGCTGGCACTACCGACCCTCTAGAGGCTGAGAAATGGCTGACTGAACTTCAGAAATCCTTTAATGTGTTGAGGTGTACTGACGAGAAGAAGGTCGACTTTACCGCCTACATGCTCCAAGGTGATACATACGACTGGTGGCTGATGGTTAAGCGCCAACATGAGAATGACACCAACCCTTTCACATGGAATATGTTTAAGGAGGCTTTTAATGATAAGTATTTCCCCAAGAGTGTTCGCCACCAGAAAGAAAGGGAATTTGTGAAGCTAGAACAAGGGAGTCGATCTGTTACTGAGTATGAGGCTGAATTTTCCAGATTGGCTAAGTTTGCTCCCGACTTGGTTGCAACGGAAGATAGAAGGGCAAGACGTTTTGAAGAACGGCTTAAGTCGTATATCAAACAAGCAGTGATTCCTTTTGAGCTCTCAACTTATCGAGAGGTGGTCAACAAAGCCCTTCTAGTAGAAAGGGCACGTCTCGAGGGAAGAGAAGAAGCAAAGTTCCAACCTAATGCTCCGAAGTACAAGGGTGGGAACCCTAAGAGCTGGAGCAATCAAGGGCAAAAGAGAAGAAACGATCAAGGAAAGTAGCAAAACTCTCAGCCAGAATAAGTAGCGAAGAGGACTTGCCCAAAATGTGGCAAAGAACATCTTGGTGAGTGTCTGCAGGGCAAGGATGTATGTTACAAATGTGGGAAGCCGGGTCATTTTGCTACTAATTGTAAGGCCGGATGCTTCAACTGTGGGAAGATAGGACACCAGGCCAAGGATTGCAAGGAACCGAAGAAGGCTACTCCAGCTCAGGTCTACGCTATGTCCAAGAGGGATGCTGAGGAGTCGCCGACTGTGGTGTCAGGTAACTGTAATTTAAAATTTAATACCTTGAAAATTCATAAGAGGTGATTACATGCACATCTTGTATGCTCCATCATGTGGCACTATGTCTATTTGTTATGCACTTGCAACTGCTTTATTCGACTCGGGGGCTACCCACTCATTTGTTAGCCATATCCTTGCTGAGAAATTGAGTCATCCAACTCTACAACTAGATATCCCATTTTGTGTGTCAACACCATCAGGGGAAATATTAAACTCCAGTTATGTACTGCGAAACTGTCCAGTAAAAGTGAATGGAAGGAAGTGGTCAGCGGATCTCATAGTATTGGAGATTCATGAGTATGATGTAATATTGGGGATGGATTGGCTGTCGCGATACCACTCCACTATTGATTGTAGCGAGAAGATGGTAGTGTTTGAACCTCCAAACGAACCTCATTTTTGTTTTGTTGGAGTCGGTGTAAAGCCTGCAATCCCGATAATCTCTGCGATAAAGGCCCGCCATATGCTAAATAAAGGTTGTACAGCTTACTTAGCTGCAGTGATTCAAGAACCTAGCGCAGAATCGAACAAATCCCAGTCGTTTGAGAATTTCAGGACGTCTTTCAAGATGACCTTCAGGGCATGCCACCAAGGAGAGAGATCGATTTTTCCACGACTTAGTGCCCAGGGACAGCCCTTGTGTCCAAAGCACCGTATCTTATGGCTCATGCTGAACTTAAGGAGCTAAAGGAACAACTACAGACCTCTTGGATAAGGGTTTTATTCGATCCAGTTTTTCACCATGGGGTGCCCCTGTATTGTTTGTGAAGAAGAAGGATGGCTCTATGAGGCTTTGTATCGATTATAGAGAGTCGAACAAAGTGACGATAAAGAACAAATACCCATTTCCAAGAATTGAAGATCTGTTCGACCAGCTTCCGGGTGCCGGACACTTCTCCAAGATTGACCTCCGATCAGGTTACCATCAATTAAGGATTAGAGAAGAGGACATTCCAAAAACTACCTTTCGTACTCGATACGGGCATTACGAATTCTTGGTGATGCCTTTTGGTCTGACCAATGCCCCTGCTGCTTTTATGGACTTGATGAATCGGGTATTTAAGGAGTACTTAGACCAGTTCGTCATAGTTTTCATCGATGATATATTAATTTACTCACGATCAAAGGAAGAACATAAAAGTCATTTGCGGTTGGTACTTCAGAAACTTAGAGAAAAGAAACTATTCGCTAAGTTTAAAAAGTGCGAGTTTTGGTTGGATAGGGTGCCATTCTTGGGACACGTTGTATCAAAGAAAGGTGTGGCATCGACCCTAATAAGGTTGAGGCAGTTCGAAATTGGCCAACACCAGCAAATGTTGTTGAAGTTCATAGTTTCCTTGGGTTAGCTGGTTACTATCGAAGATTCGTTGAGGAATTCTCTAAAATTGCTTCTCCCTTAACTCAGTTGACCAGGAAGAATGTGAAATTTCAATGGGGTACAGAATGCGAACAGAGTTTTGAGGAGTTGAACCTGTTTTATCTATTCTACAGGGTAACGAGGGATTTGTCATTTATAGTGATGCTTCCAAGAGAGGACTCGGATGTGTTCTTATGCAACAAGGTAAAGTGATCGCCTACGCTTCAAGACAACTGAAAGAGTATGAGAAGAACTACCCAACCCACGATCTTGAGTTAGCGGCAGTTGTCTTCGCAGTAAAGATTTGGAGGCACTACCTCTACGGAGCTAGATGTGAGATCTACACTGATCATAAAAGTCTCAAATACTTCTTCACACAGAAGGAGTTGAACATGAAACAACGTAGGTGGTTGGAACTTGTAAAGGGTTATGACTGTGTTATTAATTACCATCCATGTAAGGCTAATGTGGTCGCCGATGCACTTAGTAGGAAGAGTTACAGTGCGATAGCTGCCTTGCAGGGTGTTCAAAAACCATTAGCTGTGGAAGTCCAGAGGTTTGAATTGGAGATTGTCCTCAAAGGCAGGCCAAGCTATCTTGCCAATATGACCTTACAACCCATACTTCTTGAGAGGATCAAAGCTTTGCAGTCTGAGGACGCCAAATTGATGAAAATTCGAGCGCAAGTGACGGAAGGAAAACGTACCGATTATGTCATCACCACTGATGGTGCTCTTCGCCGTGGTGACGGGCTAATAGTTCCTAACAATGAGGAATTGAAGCAAGAGATTATGAGGGAAGCACATAGCACGCCTTATTCAATCCACCCTGTTAGTACCAAGATGGCTCGAGATCTGAAAAAACACTTTTGGTGGAATGGCATGAAATGAGATGTGGCAACTTTCGTGGAGCACTGCCTTACTTGTCAACAAGTTAAAGCTGAGCACCAACGACCCTCCGGTCTGTTACAACCCTTGATGGTGCCGGAGTGGAAGTGGGAAAGAGTAGGCATGGATTTTGTTGTTGGCTTGCCTAAGACAAAGAAGGGTTATAATTCTATATGGGTGATCGTTGATCGCCTTACTAAGACATCACATTTTTTGCCAGTAAAGACTACTTATAACATGGAAAAGTATGCAGAGTTGTATGTGGCAGAGATCGTCAGGCTTCATGGAGTCCCGCTGTCCATTGTGTCGGATCGTGATCCGAAGTTTACTTCTTCTTTTTGGAAACGTCTACATGAGGCTATGGGTACTCGGTTGAGCTTTAGTACAGCTTTCCATCCGCAAACCGACGGTCAGTCAGAGAGGACGATTCAAATCCTAGAAGATATGTTGAGGGCTTGTATAATTGACTTTCGAGGCACTTGGGATGAATTCCTTCCTTTGGTCGAGTTCTCTTACAATAATAGCTACCAAGCTACCATTGGTATGGCACCATATGAGGCGTTATACGGGAGGAAATGTAGATCACCAGTGCATTGGGATGAGGTTGGGGAAAGGAAGATATTGGGTCCAGAGCTAGTACAGCAGACCGCAGAGGTTGTTGGAAAAATTCGCCAACGAATGAAAACTGCACAGAGTAGACAGAAGAGCTATACCGATAGAAGAAGGAAGCCATTGAAATTTGTAATTGGTGACAAGGTCTTTTTGAAGGTAGCTCCTATGAAAGGGGTTATGAGATTTGGGAAGAAAGGGAAACTAAGTCCTCGTTTCATTGGACCTTTTGAAATACTCAAAGAAGTAGGCACCTTAGCTTATCGAGTTGTACTGCCACCGGCTCTATCGGGGGTGCATAACGTGTTTCACGTCTCTATGTTGAGGAAGTACATCTCAGACCCCTCTCACGTCCTTAGTTATGAGTCATTAGATCTTCGCGGGGACTTAACCTACGAAGAGTCGCCAATAAAGATCCTAAAAAGGGCAGAAAAAGAACTAAGGAGGAAGGTCGTATCATTAGTAAAAGTTCTTTGGAGGAATCACGTGGTAGAAGAAGCTACTTTGGAGCGTGAGGATGAGATGCGAGCCAAGTATCCCCACCTATTTGGTAAGTTTAATTTCGAGGACGAAATTTCCTTTAAGGGGTAAGGAGTTGTAGCACCCATTTTAAATTCTTCTATGAATATTAAATTAAGTGAATATTTATAATAATATACGTGTAGTTCTTTTGTTTTGACTCATAATATGACTTTAATGGTTGCGTTGTTGATTTCGTGTTGCAGTGGGAGGACTTGGATGTTGTCACGGTCAAAGTACCAATTCAATTTCATGAAAATGTGTTATGTGTTATGTTCTTACGTTGCGTTGAATCTATTTGGAATTTAAAATCCTTTTCCGTATTTGCTTATAATTTATTTGTTTATTGCTTAGGACTTGGATATCTTAGTCTTGGGATAGCTTATTAAAGCCTATTATTTAAACTAAAACCCAATATTGTATCTAGTAGTCTTACCCAAACGCTTAATAAATTAAGGAGAACAAGCCCAAGTTGAGTCCACCAACTGAAACCCAAACAAGAAAACCCAAAACCATATAACTCAAGAGTCGGCTCTCTCTCCCTCAATTGGCATACGGGTTCTCTCGTGTCTCTCTCCCTCTCTCGCTCCTTCTCCCCACAACGAACCAAGTACGGAAAAATAGGTAAGACATGATAATTTTCTTGTGATACACGCCCACACACACACCAAATCGAGATTCACACAATGAGTTTTCCATGTTGTTTTGGTTGTGTTTCCTTTGATTTTGATTAGGGCATATGCATATAATAGATGAAACTTTTAAATTGATCTAAATGAGTAGAATGAGGATCTTAAGTTTTGTTTGATTGAAGAATTGAAGTTATGTTTATGAGTTCTTGTGTAAATATATGTGCAACGAAGGTGTTTGATTAAATTTTTGAATGAGGTTGCACCCAAACCAGTTGCTGGACAGTTTGGGGAGTTACTATGCCTGGATTGAAACATTCATAACTGGTCGTGTAAGATGGATTTTTGGGTCACAACTTGGAAAGCGAACCTTTATGAGTTATGTATCGTTTAAAATTGATTTCACATCATTCGGAGACCCGCACAAGTTTTTATGGTGCTTTTCGTGAGTGCTGACACTGGTACCCGAGAGCAATCTTGGGCCAGAAGAAAAAATTTTTTGGCTACACAAACGTGATCCTTATGAGCTGATTTTTGACTATGATGGGGTTATATGAGTTTTCTAATTTTGATAAAAATTTCATGGTTTTATTCCACCGTTTCATATGTTAAACAAGATTCTGAACATCCCCTGCCTAAATTGTAAATAGGGTCAGCTGATGTGTTCGAGTTGAAGATGTGCTGCGATCCCTATGACCTGAATTTGTGTGTGATTTTAATTGGTAGGGTAACTACACGAGTTCTTTAGACCACAAAATTGGTTTCACGTCATTTGGAGGCCTATAGCTATTTTTATGACACTTTTTCTGAGAGTGGACAGATTCTACTCGCGAACAGATTTTTGATCGGGAGAAAAATCTTTTGGTGACCCAAACGCGATTTTTTTGGAACTAATATTTAAGTATGTAAAATGAGTTTCTTACCTTCTGTGTGAATTTCATGATTTTACGACCTTTTTTTCTATTCTAAAGTCATTTTTCAAATGTGGGCTACAGGAGCAGAATCTGTCTAGATTTTTGTGTTGGAGTTAAAAATGTGTTACGACATCTATAGTCAAGTTTTTGGTGTGATTTTAATTTATAACGTAGTAAGGCGAGTTAGTTAGATAACCAATTTGGATTCACATGCTTTCGTGCTCCAAGGTTGGAGTTATGCCCTTCTTAGTAAAAGCCGACGTTTTGAAAATGTGAATTTACGTTAAGTTTATGTTAATTGACTGTTTGTAAGTGCCTAAACAGTGGATAAGTATGGTTAACCTAGAATTTTATGGTTTCTTATATTAATGACGGATTTAGGATTTATTGGCAAGTTGACACCGTGACAACCAAGGCTCCTCCACTCGCAAACTTATAAAGAAAAGAAAGCTAAGGACCCCATGCAAGTAAACTTTACTTAATTATGTGTAAGATGAATTGGTTAAGGTAAGTGAGTGTGTCTTATGGCCTTTTTCAATGACGTATGATGTTAGCGCTGCTTGTCTTATGTTGTATAAGCACTGTACATTCTACGCAATGATTAAACATGCATAAACATTGTGCTATTGCATCCACGAGCATGTTCGGTCAATGATTTGAAAGAATAATGATTTGATAGGAAAGTGAAAGTTTTGAAAGAAAGTTATCTCAAATTTTGGAATTAATGGGTGTACCTCTAAGCCATGAAAGGGGTGAGTGGTAAATGGGGCGCAGGGGACCGGCGTGCCCGACCGAAAGTAAAGCGAAAGTGAAAGTAATGTGGAAGTGAAAGTGAAAGTAACGAAAGTTGTACCGCTTTGTGGTACCTACCGGTAAAAAATTTCTGGTTCCAACTAAGAATGGCCCACTGCGTCTGATTGGCTAGAGGATACACCAAGTGAGCTCACGATTGAAAGAAAATATTTTGAGAAAGGAAATGGAAAGGTCAATGTAAATGGGAACTCATAAATCCAAGTTTTAAGTAGTACATCTCAATCGCATGCATCACTTGCATAAACGTTTACTTGCTGAGCTTTAGCTCATTCCTTCAATTTTCCCATGTTTCAGGTGATGAGAATTGATGTATTGAGGAGATCGCTTGGAGGCAAGCTCACCCAGTATCCGCGTCGTGTTTTTGATTCTTTAGGATAAGAGATTGGTTTAAGTTGCTTAGTTGCTTAATTCTTTTAGAGCTTGATTTAGTCCATGGAGGTTATTTACTTATGACTTTAAAGAAGTTATGGTTTTTATTCGATAATATTGAAGATTGGTTATTTATTCAAAATACTGTTTGGCTTACATGAATGGATGAAGATTGTTGGTTTCATAGTGTGATATGGATATGCTTATTTGATTGATGTGTAGTGTGGAGTTCCCCTATAGGTTGGTTACGTCCAATTTATAAGGGACACTCTGCCAGAATTTCTATAGCCTTTATATAAAAAAAAAAGTTATTTCGAAAATTTATTTACCTTTATGTAAATTTTTTTTTATCAAAAATAAAGGTTGCAAAAAAAAAAAAAAAAAAAACGACTCTATTTACTTTACTTCCGCATCTAAGGTGTAAGAAATGGTGACGCGTCCTAGATTGAATTCTTGACTTGGGGCGTTACACATTCAAATTAGGAGATTTCTTGGGAGCAATTTAACACATTTTGAAGAGATTTAAGGTCGAAGTAGATTCTTGGTGCAATATCTTAACTTTTACTTAATTCTTCTTCAAAATCCGGTGATGACCTTTTTTATTCTTTCAGTTTATTTTATTTTTGTCATGCATAACTAATTTTCTTTGTTGGGGATGAACAATATAATATAATTTGAATATTTGATATCGATTATGAAATTTTAAGCTTTTAATTATTATGTGTTGATTTTACATCCATTATTAATGAGTGAATTACTTGGTTACTAATTCATTGAATTGTGAATGATAACAAAAGGAGAGGTGAGTTATTTATTTAGACCACATTGTAAACTGCGGTAATTTACATAAAAGGTAGAGATATTCTTTATAGTTGTTGAGATCGTTTATGAATTTTTACAAACTTTAATGCATCTAGTTACGGCTTACTTGGATCATAAATGGAGATATGGTAGATGACTTGATTATTTGTGATTAATTTAACTCGACAGAAGTAAATTAAGTCACTTTTGCGAATTCGATCTAGTACAACTATTGGACAAAATTTAAGACAAAATCAAATAGGATAACTATATATAAATCCGGATTCCCAACTTCGTTTTTCATTGAATAAACCAAGCTTTTCAATTTCGTGATTTGTTTCTGTGTTCGTTTAGTTTTCTAGTTAATAATTGAAATCTACATTCTTTATATTCTTATTCGTTCTTGCTGAGATTAATTCGACCACTCTTGAATAAAATAGTTCTCGTAGGTACAAAAACCCGGATTTAAAAAGTCCATTCACTACTTATTTGATAATATCTTGCACTTACTATTTACTTTCACAATGTGTAAATGCCTCCTCGAAATAATACTAAGCTTGTGTTTGTGTATACTTTTTTTTTTCTAAAATTTTTCTAAAAGTGAACTTTTGTATGGATAATGGTGGGAACAAGAAGATGTGTGGTTAATAATGATTGGTGATTTGAAATATGTGATTGATATTAATATTTCACTTTGATTTTTAATAATAGATAATTTTTAAATAAAAGTAAGTGGGGACGAACACATTCTAAAAACACCATGTGCAAACGCCAAATTCTAAATCAATTAATTAATTTCATTATCTTCTTGTCATTCATAACTATTGTCTACTTACTCGCGTTCAGTACCTGCAATCGACTCCAATGGTAGGTATTTCGAGCATCTCCATTGCATGTAGATGTGTAGAGGATATTAAGAGATTATGTGGAGGAGAGAGAGAAAGAGAAAATTATTTTAATTGAAAAGAGAATGTAGGATGTGTAGTGAAAAAGATAGAGAAAAGTAAAAAAATAGAAGAGATAGAGAAATAAATTTAAAAAATAATAAAATAATAATAATAGAAGATGTGAAGGTGGTTGTGGGAATATAGAAGGGACACGGAAATTTATGGTGAAAAAATGGTGAAGAGTTAAAAATGAGAGAAAAATGATTTTAAAAAAATTTAAATAAATGTGGAACCTACTCTTATTGATTGTGTCTATATCTCTCTTCAATCCACATCCATGTTAGACATCTCCCAATGGAGATGCTCTTACTCTATTGAGTACTTCTCCCAGTCCAATCTCACCCAAGCCACATCCATGCTAGACATCTCCCAATGGAGATGCTCTTACCCTATTGGGTACGTCTCCCAGTCCAATCTCACCCAAGCTAGCCTCGCCTCCTTTTCACTCCTTTGTAACCCAAGTATCTTTGCTTTAACAGTTTGCTTTATAGCACAAATAGTGAACGATCAATAGACACGAACTTTAAACTTTCAATGACCCATTTCATAAGGCTGATAACGACAGGCGTCGCCATTTTCCAACGTTCAAAAACTTGGAAAAATCTGAACCACAAGATCTGTAAACGAAGCACAATCTACCATAGCATCTCATGAACATTGTTCTTGACTTTTCGTATCTGCCCAAATACCTGTACCGCCCCCAGTGCAACATGCTCACACAATAAAATAAACTCATCCTTCGATTATTTTTATTTATAAATAAAGTGAGCTAGAACTTAGAAGGTTTGCCATATTACAAAAAGAGAGTATTAAACTCATAGAAATCTTTTGCATTCCATATGCTTATACTATATATATTTACAGAATGACCATTGCCTATAATTAACTTGGGCGTGTTTCAAAGGGACAACTGTAAACTCATTCTTCACACTCCTACTTCCTTCATGGCTTACTTTGTGTTGTATAATGTGTGTGTACCGGTTCTTCATACGTTCGAAGGTTTGTCTTCTACAAAAATATCCAGGAGCGAAATGGCCTGCAATAACCAAAACAGAACAAAACGTTATCAACTACACAAACTTATCATGTACAAAAATTGTAGTATAGTATATCAAAGATGAGTCTTGATCCAATGCCTACATGTAGGCATGTTATAATATCCACATACTGATGTGGCAGTTTGCAAGTGGTTCACATTAGCATGTCGGCCACACTCAAGACTACTTGCAAATTGTTACGTCAGTGTGTGAGTATCTTAACATACCCACATGCGGGGCATTGGAACAAAACAACATCAAGATAAACAAAGAAAAGAACATGTTTGGGAAGTCAAATGTATCTTTACCTCAGGAACATTCAATTCAAGGCGGAACTTAGGACCATCATAGTGGTGAAGAATTGGCCTGAAAGAGTCTTCTTCCAAAGGCTCACACACTTTTCTTGTAATTACACGAACCTGCGGGGGAGACAAAGGTTTGTAAGTCTCACAACCATTCTGCTAAACAAAGATGCCATTTAAATTTTAAAACATTATCATCTACAGCTAATATAATTCAGCTCCACTGTATACCTCGGCCTACTTTTTGTCATGTCTAAGCAAGGGTTATCACAAACTATTATTTTACTCTCAATATAGTGTAAGCTGCTTGCACCAAATCTTGTTAAAATAGCTGATGCGGTGCGATCTGGATCAGAAAGCAGTTGATGTGCCATTGAAATCGCGCCACATTAGCTACTTGCAGAAGATTTGGCGCTACTAGATCGGGAGTGTCTTTGCACCTATTTTAAGATAACCATGGACCTTCATATATAGCAGGAAATTTGGCAACTTAATACATGTATCCAAAGTAAACCTAACCTATTCGTTGTCAACAATACAAGGGCATAGTAATAGTATGATCATGATACACACATTCAACGAACGGTGCGCAAAGTCCGTACTGAATAGGTACACACCTGAGCAGGGAAGCGTGATTCACCAGCGTTTTTCTTGTCTTCCCAAGCTGTTGGGTCAATATTTGTGCCACCAAAACTTGCAGCCTGAAAAATTTACAAATGCCTTCATTGAGAAAGGGGAAACGCTTGTGCATATTAACTCCGGTAGCATTCTAAGTTTTTTTTTATATAAGCTAAAACAAACACACAGAGTGATCCAGGCAAGCTAAATTGTACCGTCCCGAGTTCAAATATGAATAGCGTTGACAAAAAATAAAGGAGGGAGAGATAGAGAAGTAGGTTTGATTTGAACATAAGAAGGTTTTGTACGAACCTCAAAAACTCCATGAAGTTGATGAGTCGAGTAGTTGTAGAGAAAGAGAGGCAACCCTGGAGTAATTGCTCGAACCGAATCTCGATAACGCGGAGGCAACCCTAAAAATACATACGACAGTGTAAAACATGTCTATCAAAGCAAGAACGTAACCAATCGATACCCACTGTTTCAAACAACCAACCAGTCTATTTAAATCAAATTCTGATACATATGCCTTTCTTATTGTTTTACCCCCAAATTACAACAGTGTCTCGTACAAGGATTTTGTTCTCATTTTCGTCAGATTCATAATCATACAGCCCTAGACTTGAATAAATTTATTCTCAGTACGGATATTTTACCCTGCTTTTCATGATATGAAACACAATGTTCTTATCTTAACAATAAAACAACATAACAATCAATTAATTAATAACTCAATACAACACATACATGCATCATATCCTTCAAAGCCATTTTCAGTGAAGGAAAATTGAAAAAAAAAAACCTCTATGTTTCCATATTCCCAGATTCAAAATTATAAATTGAAAAAAAGGCAAAGAATTTCACCCATCATATCCTTCAAAACCATTTTCAGTGAAGGAAAATTAAAAAAAAAAAAAAAAAAAAAACCCTCTATCTTTCCATATTCCCAGATTCATAATTATAAATTGAAAAAAAGGCAAAGAATTTCACCCACAAAAATAAGAGAAAGTGATAATAAAATAATAAATATTGACATACCAAAGAGCTGCCTCTTGAGATTCTCTTGCATGGTATCATTGTTGCAGACGAAGATATACCCTCCAACTGTTTCATTCCTAGGCAGAGATTCCGATGGCGGCAGAGTCTTAAACCTCTTATCAGAAGCACTCTTGTTGTCACCATTATTGTTGTTGTTATTGCTCTCCTTATTATTCTTATTCTTCTTTGCAGTTTTATTCCCACTATTATAAACATATTCATCTTCATTTTTACCTCCTTTATTCACCTTCCCATTACTCACAAGAGTGTTAAGATTATTAACCTTACTGTAACTGTTAAAATTCAAAGAGGGGCTCGGGTAGATCCCTTTGTTGAAGCCACCGTTCAACCCAACGGATCCGTAACCTGAATTGAATCCATTGAAATCGGACTTGGAATCATCAACTGGATTGTTGTTGAACGATGAGTTGATTGGATTGAAGGAATTGATCTCACTGTTCAAGTTCAACCCAGATTTCCATCCATCATTATTGAATCCAAAATTGAAGCTGTTGAAATCGGACTTAGAATTATTAACAGAGTTGATCGAATTGAAAGAATCCTTGATCTCACTACCACCACCACCGCCGCGGCCACCGACCCTAATGTCAAAATTCCGCCGCTGCTCAGTGGGGCGTTTCGTCGAATAGTTGGTGCTCCAAATTGAATCGTTCAAAGAAAGGTTTGCCAAATTGCTCCCTTGGAGCCGAAGATTATCGCTAAATTGCCAGAAAGACTGATTTGAATTCTCCATTTTTCCTCTTCAACTTGTGAATTAATCTGAAGAATGATGATTGATTGTAGTGTAGGGAAGAGGCGGAGGGAGTGGGTATATATAAATAAGGTAGAATTTAGAAAAGCAGGAAATTTCTGGGAAGTGGAATAGGAGAGATGGCGTGTAGATTTGGTAAAGCTACTGTGGAAAAATACACTGTGCGAAAGAAAATCAAAGGCATGGGAAGTGGAGGTTTGACTCTACCATATATATTCGTTATTATTATCGGTGATGAATAATTGATTTATTATTATTATAAATTAAATAGTATTAAATAAAAGTTCAGAATAAGGCATGATGAATTAATAATAATTATTCTTATTTCTTACAAATGGCATTAAAGGAATACTTTAATGTTTTTAGTTAAGAGAATAGAGAGTGGTGACAAGTGACAACATAACACGTTTTGAGAACCTGGATAATGGATGGGATTCATGGTTGTTGGTTGTTGAATTTTTAGGGTGCGTTTGATTGGTATTTTTTTTTGGAACATGCCTTTTTTTCATTTTTGATTGTTTGATTGGTTTTATTTTAAGGAAAATATTTTTCAATTTTTCTCGAAGTCTGTTTTTTTCTAATTTTTGAGGAAAATATTTTCCTTGACGGAGGTGGTTTTTATTTTTCAGCAACAATTTGACCTTTTTTTATAAATAATTTGCTTTAACCATAAAGATAAGAAAAATAATCAAATTTCATAGAAAAAATATAAAAATAAGGAAAATAACATTATTTTTTAACTTGCAAATTAATACAAGCAAATGCCTACAACTGCCATTTTTCTTAGAAAACTATTTTCCGGAATTTATTTACTTGAAAAATATTTCCTTCAAATCATTTTTCGGCTTTGCAATCAAATACACCCTTAGTTTTGTATTTTATTCTTTTTGTTACTCCTATTATTTATTTATAATTATAATATTATATAATTTCTGTTATTTTATACTCTGTTTGTCTCAATTGTACATTTTGTTATTTTCATTTTTATGTTTATTTCTTTTTTTTATGTTGAATTTTCATCTGTCGCTATTTCAATGATATAAATATTTTTATATGTTGAGTAATAATAATTTTGTCCAAGGGGTTAGCTTAGTAGAGAGACATCCCTTCTCGGTTTGTTTCTGATTCGAGACATCATCCCACTCATATGATCCCTAAACTGAAAAAAAACACATATTCTCACTTAGTTTGAAAACTTTATCATCGTTTGGTATTTCATAAAATTTCATAGACTCTTTAAATTAGATTAAAGTAAAAAATTACTTGTATTATTTATTTTTTAATCATAATCTTGATTCATCTTTAAAATTAAAAAAAAAGACACTAAGGGCTTGTTTTATTGATAATGTAGGAAATGTATTTGAATGACGTATTAGATATGTGGTTGAAGATTGAAGAAAATATATTAAAAAATATAAAATAATTATATCAGTGATTGAAAATAATAAGAGAAAAGAGTTAATGGAAATTAATAAAAATTTATTGTGTATAGAATAAGCCCTGAGAATAAAGAGACCTCCACTAAAAAAAATAATAATTTGAACGGATGGAGTGATAATTGGTATTTTTTTTTTCCTTAGAAGTAGAGTAATAATTAGTATTAATAAGAATTTATTTATGTAGTATGAATCTAGAAGGTCAAACACTCAAACATACGTGTGAAGATCCCGTGAAAGGAGAGAGTTCACATTGTAGGAGTTTTTGTTTGCTTATGTGCTAAGCTTAAATGTTTGATGGGGAAGGCTCCATTGCAAGTCACTCAAATTCGCTGTACCGGGTGGGCCCTTTTTGCCGATTTAAGAATTTTAATTTATTTTCAAATATTAATAAGTTCAAATTTTATTTTCATGTTTGTTAAATACAGGATTAAAAATTAAAAGATTTATTTTTAACGTTTTAAAAAATTATAACAAAGAATAGTTAGATGATGTGGATAGGTTATATACTGTATTCGTAACGTCCAATCTCTGATTTATATCTCACATTGCTCATTTAATGGGGGTATGGGTGATATATATTTGGTTCTATAGTATTCAAAATTGTTACGATTTTGAGCATTAGCGTACTGTATCTCTATAACTTCTGTGCATATATTGTGTGTTCATTCCAAAAGAAAAAAGGAATGAAAGAATAGTTAGTTGGTTTACCAATGATTTTCTGCGATTTTGGATATCTATTTTATTTTTACACTATTTTCAAGTATGGTTAGATTTTATTCAAATTAAATTACGTGAAAATCTTAATTGAAACTATTGTTTCGTATGTTAATCTATTTATTTGTTGTGTCTATCGAAAATTTATTAGATAGACATTATCCAATTTAGTGATTATCTTAATTAGTAAAATTAAAAAACGCATTTTTGTGCTTCAGTGACGAGATTCGTCAGAATCTTTTGTACACCTGTACTAGCTAGCGCTCCCCTGCACACTAGTGTGCAGGGTAGCGTGCACACGGGGCGACGTGGCGCTCCCACAGGGCGCCACGTCGTCATTTTTTTTTTAAAATTTTTTTTAAATTTTTTTTGGAATCTACGTTAAATTAGATGAATAATACATAACAACCCCATTGTTGGTGGGGGGGCCGATCGACCCCCACGAATTAGTGTGCACGAGAGTGTGCACGAAGTAGTGTGTAGGAGAGCGGGAGTGCACCTGTACTCTCTCCAGAGTTCTTGTTATACATCAAGGTTCATTATAGCACACTGTATATATTAAACCTTACCATGCGCCTAAATTATACTCTCTATCAATAACTTCAAATTTTATTTCATCTTTCTTCAAATATATATATATATATATATATATATATATATATATGCATGTATATTATTTCATGCTTATTAAATACAGGATAAAAAATTAAAATCCACTTTAACCCTTTTTTTAGCCTACTACTTTTAACGTTTCGGAAAGCTATAATAAATCTGATTTTTCAAAGTTATAGTTGATGATCATTAACATGACTAATTACAGGATAAGAGTTAGTGATGGCAGAAAAACCCGATCCGATGGATACCCGATCCGAATGGAGTAATTTTTTGCCGATCCGAAGATTCGTGGATCAGCCGATCCGAAACGGATTTGGATTTGGATTTGGATTTGGATCGGTCTGATCCAATCCGAATTGATTTTTTATTTTTTATTTTTTATTTTTATTTATTTTATTTTATTTTTATTATTTTTTATTTTTTTTATAAAAATCTATACCAATATGAATCATATTTGGATTTTTTCTTGATCCGATCCGAGGAATTTGGATTTGGATTTGGATTTAGATCGGGGTCTTTGATTTGGATTTGGATTTGGATTAGGCCGATCCGATCCGATCCGAACCCGATCTATTACCAACACTAATAAGAGTTCCTCTTACCCTATTCATTTTTATAAATTTCTACAAATTTTTATACATTTTTTTAAATTTAAATTTAATCAAATTAATCATATTTACATATTTCATGAATCTACATATATACTACAAAAATATTCACAATTCAACTTCACTTATTCTCTATTTTATTTCACATCAAAATTCATAAAAATCATTTTAATTTATACACCAACACACGCTTGCATTATTTTTTTTGTAAGACACATAATAATGGTGAACTTATAGCTTGGACGAAATTTTTGCAAACAAGGAAAATAAAATCTGCTCACCAACATTAAACAACACAATAGTTTGGGTGCTACAAGTGAAATTTTCCAGTTTGACTTGTGTGTTACTACTGGACAAATACAAAACCTTGTCACGGGCTCAAAAATTGCCTCGTATGCAATTTTAGCAAATCAAATTGCAACAACTTTTTCTGTTTTCTTTTGCGTATCATTTTTTATGTTTTCTACACCGTTCCCTGAGAGAAGAAAAAATGAATAAGTCCAAAACTGTTATCCATTACCGACATGTTAGACTTTAATTATTTTTATATTTTTAAGGGCCGACATGTTAGATTTTACTTCGTCATAAAACACCATGTTTGGCTTTGCTAAAAAAAATATTATGTTTGGTTGGATTTATTTTTCATGAAAATTGCCAAATTCTTGGAAAAATCCTTTTTTTTTCATTTAATAGAAAAATTGAAATCAATTTGGAATTCCGAAAATTCTAATTTTAAACTTGTTTGTGCGTTTCGGTTAATTTTGGAATAGATTAATTTTATTGTTCATCTGTTTCGAATTTGCTTAAAATTCCAAAAATACTATTCCTAATTTTAAGCTTGTTCAAACAGTCATTCTTAAAAAAAAAAAAAAAAAAAGGGCTTGTGCAAACAGATAACTCTTTGTATGAGATAAAAGGTAAACTGATTGATTGAAAATTAATTTCGCCTATCGTACACAAGTACAAAATCAAATCTCTTAGATAACGTAAATCCCTTAATGGAAATTCAAAATTCTGAAGTTTTCTAAGAGATTTTCATAAATCTTTATTTGATTTTTGTAAATCCCTTTAACGGAAGTCAGGTGAATCGAAAATCAAATGCCCTAGAAAGTCTCTTAGAAAATCAAACCGAGTCCTAACAGAATTTCGTAAGAGATTTTATGCAAAGAGATAATTAGATAGATGAATCAATATAAATCCAGAGTCTCTAAAAATTTAAAATTCATATATCATTAGAGATTAGCTAATCTTGAGATTTGAGGGCCTTTAATCGAAATCTTGTAAAAGGTCTTTGATGAATAAATTTTTTGGGGAAAAAATAATATACACTACTTTCAAATAAAAACGTTTTTTTGAATAAAACTTTCAAAGTTACAATAATGATAATATAAACTATAATGACACGTCCCGCACCAAATTATCTCTAATAACTTGACACGTGGCGTACGCCAACGATGGATGACAACTAAATGCTAGATCCACCGCTAAGGCAACCTATAACTGCGTGATTTTATCTTAATTTAAATAAAAAATAAAATATTTTATAGAAAATTTGACAGAGTTTCTTCTATATTTTGGACATATCCTATTCTGAAAAGATCTATTCTAAGCTCCAAACACTCAACCCAACATCGCATAAATCTCCATTCAAATAAAAAAATATTGAAATCTTTAAAAACAATCGCAGCCACCATAATCCAACATGAGTTTTATTTTCCAAAACTCGAATGAGAACAATATTGAAAAGAATTAATGAATAAACTAATGAACAAACCAATGAATCTACTCTTAAAAACCTTTTCTCAAACGAATGCGAAGTTTCAACTAAATGCTATAAATAAATGAACGGATAAATAAATGAACCTACTAGCTAAATGGAAAAGTAATGGCGGTGGTGGTCAACGGGCGATCCAAGCCCACGCTCAACTGCTTCCTGATAAGAAAAATATTAGGAAAATATATATGTGAGTTTTGTAACTCATTGAGTTGATAAGTTCACGAATATTTGTAGTTTTCCATCTAAAACATTTCCATAAAAAAAGCTCTTTATATCCAAATGCATAAATAGCATAAATAATTAAAAACCATCAAGGTAATAATAATAATTGAGATTGTTCTAGCTGAACAAACACTGATTATACCGTTTCAAACGGATTTTGCTTTCTAAAACTAAATTCTTTAACTGCAAATAATTTACTGAAAAATAACATCAAAAGTACCAACGAGCAACAACACACTTGTATAGAGTACTCTCAATACACGTGGTGTGTCGCTCAAAAGTCTATTCTGTCTGAATATCTGGTCATACGCGCACAGAGCAAGCTCCAAAGGCTATACACCCCGTACACGCCCAGTGCCTATGTGTGTGAAAATGGGTCCCAAAGACCTCTATAATTCTGGTAATACACCGTGGAACACATCACACCAGTGCAGAGCGGGTAAATCTAACAAGGTACTCTGTGATGGCTTTGAAAATATTCACATAATAATTTCGTTAAAAAAGGAACTACTAATAAAATTCACCCCTTTCTCAAATATTTGTTGCAACAATATATCGTAAAAATATTTAAAAGCATATTGGGATTTAAAACATGCTATTTTATGAAAAATATAATTTTTCCATTCACAGAACTACGAAGTGCTTCTAATTTGGTTGGTAGGCTTTCCCAATCGTCTCGTCACCACCTGAAATAACAATGGTATTCCAATCAAAACCTATACATATGCATTTTAACCAATTACCTACCCACATCCAACACTAAGTTTTAACTTTTTCAATACTCTCTATTTTCCCCATTCTGTCGCTTAATTCCATTTTTTCATTGATTTTACCCTCCTTCATACCATTGGAACTAGCCAATTGAATCTCCAAAATAAATCTCTAAATTTTCAGCATCTAGGTAATGTTATTTTCAATCAACTTAATCACCCACTACTCAATTACTAACAATTCCACTTTAAAATAATTAATTATGGCCAAATAACACTTAATAACACCTAATTGACCCAAACCAATGATAAATTTCGCATCCCCAATGTCTATTGGTAAAACCCTAGAACTACTTTAACTATTTACCTTGAATTCCATGAGATAAAATTGAAGAAACATACTTATCACGCGAAACCACGACAAAACCAAGCTCCGTCCTTCCTTTTTCCCCCTTTTTTCTTTTTTCTTTTTTTTTTCCTTTTCCTCTTTCGCGAATGGCCGTTGGTTTCTGGGTTGCTGTCGATTCTCACGAATAATGCCCTTGTTTCATGTGTTTATATATATATTATATATAATTGTAACCTAAGTCCCTTTTCTTTAATTAAGAGATTTAAGTTGGTCATTTGACCCTTATTTGCTTCCATAGCCCACAAATTTCCAATTAAATCAATTAAATCCACAAACTTTTAATAGACAAAATTAAATTTCTTTAATAATTTGACTTTGACCCACATTTAACGGCTTTGACCAAGTAGTAGCTGAAATTTAAATAAACGAAAATTCGAATCGTAATATATAAAGAGATTAAAATTAAACTCTCTAACTCAACAGGTAATAACAATTCAATTATTAAAAAAAAATTCCATACACACTTAAAATTTGTGACCCTTGTTATTTTGGGAGCCCTGAGCTACTTGAGCTACTTAAGGCCAAGATTTGTCATGCTTTAAAATGGGAGTCAATGAAATCAAAGTTACTAACCTTCTTTAGTTTTTTTTTAAAGAAAAAATGTCAGTGTTGATAACCCAAGATTCCATGCCCACTAAAGCATTCTTTTACCACATGACTATTACTCTTAGAGCATTTCCAAGAGTCTTTTTAATCACAAGACGCTCTCTATTTTAGAGAATAAATACTAAAAAATCAACTCCAAAAACCTCTTTAATTTAACTTTTAAAGGAAAAGAGTGGGGTTTGACTCTCTAGATGTGGAGAGTCAAAGCTACTCTATAATTTAATGATTAGGGCTTGATTGATTGGGGTATTTAGATTTGAATTTTTGAAATGTGTGCAGTGAGAATGATTAAGCACTATCGGGTACGCCATAATTACAGTGCTCCCGGGGAGTATCCTAGCCCCATCCGACTTTGGTTTTAAAATTCGAGATCGGATCCAGATTCAGCACGACGAGATGAAGCTCCAGTAATTTTTTCAAAATTTTTGCGACACCGTTGGATACCGTGGTAGCCGGTCCAACTTTTTGGGCAAAATTTAGGCCAAATTTTTGCCAAAAAATTTGACCGGTCACCACGGCATCCAACGGTATCACAAAAATTTTAAAAAAATTATTGGAGCTTCGACTCGTCTTGCTAAATCTGAATCCGATTTCAGATTTCAAAACAGAGGTCGGACGGGCTAGAAAACTCCCCGGGATCGCCGTAATTACGGCGTACCAGGAGCGCTTGATCATTGTTGATGTGTGTAGATTGTGTGGTTAAAAATGATAGATACTATATTAAATAATTGTCCATGTGGTTGAAAATGATGAGAGAAAAAAATGTGGGAATGAAATGCCCAATAGAATAAGCCCTTAGTTTTTAGCAAAACCACATTCTATTTTATTGGCCATCAACATCTAAAAATATAAATATTAATTTAAAATGAAGAAGTACAATAAATATTTCTTGTAAAAAGTAAAATAAAGAGCTCAAAAAATAGTGTGTTGAAAAATATAAAAAAATGTTACTCTCTAAAATTAAAGACACTCTCTAAAATTTGGAATATGCTCTTTTAAACTGGAGAGATTGTTAGAGACGCTCTTAGTTTGATATCTTATAAACTACTGGTATTGCACCCATGTGTCGCATGGAATTGTTTAGATAATATTGATAGACAATGTAATAAAAATCTTAGTAGAAGATAAATTAGTAATTATATATTATACAAAAACGGTATTTGGAAAAATGTTATAAATTTTGGAATACTTCCTTGAAAATAACATCCACAAGTGGACTTAGTACAATTTCTATAAGCGTCACATGCAACTATCCTCAAGCCAGCAAGACTTGTAACTTTCGTATTACGACATACAACTAACTGTGACTGAAAACGAGTTTGTAGCCCCCTTTGGAATAACTGATGCACCATTTCTTTACAAACCATATTGTGATAGCCCATGTTGATTTGCAGTCATCACCATCGGCAGAAGCACCTTCAAAGGAGCTGTGATTGATAGTAATAAGCTTATATCAAATCAAACAATGAGATAGTAATTGAAAAGTTGAAGCGTTATGCTAGATTTACAAATCAAAAGGATGAATGATAAAGCATAAATGAGATGGTTTACCTTTTGAGGGATCGTGTGTTGTTGTATCTTGAGATAATAACTGTTGCTTTGGATGGCTTATCGTAACAATTTTTGATATATCTTTTATTTGCATAGTTCTCTATTGATTTATCTTATCATAGAAACCCATGTCTGTTTCAAATGTATATATCTTGAGATAATAATATATATTTTTATTTAACAAAAAAAGAACATGCAGGAAAGATGAGCCACTTTTTCTATTATATATATATAATAAGATTAAGATTATGTATACAATTGACTGAAAAATAAATGGCAATCACAATAATTTATTTAGTTATTTAATGATGAATAAAAAATAAAAAGAAATAGAAAATTTTATATTATTATTATTATTATTATTATTATTATTATTATTATTATTATTACTACAATCGATTTGGAAGAGTACGACCATATATTATTAAATTTTATTTGGTATATAGTCAATCCAAAAAGAAATATCAACCTAAATAATTTCTTTAGTAGAATTATTTGATAAAAAAGCAAAGACAACAAAAAATAGAAAATTATTATTTATCATAGTCGGTAATTATTTGCTTCAATTGGGAATCGTTATCACAATCGAATTGGATTAAGATGACCATATATTATTAGAAATTTATTTTAATTCATTGTTTTCAATCAATTGTCTTTAATTTTCTTAAATCTTTGAGTTGGCTTCACTTTGTATCGACAATGGCTTTCTAGCCCACACCCAAGTCTAAGGTGTTTTCGTTCAGATCTTATCGCCGACACAATTAGGAACACTGAAATGATGATTATAACAATTTCTGTTCTTCCGTCCAGGGTATTAAACTAAAGGTTATAACAAATAAAACTCTCAAGAAAATAATTAATTATTAAAAAACTTTGCATTTTTTGTTTTTTTGTAATATTCAATAATATAAGAAAAGTCATATATCTTCTTATTAAATTTGTATTTATTCTACATATATTCATTGCATTTCTTGATAAATGAACATTTATAATTTGGCTTGTCCCCCACAGTAAAAGTTTACATCCGAAGTTATCCATATAAAACTAACAAGCATTCTGAAAATCAAAAGAGTCACTTGTAGCTATAAATAAAGCTAAAAAAATGGTGATTGTTCCTTCAATTATATTAAGGTTGGTATTTTATGTTTATCTTCATCCACAAGATCTTTTACGTTTGAATATTATCCTGTAACAGATGATTGGGTTTTATCACCAAATATAACATTTTCTTTGATTTTTTTTTCCCATCAGCAATGGACTCTCCTATAGAATCTTCACTTGATGGCAGGTGATCCACCTATCTTCTAGTTGTAGAAGAAAATCCATTTCTTCTTTCAAAGTTGTCTTTTATATTTTCTTTGAGATTATCTTTTCATCGGAACCGACCTTTACCACTTATCACGTCTCTCCAATATCCAACCCTTTGGAAATAAGATTTAATGCAAATCCACAAAATCATTTCAATAAACAAAATGATGATTAAGAAAATAATAAAATTTAAAATAGAAAATCCGATGCAAAATAGATTAGAAGCAGTAATCTAACTCGTTTATAATACAACAAGGAAATTTATATAAACAAGGCTGGGATGATAGTCAAAACTTGCAATTCATATGCGTGCTTATACTCTTACATGAGAATGGAAGCATCGTAGCATAATTGGAAATCCGAAAAGGTTGAATTTTTGGGAGTAAAACCTTAAAATATATTTACCATCAATAATAACAATAATAGTTGAAACAATTTTATGATTTGTAAAAACACAAAAAAAAAAAAAAAAAAAGAGGCGTCAGTGACCAATACCCTACCTCTGAACACATGGTGAAGAACATCATAAAACCTTGGATTGGTGTGCATATATAATGTCAGTCTTGATAAATTTGACCACCTATTGATACAAATCTAGAAACATAAGATAAATAAAGAGGAAAACTTGTGGGATTTATGTGCAAAGAGTACTCAGGTTATAAAAATATGATATTTGCATGATAAATATGACATAAAGATAAATATGATATATCGAAAATCAATTATCATGCATAGTTAGCTTCTTTTTAGATGGATATAATATTAAAAGATAACAACTAAACAATTTTGAAAGAAAACAAATTCTTCGTATAATAACAACATAATTACATGAAAATAGCTAGAAAAAATATTTTCATTAGGACTCTTGTCTCAATCAATTTCCAAACCAATTTTAATTTATAAGCTAATGTTATAATTGAATTTGAATCTTTTAATCATATCATCAACTGGTGATCAATTTATTTAATTAGGATAATTGCTTATCAAGTAAGTAATTTTGAAAGATAACAACTCCATAATAATAATAACATAATAACATTAAAATTGGTTGTGGGGGGGGGGGGGGGGAGGGGTGCTAGAATGCGTTTGAGGATTTTTAAAAATATTATTATCAAGTGATAATCAATTATTTAACGTTGGATCATTGTTCATTATGTAAGCAATTTTGAAAGATAAACAACTTATGCCTAATGTCAATATATACATAATATTGTGAAAATATATAAAAAAAATAAATGCTAGAATGTGTTTGATGATTTTGATCTTATCATCATCTAGTAATTCATCAATTAAGGGCTTGTTCTATACACAATAAAATTCACTAACTTCTACTAACTTTTCCTCTCTCATCATTTTCAAGTACTTATATAATTATTTAATATTATTTAATGCATTTTCTTTAAATTTCAACCACCCAATCTATACAAAATTCGAGTAAATAAATTTCATTCTCCATAGAACAAGGCCTAACATTGAAATAATTTGTCTAAAACAAAAGGGAGAATTTTATGAGCATTTAAATTCATAAATTATCATTATGATTTAAATTCGTTAGTTCAGAAAGAGATAGGTAACATGAAAATAGGGGAAAAATAAAAAAAAACAAAATAAAACAACAGGGGGGAAAAAGCGTGGGAAAAGAGACATCTTGAATCAAAAGTCACTTTTACTAATATATATATATATATATATATATATCTAATTATATATAAAATCAAAAGAGCCACTTGAATTAAAAAACCACTTTGCCTATATGGCAGTGCCACATTTGGCTCCATTATATTTTAGTGATTAATTACTTTCATTATTTAATTTATTCTACTTTCTTTATTTGATGTTTTTTTTTCTTATTTTACTTTCTTATGTGTATTATATTTTATTCTTTTATGTGTATTATATTTTATTCATATGTATTCTAATTCTCATTTTTGAATTAAGCTATATAATTTTTGAATTCTTTTATTTTTAATGTTGCATGCACTAATCAAAATATGGTAAGATTTTCTATTTTCGAAAAAAAACTTTTTAAAAATTTAAAAAATTAGATAAAAAACCTATTTTTTTTTATTTTTACCATTTTAAAAGGATAGTTTTAAATAATTTTTATGGATAATGTGCATTAAGTAGTTCAAATAATGGATAATTTTTTTAAGATCAAATAGTAAATAGTTAAATAACTATATTTGTAATGAATAATTAATTGAATAATTAGAGAAGAAATAAAAAATGATAAATTTCATGTCTTATCATTTTGCAAGCTACTTAAAAAAAATAATTGTTAAAATTATTATTTAATCGTATTTTGATTTTTGTCAAAAAAAATTAAAAGTATCAGAAAATATTTTTTTCTATTTAGTATTGCATGCATTAGTGATTTTTTTGTCAATTATTCTGTACAAATTTTTACTAGCCAGAAAATCAATATGCAAAGTTTAACCTATAAATACTTTGTATAGATATCTTATCATTTCATATAGTACACAATCCCCATTGCATAAATTCTCCAAAATTTAATATTCAAAAATCTGCGCTAAAAAATGTCTTCATAACTTAGCTACTTGAATGAAGTTGATGATAAAAATTTGGAAAAAATTTTAATGGAGCATTTTTTTGTTCAAAAAGTATTTCTAGATTTTGATCCAAATATTTTTTATTACCTAAAATCATCAATTACGATAGCTGATATGCCATTTTTTTCTTACAAGATAATGTGCCATATCAAAATTTGTAAACCGTTATCATAATTTATAATATCGTATATGCTTTATTATTTTTGATTTGTATCAATATTATTTTATATAAATAAATTATCTTAAAATATTATATGTATATATATAAAGATTTACATTACAATTACTAAAATATTATTATATTTTTTAAGTTATTGAATTATATTTTTTGAATGTAGAATTATAATTTTATTATCTTAGACAATTGCCATTTTTTCTGATTGTAATGCTATTATGTGATTTTTTTATATTTTAGATTATATATATATATATATAGGTTTTTATTCTTTTTTTGACTATTCCAATTACATCTTGTTAGTTATAGATTACAAGGTTCAATTGTTGGGCCGGGCTTTTAGTTGTTTTGGGGTTCAAGAAATCTCAAGCCCAATAGGTTTGCCATAAACCTATAAATATCTCAGTACAGCCTCATAATACGCAATAAGTTATTATTACATTGTCTCTAAATTCTCTCTAAATTTAGCTAGCATTAAGATTTAGAGAGTTCATCCTTCTACGAAATTGTTTATTGTTCGGGACGAGTCTTGACATGTGGATCAACGTTGGAGGCCGTACGTTTGGACGGTTGTGGAGACGAAAGATCAAAAGAGAGTTACGCCGTAATATCCGCTTTATTGATAATCTCTTAATCACAAATCTCATCTAAGAGTCGAGAGGATCCGGTGTTTTGGAATTGATTAATTTTATTTCCGTTGTGCATGTTCTTAGAGCAATTCCTAACAGTGGTATCAGAACCAACTCGATCTCTTGTTGAGATTTTATTTAATGCTTTATAAAATAATTTAGTTTGATTTATTTGTGATTATATAATTGCGTGATCAGATCTACTAATTAATCATGCAAAAGGAAAAAAAAGGGGGGAAGGATTTTTGGGACGATCGCCGGAGAACCATTGGACGCCGGCAGTGGTAGTGGCGAAGGTCGCCGCTGTCGCCTTGAACGGCGCAGTTGTCGCTGCAGTGTGGCGGCGAGTCACCGCCGCCACAGCAGCAGCGATTGTTGTGATTTGCAGCGGCGAAGTCGCTGCAAATCGAGCAACGGCGACTTTGCCGTTGCGTAATAATGGCAGCGGCGACCCTGGTTGCAGCGGCGATGGTCGCCGCTGCCGATCGGGCCTGGCTAGGCGGCGGAACCCTAGCTAAAGCTAGGGTTCCATGGCTGTCGAGCACGATGGAGACGGGGGCCTTGTGTGCAATTTTGGAAATTGCACACCGAGCCCCCCACTTTGTTAGGAGGCATTGGCCTCGCCCAAAAGTTTTAGAAACTTGTGAGTTGGTCCCTGATTTCGTTTTTTTAACAAAAACGTCCTAGGCATAAAATAAAATTTATAAAATTAATAATAAATTAGAATTTTCAATTTTCTTACAAATATTCAACTTTAAATATTTATTTTCAATTTAAAAATTCTTATTTGGACAAAAGTTGAATTTTTGAAAATTGTAATTTTAGTTTATTCTTCCCTAGTGTTTTTGTAAAATTTTATTAAAGTGTGACTTTGATATAGATGACAAATAAAGTGTTATTTTGTCTAACCGGTCTCTAATAGTATTTAATTAATTAGATTAATTATTTATTATTGCATGTAATTAATTAGATTAATTTACAAAATTCTTTTCTCATTTTTCTTGTTTGTTTAAATTGTTTAAACAATATGCGTCGTCAAAATAAATCTAGAAACTAAATTTTTTTATCAATATTGGATATTGTGGATGATTATGGATCAGACCAATGTGATTGGATGCATGTATGGTTTTGATCCTTATTTTGTGTTGGGGGCTTGCCGGCTATTAATAATTTGGGGCCTACGTGTCATTTGATCTTTTGATTTAATTCCGGACCTACGAGTCCATATGATATGGCGCATGTGCCAACTTGTATTAGATACAAGTTGAAGAAGAAGACGGAGATCAATGGAGTTACCAATGGAAGACGAAGCTTCGCCCCTTAGGATTTGACCAAAAAGTTTTTCCTGGTGGCTCTAGAAAACTGGATAGAAACACGTCCATAATCATCCACCAGTTTTATTATGCTTTAAATGTGTGCATGGCTGATGTATGATATTTTGCATGATATTTGATGAGACCGATTCCCCTTAAAATGATATTAAATTCGCGATTAAATATTAATCAATGCCTTCCAATGTTACGATGAAGAAAATTGGATTCTCACAAGCGCAGTAAGTTTGTTGAGTGACTCAAGACTGCTCGATCGTGGGGAATATTTTTCGTTGTGAGACATGTGATGTCTCTGAACATTGGGTCGAATTTAACTAAAATCCATTTCTTGTTGAGTAACTCAAGGAAATAGGATTTTGGAGGCATGTCAAGTTAATACATAGGATGTATAGGGTAATAAGTTATCTGCTTGATGATCCGAGAGTCACATGGAGATGTGATTGACAGATACATCTACCTGAACGTCGGTTAGGGTTTGTTGAGTGACTCAAGGCTCTGATTGAACAATCAGGATCCTGGCCCACTAACAAATTTGAGAAATTTGTTTTTAGCAATGTTGGGGGTCATTGTTTCAGTGGGAGCATAGTTAGTATTATAAAAGTCCATATTTTGTTAACTTTAGCATATAGTAATTACTCTATCTTTATTATTACAGTTAATTGAATTATGGCTGGTGACATGAGTTTGAGGGGCATAATTGATGCTAACAAACTTAATGGGTCGAACTTTAATGGCACCGCCCGCAAATCGAGAATTGTTCTCAAACACAAGAAAATTGCATATGTTCTTGAAGAGCAGTTACCGGAAGCCCCTGCAGAGGATGCAGTGGTGAAAGTAGTGGAGGCATATAATCAACATGTGGATGATGATAACACTGCAGCATGTGTGATGTTTGTAGCAATGTCTCCCGAGTTGCAAATGCAACATGAGGATATAAATGCTCAGACAATGATTGCTCATCTCAAGGAGTTGTATGATGAACAGTCCCGCACTGAAAGATATGATGGCAGAAAGATCTTCAGTAAGTACTCACGTACTGCAGATGATTGGCTACATTGAAAAATTGGAGCAATTAGGTTTTCCATGGACCATGAGCTAAGTGTTGACTTAGTTCTCCAGTCACTCCCGAATAGCTATTCGCAATTTATCATGAATTTTAACATGAATAAAATTGAGGCGACACTCCTGGAACTGTTAAATATGTTGAAGACTGCTGAGCCCAATATCCCCAAAACCAATGGGTAAGTGTTGGCCATTGAATCCTCTAGAGGGACTAAGAGGAAGGCAAAAAGATCCTTTGTGAAAGGGTCAAAGAAGGGTAAAGTAAAGGCAAAAGTTGCCAAAACAGATAAAACAAACAAGCACAAATCTCAAGCTGATGCCGAGTGCTTTTATTGCAAATGCAAATGACATTGGAAGAGGAATTGCAAGCTCTACCTTGCTAGCTTGAAGGGAAAGAAGTCTTCTGAAACTTCTGCTTCAGGTATATACTTCATTGAATTGAATATGACTGCATCTTCAGTCTCTTGGGTATTGGATACCGGATATAGATCTCATATTTATATAAATATGCAGGGACTGGAGAACAGTAGATCATTGCGGAAGGGAGAAGTAAACCTACGCGTTGGAAATAGAGCAAGAGTTGCTGCTTTAGCCATAGGAAGTTACTTTTTATCGTTGCCTTCGGACTTTATTTTAGAATTAAAAGAACGTTATTATGTTCCCACTATTACCAAAAATATTATTTCTATTTCTTGTTTGGACATGGATGGTTTTATCATTGATATTAAGAATAAACGTTGTTCTATTTATTGTGATACTGTGTTTTATAGTTATGGGAACCTAGATAATAGCATCTATATTCTAAACCTCGAGCATTCTATAATGAGTATAGAAAATAAGAGGCGAAAAGTTGATAATAGTATCAACAACTTGTACCTATGGCACTGTAGGCTCGGGCACATCAACGAAAAATGTATCAACAAGTTACATAAGGATGGATACTTAGGGGAACGGGATTACAAATCCTTTGAAAGATGCAAATCATGCCTTTTAGGCAAGATGGACAAATTCCTTTTAGTGGAGAGGGAGAAAGAGCTGCAGAAAAATTGGAATTCGTACATACCGATGTATGTCAACCAATGACAGCAGAAGCTAGATGAGGTTTTTCCTACTTTATCACATTTACAGATGACCATACTAGACATGGATTTGTATACCTGATGAAGTTCAAGCATGAAGCACTTGAAAAGTTTAAGGAATTCAAGCAAGAAGTGGAAAAACAAACTGGAAAGAATATTCTAACACTAAGATCTGATCGAGGTGGAGAATACCTTAAGGGCGAGTTTATGAATTACCTCAAAGAGAATGAGATTCTCTCGCAGTGGATTCCACCTTAAACACCACAACACAATGGTGCATCTGAGTGGAGAAATCGCACCCTACTGGATATGGTGTGTTCAATGATGAGTCAAACAAACCTTTCAAAGTCATTCTGGGGACATGCAATTAAAATTTCCTGTTATACACTAAATCGTGCCCCATCTAAATCGGTTGATAAAACACCGCACGAGCTATGGAATGGTAAGAGACCAAATTTTTCATACATGAAGATTTGGGGTTGTGAAACTTATGTGAAGCACACAAGCTCGGATAAATTGGATGCTAAGTTCGATAAATGCTACTTTGTGTAATATCTAGCAGAAACAGTTGGATATTATTTCTACAATCCAAATGACTTGAAATTCATCGTGTTAAGACACGCTGTTTTCTTGGAAATGGAGTTTATTCGAAAAGAGAATAGTGGGAGCAAAGTAGATCTTGAAGAGGTTCAAGAAACCACAGAACTCGACAATCGATTAGATGAAATAATAGTTGAGATACCATTGGATGAAGTTGAAACTCCTGAAAGGGAGACAACAGCTCCCAAGGACACGCCAGCTCCTCGTAAGTCTAGTAGAATAATACGTCCTCCTCAGAGATTAGATCTCATGATTACTAATGAAACATTATTAATAGAGGAAGACGAGCCTATCACTTATGAAGAAAAGAAGTCAAGTGTTGACTCGAAGAAATAGCAAGAGGCCATGGAATCCAAAATGAGCTCCATGTATAAGAACAAGGTGTGGACCTTGGTGGATCTGCCTAAAGGGGAAAAACCAATAGGTTGTAAATGGGTTTATAAGAAAAAGATCAACATGGATGGTAAAGTTCAAACTTATAAGGCAAGGCTAGTGGCTAAAGGCTATAATCAAAGACAAGCGTTGACTTTGATGAGACCTTCTCACCTGTAGCCATGTCTAAATCAATTCGGATACTACTTGCGATTGCAGTATACCATCACTATGAGATTTGGCAAATGGATGTCAAAACAGCGTTCCTAAATGGGAATCTCAGTGAGGATGTGTACATGACACAACCGAGAGGTTTTGAGTCAAGTGACCCACATAGGGTATGCAAACTGCAAAGGTCCATATATGGACTTAAGCAAGCATCTCGGAGCTGGAATCTTCGCTTTGATGAGACAATTAAAATGTTTGATTTCATTCAAAATGAGGACGAACCGTGTGTATACTGAAAGGGTAGTGGGAATAAGATCGTTTTCTTAATCCTCTATGTGGATGACATACTAATATTAGGAAACGGTATTCCAATGTTAAAATAAGTGAAATCCTGGTTGTCCATAAATTTCTCCATGAAGTATTTGGGAGAGGCAGCATACGTACTTGGGATTAAGATCTATAGAGATAGATCTAGAAGATTGCTTGGCCTATCCCAATCAATGTACATAGATAAAATCTTGAGAAGATTTAACATGCAAGAGTCAAAGAGAGGACTCTGTCCCATAGGGTATGGGATTAATCTCTCAAAAGATATGTGTCCACAGACACAAGTTGAGAGAGATCGCATGGATAGGATACCTTATGCATCGGCAATAGGATCTCTCATGTATGCGATGCTATGTACGAAACCGAATGTCTCATGTGCTCTGAGTGTCACTAGCAGGTTCCAAGCTAACCTCGGAGAAAAATATTGGGTTGCGGTTAAGAATATCCTTAAGTACTTGAGAAGAACTAAGGACATGTTCTTAGTGTATGGAGGAAATAAACTAAGAGTTCAGGGGTACACGGATGCTAGTTTCCAATCAGATAAAGACGACTGCAAATCCCAATCTGACTACGTCTTTACCCTCAATTGGGGGGCCGTAAGTTGGAAAAGTTCCAAGTAAGAAACTATAGCCGATTCAACAATGGAAGCCGAATACATAGCTGCTTCAGAAGCAGCAAAAGAAGCGGTCTGGATCAAGAAGTTTTTCACCGAACTTGGAGTTGTTCCTAGCATTGTTGATCTGATACCATTGTATTGTGACAACAATGGAGCCATCGCGCAAGCGAAGGAGCCAAGGTCTCATCAACGATCCAAACATGTATTGAGGCCATACCATCTCATCAGAGAGATAATTCAGAGGAATGATATAAAGATAGAGCGAGTCCATACTAATGATAACGTGTGGCTGATCCTTTGACCAAAGCGCTATCGCAAAATAAGCATGATAGTCATGTCTCGTCCATTGGTATAAGATACATGAGTGAATGGATTTAGTTTGGATGTCAGTACTGTCATGTAAGACATTTTGAGCATGATTGATTATTTATATGCACTTTATTATGGCAGATCTATTATATACATTCGTTGTTCTACTATAACAATTAAAATAATAGAGTTCGTAGAATAAATGTGAATAGACTTGATTAATCGCAAGTAGTTGTAATTGTGAGATGCACGTTTTAGCACGTATTCTTAAATCATCCCCAGTCAAAGCAATAGCAAGACTCGGATATTGTTATTTCGGATGGACTGGCAGGTTTTGCATCTCTTTCTTAAAGCAGAAGTAACTGATCTCACAAGTTAGAATGTGGAGACATTCAGATGGATACATGGATGCTTTGTTAGTGGAACGAGCATCTGGATGACCCGCCTAGAGATACTGTATGGATAGTTATCCTTGCGTCAGCAGTTGATCTCTAATGCGAGGTGGTGGAATTGGTCCTTAGATTTGAGGATACCATAGAGCCTTATGCAGGGATCGCTTTACTTAGGCGGACACTGAAGGATACCCTGGTTGTGGGTTGACTGGAAATACCGTACGGGTATAGTGAGAAATGCATGAAGGTTGTGAGTATTCAATAAAGGATTCATCACTCCTGGATAATGGGAGATTATAACATGTATTTCACCCAATCATATTGATGTAAATTCCTTGGCCAAGATGGGATTGTAGGATTGAAAAGAGCTTTCAATCACAATCGCTGATTTAATCAATGTTGAGTTGAGAGCGAATAATATGGTTGGTTGAATGAGATTGACGTGAATCCATATCTCTGAACAAATCGGGTTTATATTGATGAAGGGATTATAGTTCTACTGTAACCGCACATGTAAAGGTTTTGTCATTTCCACATGATTTATCCTGTCACATGGATTGCCATGATACGTTGCTAGATGTCAATCATAGAAGACGGTGTGAATCGATCGATCTGGGTGAATCGATGATAAACTGAAATAGAGATCTTGTTTATCTCATCCTAATCCGATTAGTATGATGATATCATGCCGTTCGACATAGTGAGTGGGAACTTGATGGGTCACACACAAAGTCAAGTAACTCGTATCTTGAATTGGATCTTGTCTAAGTGGGAGAATGTTAGTTATAGTGTACAAGCTTCAATTGTTGGGCAGGCTTTTAGTTGTCTTGGGGTTCAAGAAACCCCAAGCCCAATAGGTTTGTCATAGACCTATAAATATTTCAGTATAGCCTCATAATACACAAGAAGTTATTATTACATTGTCTCTAAATTCTCTTTAAATTTAGCTAGCACTAAGATTTAGAGAGATTATCCTACTACGAAGTTGTTCGTTGTTTGGGATGAGTCTTGATGTGTGGATCAACGTTGGAGACCGTACATTTGGGCGGTTGTGGATACGAAAGATCAAAAGAGAGTTATGCCGTAATATCCGCTTTATTGGTAATCTCTTAATCACAAATCTCATCTAAGAGTCGAGAGGATCCGGTGTTTTGGAATTGATTAATTTTATTTCCATTGTGTATGTTCTTAGGTCAATTCCTAACATATCTTTCATTCATTTACTACAATGCTCTTATTTAATTTACATTCCTTAAAGTCTTTCGATAGTTTTAATAAATGTTTAGACGCATTAATAAGGGAAAAGTAGGAAAATTAATTGTATTATATGAGTAATTATATGTGCACCACAAAATCTTTTTGGTGTACCACATTTTTTAGTAATTTTTTTATTTACTAAAATAGACATAAATATATTTACCTAAATAACCTCTTAGATACAATTCTTTAATATTTATGTACACCACATTAACAAAACTCATCTATTAGTATTTATATGTATACCACATTAAATCTTAATTCCTTAATAATTTGAATCCATCATAAGAACCCTAAACCCTTAATTTAAAATTTCAATTAATGCGTAGTTAAGAACGTTGCCTATTATTCATAAACGGAAAACGAAACTCCAGATCTTTCTTATGTAGTGCTGGATATGTTTTGGATGCAATGGAACTCCACTCTGTCAACAAGAAATTTTCTGGAAATTGATTCTTTTGCAATCAATTTTAATTCACACTTAAAATTGTTCAAATTTATTTTGTGAAATTGGTTTCGTTTGGAAAATATGTCTTCTCATTCTTTTGAACTGAAATTTTTTTATTAGTCCCAAATAAATATTTTTATTATACTTCATTCATGTATCAGTAGTTTTTGTGTGCGTATGCATATGTATATACACAATATATATAATTTAGAAAATATAAGAAGATGCCTAAGAATTTTGAATAGAAAGACTCCTGATATTTAGTTGAATTCAACATCTATGGATGCGAAAATTTAGTTATTTGTTTATTATATATATATTGATGAAAAAGTGAAAGAGATACTGGGAGAGAAAAAAAATTGAAAATTAACTGGAATGGAATTATGGAGATTCGTAGGGTACAGAGAAACTGAAAAAAGAGGTGAATGTTAATTGTGTCTTTGTGTATCTGATTATTTTTTTATCTTCAAAAGAAAAAATTAAATGTGGTGCACTAATAATTTTTTGTGGTTTTAGAAATATATTTGTCGACTGGGAGTGGTGTGTCTATAAAATAACTATTTTAAATTGGTGTACTAAAATGTGGTGCGTTAACTAATTAGTGTGGTGCATATATAGTTACCCTTATTATATTTTTCAATACAAGTCTTAGGGCTTATTCTATTGGTTATAATTTTATACGCACGCAATTTCGTACAATTATGCGCACATTTTCAACTACACATATATTTTTCAACACAATATTAACCACACATTCTATACGGAATTGCGTGCATATCAATTTTATCACCAATCAAACATACCCTTAATATGTGTGAAAAATCAAAGAGACCTATATAGTTGAAATGAGAGGAGTATATAATATAAAAATTAAAATTAAAATATTTACCATTTTAATATATATTAAATCGAGTAGAATGCAAATTTAACTCAATATATATACAAGGAATCATAAATTGACATATTTTTATTTTCATTTTTTTAAACCTAAAATAAGTCTGTGAAGTTATTTATTTTCAATATTTCAAATCCAATGAGTCTAAGAAATTTATAATATGAAAATGCCGTGTCATATATTACATGCAATAAATATTTTTAACATTGTTTGATAATTCTATGGATATATTAATTGAGCTTCTCAAATACTACTTGATTTTAGCAAAAATATCTAATATGTTTTCATAATTTTATATAGCTGTATTAATTGAGTTTAGACATAACTTGACTGTATTACTTACGTTAAATAGTATACACCCACGAGATGTATAGAATAAATAATTACAAAAGATAATAAAAATATATACTCTGGAGTTGAAAAATTATATTATTAATTAAAAGGTTATCAAATTTAAAGTTATAAATTTGAAATACTATTACACCCGTGTAATGCATGGAAGAAATAATTACAAAAGATAACAAACATACATATTTTTCTTCTCTATTACCTACAAATTTTAGGAGCAAAATTATAATTATATATCAATTGCACCTTATTATTAAAAAATAAATAATTATATGAGATGCATTTAATAAGAATATCAGCAGTTCAAATAGGAAATAAGCATTCAATTAGTTCGTTGTAGATTGTCTTTCGAATGCATTCTAAAGGAATTTCATAAAAAATTTGAATGACGTCGGAAAAAGTCCTTGGATCACTTATATCACTTATTTATGCAATTTCTTTTTTTGGTCCTCTTGGTTTTCTACTCTTAAACTGTATTTTTGCATATTTATAGTTAGACGAAAAGTAATGAGAAAGATACTCAATTATATGTTACTAGTAGTAACCCCGTGTTCTGCATGGAAAGACATGTCTATTAATACTTGATTCTCATAAATATAAATATAATTGCATTAGCAGTATTGAAAATAATTATAAACAAACTCACCACAGTCCAGAACAGTACACGATTTAAGTAGTGCATATTCAAATTTTATAAGAATTTCAACAGAGTTTCTCTTGTATTTCAGACAATTCCATCCTATATTAATATCATGTAGTTTAGGTATTTATTTACTCTTTGACAATATAATTAATTTTTATTAATTTTTTATTTAATTTTTTATCACACAAAAATTAAATTTTAATTAAAATTTTTAGTTTTAATTAATTTTCATATTTTTAATTAATTTTATTTTTAAAATAACTAATTATGTCTAAAATTAATTAAATGGTCCAATCGTTTTTAAATTTTAATGTTACATGTTTCTTTCAATCTGTATTTAAAAATTTACATAATTTTAATTTTGTACAACACCAAAATTAAATCCAAACAAAATTCCTTATTTTAATTATTTTTACTTCTGTGGTAATTACTTGTAAAAATGATTAAGGGTTATCTTCACAAAACCTCCCGAATCTTTCGAATTTATAACAATTGCAACCTCATTCTTTTTTTTTTCCTCTCAATGTGGAACCTTTCAATCTTTAAATCAAACTGATGAATTCCTTCCAATTCAGCAATTAAGTTGGCTTTTTTTTTTTTTTTTATCCTTTTGTACACTGAAGTTTGGGAGTAAGACTTGAAACAACATTTTATTTTACAATTAAGACTTGAAACAACATTTTATTTTACAATTTTAAATCTTTTTAAACTTCACAAATTTTAACAATGACCAATTTAGTCTTAAATCTGTTTAAACTTTACAATTTTGACTTTAATTTCTCGCAAATTTAGTCATAAATTTTTTAGTTAACAATTTCAACATTATTTTTGAAAAATTGGTGGAAATGGTCCATAAATTTTGAGGTTGCAGCAAAATTCATATGATAAAAAATGTAGCCCGATATCATATATATATATATATATATATATAGACATATTTAATAAGTTCGTAGTCATTAATGATAATCTATATATTATATAGAAAAGCAGGAAAATTTCAGTCTATTTTTTAATTAGATTAATTAGTTTTTCCACCTAAAATAAACTCATTTTTTGTCTTTTGATTTTTTTTTCATTTTTTAATAATTAATAATTAATCTCAAATGATCAATTAACTAATTATTATCTATATTTAATCTTATTGTCACCAAAATTAGATTTTTTCAAATCTCCACTGATTTAAACTTATCTTTTGTATATTTTTTGTCTTTTGATTTTTTCCTTTTTTATTAAGTTATAATCAGTGCTAACAAAAAAAAGTAATAAATTATTATTTATATTAAATGTTAAATATTAAATCTAAATTTTTTTTGTTGCATAAGTATTGATAATTATTATTTTATTATATCTTTCTAATCTGAATCTAAAGATTTATATTTATATAGAGAATAAGAGACTTTTTATAATAGGACGAGATGGAAATTAATTCTTAAGAAAATAAAATTAATTAAAATTAATAATTTCATTAATATTTGATTATTGTGTGATACAAAATTAGCATTCATTAAATTTTTACACAAAATTAGAAGAAAAGTATAACATTAAAATTTAAAAATTTGATCTGATCCACTAATTAATTTTTTAAATATTTAATTATTTTTATCAATGTTTAGAAAACCGAATCGGTCAGCAAATCGGAGAAGGCAACGGTTCAAGGGTCAAACGGTTAGACCGGGTCAAATCGTTTTTAATTAAAAAATTATAAAATAAATTAAAACCAATAAAATTAAAAATTAAAAACAAAACACCAATGGAACCGTTACCGGATCATCGGTTAAACCGGTTTAAATGGTCGGTTGATCGGTTTTTGATCAGTTTTCTAATACTCCGATTTTAAACTATAACCGGATCGAATTTTCAACCGGTAGATGGTTGAACCGGCCGGTCCAGTCCAATTTTATAAACATTGATTTTGATAAATAAGTAGCTAAAACATGGAAATTAATCTAAATCAGCAATTTCGCTAAGATTTAATTTTTTTCTGATACAAAATTAAAAGTCACTGAAATTTTATATAAAAATCAAAAGGAACTTGTAACATGATTAGATCGGTCCTTTTACTTAGTGTTAGAAATAATTAATTATTTTCAAAAATAAAATTAGCTAAAAAATGAAAATTAATTAAAATTAACAAGTATTTACGATTTCAATTTAATGTGATAAGAAATTACAATTCATCAAATTTGTACACAAAAATTAAAAGAAACATGTAACATTAATTTTTTTAATTAATCATTCCGTTGTAACATTAATCCAATATTTTTGATTAATTGAATCGATATTTGTATGTTTTAAATTACAGATATCCTTTAGTGGAAATAATTAATGAAAAACGGGTTTTAATATTGCATTTCAACAATTATATCTTTTAAACGGATTTTGGATTAGTTTGGATGGTTTGGTTATAGGATTTGATTAGTAGTCAATCAGCTTTGAGAACTATTATTGCATTTCAATAGTTTATATCGAATTTGAGTTATAGTTCTCATCAATTTTTATGGTGTTCACATAATTTGTTACAATTGGAAAGTTCAATATACTTTATAATTTTTTCCAATAAATTAATTTGTAATGCAATTATTGTTATTTACAAGTATAAAATAAACTAAAATATGAATCATCCCAATTTGATGGAGTGCTTTGGGTAAGTTGTTGCAACAATTATTCTTTCTTCAAAGTGATAACTTATTTTTTCTCTCTTTTTTTTCCTCATTCATTTCTTATACCATTAGGTTGAGACGGTACAATTTTTAAAATAATAAGGGTAAATTTATGGATTGATCGTACTTTCTTCACACGATTAAATTTTCCTCTTGAATCATTTATTTTTTGTGCCGACATGGAAATTTTTTTTCAATAGTGAAAGAGTTCCAATTAAAAGAGTGTTGGACTCACACTATTAACTATTAAAGTTTTTTCTTTTTTTATTTTTTATATGATCAATTTTTTAAACCATTAATAGGAGTCGATACAATTTTTGAATTGTATATGCAAGTCAATGGATTGATCATACTTTCCTCACACTATTAATTTTTTTCCTTTGATCATTTGGTTTTTATACCAATATTTTCATTGTGAATTATACTTCTTTTGTACGGTTGATTAATATTTTTAGTTCGTATAATTCATTGCAATTGTAAAAATCCAATATATTTTATAATTTTTCAATAGATTAATTTGTAATGCAATTATTACTGTTTACGAGTATAAAATAAATTAAAATATTAATCGATCAATTTGATGGATTGTTTTTGGCAACTTTGAAATAATTATTTCTTTCTTCACACTGGCAACTTGTTTTCTCTTTTTTAATTAATTTTTATACCATCAAGATGGGACAACATAATTTTTTAACTGTTAAAAGTAAATCTATTGATCGATCATACTTTTTCGTACTATTAAATTTTTTTGTAGATCATTTATTTTTTGCACCTACATGGAATATACTTTTCAGCAGTGGAAGATAATTTCAATCGAAAGACTGCCGAACTGACTTCGTGTTAAAAAAAATAATTATAGTTTCTTCGCAATAATAAATTTTTTTCGTTTTTATATTATCAATTTTTTAAACCATTAATACGAGTTGACACAATATTTTAATTAGTTAAGATAAATCCGTGGATTGATTGTATTTTCTTCACACTATTAAATTTTTTGCTTTAGATCATTTAGTTTTTATGCGAATATGGTCATTATGAAAATTAATTATACTTTTTTGTGTGGTTGATTAAAATTTTTAATTCACATAACGCGTCACAATTTTTAAATTTTTTTTGCAGTAGATTAATTTGCAATGCAATAATTACTATTTACAAGCACAAAATAAATTAAAATATGCATTGACCTACTTTGATGGATTATTTATGTTAAATTGTAAAAATAATTATTATTTCTTTGTAATGATAATTTTTTTTGTATCATTAATTTTTTATACCTTTTGGTTGAGCCGACACAATTATTTAAATTGTAAAAATGAATTCGTTAATTGATTGTACTTTCTTCGCACTTTTTTTCCGTGGAACGTTAATTTTTTGTGCCAAAATATTCACATGTTAACTTAGTAAATTAGTGTCTCATTAGTCTAATTGACATCTCAATCATGAATCAATGTTATTAGTTACGCAACATTGAAGTATAAAAGTTAAGAATATGAATTGTATTCTTATTCAAATTGTATCATAATGAATTGTTGAATGAATATATATGAAAAAAGGAGAGATTTAAAACTAAAAGTACATATTTATTGAGTTAAATTATCAAAGATTAGATTTAAAATTGTAATTATCTTATGAGTACTTAAACCATCATCTCTGTGATGGATCAATTTGGAATAAGATAAATTGCATTATATTTTATTATTTTTATTTTTCTAATTCATATAGAGTTAGTACAAGTTTAAAGTATGAATCAAACTATAATAAGATAGAGAAATAGGCTTTTAGGTTATTATTAGTTATTTTTATATTCTAATTCTTATGATAATACAATATTCAATCACTATATATGGAAAAAAATAGATGTTGAAAAATTTATCCCCTGCACAACACACGGGTGGAATAGTTAAGGTTTAAATAAGAAGGATATGCTGCAGATTCGAGGGTGACGGGTCGAAAGGGTTTAAAGTTTGTGATATATGATGACGGTGGTCGTCCAACTATCATGACCACAAATGTCATCTATAAAGAAGTATTTAAACTTATAGTTTCATACTTACTAATCGTATCAGGTACGTTATTAACTTTATTTTTTTTACACAAATCTTTTATCTCATTCATGATTTGCTATGTTAAGTGAAGGATTGTATTTATATATCATTATATTTGTACTCTTATATTTATCTAGGTATAATATTCACTCTTAAAAAAATTCTAGATATAGTGTTCCCGTCACAAATGTGGCGGAGTTGTACAAATTGATTATATATACCATTTATGTATTAGGAGATCTTGCACCCACGCTGAAAAAAAATTCGTATGGCCCCACTGGCCCGCACCATCAGGGAGTAGTTATGTATTATTTATCTAATCTAACGTAGATATTAAAAAAATTAAAAAAATTTTGGGCGACGTGGGGCCCTCATGCCACGTGGCATGGGTACCGTCCCGACATGGGGAATAGAACATCGACATATACATTAGTGGCACTATATTTCAAAAAGGTAACTCAACATACTTAGCGATCGAAAATTACACTTTGAGTGAGTTTTATTGATTATATCTGAAATATGATATTATTTCTAATATTTTTATAGGTTTTTTATGCGAAAGCATCAGTATTTGTATAAAAGTAATGTCAGAGATGTTCCGTTCATCTAAAATTTATTTATTATTTTAGTACAATTCAATTGTATAATAACACAAATTTTTATATTCTATGTGACAATTATGGATGTAACTTATATTTGAGTGCATTCATCCTTTTTGTCAAAACATGAAGATCTTTCTATTTTTTATCTTGTATGTTATTGTTGACTATTATTGATGGTACTATATTTCGATTGCTTTAATTGTTGATATATTTAATAGTATTGTAAATTAAATTTGTGTCTTTTAGTGAGTTTTCTCCCAATTGTTTGCAGGATGAATTGGTACAAAATAGAGGAAAACTCTGTTGAAATTTTCCAATAATTATTTCATTAGTTATATTAATTAAGTTTATTATTGCAACTCATTATTTATTTTATTTTTTTCGAGATCTTATATTAATGCGACTAACACCTATTAATACTGTTATTAGCTAAAACATTATGGCCCCGTGCAACGCATGGGTGAAACAACTAGCTGTTAAGGAATTTAATATGGATTAAAAAAGAAAAAGAAAAAAAATCAGATCTTAATTAAAAAAATCAATCAATAGAGAGAAAGTTTCATAAATGGGAAAACCAAATCTTAATTTAAAATTCAACCAATAGAAGAAAAGTTTCATATGAGGGAAAAAATCCCTCAAAAATCTATATTGAAAAAGGATAAAAAATGAGTGGGAAAATTCCCTCAAAAAGCGGCTTCTCTTTATTATGTATTTTTTAAAGAAAACATCATAAGGGTTTCGATGTTGGTTTTGCTCCTCCATTTATGCCCTCGGGCCGAGGGGACGGTGTTGGATGCTGCTATCTTTTTATTGAAGTAAAAAGAAGTTACAAGGGAGGGGACTAGGCCAAAACCTCCATTTAGGAAAATTACAATAATGCTTAAAGCAAGGAAGCTAGACATTGTTATTAATTGTTATCGTTATTTATTATAATAAGAACTAATTAGTATCACGCCGTGCGATGCACGAGAACAATTAAATTTATGTACTATAAATAATTGATATAAAATTGTAAATATAAATATAGAATTACATAATTGATGCAATTTATGTATAGGAGATTGCATAATTGTAAACAATTATTGAAAATTATAATATTATATATTATAGTCAATGTAAAAAAATGTGGAGTAAATTCACAATTGTAAATTATAAAAATTCACAATTGTAAATTATAAAAATTCACGTGCATCACATAATTAAGAAGTTTATCAAAATTTGTAACTTTAATTCTAATTGCCATGTTTAGCATTGCACAACAATCCTCGTGGAGATTGAGCACGTGTTAGTTTATAAATTTTTACACATTTTAATTCATTTTCAATTTGGTCATATCAATGACATCCACATATCTCGTTTGACTTGCATATACTACACATATCTTCACCATTTAACTCCACTCATTCTCTCTCACATTTTGCATCAAAATCCATAAAAATCCATAAAAAGACACACCCCAACACATGCTAATTAATTGTAAATGAATCACTAGCAATGAATATATAAAAATTCTTTGATTATCAAAACGTGTCTTTCTCTTTGGTACATATCAAATTTATATTGAACATATTTTTTTGAAATGAACATTATACACTCTAAATTTTATAATTTTATGCGTTCTTTTAGTGATTAGTTATTATTGTTACTTAATTTTAACTCTATTTTATAAGAAGTATTATGCTTAATTTTATATAGTTTAAATTTGTCGTAATGCTCATAATTTTCTGCATCTACATAATTCATTTGATTTCTTTCCATTTACGTAAATTGTATATTAATTGTAGAAAGAAAAGCTTTTTATTTTTAATTTTATATACTTGGAAAAGATAAAACGCGGTCAACGTAAAATCCAGTTAGTAAGCATATCAAATCAGTCGTATTAAAATTGAAAAACATCAATTAATTTTTTTAATTAGAGACAATGTGTCATGTTGGCATTGCCAATAAGGCGCCCGCCAAATATGACACTTCAATTATAATAATATAAAGAGTAATAAATTACTATTTTACTTAAAAATAAATAAATTATTCAACATAAATCCATTTATAATTTTAACCACTCACTATTTGATTTTAAAAAAGAAAAAAAGTATAAAATACTCACTATTTTTTAACAGACCAATTCACATAACCAAGCAAAACTATCAAAACCTATAATTTTATCACGCTAAAATTAAATAAAAAAATAAAAAATATTTATTATTTAATATTTTGAATTAGAACTTTAAAAGTGAAGTTATATTTAAAGTCTTTCTGAAATAATTCTTTTTCTCATTAAATGTTTGTTTTAAACATTGGTTTATTTTTAGTTATGCTTTTAATTACCACTAATTAATGTTGGTTTATTTTCAAAACTAATTTTATAATTTTCTGAAAATACTTAATGTGTACCACATTGGCATCTTTAGTTCCGTGACACTTCACAAATTATAATATAAATATAAAGAATAGAAAAAAAGGAGGTTATGTTTTAGGTAAGGACATTTTTCTTTTGAAACTTTTTTTTTAATTGTTATAAATTATGATCGTTATTTATTATTGTTGGAAAATGAAGTGAATGGAAATTGAAGCATAGCATTGTATTATTGAAGTGTAGCTATCCCACATAGGAACTTCATAGAAGTTTGAACCAACTTATTTATGGTTGGGTGTGGATGAGGTGTAACCATGATTACATAGGGTATTCTTCATGGTCTACGCCCGCCCGCAGGCGGAGGTGGAAATCACGAGCCAATTTCCACACGATCTTTAGGATTCGTGTGCGAGCGCGACTTGCGGACACGAATGTCGCATCGAAATCGACCACCGGGCGCAAGTTGAGTTTTGCTTGATCTAAATGGAAAGTCTGCATTACACAGCTACTGTAACGGCCAGAATTGCAACGGATTGGCGTTACACAGCTGCTGTAATGATAGGATTGAAACGGCTAACGGCTAAGCATTACGCTGCTTCTGTAATGCAATGGTTGTGAGTTACATGGCTGCTGTAATGGCTAGAAATTGAATGCTTTGAGGCTCCATTGCACCTATTTAACCAGCATTCTCCAAAGTCTCAAGGACACACATCAACCACGAAACTCTCTCTTGCATTTTCCATTCCTTTTCGTCCAGTTCTTGGTGATAATTGTTCGGGCACTGAATTGGGTTCGGCTGCAGCACCGCAGTTGGGTATTGTATCATGGGAGGCAATCATTCGGTGGTGAGGGCGAAATTGCGTAGTACGCAAGCCTCGACCATCCTTTCTGCTTTGGTTTTGTATTCTCGTTCTAAAGCTTGTAATGTCTATGTCGTTTGTTACAATTCATTCTACAATTTGTAATGTTTGTTATGAATCGGTCTAGCAGTGTTTTACAATCTTAAAGCAATTTCTCTCTTCAACACCCACTGCTAAACAAATTGTCAATGAGTTTGCTGTATGTGATTCATATGATATGCTACTGCTGCTGCGTCTTTACTCTTTGATTCATATGATATGCTGCTGCTTTACTCTTTGATTCATATGATATGCTGCTGCTGCGTCTTTACTCTTTGTCCTTCGTGATTCATATGATATCTTACTGCTGCGTCTTTACTCTTTGTCCTTCGTGAAGTGGCTTCAATTATATATTCAGCAAGTTAGTAAGTGAGTGCATGCATATTCTTTCAGTAAGGTAATGCATCTGCTTACCATTTACATCTGAGTGTAATTGAAATCAGCTGAGTTGTCTTTGTTCATATAAACCTATCGTGCATCATGTTTGTTTGCTGATACGTATGAACTCTACTACTCATATAAACCTGTAGTGCATCATGTTTGTTTGCTGATACTTATGAACTCTACTGCTCACATAAACCTGTAGTGCATTATATTTGTTGTGAACTAATTGATCTACAATTATTTTACTTGGCAACTGCTGTATTCTTGGGAAAACTAAATTGTCTGTTTGGATTTCAGAGTTTATTTTGAACTGCTCAAATGGAAAACAACATAACCAACAACGTTGTGGCTCTCGGAAATGATGTGGTGGCTGGGCGCGTATTGTTGTGGCACGCCAAAGTTTAATTTTTATTTCTTTACTCGGTTTCAAAACTACAAATTAATGTAGAAGTGGTAAGTAAGGGTCGAACCCAAGAGGAACGGTGTTTAATGTAGTTATTTTTATCAATTAATATAGAATGGGGGTTTTGTAAAGTTGAATGAAATTTGAAAATAAAATGACAAAATAAAAGATGAAATGAAACAATTGAACTAAATATCTAGTTCTCGGGGTCGGTTGTGTCAACAACTTGTGTTTATCTTTCCCATGCAATGTGTTACTTTTCCTTCTTCAATTTATCAACTCCAATTTACCAAGATGATCGGATTAACGAATTCTTCCTTAAGTGTATTAAATTAAAATGAGTTCTTTAACTTAACATCTAGCTATTGGATAACCCTAAACAAGTTCTTAGGATTTAATACAAAGCTAGTATGAAATGAACGAGAAGAATGAGTTGAATTAGATGAATAATTTCACAAACTCGAATTAATGCATCTAAGTTGATTTGTTAATAAATATGCACGATATTCATTTGCTAATTTGGATTGGAATCTAATGATATTTACGGATCAAGAGTTCCAATCCTAGCATGTAACTTGAATTTACAGATTAATTGATTCAATTGGCCAAAGTGAATGCAATAATCACATAAACTCAAAAATTACAAGCATAACAAACCAACAAATTGAAGTGGAGGAATAGATAAAACGTTACTAAAGAGTTAGAAAAGATAACAACATGTTAGTTGAACACAACGTTCCCCTCGAACTAGATAGAGAAGTCTAACTAGTCATATTTGTGGGTTTCATACTTTTTAGCGAGTGTTCACCTTGTATCACCTCCACAATATAATAGATTATACTTCACTATCACAAATAATATACAAAAATATAGAAACAAGAAAATAAATGCTAAGAAATAAATAGAGAAGTTTAATCACTCATATATGCGGGTTAAATACTTTTTAGCGAGTGTTCGCCTTGTATCACCTCCACAATATATGAGAAACTATCTTTCTCAAACATGAAAAATAAGAGGAAGAGAGAAACTAGCTTAGAAATGATCCACTAATCACATTTACGGCCGAAGTATCGTTGATCGATTATTGGTACCTAATTTAGGCATTTTTTTTTCTTCCGCCGGAATATGAGAAACTAAGATCTTTCAAGCTAGAACTAAGAACAAATGAAGAAGAGAATTTTTATTGAGGAGAAAGTTGGAGAGAATAACTAGCTAATTCTCTCTACATTGGTTGTGTCTTCCTTCCTTACAAATGCCTCTATTTATAGGCAAAATTTGATAAGAAAATATAATAAAAAATTATACAAATGCCCCATTATGAGTCTATTGAATTGTATCCACCAAATCATGATAATGGAATTTCATCATGGTATAGGTAAACATCTTATCTTGCTTTGGCAATTGGAATTTCATCTTTTGGATATTTTAATAGAAAGTTATAAATTTTCCACCAAAACATTGCCCAAAGAATCCTCCATTCAGAATAGTCACAGTTTTACCCATTTTTTACCACCATAATGTTCGAATCATCTGAAGTCATGAACACCAAAGTTGTAGCCCTCTTAGTCTACTTTCCACAGGAACAAGAATAGAGTCAATTCAATTTTTGTAGCTCAAGTTATGGTCAAATTACTGTACTGCGCCAGTAAATCCGAGTTGCTAATTTTTGCAATATGACACGTTTAGTCATTTTTCTTTAAACGCCCATAACTTTAACTAGAAAACTCCGATTTGGGATTCGGAAAAAGTTTGGGAATCCACTTTTGATGTTCTTAAACATTGGCACAAGAAAAATTAGAAAAATAACTTTTCATAAAATTACATCGGAGGCCCTCCATCTTCGATTCGCTTGCATTTTGGTCTCGAGCATCCGTTTTCATTCGATTTTCATCCATTGTGACTCCTTTTGATTCTTTGTGACCCTAAACACTACAATAAAGGAAAAACACATAAAACGGAACATATAACACTAATAAAACACATAAACACGTAAAATAGAAGAGTTATTTAAATGCTTTTCTAGCACTTATCAAACTCCCCCACACTTAGATTGTTGTTCGCCCTCGAACAATAACCATATGATACAAAACAACACAATGATTTTATATGAGATAAACAACTTTAAACATTGAAATCCTACTACAGATAGTGGCTTGCTTAACAAACATTCTCTCGAACTATGAAAATTTCACTTCTTCTGAAATACACAATGGTTTGTGAGTGTGTGCAATTGAGGTTATCATCCCATCACTAACTGGAACCAAATGAAAGCTTACGATGTTCTATCCAAATCTTGACCCGAAATGGTCAAATATTTCCTTTCATCTCTCGTGATCCCACTCTTATTTTACAATTATTCCCATGGATCCTAAAAATTACTCTGTTCACAAAAAATCATCAACTGTTAGCACTGCAAAGAAAAAAAAGGGCATGGCAGGTGTTTTATCGCAAATATGTCTTCAATTTAAAGAATGTTTAGATTGGGCACTTCAAACCGCTGAGGGAATTTATTTATCTAACTTCACACTTGGGTAGCTATCACATTTCTCGCGATGATTTTTTGTTTTTAAGAAGAAGAAGAAGAAGAGTTTTGCATTTTTCTTTTCAGCTTTTTACACCACAGGTAGCTTTCACACTAACCCCTTTCATTGGAGGTAGCCTTCTTCACCCATTCGAGGTGACGATCTTTCACTCTCCGAGGCAGGTAGCTCTTTCCTATAGTCCCTCTCATTATTTCGAATATAAAAGTAAAATTCATTCTCGGCATAGGTCAGTGCTGTTTCCAAACTTTTTAAACTCTGTCAATAAAAGACACATTCACAAAAAAAAAGATACCATGCGATTATAACTCCACCTTGCTCACAATTGATGATACCAGGTTGCGTTGAGCAGAACGAATGGATAGAAAAGAAAAGAAAAGAAAAGAAAAAGTTAGTTTACTATGGTTTAGAAAATTAAAAAAAATCAACATTTTCAACCTTCAATTTGTGTTCCAGAGAATGATAGTAAATTACCTATAAATGTGCTCAGATAAATTTGCCAGCTGTGCTTGGAGAAGAACAAAACACATTTTTTTCAAGATCTTGTAGTTTCAGCTAAGTTACGCAAATTAAGCCCAATCATATTCAAAAGTTGCTATCTCATGCAAAATCATCGACACAAATAAAAAAAAATCACACGCAGACTACAATGTGCCACTCCCCCACACTTAAATTCTACATTGTCCCCAATGTAGAAGTATAGATAGCATGAAAAAAAAGAAATAGAAACTCCCATGTGGTAAGCAATGAGTCGTGCCGATTTGGGGATGGTGGTTGCATAATGTAGCACTTCTTAGGAACACTTCGACAATCCAAGAGCAAGAGACCTGCAATGAACATATTTACAGAACAAGAAAAATGACAACTAAAAATATATATATAGTTTTTTTTGAAGAAGAGAATTATATACAAAGCGACTATGGGAGTTGACAATCCTCTGAACATCTTGCAGTAGTATTCACATCAAATTAATGACATGATTCCACCAAGTTTGATCCGCATGGAAACTATCTGAATTAGCATACTCTCTACAAAACAGTTTGACAACCAACCTTAATGAAAATGTGCTCCATATCGCCACATGACACATAGGTATGTTTACCATTCAATAAAGAACAAATTTCACAAGAACCAACAAATGGGAGAACGTTTAGAGCAGAACGTCCAACTCAGACATTTTTCAACTGAATGAGACGTAGTTTTACATCTTCGATGGGTGCTAATGATCACGCTCAAAAGTTGTCGCCAATGGTTAGGCCATCGAAGTTTGGTTTCCAACAGACGTTGTCGTTGTTCCAACAAATTATCAAACTCTCTCACACTGATTTCGAGCTGGCTTTCTCCTTATAGGCTTTTCGGCCTTGCACCTAATCGGTCCATCCTTGAAGAAAACAACATGTCTACATTGTGAATAAGTTTGATTTCTAGTACAATGAGGTCCATCTAATAGCTTTTCACATTTAAAGCAACATTTAAGGCGCTCAGCACGTCGTTTGCGAGCAGATCATGATGATCCTGCCCCAAAAGCGATAACGTTCCAAAGGGAACGCTCATACTTATTAACAAGTCGAACAATGTGAATCTTGATATCAATAGACATAGAGAAAGAGTCGAGTACTTGTAGAAGAGCAACAATACTTAGAGGAGATGCCATATAAAGAAATGAAAATTCAGTGCACAAAGATGTATCTGCAAAAAACTTGTGAGAGAGGAAAGAGAAAGAAAACAGTTCTTCAAGGTCTACTGAAAAAGCCCAGTTTAACGCTCTTTTGGCGGGATACAAGAACCAGTATCCAAGGTTTTTTTTAATTATATAATAAAAGCAACTAAATTAGTTAACCATTCCCCGGCAACGGCGCCAAAAACTTGGGCACGTATTGTCGTGCACGCCAAAGTTTAATTTTTATTTCCTTACTCGGTTTCAAAACTACAAATTAATGTAGAAGTGGTAAGTAAGGGTCGAACCCAAGAGGAACGGTGTTTAATGTAGTTGTTTTTATCAATTAATATAGAATGGGGGTTTTGTGAAGTTGAATGAAATTTGAAAATAAAATGACAAAATAAAAGATGAAATGAAACAATTGAACTAAATATCTAGTTCTCGGGTTCGGTTGTGTCAACAACTTGTGTTTATCTTTCTCATGCAATGTGTTACTTTTCCTTCTTCAATTTATCAACTCCAATTAACCAAGATGATCTGATTAACGAATTCTTCCTTAAGTGTATTAAATTAAAATGAGTTCTTTAACTTAACATCTAGCTATTGGATAACCCTAAACACGTTCTTAGGATTTAATGCAAAGCTAGTATGAAATGAACGAGAAGAATGAGTTGAATTAGATGAATAATTTCACAAACTCGAATTAATGCATCTAAGTTGATTTGTTAATAAATATGCACGATATTCATTTGCTATTTTGGATTGGAATCTAATGATATTTACGGATCAAGAGTTCCAATCCTAGCATGTAACTTGAATTTATAGATTAATTGATTCAATTGGCCAAAGTGAATGCAATAATCACATAAACTCAAAAACGGGTTTACAAGCATAACAAACCAACAAATTGAAGTGGAGGAATAGATAAAACGTTATTAAAGAGTTAGAAAAGATAACAACATGTTAGTTGAACACAACATTCCCCTCGAACTAGATAGAGAAGTCTAACTAGTCATATTTGTGGGTTTCATACTTTTTAGCGAGTGTTCGCTTTGTATCACCTCCACAATATAATAGATTATACTTCACTATCACAAATAATATACAAAAATATAGAAACAAGAAAATAAATGCTAAGAAATAAATAGAGAAGTTTAATCACTCATATATGCAGGTTAAATACTTTTTAGCGAGTGTTCGTCTTGTATCACCTCCACAATATATGGGAAACTATCTTTCTCAAACATGAAAAATAAGAGGAAGAGAGAAACTAGCTTAGAAATGATCCACTAATCATATTTACGGCCGAAGTATCGTTGATCGATTATTGGTACCTAATTTAGGCATTTTTTTTTCTTCCGCCGGAATATGAGAAACTAAGATCTTTCAAACTAGAACTAAGAACAAATGAAGAAGAGAATTTTTATTGAGGTGAAAGTTGGAGAGAATAACTAGCTAATTCTCTCTACATTGGTTGTGTCTTCCTTCCTTACAAATGCATCTATTTATAGGCAAAATTTGATAAGAAAATATAATAAAAAATTATACAAATGCCCCATTATGAGTCTATTGAATTGCATCCACCAAATCATGATAATGGAATTTCATCATGGTGTAGGTAAACATCTTATCTTGCTTTGGCAATTGGAATTTCATCTTTTGGATATTATAATAGAAAGTTATAAATTTTCCACCAAAACATTGCCCAAAAAATCCTCCATTCAGAATAGTCACAGTTTTACCCATTTTTTACCACCATAATGTCCGAATCATCTGAAGTCATGAACACCAAAGTTGTAGCCCTCTTAGTCTGCTTTCCACAAGAAATAAGAATAGAGTCAAGTCAATTTTTGTAGCTCAAGTTATGGTCAAATTCATCAGATCAAGGCCAAGAACTGAGTTGCTAATTTTTGCAATATGACACGTTTAGTCATTTTTCTTTAAACGCCCATAACTTTAACTAGGAAACTCCGATTTGGGATTCGGAAAAAGTATGGGAATCCACTTTTGATGTTCTTAAACATTGGCACAAGGAAAATTAGAAAAATAACTTTTCATAAAATTACATCGGAGGCCCTCCATCTTCGATTCGCTTGCATTTTGGTCTCGAGTTTCCGTTTTCATTCGATTTTCATCCATTGTGACTCTTTTTGATTCTTTGTGACCCTAAACACTACAATAAAGGAAAAACACATAAAACGGAACATATAACACTAATAAAACACACAAACACGTAAAATAGAAGAGTTATTTAAGTGCTTTTCTAGCACTTATCAGTGGCACTAACTGTAGCTCCGATAACACCCGTGGTGGCTCCCGTATCACAGACTGTTATTCCAACGGTGGCTGTCACTACGACTGTGGCCTCTGGGCCAAGTGTTGATGCCGGTCCGGCTCTTGTGCCATATATTGGGGCTGGTCATAGTGTGACAGTTCCTGTAAATCACAATGAGAAACCGGAGAAGTTCAGTGGGTTGAACTTCAAAAAATGGCAACAGAAGATGCTCTTCTATCTGACCACATTGAATCTTGCGAGATTCTTGACTGAAACTGCTCAAATCCTGAAAGAGGGAGAGGGGTATTTCCAAGTGGTCAGTGTCGTTGACGCTTGGAAGCATTCGGATTTCCTTTGCCGAAACTATATCTTTAACAGTTTGAGCGATTCGTTGTTCAGTGTGTATTGCTCTGTGAAAACGGCAAAGGAATTGTGGGAGTCATTGGAACGTAAACATAAAACTGAAGATGCCGGCACGAAGAAATTTGTTGTTGGTCGATTCCTAGACTTTATGATGGTGGACTCCAAAACAGTGATCAGTCAAATCCAAGAACTACAAGTAATTATGCATGAAATTCATGCCGAAGGGATGGTTGTGAGTGAATCATTCCAAGTGGCAGCTGTGATTCATAAACTGCCACTCGGCTAGAGAGATTTCAAGAATTACCTGTTGCATAAACGAAAGGAAATGACAGTTGAAGAGCTCATCGTGAGACTCCAAATTGAGGAAGAACAAAAACAGAGGAATTCTGAAAAGAAACAGTTTAACCACTCACTAGCTGCTAAAGCGAATGTTGTGGAACAAGGTCAAAACTCTAAAAGCAACAAGGGAAAATATATTCCACCGAACAGAAACGGGCTACCTCCACCCAACAGAAATGGGTCGACGAACAACGGGCCTAACTTGGGACCAAAAGGAAGAGTCACAAAGCCGAAGTTTTCGGGAAAATGCCACAATTGTGACAAAGTTGGTCACAAAGCTTGGGAGTGTAAACTTCCAAAGAGGAACAACTATAAAAGAGAGGCCAACATGGTTGAAGGCAATGAAGCTCCTGACATGTACCTTGTTGCGGTCATTTTGGAGATGAACCTGCTCGGATCGAATCCAAGAGAGTGGTGGATTGACACCGGTGCTACCCGTCATGAAGCTACGGAAAATGGAGAGAAGCTATTCATGGGGAACTCGGCTACCTCCGAAGTCAAAGGTAAAGGAAAAATGGTTTTGAGAATGACGTCCGGGAAAGAGCTGACTCTCACCAATGTCCTGTACGTGCCAGAGATTCGAAAGAACCTTGTGTCTGGTTCGCTGCTGAACAAACATGGTTTTCTTATGGTGTTTGAGTCTGATAAAGTAATTTTGTCAAAGAGTGGAGTGTTTGTAGGCAAGGGTTATGTTTCTGATGGGCTGTTTAAGCTCAATGTAATGGCTGTTAAGCCTAAAATGAATAAAATGAATAACTCTTCTGCTTACTTCCTTGAGTCTTCCGATTTATGGCATGGCAGACTAGGTCACATTAATTATAATACTTTACGTAAATTGATTAACTTGGACCACTTACCATCATTCCACATTGACCCGAAGCACAAGTGCGAGACTTGTGTTGAAGCAAAATTGAAAAGGACGCCATTCCAAACTATTGAGAGAAATAGTGAACCACTTGATTTAATCTACACTGACGTGTGTGATTTGAAGTTTGTGCAAACACGGGGTGACAACAAATACTTCGTCACTTTTATAGATGACAGCACAAAGTACTGCTATGTGTATCTTCTTAAAAGTAAAGATGAAGCGATAGGGAAGTTTGTTCTCTATAAGAATGAAATTGAGAATCAACTCAACAGGAAAATCAAAGTGTTGAGAAGTGACCGTGGCGGTGAATATGAGTCACCATTTGGTGAATTCTATTCCCAACACGGGATTATCCATGAGATGACTGCGCCATATTCTCCTCAGCAAAATGGTGTAGCAGAACGAAAGAATCATACATTGAAAGACATGATGAATGCGATGTTAATCAGTTCTGGGTTACCCCAGAACATGTGGGGGGAAGCTGTGCTGTCAGCTAACTACCTTTTAAATAAGGTGCCCCGAAAGAAAATGGAAAAGAGCCCCTATGAGTTGTGGAAAGATCGAAAGCCATTGTACAAATACTTGCGAGTGTGGGGGTGTCTTGCCAAAGTGGCCGTACCTACTCCTAAAAAGGTGAAGATCGGTCCAAATACTATTGGTGGCATATTCATTGGATATGCTCACAATAGTAGTGCCTATCGGTTTCTCGTGTACGAGTCGAAAATCGAAGATATAGACAAGAACATGATAATTGAGTCTAGAAATGCTTTTTCTTTGAACATGTATTTTCATACAAATCAAGAGAAGAAGCCAGCTCGTCGAAACGAACTCACGAAGAAATGGACCAAGAAAAGGAAGAGGAAGTTGAGGTTGAACCACGACGAAACAAAAGAGTTAGAACTGGGAAATCATTTGGTCCGGATTTTCTAACCTATATGCTAGAAAGTGAACCTCAAAACTTTAAAGAAGCTATAAATTCCTCTGAAGGACCTCTAAAGGACCTTCCTCCCGGAAACAAACCATTAGGATATAACTGGATTTTCAAGAGAAAATTGAAGGCAGATGGAACCATTGATAAATACAAAGCCAGACTTGTAATAAAGGGTTACAAGCAGTGAGAATGCCTCGATTAATTTGACACTTATTCTCCTGTTACGAGAATAACTTCCATTAGGATGTGCTCGCGACTACAGCATTACACAATCTCGAAGTACATCAAATGGATGTCAAAATAGCCTTTCTAAATGGAGATTTAGAGGAAGAAATCTATATGGAACAACCCGAGGGGTTTTCCGCACCAGGACAAGAAGACAAAGTGGCATCAGAAATTTGATCACCTCATGATAGAATGTGGATTTAGAATGAATGAGTGTGATAAGTGTGTGGACGTTAAAGACACCAACAATGGCTATGTCATTCTATGTCTTTACGTTGACGATATGCTTATCATTGGTAGTAACGAGAAGATGATTAAATCCACAAAAGACACGTTGAAAGTGAGGTTTGACATGAAAGACATGGGTCTGGCTGATGTTATCCTTGGTGTTAAAGTCTCTCGAACAACAGATGGGCTTGTGTTGAGCCAAACACATTATGTGGATAAGATTCTGGAGAAATTTAACAAGGATGATACAGGCGTAGCTAGAACCCCGATAGACACAAGTCAACGTCTATCAAAGAATAAAGAAGATGGTATTTCTCAAGTTGAGTACTCTAGGGTAATTGGGAGTTTAATGTACTTAATGAGTTGTACAAGACCCGATATAGCCTATGCAGTCAGCAGACTGAGTAGGTATACGAGCAATCCTGGATCAGAGCATTGGAAAGCGATTGTGAGAGTGCTGAGATACTTGAGACATACACGTGATTATGGGCTGCACTATACCAGATATCCTGAAGTTGTAGAAGGATATAGTGATGCTAACTGGATATCTGATATAAAAGACTCAAAATCCACGAGTGGATTCGTGTTTACATTGGCAGGTGCAGCGATATCGTGGAAATCCTCTAAACAAACAGTTATAGCCAGATCCACTATGGAATCTGAGTTTATCGCCCTCGATATGTGTGGTGAAGAGGCTGAGTGGCTACGCCAGTTTTTAGAGGATATTCCCAGATGGCCAAATCCTGTGCCAGCGATTTGTATCCATTGTGATAGTAAATCGGCAATTGGAAGGGCACAGAGTGAGATGTATAATGGTAAGTCTCGACACATACGTCGCAGACATAATACCATTAGGCAACTACTCTCAAAAGGAGTTATCTCTATTGACTATGTGAAGTCAAAGGATAACCTAGTGGATCCGCTAACCAAAGGGTTGAATCGAGAGTTAGTTGGAAAATCAACAAGGGGAATGGGACTTAAGCCTCTGGAAGAGTAAGTCATTGCAAAGGAAACCCAACCTAGTTGACTGGAGATCCCAAGATCTAGGTTCAATGGGACAACCTAACTACAAAGACTTAATTGAGATCACTGTGGAGGGTTTTCCCTCAAACCATTCCTTTGAAACAATGATGCCCGCAGAAGAAGGTTGAGCAAAAGCTCTTAATGATTCCTATCCGGTGGAGATCTAAACGATCCAATAGAGTAATGCAGGTTACTCGTAACAAAGGAATCACCTATGTGAGAGAGAAGTGGGACCGCTTCGAAGGGAACTGTTGAGGCTCAATTCTTAAGTAACTCTCACAGAACCAGGCACGTGTCTAGGGCCATAAATGGGCGCACCCGTGAGAACTGAATGGTGTTAGTAAGGATCCTGTGTGAAGTACACTATCGTTTACACAAACGGCAGAACAGTTCAAGGACATTGCGTCTACTGGCCCGCCAGTAAAGTAAATGTACTTTAACAAGGGAAGGTTCAAAGGGTGACACCTACCTATCCTATGCAGGGTTCAGACATTGAACTTTGTCACCAAGTATTTCGCGTCTGTCAATTCCCATTCATGTGGGGGATTGTTGGAAAATGAAGTGAATGGAAATTGAAGCATAGCATTGTATTGGGGGAAATTGAAGCATAGCATTGTATTGGGAAAGTGTAGCTATCCCACATAGGAACTTTATAGAAGTTTGAACCAACTTATTTATGGTTGGGTGTGGATGAGGTGTAACAATGATTACATAGGGTATCCTCCATGGTCTACGCGCGCCCGTAGGGGCGGTGGAAATCATGAGCCAATTTCCACACGATCTTTGGGATTTGTGTGCGAGTGCGACCTGCGGACACGAATGTCGCATCGAAATCGACCACCAGGCGCAAGTTGAGTTTTGCTCGATCTAAATGGAAAGTCTGCATTACACAACTATTGTAACGGCCAGAATTGCAACAGATTGGAGTTACACAGCTGCTGTAATGACAGAATTGAAATGGCTAAGCATTACGTTGCTTCTGTAATGCAATGGTTGTGAGTTACATGGCTGCTGTAACGGCCAGAAATTGAATGCTTCGAGGCTCCATTGCACCTATTTAACCAGCATTCTCCAGAGTCTCAAGGACACACATCAACCACGAAACTCTCTCTTGCATTTTCCCTTCCTTTTCGTCCAGTTCTTGGTGATAATTGTTCGGGCACTGAATTCGGTTAGGCTGCAGGACCGCAGTTGGCTGTTGTATCCTGTGAGGCAATCGTTCGGTGGTGAGGGCGAAATTGCGTAGTACGCAAGCCTCGGCCATCCTTTCTGCTTTGGTTTTGTATTTTTGTTCTAAAGCTTGTAATGCCTATATCGTTTGTTACAAATCATTCTACAATTTGTAATGTTTGTTATGAATCTGTCTAGCAGTGTTTTACAATTATAATAATTAGTTAATAAAAAAACATGATTATTGTTTTAGGTAGGGAAGTGTGTGGGCAAGTGTGTGTTTAGTATTGATAATCTTCGGCTCAAACTGAGGGGAGATTACTTAGCATTGGTAATGCTAAAAATTAGTTGAGCATTACTTAGTATTTACAATGCTAAAAATTGAAAAAATTATTTAATTTTATTAAACAACATTACTTATTATTTAATCTTCGGCTCGAAGGGAGCAATTACTTAGTATTGATAATCGTTTCGTCCAATAGTTTACTACATTAACTAATTAAATTTTGAAATTGGAAAAATTATTTAACTTAACTAAACGACATTACTTAGTACGTGTTCATAATGGTAAAATTCACGTGAGCATTATTATAATTTTTGTTGACATGTTGAGACGCCAACACGGGATCTATCCACTTTCGGTTGGCCATTTCATGGATTTGTGAATTCAATATGGAACCGTATCACCTATGATTCGACTCCTTAATGGCTTGAACAAGAGCATCCCCCCCTGCGGTTAAAACTATTACTCACCCTTGAGTTGCACGGAATTTTCAAAAACAACTAATATAAACTTTGTATCAATGTTAAAAGTGAATGATTCATCAACTGAAAATACTATCTATAACAATCAATGACGCATGAAAAAAATTTATGAAAATTTTGATAGGTTTTCCCCTGTAATGTGAGAAAATCCATCCTATAAACATTCAATTATTGCCTCAATACATTCCCCAAAGCAAACAACAATACACAAACAACCTTTAACACCTCATTTCGAAGAACCTATTAAGCCTATTGAAATAAATATTCTCCTACAAACAACAAATATCAATCAATGCCAAATATTCAAGAGCTCAACACAACCATTGCATTTCCGTAGCACAAACCTGGCAAGCCAGAGGATAAAATACCAAATTAACATGCATAGGACAAATCGAAGATCTATAGAGTCGGGTTTTCTAAAAAGAAAAAACACGCATACTTTAATTCAATCATGGCGATTGTTTTAAAGAACTATAGTGTTTCATTGCCTTCTTCTTCATCAACATGTATATTAAGAATACATTTAGCAATGCACGTTCAATCCAATATCAATTAAATTTATTATTTTTTTGGCGTTAATGTACATGAAAAATCTTAAGCTAAAATGTAAAGAATGCAAATGACGTACCTGGCATCGATAATATACATCATGCTATAAATTACTTAAAACTTCTTTGTACACCACATTTGTAGTGGTGCTCGACGGCGACCGTCATCATCGCAAATCACAAACTTCAGCCACTTCCTATATGTGACCCTTGACATTGTGACATATAGTTGACCGTGAGTAAACAATAGGTTCCTCAAGTATACCTTGACGTTGCTGAGAGTTTGTCCTTTACGCTTGCTGATGGTCATTTCATAGCAAACTATCAATGGAAATTGTCTCCGCTGAAACGTGGATGGCAATCTCATATTGGAGGGTGTTAGGCTCTACTTCAGAATCATAATATCCTTGCCATCATTTAGCCCGTACAAAGCCTTTGCCCCGATCACATCAACATCACCAGAACACCCACCTTTAACCTCAAAATATGATTTGAGACTCCAGAACATGTGATTGCATTTACAAATTGTAAAGTGTACATTTTTCTAAGCAAATCAGTCTCAGAGTCGTCGGACTTACATGTGGAGTCTTAACTATAATATATCTTCAGCTCGGAATCGTTCAACTCAACCATATAGTCATTCACCATGCTAACTTTTTTGAGCATCGGGGCAAGTCTGGCCGTCCCATGCAAGAATGACGGAGATTGCCCCTCCGTTAAAAAATCCGGATAGGTGCTATCAACTATCGCCTCACCATAATTTGGCCCTTCAATTCACCATCCCCCATGCCCAGTATCTATTCGGAAAACTTGCGAAGTTCATCAGATTGCTCATCTCTCAGAAGACCATGAAGTTTCATATTTTTTGTCAATCTCAATAGCTTGCAATAGTTCCACAGCTCAGAGGCATAGAGAAACTTATTCACTATCTACTGTCGGGTTCCCTTAGGTATAACCAGAAGTATCTGCTTGAAGTAACCACCGAACATAATGGTCTTGCCACCAAAGGGCCGACGACAGCCCGTAGGTTCTTTAACCTGGCAATGTCCTTCAAGGTGTGATCCAACGCCTAAAAAAAAACCTGTTCATTGTTGGGAGCCTCGTCCCAGATTATTAGCCTAGTCTTCTCTATTAGCTCGACCAAATGATTTCCCCGATTTGATATTGCAAGTCAAATCTTTGTCCACATTTAACGGGACAAAAATAGGGAGTGGGTTGTCATCTCCTTCGGGAAGAGAAGAGAAGTTATCTTACTAAATGCCACATTAAGCACAATTTCGCCACCAGACCTGATCACAGCTGATAGAGTTCGCCACAAGAATGTTTTCCCCATACCACCACACCCCTACAGGAAAAAAACTCTACCCTTATCACCATCTAATGCAATCACTACAGTATAGTACACACCGCACTATTCATCAGTCATGTCAACAACAACCTAGAATGTTCCTCTGCCAGTTCATTCTTATTGTAGTTCAATTCCTTTTGAATCAACATGTAACAGTGAGCGGAGAAATAAGAACAATTCGAGAACGACATGGATTCAAAATCACATAGACTCTTTCTGCGTTGGCACAGTAGCTTCTCAATCTCAACGAAGATCTGCAATAAAGGATAAATTATTAGCGGAAGTTCAAAATAAAAAAATAATGAAAGAGGCAAAGTAGAAAAAACGAGAATTGAACCACATCAAACTATAAAATTACCCTGCAGTAAGTCAAATGTAGTGATCAAAGAGCAGCGAGCTAGAGCAATACCTGGGTTGTGAAAACTCGTCCAGTTATTGTGTTCAATGTCTTTAGACAGCAATTTCCAACATTTATCCCACAAGACTTCAGGCCCATCCAAGCTAGTCGACATAGGTAGAGTGACAAATAAGTTTCACAATAAATATTTTGACTCCCAATGACTCGCCTCTTCTATCGTATCAACATACTCTTTGTCGTCGTCGAAAAGCTCGAAGGCAGAGCATGAATCCTTGTAAGTCCCATGAACACTCCCACCAAAAGTCCTTATGTCCTGATGACCGAATAGACTGTGGATGTGATTTAGTAATAGATACATATAGTACCGGCAAACAACATAAGAAAAAATAAATATTACTCACTTAGACTTGAAAATTAGCTATTTTATAGCGAAAACTGTAATACCTAATAAATTGCAATAGATAATATGATATTATCAATTCGATAGTGGAAAAAGTTGGTCAAGCCGTCTACAAATCGATAACAAATGGAGTAAATAGTACCTTTGACCCATGCTTGGCCGAACGGAGAGCACCCTACCAATAGACTTTCCCTTCTTCCTTTTAATTAATTTCTAGTAATTTCTTATTTAAGTGGTTTTATTTATTTTTTTATCTTATATAAATTGTATGTGTAGTGATGATGTTCAAGTAATTGACAAGGCTACTACAAAGGACAAAAACTCAGTTTTTCCTTATAAGAAATTATAGCATGCTCTAAAGTGCAATTTAATTTAGATAAAAGAACTTAATAAGAATTGCTTTATTTAAATGACAAGGCTGCTCCAGACATATTATAAACATAATATAGATAAAAGAACTTAATAAGAGTTATTTAGTTTAATTTTCTCTCACAATAATTAATTAGAAGAAACTAATTAATGTATTAGACCTGCCCCTAGACCCATGAGCTATAGAATTGCCTCGATTTGTGAGTTCTAGGGGTAGATCAAGAGGCAGGTCGGGTTAGACTTTAGACATGCGCTTTGATCCACGAAGCAAATTTTTTGTTCGAATTTTTTCTTCTCACATCGAATTTTTTTCTTTAGCAGATGGTGAATAGTAAAACAGTGAGATACTTCATTGTGGACTTATAATTTATGAGTTCAAATATTTTTTATTTTCAAATGTCCAAATATTTTTATTTATACCAAAATTTTTAATTTTAAAAATATAATTATATTCTTGGCTAATAGGCGAGGATACATGCCAACCAAGATCCATCTCAAAAAAATTTGCAAGTTGCAAAATTGGCGATTGGGTTCTAAATTATATCTTGGGGATATATCTCCCATACAAAGCACAAGAGCAAATGCTACTCCCCCCGTTCCAATTACATGGTCCACTTTGTTTTTTCACACGAATTAAGAATAGCATCATAAATGGCAATTATGCAAACAAACTTCTTAGAATATCGTCATTTAATTAGCAGTGTATATTAAAGATAGAATTGAACAAGAAAATATAAGGATATAGTTGTAAATTAATATAAAAGTGGACCAATAAATAGGACATCTCAACAAAGAAAAATGACCCACATAATCGGGACGGAGGGAGTAGTAAAAATAAAATAGGATCAGATAATGCTCTGTTGAGATAAAAGTGACTTTGAGTGTGGTTAAAAAAGTAATAACTACTAATAGTGTCAAAACAAAAAAAAAAAACAAAAGCAAAGCAATAACTACTGCAGAATATGTTTGTTGAAAGGTGATTTTAAAAACTAAATAAATAAGAATGCTCTAAACCTTTGCCAATTCTCGAAGTTTATAAATTTTTTTTTCTGAGATCGCTCGGGGTTGTTGCGGTGGTAACTTTCAGTCGAACCATGCCCGAGTTCGACTCTCACCCACCTTGCCTCTGAATAAAACAAAAATATTGCTTTTCTAAATTGAATGAGTATGAAAGGCAAAAGCATCAATCTTCTATAATCGTGTGTGGGTGTGCATGATTCTCTTTTCTCTTTAACGAAATTCGTGGGCGGAACCCAGAAGCGGTGCAACTTTGGCTTGGAAAATCTTATAATGTTTTCATTGTGTCATAATTAGCTTATCAAAAAATTGTGTGCAGAAAATTGCCATTTGGACCACACCTATAAGCGTGTTTTGTCTTACATATACCTTAATAAATTGCAGAAAAGAAATGTTCCAAAATTAAATTTTACATGTATATTTTTAAATAAACACTCACTTCGTCCTAGTAAGATAGATTTAATTTTCATTTTTATCCATTTCAAAATATAGGGTATTTTTCTTATTAGCATAAATTTAATTCCTTCATTTCCTATTAATCTACCCTTATTTAATATGCACATGGTTATTAATAAAAGTAAATTATTATCATATTTAATATAGGGATATATTGAAAAATATACAAGAAAAATTTACTATTTCAAGAAATATTAATTATAAAATTTTAATTTATGTGAAGGTCGGACGGAAGGAGTATAGTATTAATTATACACTTGCAGAGCCGGTCCTGAGATTTGGGGGCCCTTAAGCGAAATCCTATAGGAGGCCCTCGGGTCTCGGGCCTCCGGCGTCGATATATATATATATTTATATATTTATATATTTCTATAATACTATATACCGTAATTTCAAATATAAAAAATATTACTAAACAAAACTTCCAAATTTACAATAATATAACATAAGATGTCAAAAGATTACTTCAAATCTAATCTTCTAGCGTTTTTAGATGAAAAATTAGCAATTAAACTACTATAGTCAATATTTTCTAACATACGCATTTCAATAGATAACATTGCTAATCCATTCAACCTTTGTTGTGACATTGTTGATCGAAGATAAGACTTTATCAACTTCAACTTTGAGAAGCTTCTTTCAGCCGAGGCAACTGTAACCGGTATAGTCAATAGTATTCTATATGCGATCCAAGCGTTTGGAAAACTACTATCCATCATCTTCAAATAGTCTAACACTTCAATAGGCTTTCCGGTCTCGTTTGGCAAATATTGTAGAATTTTCAACTCGGAAAATAACTCTTTCCCATCAATATCAAAATCTATGTCGGTCTTTAGAAAGCCTTCAAGCTTATCACATGAATGTTTCAAAGAATTGTTGTCTGTCGAGCATAACTTCTTTATATCAAATAAAAATCCAAAAGCATCTTCATATATGTGAAGTTGTTCAAACCGACACTTGAGGGATGAAAGAGCTTGATCAACTATATATAAAAATAATCCACTCTAAAAGATTCTTCAAATTGAATGTGTTATCTCATCATTGGCACTTTCATCGAATTGTTTCTTTCTACTGAATAATACGTTTTTCATGAAATGTAGGTTCAATTTCCATTTGAGTAGCAATATCTCTAGCAACAATTATGTCAGATTCAAATCCATTTGCCCTATAATTTTCGAAGAAAGAAATTAGTGCTTTCAACTGACCAATAGCAACATCAACAACCATATCTTCACTTTGCAATGTTTTGCTTACTATATTAATAGAAGACAATACATTATGCCAAATAACCATTCCAAACAAGAACTCAAAATCCATAATGTCGGATAACAAACTTTTAGCATCTCTAAATGTCTTAGGGTCATCACAAGTCTCCATCAAGTGAAGTAAAGCAAGTTTTATTTGTGGAGCTTGGAATCTTATTGCTTTTACACTTTCAACTCGACTTTCCCAATGTGTTTGTGATAGTGGCTTAAGTGTTAGACCTTTCACATAATCTTGTAAAATTTTCCATCGCTTTATAGAAGATGAAAACAATATATATAAGCATTGCACAATTCCAAAAAATGATTTAGCCTTTACACAAGAATTAGCCATATCACATAATGCAAGATTAAGACTATGACAACCACATGGTTTGTAAAAAGCTCTTGGGTTTAATTCTAATACTCTTTTCTGAACACCTTTATGTTTTCCTTTCATATTTGAACCATTATCATAACCTTGACCTCGTAAATTGCCTATATCAAGTTCAAGTGTTTGTAAAGTATTTACTAATTCACCAAATAGTCCCTCCCTTGAAGTGTCATCTACCTTAAGGAACTCCAGAAAGAACTCTTCTACTCTTACTGGACTTGATGAGACATCAACACATCTAATAATGAGAGACATTTGTTCTTCATGACTTATATCAGGTGTACAATCAAGTATCACTGAAAAGTATTTGGCTTCTTTAATTTTTTTTATGATTGCACTTTTGGTTTCACAACAATGTCTATTAGATTTTGATCAATATTTTTCCAATTTCCAGGATCGGTCAAGTCTAAAGGGAAAGGCACACTCTCTGTATCATTATTATGTCCAATCTGCTCATCTATATCTTCTAAATTTTGATGCTCCTCATCCACATTTTTACCATTTTCAACTTGTATATTTTCAATTTCTTCATTAGCCCAATCTTTGTCAAATTCTTCGCCAGTCAAATTTGTCGCTGAATATTCCGTGGAGCCCATGGTCTTATTAATATTACCAATGAGAAATTTATTCATGGCTCCTACTTGAGATTTAATTAGATCTTCAACTTTTTGTTTCTTTTTTCTTTTCTCATATCCAGATAAATACTTTCTAGTAGACATGGTAAATATCAAACGAATCAATCAATCAAACCAACAAAATCAACATATCCAAAAAAATAACAATTTGAAAGTAATTGCAAATTTGGAACAATAAAACCTGATTTGTTAGTTCTTGAGAAAATGAAATTCGACTTCGCCTTCAGAGATGTGGATGATGAAGAACTTCAAACAATTGACTTCTACGGTTCTACACCAATTCCGATCTCAGATTTGCGACCGACGACCAACAACAACGTAGGAAGTTTATGGGCCTTGCCTTCGAAACGTCAACTTTGGTAGTAGAAATCAAAACCCCATTTAGAAAGAAATTATCAGGACTCCAGCGAAATTGGGAAGATTTCAAGAGAAACTAACGGCTGCAATTATTAATTCCTTGAATTGTGGAATCATACGTGATATACTGATATGGGAACTCAGAAAGTCAGAAACAACTGCACTTCATTACCATAAATAGCTAAATAAATAAAATGGACAGATAAAAAATAGGCCCATATAAAATTTTGGGGCCCTCATATTTTGGGGGCCCTAAGCGGCTGCTTAACCTGCTTAGGCCCAGGACCAGCCCTGTACACTTTCTTGGTGCATGAAAATTCATTTGAAATTCAGTAAATAAAGTTTTAATATGTACACATCATAAGACAGATGACAAAAATAAAACGAAATGTCCATTGTATTTCAGTATTTATTAAAACCTAAATTAAAATGTAACTAATTAAGCAAGTTTCACATCTATATCATACATTAATTGATTTATATCGATAGGATAATTAATGTAAATCGATTAGTGTAAAAAAATATTTGATAGGGATAAGTATTTTAATTTTTGAAAATTAACTCAAGTAAAATCTATATGTATCTATTAATATAGAAACTAAGTTGGGATAACTTGTTGATATTAAATAAAGTATTTGTATGTGTTTCAAGTCTATGTCACTAATATATTGTTTTATATTAATACAATAATCAAACCACAACTGCCGCTTCTCCTCATCTCATCTTGTACTGCTAGCTAGGCTTAGGGTTCTCTCCAACCATTAGTGCAGTTGCCTTTTTTTTTAATTTTAATTTTATTTTTTTAAAATTTTTATAGATATGTGTTTCTGTTAACTTTTTATATATTTTCTCACATTATTTGTTGATGGATCCTACGAAGTACGCCGTTCATGCCAAAAATTGCGACTTGATGAACAAAAAGAGCTAGCCTTGCAGATTCCGATGGCAGCATGTGAAAGGGGAAACAAGAACAGATTGGGAACGGGCCACAAGGCCGAAGGGCACGAAAGAGACAAAAAAATAATTGATGAAAAGCTTGATTTCTTCTACTAATCAATAGTAGTATAAATATACAAGGAGTTGTGTATATTTCCTAATTCTAATCTTGCTAGCAATGTAATAAAATAATTTTACATAGTAGTGAATAAGTTTACAAGGAAAGGAAATACTTTACAATGCAAACTATACAAGAATAGAAATTCTAGAAGCTTGAGGAGTGTTAAAGATTGCATGGACGGTGACTCGTATCATTATCCCAACATCCCTCCTCAAGACGGAGGGTGTAATAACATGCTGATCTTGGAGTGGAGAGTATGGAAACGAGGTCCCGGAAGAGCCTTAGTGAGGGCGTCAGCAAGTTGGTCATGAAGGGAGACGTGAGTAGCCCACAATTGACCAGACTGTACAAGCTGGCAAACAAAATGGAAATCAATTGCAAGGTGCTTGATTTTAGAATGAAATGCTGGATTGGTACTTCGATATGCTGTACTCCTGTTGTCACAATAAATAACCTGTGTAGAGTTGTAGTGAAGGCCGATTTCACATAGGAGAGAAGGAAGCCACTGAATTTCAGATCCAGTATCAACAACAGTTTGGTACTCCACCTCGGTTCATGAACGAGCAGAACTGGACTGTTTTCTTTAGTTCCATGAAATGGGATTACAACCAAGGTAAACAATGTAAGCATCAGTGGAAGTGCGATCCTCGAGATTGTCACCCTAATTTGCATCAAAAAAGGCATGTAAACTAAAAATAAGGGAGGGATGAATTAGTAAACAAAGGTCCATTGTACCACACAAGTATCGTAACACATTTTAGCGTAGCCCAATGTGTAGTAGTAGGTGAGTGCATAAACTGAGAGAGTTTATCAACACTAAAACAAAGATTAGGATGGGTCAATGAAAGATATTGCAACCCACCAATTAACGATCTATACTCTCTTGCGTTATCGATCTTGTGACCATCGATTATGGTGGTCAAAAAGTCGGGAGAGGGTGGTAAAGGAGAAGGTCGCGCAGATGCTATATTTGCTCGATTAAGGAGATCAAAAATATATTTCCTTTGAGTGAAGAGGAAGCCATGATTAGACTGTGTAACCTCAATGTCGAGAAAATATGTGCGCGGGCTAAGGTCTTTAAGAGAGAATTGCTGCGCTAGCTACGTGATGAGAGTAGAGATTTGAGATGGAGGGTTACCAGTAACAATGATATCATCCACATAAATAAGGACCAATAATGTAATGCCATGATGACAATAGAAAAATAAAGAATGATTCGATTGGGAGGGACGAAACTTGAGCTGATGGAGAAAATTTTTAACTAACTGATACAAAGCCTGGAGGGCTTGTTTGAGGCCATAGATGGATTTATGCAACCGACAGACATAATCAGGATTATTTTTGTGATGAAAGCATGATGGTTAAGCCATATAAACTTTTTCCATAAGATTTCCATGTAGAAAGGCATTATTGACATCTAATTGTTGTAATGGCCATCCAAGCTGAATAGCTAATGTAAGAACTAAACGGGCTATTGGAGGTTTAACAATGGGCCTAACTGTTTCATTATAGTCAAGAAGATATCGTTGTTGAAACCTACGAGCAAATAAGTGAGCTTTATATTAGTCAATTTCTCCGGTAGAAGTCCGTTTGATCTGAAAAACTTATTTACAACTAATAATATTTTGACTGGGTGAAGGGGGAACCAAAGTCCAAGTATGATTGCGCTCAAGGGAAGACAACTCATCACACATGGCGTCAAGCTAGTGGGGTTCAGAAATGGCTTGTTTGGCAGTGTGTGGTTCATGAGTTAGGTAGTGAGAAGATTGAGCAGTGAGAATTTATTTAGGTTTGGGGGCTGTCTGTTTGGATAGCGCACGAGTAATCATGCGATGGGTACGGGTTTAGGGAGGTTGATTGTCAATGGGACAAGGTATGGGGAATGTAGTGTTGAGTAGTTCGAGTATTGGGCGCTTGGTCGCTGCGGTGATGTAGAAGGTGATGAAGTCGCTCATGGCGAAGAAGAATGGGATAGAGGCGATAGTGAGGATGGAGTAGGCGGTGATGATGATAATGAAGGAAAACTAGGGATGAAAGAGGTACTTGGTGATGGTGACGACAAGGATGGAAATGCGTCGGAGTTGGTATGCGGGGAGCCTGGTGGCAACATTGGAGTGGTGAGTAGCGATGTGGAATGGAATTGTGATGTAGTCGATCCCAAACCTGTTAAATGCTTAGAAGAAGAAAGTGACAAGTCATGTGATTTAGTAGATGTTAGTGGTGGTGACAAAATTGCAAAGGGAAAATGATTTTTGATAAAGGTAATGTGTTGAGAAGTATAGACCTTTTTGGTGTTGGGGTCATAGCAATAATATGCACTTTGCATGTTGCTATATCCAAGGAACACACATGGGACTGAGTTGGCTTCTAATTTGTGATTGGTATGGGGGGAAGCCAAGGGTAACAAAGACAACCAAAGACACGGAGTTTTGAAAAATTTGGTTTTTGGTGAAAGAGTTTTTCAAAGGCCAAGGTGCAATTAAACTGGGTTTTTCGCATCCTACTGATCTAATAAAAACCAGTATGAAACATGTGGGTCAAATGTTTTTTAGGCACAGGCGCATGATGCATAAGTGTAAGGCTAGTTTCCACAATATAATGGTGATGCCGTTCGGCAAAGCCATTGTGTTCCGGCGTATGCAGGGGTGACTTTAAGTGTGTAATACCATGGTTAGATAAAAAATTGGATAGTGGTATAAATTCACCCCCGTTGTCAATATACAATTGTTTAATCTTGATGTGTAAGAAAGTTTCAACTAGAGATTTAAATCGAATGAAAGTTTCTTTAACATCAGATTTTCTATGCAAAGTGTAAAGCCAAATATACCGAGTGTAGTGATCAACAAGCACAAGATAACACTTCAAGCCATTATCAGATATAATAGGAGAAGTCCAAATATCGCTAAATATAAGTTGAAGCGGTCGAGTACTTGTTAAAGTAGATTCAAAAAATGGTAATTTGTGACTCTGTACACATTGACAAGAGTCACAATTAAAAGACTCAGATGAAAATGATACATTGCAATTCTTAAATAAATGACGCAAAACTTTGGAAGAGGGATGATACGAAGATGAAATGTGCTAAAAGGAATGGACTGAGCAGATAATGCAAGTTTGGAGTTGGGACTCGAGACAAGCCATACATAAACACCATTCTTAGCCACGCCTTGAAGAGTAGAGGCTTCCCCATGCGCTGATCCTTCACAAAAAAATTAGACGAAGAAAATTCTATATTAGTATTATTTTGACTGCAAAAACTTGGAAACTGAAATAAGATTTTTAGAAATAGATGGCACACAAAGAACATCATCAAGAATAAAATCAGTGTGAGGAGAAGAGAGAGTTTGGCGGCCTGGATGTGTTATTTTAAGACCTTTATTGTCACCGATATGAACGTCATCGGGCCGTGATAGTCGGAATGGACAGAGAGATTGTTGAGGTCGCTAGTGATGTGACGAGAAGCTCAAGAGTCAAGGAGCAACTCTAATAGAGCATAGGAGTGGGGAGAGGCGGTGTTTGCAATGGGAAAGTTTAGAGGTCGATATTGGGGATATTGTCGGGGATTTGAGTATGCAAGAGAATATTGGTTGTTGTTGGTGAATATTTGTTGGAAATTTTGTGCAGGAGCTGATTGGTGGGGAGATTAGTGGTTGAGACGTATGGTTCGAAATTTAGGACATTGTTTTTGTGGAGTGACCGCTTTCTTGGCAAAGTTGACAGTTGCCAAGGTACAGTTTGGGAGTATAGTTATTTGGGTTTGGTTGATTTGTGGGTGGATGTGTATTTGGGTATGATGGATGAGAATTTTGGTTATTGTTGGGATTTTGTGGTGGTTTGTAGGCAGTATGAGTAGTGTGGGGTATAGATGATTGGAAATTTTGATTTTCAATTTTTAACTGGGTTTCCTTTGCAAGAAGTTTCTCATGTAATTCCTCAAACTCCAATGGGGCGTCTCGAAAGCTAATAATTTTTGTTAGTGGTCGATATTCGGATTCCAATCTGTTTAGAACATGAATGATGACCTCATCATCATTAGGCTTTTCTCCAAGCATTTTGAGACTATGAACAATCCCTTTCGCCTCTTGAAGATAATTGGGCATAGTTGCAACTCCTTGAGTGAGCTTGCGTTTGAGGCCCATGATGCGAGCGCGTGATGGCTTGGCATAAATATTTTGAATACTAAGCCAAGCTTCACAAGATATTTTCACAGACGCAATGACAGTGACTAAACTTGGCTCTGTTGATGCTATGATTGCACTCAAGATTATTTTGTCTTGTCAGATCCAGTGTACAAAGTCTAGATTTGATGTAGTAGTTTCTCCAATTTATATAGTGGCGAGTGGACAAACATATGATCCATCGACATATTTTAGCAAATCCAAGCCAATGAGAAGGCCCTCTATTTTCGCATGCCAAGCAGAATGGGTTGTAGGGGTGACTTTGATTGGGGAGTTGAGCTTGCGCGTTAATCACAATGGGTCATGTAATCACAGGTATTTGTTGTGGAGACGGTGGCGGGTTTCTTTGAGTGTTATCGTTGGTAGGGGAGATTTTTGACATGATTTAGTTGCTTGAGAGCGGTGGCTCTGATACCATGAAAGGGGAAACAAGAAGAGATTGGAAACGGAGCACAAAGCCAAAGAGCATGCAAGAGACAAAGAAGTAATTGGTGAAAAGCTTGATTTCTTCCACTGATCAATAGTAGTATAAATATACATGGAATTGTGTGTATATTTCCTAATTCTAATCCTGCTAACAATGTAATAAAATAATTGTACGCGGTAGTGAATAAGTTTACAAGGAAGGGAAATATTTTACAATCCAAACTATACAAGAACAGAAATTTTAGAAGCTTGAGGGGTGATCTTCACGATTTGGATTGCGTGGACGGTAACTCGGTTCATTATCCCAACAGCTTGGAGTGTAGTGACTCTATGAAGTTTGAGCTAGTTGGGAATATTTCGGGAGGTTGTGACCAATTAAGAAGGAGGCTATGAGTGGGTACTTCATAGTGTATGGAAAATCTATCGCCCGTTCCATGAGGAGGCCAAGGGCACAACGAATGTTATAGTCTTTATGTTTGGTTTAGTGGATGATAAAAGACGTGTGTTTGGTAGGGGTCTTGGGTGTTCTAATAATCTGATCTTGACTTTTCTTCACCTGACGAGTGTAGTTGATTTTCTCCACATAGAATTCCACATGGTCTCTTCTGGGTTCATGTTATCAATTTACCACCTTTATGTCGTATTAAGAATATTCTTACAATATTAGAAGTGCCATTGGTGTAGTTGATATGGTTGATGTGGGGCACGTGATCCCTAGGGTTAGGGGTCAAGTTGATACGTGACCTCCCTTAAAGCGGGGAATAATGGTTTTTCTAATCGGTCGATAAGGCTATGTTGCCTCTTGAGTACGAACGAATTTTGGCTTTCTATTATCGTTGCAGTGTATGATAGGGAACTTTTTCCAAGAGTGCGTCGATCTAGTTGAAATAGGTAGTTGAGTTGGTAGCATTCTAGTGGTGTGAAGTCTTCAGGAAACAAACCAAAATAATCAATACAAAATATTGATAGCATAATAGGTTTGTAGTAGTAGTAAATAGTTTGAGTGTTCTAGAACTCAATTATTTTAGGGATATCCTTTTATTTTATTTTATTTTCAATGGTGGGATATATTCATTTAGTATGATTCTAGTTGCATCAACAGTGTTTGACAACTTATAAATGCCTTAAATGTAAAGAAGTAAAACTAGAAGTAAATAGTTCAATAAAACACATCATAATTTTTACATAGCATTGTAATTGAAAACAATAATAAACTTATAGTTGCATCAAAAGTGTTTGACAACTTGTAAACCCCTGAAATGTAAAGAAGTAATACTAGAAGTAAATAGTATAATAAAAACACATCATAATTTTTACGTAGTATTGTAATATAAAACCACAATAAACTTACTGACACGCTTAAAAACTCTACCTCGTCATCAACAAATACAAGCTCTAGTGTTCAGCTTCGAACTCTCCACTCCCTCACATGGAGGACATCTATTTTACAATCAATGCACCTAGGGGTGTTAGGTTCACAAGGTGTTGTTCTCCATATTTTCTACGTATTGATTTTGCTGCCTCTCTTTGATCATGATAGAAGATGTGATGAACGACTAAAAGTTGTACTCAATTTATCGAAGGAAAAATAGTTAGCAAAAAAACCCCATGTAGCATATACTTAATCCACATTTGTGAATTGGAAGTTTAACTCAGCACAATGATTAGTGGATTCGCCACTACTTCCTAACTTCAGTTCCACTCTATCTTACATTGCCTTGAAAAAATATATAATACTGGTACCACAAAGAAGCATATTGACATTGTGAAAAAATTTGATGATTTCCTAGTCCGACTAAAAAGCAAGATACACTTCATTATTTGGTTGGGACAATAAAGCACCAACTAAAAATGTGTCCAAACAATCGGATTCCAATTGTATTTGTAAGGGCTGTTATTGTAATTATAGAAAGTTGTGAGCCGGTTTATGCAATTTATCAAGACATAAAAGGTAGAATTGAAGTGATAATGACCACTTAAAACCCTAATTACCTTAATTTCTTTGTCTCAATTCTCCCTTTAGATCTTAATTTTTTCATCTCAATTTGTGTAAATTATCCAATTGGACCTTAATTTCTTCTTCTCAATTTTCCCATTAGACCCCAATTTCTTCATTTTCACAATGAAAAATACTTATCTTGTAGATCACGGTTATTACGTAGTTCATTGCGTAAGTGAGGGTGAATTATCTACGATTTTCTTGCTAACTATTGTGGAACTTTTGTCATAATCAAGGAGATCAAATTTGAGAAAATCAGCATGAAATTCAGATCTGCAACTTATTGTGATGGATTCTTGGATTAGGCTACCATGTTTAAGCATGTGAATACTTTGTCGATTGAATCCCCTTATATTGAGATGGGCTGCCTTTAATCCCTAATTAAAGCAAGAGATGAAGCTATCAGTAACGCCTCGAGTTCTAAGAATCCGAAAAGTTAATTCTTTCTTTAAAACTAAATATTTTTTTAAATAATAAATGCTAAAAAGTTAGTAGCATAATTCATATTGGCGATCCGACGTGATTTTCTCGTATGGCTCCACATAGCCGATCTCTATTTGTAGGGAATAAGGCTAAATTTGTTGTTGTTGAATAAATACAAAAAGTAACAAATATTTAAAATGCGAAAATTTATTTGAAATAGTAAATATGTTATAGTATCTTAGAACTGTTTAATCTCTAACAATTCAAAACATAAAAAATAGCATACTATAGCTCAAAATGTAACTCAAAAGAGTAAATGAAAGTAAATCTTATTCCTAAAAAAAATCCTAGGCAATCCACCACGCTTCGTTGCGCCACTGACTCGTCAATCTACAAATGGTTAATTAAATAGAGAAAAGGTGAGTATTCTGAATATTCAGTAGACTCCATGCAGAACAATCGTTATATATTACAATTTAAATGCACGGAATCATCAACATCATAATAAATACGAACAAGTATATAATACAAGTTCGTTCATCATTTCCTCTCTATCGTGCTCATCATCGTAGTGTTTGAAAGCAAGTCGTCATTTGTTAGTGCTAATAAAATTATTGTCATTAGTAGTTAGGCTTGAACCTATCGTTATAGTACCGAGGAAGCACGTCATCATATAACATTTACATGCAAGTAATTATAACAAATACTACTTGTATATGTGCACATTTAAAATAGTTTTTTGAGTACTAGAGTCCACCTCAAACTTTTCACGAGTTTTGAGCTTAAGGCGTAGTGAAGAAGTCAGTCCTCTAACTTGCTTGTACACTCCGTCGAGTTAATTAGAAGTTTAATGATACGAACCCGGAAAGCTCCATGTCGACCGAACCACCCCACGAGCCGCACGGGCCGCTCACGCGAAGCCGAGCCAAGAAAATGGGACGAGCTTTGATGACCTGGGTCGAAGAAGCGTGTCAACATGTCCCTACCAAGTCATCTCCAGCCTTGGAATGGTCCACAGGAGTTCCCGAGCCAAAAGAAATCCTCCAATTACGAGTCGGGGACGTTGGAACTCAAGAATGCCATGCAGACAAAATTTACGGTCGTAACCGTATTAATTACGGTCGTAACTCAGCCATTACGGCCGTAACCTAGGAAGTTGAAGACCAGAGATTGACAGAGAGTTAAATATGGCCGTACCATTTGGGACCTACGGCCGTATCATCCGTTTTACGGCCGTAACTTTTATCCTTACGGCAGTACCCTCAGTTTCCAGCTTTTGGGCCAAATTATGCAGAGAGTTCGTTACGACCGTACATACTCAGCATACGGCCGTAACGCAAGACTTACGGCCGTAACCATTGTCCATACGGCTGTAACTCAAGAATCAAGTTTGGGCAGTTTTGAGGCAGAGAGTTTATTACTACTGCATTTTTGAGTCATACTGTAGTACGAGGATTTACTGTCAGAATCCTATAATTACTGACCGTAATTTTAGCCGACCTAGGGTTAAATTTTAGATATTTTCAGATTTTTTCATTATTTTATTATTATTTCAATTTTGGGGCTTGTATATGAACAAAACAAGCCATTTGTAAGAATAACTTTGGTTGATACATGAAAGAGAGCTCTAAGCTTGTTGTTGAGAATTTGATTTCTCTTCTTGTTCTTTTGAACAAATCGAACTTATCAAGAGAGTGATCGACTCTTGTGGCGTTCACCCCTGCCGGTTGCCTACTACGCACAGTTGAAGGTGATAGGTTTCAGCATATTGTTGTCACTTCGTGAGTAGAAGGTCGTCAGGTTTTTCGATCTCCACCAGTGATTGGCTTTTCTAGGATCTAATCCAATCTGGATTGGGTTGCGTTGGCATCGAGACCAACGAGGTCCGTATCAGTTGGTATCAGAGCACAGATTCTAATCATCTGGTATCTATCCTTTGTTTTATGTTTTTATAGTATAAGTCCTTTGTTATTAAGCCTTAGATTGTTATGTTAGTGATTGTTACCGGATTAGAATCATGAGTATTGAACTTTAAATCTGTAGGATTTTAGTGTGTGTTCTTGGTGTTCTTGGTGCAAATTGCTTTTGTGCTTAGAATTCATCCAATTTCTAGTATTGTATTGGTATTGAGATTATAAGTGTTGTGTTGTGAAAAAACAAAAAAAAAAGACAAGACACAAAAGAAAAAAAAACAAGAGAGAGCCGAAATTCAAAAAAAAAAACAATGGCTCTAATGTTGTGTTGAACGAGTGTTAGTCAATCCATTGGCGACACTTAGTATCGTATTGTTGTTACCTTGTCTAGGAGTTGATCCACATTTTCTTACGTTATAGGGTTTACGTTGAGTTGTAATTTAGTTTGCAATATTCTAGTAGAGTGTTGTGTCATTGAGTTGTAATCTGATTGTGCAACTGCTTTGGCATTGTTTTGGTGAACTAACAAGAAGATCTTACCTTGATCAAGTTCATTGAGTTCGATTGAACAAAAGAGTGTGAGTGCATTATTTAGTGTTGAGTGAGAGAGTGTTGAGTGATATACACGAGTGATATTCACGAGAGGACACTACAGGGCTTGCACACACTTGCACACAATGTCTGATACAGGTTCAGTCGAGGGACACGGATCTAAAGCCGCCACCTTGGATGATATCCAGTCGGTTCTTCAGGCTTCTATGACCGCAATGGAGCGTCGGTTGAGTTAACAGTTACGAGAGGATGTTGAGCAATCGGTAGCCAGGTTGAATGTTCGTAGACCGGAGTTTGAAGAAGGTGATGAGGATGATTATGAGGTGATATATAGAGGTGGTAGAGGTAGAGGTAGAGGAGGTCGAGGAGGTCGAGGTAATGAGAGACCACGAGAGGAAGAAAGTGATGTGAAGAACGTGAAGGTTGAGGTGCCTTCATTCCAAGGTAAAGCCGATCCGGATGCTTATTTGGATTGGGAAAGCAGAGTAGAGTTGGTGTTTCAATTTCATAGAATCCCGGAAGAGAAGAAAGTTCCGCTTCTAGTGAAAGAATTCACGGGATATGCTCTTAGTTGGTGGAAACAAACAACTACGGCTCGGCGAAGAAATTTGGAAGTTCCGGTGAGCACTTAGAATGAGTTGAGAACGATAATGAGAAAGCGGTTCGTTCCTACATATTACTACCGAGGTTTGTACAATAAATTGCAAACATTAAATCAAGGGGGACGAAGCGTTGAAGAGTATTATCAAGAGATGGAGTCTCTTATGACTAGAGCCGATATAGGAGAAGAAGAAGAGGCTACCATGGCACGATTTCTAAGTGGATTGAATCGAGAAATTGCCAATCTTGTTGAGTTACACGATTATGCAGATATTCAAGAATTGGTACATAAAGCCGCCAAGGTTGAGATGCAATTGAAGAAGAAGAGTTTCATTAAACCTCAAGCCGGGGGAAGTAGTAGCTTTGGAAAACCGAAATAGAGCAGTGACAAGACTACAACTCCAAAGCCGGCTTGGAAAGGGCGGAGTGAACCACCTAAGTCTTCTCCGGTGGGGGAAGGCCAATGGGTGCCCTACCCCTCCGGAATCGAGAAATCCAATATTTCAAATGTCAGGGACGGAGACACATTGCCTCGGAGTGCCCTAATCGCCGAACAATGGTGGTGCGGGAGAATGGTGAGATTGAAACGGAGGATGAGGAAGAAAACCCTCCTATTGTGGAGGAGGAGGAGGAAGATTTGGATGAGCAATATGTAATGACTATCCCCGAGACCTTAGTTACACGGCGAGCTCTTAGCACGAAGGCGAAGGTCGATGGAGTGACCTCTCAACGGGAGAATATCTTTCACACTCGGTGCCTAGTGCAAGGCAAACCATGTAGTTTGATTATTGACGGGGGAAGTTGTTCGAATGTTACTAGTTATATGTTCGTTGTGAGGTTGGACTTCCATCGATCAAACACCCGAGACCGTATCGATTACAATGGTTTAGTGATACAGGCGAGGTTCGGGTTACCAAGCAAGTGAAGATCCCTATCTTGATTGGAACATATGAGGATGAAGTGGTATGTGATGTAGTACCCATGCAAGCTACACAAATATTGCTAGGCCGACCGTGGCAATTTGATAGACAAGTGACACATGATGGATATCGAAATAGATACAGCTTCAAGTTCAATGGGAAACCAATTGTACTTGTTCCTTTGACACCGCAACAAGTGTATGAGGATCAAGTCAAACTCAAAAGCGAAGCTGATGAGAAGGAAAAGGAGAAACGAGAGTCGAGTGGGAAAAAAGAAGAGAGAGTAAAAGGAGAGAAGAGTCAGCATGAGGAGGAAAAGAAAGAGTGCTTCTTTGCAAGGCCGAGGGAAATTGTGAGGGCTCTTTCGGCGGACCAACAAGTGCTCTTGTTAGTGTATACCGAGAGTGGTCGAGTGCTCAATTTTAACCTTGAATCCCTCCCCAATTCTATTGTTTCTCGCTTACAGGAATTCAGTGATATCCTTCCCGAAGACTTGCCGAGCGGGTTGCCACCAATTCGAGGCATTGAGCATCAGATTGACCTAGTTCCCGGAGCCGCGCTTCCCAATCGCCCTGCTTACCGTAGCAACCCCGAGGAAACAAAGGAGTTGCAACGCCAAGTGGAGGATTTGCTTAGCAAAGGGTATGTCCGGGAAAGTCTAAGTCCATGTGCCGTACCGGTCTTGCTCGTGCCCAAGAAAGATGGATCATGGAGAATGTGTGTTGACTGTCGAGCTATCAACAATATTACGGTAAAATATCGCCACCCTATACCTAGACTTGATGACATGCTTGATGAACTTTATGGTGGTAGTATTTTTAGCAAAATTGATTTGAAAAGCGGTTATCACCAAATCCGAATGAAAGAGGGTGACGAATGGAAAACGGCTTTCAAAACTAAACAGGGTTTATATGAATGGTTAGTTATGCCGTTTGGTTTGACAAATGCATCAAGTACATTTATGAGACTAATGAATCACGTGTTACGAGCTTTCATTGGTAAATTTGCAGTGGTGTACTTCGATGACATATTGATTTATAGTAGGGGCTCAATGATCATGTGAAACACCTTAGGCTTGTGTTGGAAGCGTTAAGGAAAGAAAAATTGTTTGCAAACCCTACTAAAAGTCACTTTTGTCTTGAGAAAATTGTGTTTCTTGGTTACGTGGTGAGTGCCAATGGAGTAACAGTTGATGAAGAAAAGGTTCGGGCAATTAAAGAATGGCCTACTCCATCTAGCATAGCCAATGTTCGTAGTTTTCATGGTTTAGCTAGTTTCTACCGTCGATTTGTGCCTAACTTTAGTACACTAGCCGCACCATTAACTGACGTAATCAAGAAAACCGTTGGGTTTAAATGGGAAAAGGAGCAAGAACGAGCTTTTCAAACAATTAAAGAAAAACTGTGTTCTTCGCCCGTACTTGCTCTTCCCGACTTTAACAAAGCTTTTGAGATTGAATGTGATGCGTCGGGCATAGGTATTGGTGCTGTGTTGATGCAGGAACGAAGGCCAATTGCATACTTTAGCAAGAAATTTAGTGGTGCCACCCTCAATTATCCTACATATGATAAGGAGCTCTATGCATTGGTTCGAATGCTAGAGAATTGGCAACACTATCTCTGGCCGAAAGAGTTTGTGATCCACACCGACCACCAATCGCTAAGGCATCTCAAAAGCCAAGGCAAGTTGAACAAGCGACATGCTAAGTGGATGGAGTTCATTGAGACATTTCCCTATGTGATCAAGAACAAGCAAGGCAAAGAAAATATTGTTGCAGATGCTTTATCACGCAGGTATACCTTACTCACCACTCTAGATACTAAATTGTTGGGTTTTGAATTAATGAAAAAATTATATGAGAAAGACCCAGACTTTAGTAGCATCTATGTTGCTTGTGAAAAGAGTGGATTTGAGAAGTTCTATAGGCTAGAGGGGTACTTATTTCGAGAGAGCAAACTTTGTGTTCCTTCTAGTTCTATACGAGAGTTGTTAGTGAGAGAGGCTCATGGAGGAAGCCTCATGGGACATTTCGGTGTAGAAAAGACATTTGAAGTCTTGCGTGATCATTTCTATTGGCCTAAGATGAAATGAGACGTAGAGAAAATTTGCATGAATTGCATTACCCGTAGAAAGGCCAAATCCAAGGTATTACCTCAAGGACTTTACACTCCCATTCCAATACCTCAATCGCCATGGGAAGATATATCTATGGATTTCATCTTGGGGTCACCTAGGTCTAGAAATGGGATAGATTCGGTTTTTGTGGTGGTTGATCGGTTTAGTAAAATGGCTCATTTTATACCCTGTCACAAAATCGATGATGCAAGTCATATTGCCGACTTTTTCTTTCGAGAGATAATTCGGCTACATGGAGTGCCGAAGACAATTGTGTCAGATAGAGACGTCAAATTCCTTAGCTACTTCTGGAAGACCTTGTGGGGAAAACTAGGTGCCAAACTGTTTTTTTCAACCACGAGTCATCCCCAAACTGACGGTCAAACTGAAGTAGTAAACCGTACGTGACACAATTACTTCAGGCTATCGTTAGTCTGAATATTAGGACTTGGGAGGAATGTTTACCACATGCTGAATTTGCTTATAATCGTGCTAAACATTCTTCAACTACTTTTTCGCCTTTTGAAGTGGTTTATGGTTTTAATCCGCTAACCCCATTAGATTTGATTCCTTTACCTGTAAGTGAAAGGGTTAGCTTGGATGGTAAACACAGAGCCGAGCTTGTTCGGTCCATACACGAGAAGGTAAAACTGCAGATCGAGAAAAAGAACCAACAAGTATCGACCAGGGTGAACAAAGGGCGAAAAGAAGTGATCTTTGAGCCGGGAGATTGGTTTGGCTATACCTCCGAAAGGAAAGATTCCCTAAACTACACCGATCGAAATTGTTACCACGAGGCGATGGGCCTTTTCAAGTAATTGAACGAATCAACAACAATGCCTACAAACTCGATCTTCCAGGTGAGTATAATGTGTCTACTACATTTAACGTCTCTGATCTTGTTCCGTTTGATGCAGGAATCGATTCGTGGACGAATCAACCTGAAGAGGGAGGGGATGATACGAACCCGGAAAGCTCCATGTCGACCAAACCACCCCACGTGCCCCACGGGCCGCTCACGCAAAGCCGAGCCAAGAAAATGGGACGAGCTTTGATGACCCGGGTCAAAGAAGTGTGTCAACATGTCCCTACCAAGTCATCTCCAGCCTTGGAATGGTCCATAGGAGTTCCCGAGCCAAAAGAAATCCTCCAATTACGAGTCGGGGACGTTGGAACTCGAGAATGCCATACAGACGAAATTTACGGCCGTAACCGTATTAATTACGGTCATAACTCAGCCATTACGGCCGTAACCTAAATCCATACGGCCGTAACCTAGGAAGTTGAAGACCAGAGATTGACAGAGAGTTAAATATGGCCGTACCATTTGGGACCTACGGCCGTATCATCCGTTTTACGGCCGTAACTTTTATCCTTACGGCAGTACCCTCAGTTTCCAGCTTTTGGGCCAAATTATGCAGAGAGTTCGTTACGACCGTACATACTCAGCATACGGCCGTAACGCAAGACTTACGGCCGTAACCATTGTCCATACGGCTGTAACTCAAGAATCAAGTTTGGGCAGTTTTGAGGCAGAGAGTTTATTACGGCCGTACTTTTGAGTCATACGGCCGTACCCGAGGATTTACGGCCGTAAATCCTATAATTACGGCCGTAATTTTAGCCGACCTATGGTTAAATTTTAGATATTTTCAGATTTTTTTCATTATTTTATTATTATTTCAATTTTGGGGCTTGTATATGAACAAAACAAGCCATTTGTAAGAATAACTTTGGTTGATACATGAAAGAGAGCTCTAAGCTTGTTGTTGAGAATTTGATTTCTCTTCTTGTTCTTTTGAACAAATCGAACTTATCAAGAGCGTGATCAACTCTTGTGGCGTTCACCCCTGCCGGTTGCCTACTACGCACAGTTGAAGGTGATAGGTTTCAGCCTATTGTTGTCACTTCGTGAGTAGAAGGTCGTCAGGTTTTTCGATCTCCACCAGTGATTGGCTTTTCTGGGATCTAATCCAATCTGGATTGGGTTGCGTTGGCATTGAGACCAACGACGTCCGTATCATTTAATTTACATTAATAAACTTAAATATTAAGTATTTATAAATAATATTGAAACTTGTGGACTAAAATTGAAAAAATATAACAGTATGGGGTTGATTTGAAAAAAATTGAATAGGTTAAAGGCTTAGAGTGCAATAAAGTTGAATTAAAAATATTTTGGACTAAATTATGAGGTTTTTATAGTATTGGGACTCAGCTTCAAATAAACTTTAGGGGTTAAGTTAAATAAGGATGAAAAATTCTAGTATTTCAGCTGAAATAATAGTTTAGGGATTAAATCGTTAGAATTAAAAGTTGAAAATCTAAGATTAAATAAAATGTAAGGGAAACTTAAATGACATAAATAAATTGAGGGATTTAAAATGAGAATTATAAATTAAGGGTTTAATTATAATAATTAAATATACCTTAGGGGCATACTTAAATGAAAGAAAGAAACTAAGGGACTTTCTTGCAATAACCTAATTAAAATATGAATTTAGGCATAAAATCCATAAATTCAATCTAGTCCCAATCATACATGGCTATTCAAGACATAGAGGAGTAGTTCAGGGAATCGGAGGTGGTGGTTTTGGATGATGCCGATGGTTATAGCTTGAGAAGCTTTTTCTATTTTCTCCTTTCTTTTGGTTCTAAAATGTTTCTTGAGGTTATTGTGAGGTGAAGAAAGTGGTAATATGTGTTATTTGGAAAAAAATAGTGCATGGGTATCTTTGTGTGTGCACTTGTGACTACAAGTGAAATTTCAGATCCGTGTTTGTGCGTTCAAGACTTTATGTGACTACGTCATAACTTAATAGAGAGGAAAAGGAGAATATTTATACCTAAAGAAATAATCTTAGTCGCTAGAAGTATATGCTTTGCGTTCGGTTGTCAAGATATGCTTGAAGGAGATTTAGAGAAATGCGATAGGATAAATGAAAATCAATAGAGTTAAACATTACCTATAAATTGTTTGTGTTTTTGAAGATACTATAGAACTAAAGAACTAAAATAGAGATTAAAATGAAGAAAAGTTAAAAAAGTACCGATTGAATTTTGTGTTGAAGCTCTTGCAAAGTGTTGATGGCGGTGGAGGGATGAAGATGAAACTTGTGGTTATCTTGATGGTATCATGAATTATGATTTGGATTGTAGGGGAAAGGTTCAACAAAATGTCTAAATAAATATTTTATTTTTGAAACTAGGGATGAAATTTTCTTGTTGGGCAAGGGATAGAAGTGGACATTCTTATTGGGTAAGAAAATGAAAATGGACTTTAAATATGCTTCTAATTGGATTGGACTGCTTTTGGCCTTAAAGTGAACTTTAAATTGGGCTTGAAATATAAGTGGGCTCTAATTTGAACCTTTAATTGGATCACGGATTGAAATTGGATCTTAATGAATAAAAACTAAGGTTTTAGGATTAAATTGACCAAAGTCTAAAATTTTTGGACCAAAATGATAAATTTGAAAATAATTAAATTCATAAATAATTTTTTTATAATGATTGAATAAAATAATAAATAACATATAATTCTACTAGACGAGCGTTCGCTATTAAATTCTTTAAGTGAAGTTGTAATGACATATTTTGCAAATTTAATTTAAATAAATAATTTATTTTCGAAAATTCTCGATCACTATAGTATAACCTTCTATGTGCTATTGCACTTATAATTGGAACTATTCCAAAATCTCCCCACAAGCTGCATATTCGTAATTTGTGTCATGGATCGATGAAACCTTCAAATGTGCTAGCTATTGCGAGGGTAAGATCCTTTTATGAGACCAAGAATGCTCAGCATCAATTCTCTATCCTATTAGAGACCCTATGGGACGTATTGGTTGCCACCTGAGGGAGCTGTCCACACCCCGAATGTTGACGTATGGGCAATTGGGGTCACTGCCCTAGAATTATACTACGGGATGCCTTCTTTCATTTATTCTAGAGTCGTTCAAGGTATTAGGCAGCAGTTTTTTGGACAGTGAGCCCAATTTAGTAAATTCATCCAGATGTGCTTGGTCAAGAGACCGAGCTCTCAACTAGGAGCTACAAAGTTGCTATATTTAGAGTTTTTTGTTAATATATAACACTAGTGCCAATTCTGCTATGAGACAAGTGAGGTGAGCGCCTTAGACGCAGAGTAAAAAAAGGCCACTTTTTAGTATTTTTTATCAGAAATAAATATCTATTGAAATGTGGAAACTTCAGAAAGGCTATGAAGATTTAAAGGAAATGTTAGGAAACATCAAAGTTAGTTAAATAGGAGAATTGATGTACATAAAAACTCTTTTATTTACTTTTTGATAGCCTGATATAAAATGAACTACATGACTACTATTTATACTAGTGGCACCTCCTTAAGCAATGGTTAGGATTTCTCCTCCATAAATTTAATCCAATGGAGACTATTTATTATCCAGAATTCTCTAATAAAATATCTTATATACTTATCTATGTTCTAAAATATCTAGAAACGTGTATTAAAAATATCTTCAAAATATCATGATATTTTCGATGGCCTTATCTTCAAGAATTTTCTAGAAATTTTGCCATTGGACTTTTAACTATTAAATTTTAGAGAATATTATGTGAAATACAGTTTTTAAGTTTAACATTTCAAAAATCATGGAAAATCAACCTATTCACAAAAATCCTGCATGGCCACATTCTTTTTCTTTGTTTTTTTTTTCTTCTTTTTTTTGGTACATTTGAAAACCACGAGAAAATCTAGATAAAATTCATAAAATTGAAGGAAATGTGGAAGTTTCTTCAAAAACAATAAGAAGCATCAACAATACAAGAAATAAAGAAATCAAAATGCACACAAGGCAAGTAGAAAATTTGCACTAGTTGAGATGAAAATCCAATAGATGGCTAATGTATAGTTGTTATGTCAATAAACAACAAATGTCCAACAAATAAAAGAATTTAAAATAAAAATGATAAAAAGAAAAACTAGAGAATTTTAACGCAAAAAGAGAAATTTATGGCATAATTAAAACACAAAGTCCATGTTCACTCATGATAAAGAATCCAATTTTGTAACGGAATTGATGTGTAAACACATATTCCTCTTGTATTAATAAAAATAATACAATCGAATTGTTACAAATTGAGAATTTATAACATTAACAGTTGATTGGATCTCTTGATCGCAATGATTAACGATCTTATGCTGATGATAAGGGACATGTGGCTTGATTCCCGAGCGTCAAGAATTTTATTTGACTTGAATTTAGCCTTTGTAGAAGACTATGTTCTACAAAGCCTTGAATTTGACTTTGCTTTTGATTTAGATCTTAAAAAACTGTGTTTTTCAATGATCTGAACTTTGAACCTGGCTTTGGTTTTGAAGAGGACATTTTTCTCCAAAACTCTAGTTTTCCCTTGAATTTGACTTCGAATTGGAGAAGATTGTGTTCTCCAAAACCTTGCTCTGATCTTGGACTTGGTTTTAAATTAGAGAAGACTTTGTTCTCTAATCCCTTGTTTTGATCTTTGATTTGGCTTTGAATTAGAGAAGACTTTATTTTCTAATCCTTTGTTTATGGCCTTGATTTGATTTTGATTTGGAAAAGACTTTGTTTCCCAAATCTTTACTTTGAACTTTAGGTTTAACAAGATTTTGTTCTTCTTCAATGCCTTTTGATTTTAGAGAGTTTGTTCTCTCAGATTTTAGAGAATTTATAAGCTTTTACACTTAGGATTTTCATTCTCTCTCTCTCTCTCTCTCTCTCGTTTTCCAAATGAACCTAAGGGTTCTATTTATAGAGACATTTGGATAGGCCCATCACCAACAACCCATTTAGTTTGAATAATTTGAATAACAAATTCTTAATTATCCAAATTAAATATAATATATTTCAATTATATCTAATCAAGTAAATTGGTGTAAAAAGTAGGATGGGCCTTGTTGGGCTTAGTGTACATTTGGGATTTAGGATTTAATGGGTCAATTAATTATAGTAAACTCGATTCATTAAATTACAAGGCCAATTAATTAAAATCGACCCAGCCCAAAATACTTAAAAAATTTTAGTGTCTACATGGTGATCCTTTTGAACTCATATGGTCACTAAACCACCTCTTATTTTTAAGAGTAGTAACTACTAAATTTAAGGGGAATATATTTAAAGAGAAAAAATTTAGTGGTGTAATTCAAAATTGTCATTATCAATAACATTTACAAAATTAAACACACGAAAAAAGTCGGTTGCTAAAAAGTGGCAATCTATATCGACCCCAAGGGGGGATGTGTCTAAATGGCCTCTTTTAGATAGAAAAAGTTGGAATGGCCTTTGGCTAGTCCTTTAATTTTTATGCAATTTTTACCCTTGTTTCTTAGATATAAATGACATTTTTTCCTTCCTTTCTTCACGGATTTCATCATTCCGTCTTCTTCTTCTTCTTGAAAAATACCTATTGTTCATGATCTCTTGTCTTTTTCACATTGTCGCCATTGAAATTGTATGGAGAATCATCCATTTTACCGTTTTTCACCATCCAAGTTGTGTGGAGAAGAAGTCAAATTTGAAAAAGGAGAAGAAAAATTATTATATTTTTCTATTTGTATATGTTAAATTTGTACTTTTTTAGATTGTTTCTTGTGGAAATGATTTCAAATGATCTTTTTGGAGTTGTATTTTGTGGAACATAGTATTTGTTTTTGCTCTAAATCATCATTTAATGACCCAAAAAAGACCATGGTCGTTCTAGAAAGACTCAGAACAAACATGGTCGTTTTGCCGAACAGCGATTGTTCTACTGAACTAGTGCAGAATTGTTAACTTTATTTTTTTAAGTTAAATTTATTTATTTAAAGTTAATCTTGTAGGCATTTCTATTTTTTCTAGTTTGGATTTTAATTGCAAGGTTATCGCACATTTTAGTTTGGAATTATCTTGAGATATGTAACGGTATCGTCTCATAAACTTGATTGACGTTTATCTAGAATATTCTGCATGTGATATGTTAAACTTGGATTGACCGAATTGATGAGTCCGATAAGGACTTGGATACTACCGTAGACGTCATGTCCAAGTTCAATGCACTTGTTAATCTAGTAAGATTTTTTTTCTACAAATAACAAGCAAAGATATGGTAAGAAAAATACTAATTTTCCTAATTCATTATTTGGCCTTATCTCATTAATCCTACAACTAATTGAATATCTTTGATTGTGAAATCAGAATTTTAATACAATGAAGTCTCTTGTCCCACAAGACTCCTGGTGTTATTAAAATCTTTGTGGAGGCAAAAATTAGGACACACATCCAAGCATTGAGAGAAAAATAGGCGTGATTTTTATTTCCCCAGAGCTAACTGTCCACTCTATTCTTTTGGTGCATACAAACCCAATTAAATACTTGAGCCTATTTCAATTGCGTCTACAAAACTTCTCAATTTGATTGATTTGAAGAATAGCTGGGGGGAGTCCGTTCCATTACGAAAAGAGCCTCAACTATGTCAGATCTACACTGGAGTGCAGATTGTGTTGAAGGATCATGGGAAATACAAGAAGCTATAGATGAGGGATGGGATATCAGCTCGCATTAGACGCTCAAAAAGAAAATAAGAGTTTTCATTTATTTTCTTAGGTGTTGATAGATTTTATAAGTAAAAATATCCTATAGATTTCTTGTATGATTTGAACTCTTTGATAGCTAATGGATTGATTTTTTCCTGTAGGCGACGGACATGTGGTTTTTCGCCCTATGGGGGTTTCCAAGTTAATATTTCATGTTTAGCCTTTATTTTTACTATTTTAAATTTCCGCATTGTACTCTAATGTATTTGTTTGTCTTACATTACGTAGATTGATCTATTACTTCTATTTGGCTAGATACATCTCGCATACCTAGTTAACGAAAATTGTGTACATTAAATTTGAATAATTGAACAAACTACAGATACATTTGTACACTTTGTAAAGTAAATTTAAACAACTTTACATTTTCATTTGGTATTAGAGTGGGTACACTTCTAGAAAGTGAAAATTGGTTGTCTAACATGGATTACTCTGTATCTTTCACACCCCCATTGTTTATTGGTTCGAATTATGTACATTGGAAAATTTGTAAGGTTGGTGAGTTGATTTTCTTTCTTGCTTTGCAGGTCAAGCAAGATGAATTTGAAGACACTAATGAAGATGATAACACAAGTATCCTGAATATGTTCAAGAACCCTGTCAAGTGCTCTAGAATAAAACACATTGATTTCAAACACCATTCCATTAGATAATTGGTTGAACAAAAGATTCACTCTAGAGCACATGTAGATTGATCTACAACCTTTAGATTTCTTTACTAAGGGCCTTCATACTATCAAATTTGAACACATTAAGAAACAAATCAGGTCCCACTCCTACCAAAATAGGTTTATGCATTTCAAAAATATAAATAAATAATAATATTGCATTTGTTTTGTATTTTCTGCATGCATTTCGGTTATATACGTCGTATTTTGCGTCTTTGTGAGTCAATCTAATTGTCAGTCATCTCTATGCAGGACACATCTAAATGCTCGAAGCTAACAGCGAGGAGGATACATCTTGTTGTTGTCAATCAACATGTCCTCTAATCAAATTGATGTACTTAGTCGGACAATCCGGAAGAATAAGTCACTATTGTCACTGCTATAAGGTTCTCGCTTCTGATTGAGGATTTATATTTTGAGTGTAGACATGAGATCTAAATCTTGCTTTTGGCATTGCATGCATTTGATTGTCCAAGGGCAGAGCCAGTGGAAAAGAAGGCTGTCAATCCAAGCCAAGTTCATACCCCTATAAAAAAATGAGGAAAATGAAGAAAAAGGTGAAAAATGAGCAAAAAATTGAAATAAAAATGGGGAATTGAAAAGATAACGTCTGGCGATTGGACACAGTCATTTCCACCTCCAAAAGACATTGCCAATATATTGAAAACATCGATGAGCTGGACTTGAAAAATTGCATTTCATAGATTAAGATCGGTTTGCTCGTGCACTAGAATGAAAAGCCAATAATAAGCCAGGGCAAGCATAAGGTATTTGACAATTTGTGATTGACTGATAGTTGTTCGAATCGCACACTAACTGTGACCGACTTAATTCAAAATGTTGTGGACTATACACTTCCCAGATGCATCCTGTAACCGCCCGAGGTCAAAGAACTCGAAACGTTAGTTTTTTCTTTAAAACTAACCATTTTTTTAATATTAAATGCGGAAGTATAACGACCATCTAAAGTGGTTTAAAATTATTTGATCACCAAACATTCAAAACATCTAACACAAGTTACTAAATAGTTCAAAAGTTTGAAAACGACATAATCCCATACATCGGTTTACAAAAATAACAACGAAAGTGAAGTCTCTTATTTAATAAGTCTAAATAGAACTCCCATGTCTCGTCGCACCTCCGAACTCCTCAATCTGTAAAAGAATGAAAGGCGTGAGTATTTAAATAATACTCAGTAGGCTCTGCGTAAGTTAATCATCTATACAAATATATAAGGCAAATAGTTATGTAAACTCTATAATATAATACCCGAAGGTAACTCTGGGCCCGAAGGTAGCTCTAGGCCCGAAGGCAAGTAATTTTCCCGAAGGCAACTCTGGGCCCGAAGGCAGCTCTAGGCCCAAAGGCAAGTAATTTGCCCAAAGGCAAGTCTATTATACACTAAAGGCACTCATATAGTACAGATCATTAACTATAAAAGCGCGATAAGTAAAAGTGAGTCTTTTGAGCCTACCTGAAATATCTCTCGACTTTTGAGTCTACTAAGCGGTGAAAATCAGTCCTCTACCTGTTCGTACGCCCCATCTAGTCAATAACCAGTTTAATTTATGTTAATACTCTTAAATATTAAGTATCTATAAGTAATATAGAAGTTTGTGGACCAAAATAGAAAAATATAAAACTTTGGGGGTCAATTTGAAAGAATTGAATAGTTTGAGGACCTATTATGCAATAAAAGTGAACTAAAAATATTTTGGGCTTAATTATAAGATTTTTAAAACATGAGGGACTAATATGAAATTAAAGTTTAAGTGCTAACTTAAATAGGAATAAGAAATTAAAGGATTAAAAGTGAAATAAAAGTTTAAGGGTCAAATTGTAACAATTGAAAGTTAGGAACTTGAATTTAAATAAAGTTTGAGGGCTCATTTAAATAAAATAAATAAGATGGGGGATTAAATCTGTAAATAATATTGAGGGACTAAATTGCAACAATTAGGAGTTACGGATTTGAAATTAAAATAAACTATGGGGACCAACTTAAACTAATTAAAGAACTTCAGGGACTTACTTGCAATAAATTAAAAAAAGGAAGTAAGAACCGGGTCTTCTTCTCTCTTCCTCACCCGATTCCTCTCTCTCTCGCTCGGCTTTCTCTCTTGCTCTCGGTTTTCTCTCTCTCCGGCGACTCCCGGCGGTTTTGGCCGGTGTAAATGGTGGCAAAGGTGGAGATGGAGGTGGTGAAGCAAGTGGTGGTTTTTGATTGGAGAGATATTGAGTATTTGCGAAAAAATTGAAGCTAGAACACTAAAGGAAAATTTTGGATATTTTCAAAATTCGATCGATTCCCTAACTATTTTCGAAATTAAACTATTCTACTATATTCTATAGAGGTATATGAAGGTGTAGGTGTGATTTTTGTGTTGTGAAATTGAAGTTTGGGCATAGGTGAGTGTCTTGGCCTAGCTCTTGAACATGGCGTGTATCTATATGCGTGTATATGTATGCGTGCGTGTGTGTTGACTGTGAAATGAAGGTGATGGTGACTTCATGGTGGTGTCGCTGGTGGTGGTGGGTGACGGTGGAGATGGTGGTGCGGCAGTGGTGATGGCCGTGTGTATGTATGTATGTGTGTATATGTGTTTTTTGTGTAGAAAATCAAGTGAAAAATACAAGTAGATGATTAAGAACTTGTGTGTAATTAAAAACTTAGAACAACAAAATAAAAAATGGAGATATAAATAGAAATATCAAGAAATCTTACCACTTGAAGTGAGTTTGGTTTATTGAATGAGAATGAGTGGGATGAATTTGAAGATATCAATTGTGGAAAGAGGGGAAAATAGTGAGTCTAGGATTTTAAAACCAACCTTAACTTGTATAAATAGGGTAAAAACTAGGTTACTCCTCCAAATGGGTTTTCTTATAGCATAAGAAATAAAATTGGACCTTAAACGGGCCTATAATTGGGTTTAAAATATATATAAAGTTATGATTGAATAAGAAGTTAAATTTTTGGGGTTAAAACGAATAATTTCTAAAGTTTGGTCCTCAAATGTAAATTGAAAATAAATAAATGTTTTATAAATTATTATTATTATTATTATTATTCTTATTATTATTATTATTATTATTATTATTATTATTATTATTATTATTTTAAATAATTTAATATAGTAGTAAATAATATAAAATTTAACTAGACGAGTGTACACTGTTTAACTCTATAGATGAAGTTGTAGTGACACGTTTGAGATTTTACTTTAATTAAATATTTTAATTTAAGGAAATTCGCGGTCACTACACATCCGACTCGAAGAAGGTTGACAATACCAAGTTATATCTCAGTCTCTTCACGCATTAGGTATCTAGATGCATCTAGATCTCGATTATATATTTTGCATATTTTATGATCAACTGACATGTGGCGGTATATAGTGTGCTTAAGTGAAAAATTTGGCAGATCAAATCAGTTAGTTGTTAGGCCCTACAAAGTGGTATTCTATCTATTCTTTCCAAACTGATAACTGAACTTTGAGGGAAATCAAATTTTGACAAACTTTGAATTCCCGATTTTATCAAGAAATGGAAGTAGTAGTTATGTCGTCTCTCTCGTTCGTGTTTGAGGGAGTGGTAAGAAACTATCACATTTGATATTTGGTGCTAATTGGTTGATTTTCTTTTGTATTATTTTTCTCTTGATTTATTATTTATTTGTGCTTCATTTGAGGGGAGGATAATATACTTAGAGGGAGAGGAATTTGTCAATGAACTTTGATGTTGTATTTTTAGATGACAAGGTCTTAGAAAAATATGAAAAGCCAAGGGAGAGAACTTTATTTTTAGTTGGCATTTTCATTTTTCCTTGTCATTATAATTAATATAATTGAATTTTAATTTGTTTAGTTTAATTACATTTTTTTCGATTTTAACACATGATATCTTTTTATAACTTTCTAGAGATAATTATTGATTTTGCACTTTTGATAATATCTTGGGGAAGCTTAGGATTGTTATGAAAGAAGGAGTCCAACATGGGTCTACCCCTTGTTCAACAAGTCGATGACCCTATTCTTGGACTCTAAGATTCTCTGAAGAGGGATTGACCAAAACATCTAAAATAAAACATATTAATCTAAATATGTTTCAAATAAAAAATATTTACCAAACTATCTAAAATTATTGTAATTGGACTAAAATACCTTTTTATTGAACCTAGAATATCTTCTTGTCAAGTCAAGCACAACTGCATCTCTAAATTCTAATCATTTCAATAAATACACCTTGAGATTCATGTATGCATTTAATGAAAAAAATTAGAAACTTTATTGATAGATCATCTGTGCAAACAGGTGCATTCCTTAGACAGTTCACCTATGCATACGGACCTATCTATCTAGAAAGGTCTATGTCTCACTATATATATCCACACAATTTTGTGCTAAAATGAGAATAGAAGATTTGAACCATCAATACGATGATACTTGTCTAGATGAAAATTATAGAGATTGCAAACTATTAGATTTGTGTATTGAGAGTATACCATCTAGAAAGTCCATATGTTTGCTATGTGAAATTTCTAGGTGGTATACTTTTATTTGATAGTCCAACTACGCATTTAGTATAACTGGGGAGGATAAGTTCAATTTTTGGAAGACAAAAAGTACATGTATTTATTGTGTTGATAGTGATTGGACATGATATATAATTAAATAGGTGAGAGAAGATAAAGAGGGAATTATAGTCCAAATACATTAAAATTAGGCAATTTGGTCATTAATATTATTTTGGGACATTTTTGTTATAGGTATTTGTGATTAGACATTTTAGTCAAAAAATCTGCTCTCAACAAATTATTTGGTAAGATTTAACTTTTTGGCACATTGGGAAGTGGTTTGTCTTTTATGGTAAGTTAATATTTAATCCTTTTATTAATTTTATTTACTCACCATACTGCTAGAATCCTATAACTAATATTATTCTATATATTTTGTAGGAATTTACATACAATAAAATTTCTTTTTTGGCAAGAAAATAACTTGTCTATAATTAAGGAGAGACAAAGTAGTTCATTGCCTTTGGGTCAGTGTATTATAAACCTATATGTCTTGAAAAATGTGCTCACCACGCAAAAAATTGTAGGGCTATTTATTAACTTCTCCATGCACATCCAACATTAGATCTATTACATGCTTCTTATATGATTGATTGATTGATGTGATCGTGCTCCAAAGTCCACAATCGTTCTTGTTGAGAACAATCCTCAAAGGTTCTCTAGGAGGAGTCCCAAGCCACCACAAGAAGAGCCCCAATTCAACATGGGAGTAAAGATCTGTTGGAAGATCAACGGAGTTACAAGAAGCTACTGATGAGCATTGGGATGCCGGCTCGCACTGCATGCTAAGGAGAAAACAATTAAGTGTTTTCATTAATTCTTAGATGTTGATTAGTTTATACGTAAAATATACTTTAGCTTGCTTGTATTGATTTAAACTCTTCATTGACTAGTGATTAGTTTTTATCTGTAGGCGACGGACACATGGTGTTTCAATCTATGGGATTTTCCAAGTTAAAAATCCTTGTGTTCAGTATATTTTTACTGGTTAAGTTTCTGCATCATGTTTAGATATATCTATCACGATTTCTCAGACACATCTGTTCAATGCAATAATGTCAGATATATCTCACCAATGAAAAACACCAAACTGCTTTTGGATTAATCTGGCTAATTGAACACAGTTCAGATCTATTTAAACAATCCATGTTGGTAACTAGACAACTTTTTATTTTGAAGAACGACTTTGTGGTCGTTCTGTTGAGCGACTGTGTAGTTGTTTTGAATGACTCACTTGGTTGTTTTGAAGGATTAGAGTTGTTTTTCGTGTTTGAAAAATTCAATTTTCAAACGTGATAAATGAGTGGGAAACCTTTTTTTAGAATTAGTTTTAGTAAGGATATTAAGGAAATGTAGGATAGGACGAGGCTTTAAAAAACATTCTTAAAGAAAGTGAGCCTCAAAAAGTGTAGAACACAAAAGATGCCATTCCAAAAATTACCAAGAAATATACTCACCCCAAACCCCACCTCAAAAAAACAATAGAGAATTAGCCAGTTTGTCAATTTTGAGATGGTGACTTAGTGAGGTGGTTGGATTTGATAACAGTGGTAGAGCAGAAGTTAAAAGTTGAGGAAGCACAAATATCGACTTCGTGTGGAGGAAATTGTTTTACGGAGGCTGGCTATAGGAAAATATCACTAAAGAACAATAAATTTAATGTATATTTTTTCTTTTGCTCAGAAAAAGAAAGGGTATTTGGGTAAATTTTCATTTAAATAGCGGGGTGAAAACTATGGGCCGTTTGAATAATAATGAGTAGTGCTGTGTGATACAAGGTTATGGTTGATAGCTTTGATTAAATAATATATAGGTTAAGAATTTCTTTGACACTCGTATATTAAAAATTATTTTTATACAATATCAATTTTTATAGCTCATTTCATTGATATGTCAACTTTTCAAAATTTTAATACTTTTGCTTCACATTTCAACGTCATATGCAACAATCATTTTCTTAATAATATTTACCAAACATATTCTAGTTTTAGACTAAAAGAAAGTTAATACAGACATAATTTTAGTTTTAAAATTCAAAGTGAAATCGTACATTTGCCACGATACTTAGAGTAACATTAAACAAATAGACTAAATTAGCGAAATGCATATCATCAGTAAATAAGCTAAACAAATTCTATTAAATCACGATTCACCATTTCCAAATAATAAAAAAATAGTTTTAAAACTCATTATAAAAATTAAAAAAAAAACTTGGGGATCACATGACCCCAAAGGACCCCATTCCCTTAGCCCGTGGTGGTGGAGATGGAAGACCGGGTTTGCGGCTGGTGAATGGAAAAGACACAGAGATGATGGGGGTATTTGCAGGACCACTGTGAGGTAGAAGGTGGGGAAGTAGTCACAGCAGCAAAGATTGTTGGAGAATTTTCAATATGAATTCATATTTGAATTTAGTAAAACATGATGAGATTATATGTAATGAAGTCGAGGTGCCCAAAGGAAAGGAAATACCGTCGCAGAAATAGATATTACGCCGCAAAGGGCGTGCTTTAAAAAAGAAGAAAAAAAATCAGGTTGGCCTATGTGGTCACACGAAATATAACTATGTGGTCGCATAGACCATTCGGAAAAAATCAAGTCTAGCAAAAATGAAGATTTGTGCCTTTTCATCATTTTGGATGTATTTCTTTGGGTTTTAATGCCTCTTTTGGGTTGTAACAAGCAACGAAAGTTGCTTTGAAGAGTTTTAACCAATATGAATCATTGTAACAAATCTATATAAATGAACCAATTGTTCTTGATTGATCATCTTACAGTTTTGTACCATCTCTTAATATACATATACATTCATTCTCATTTCTCTTTTGCATATAAAAATATAATCTTGTATTCAAATACTACATACTTAAATGTGAGATCCTCTTGTGTTCGTTATACCGAATTCGTGTGTTCGGGTTTGGTGTTGGAAAGTGCACATTAACCATCAAACAAAATTAGATTCCATTGTATCTTGGAGGCTAATTTGGATCCCTTATGTATCTTATTGTGGGATAAACAAAGTCTTAAAGCAAGCGATTTATTCGCTCCTTGGAATCTATAAATTTTCAATGAAGAAACTTCATCACAAACCCACACTTTTTCAACAATCTTAAGACTTTATTTTATGATTATTTGTGATGGGTCCAAACACTTCTTCGCTTCATGATCTCACTGTAGACGTCGTGAAGTTGGAAAGTTTTGAAGGATCAAATTTCAACCGTTTGCAAAACAAGCTACCTTTTCTTCTCACTAATCTCAACGTGGTCTATGTGCTCACTACTCCGAAATTGGAATCCGAGGATAAAAGCCTGGCAAATGCAAGAGCGAGGTAAAAATGGGAACAAAACAATCACATTTGCAAAGGCCATACTTGCAATGCAATGTCGAATGGTTTGTTTGACCAATATCATGGTAAGAAAAGTGAAAAAGAGATTTAGGATGCATTGGAAGAAACATGCATGTTTGAATATGCTACAAGCAAGAAATTTCTCAATTCCAAATTTCATCGATATAGAATGGTTGATAGTCATAAGGTCATTGAACAATTCCATAAGATAGTCCATATTTATAATGAATTTCAACAATATGATATGAATATGGACGAACCCTTTATTGTTTCTTTTATTATTAATAAACTTCCTTCAAGTTGGAAAGAATAAAACAAGAGTCTCAAACTCAAGAACGAAGATCTTTCCATTGAAGATTTGGGCCGACATCTTCACATAGAAGGGGATTTTCGAGAAAATAACTTTGATAAAAACAATGGCCAATCTTATATTGTCAACATGGTGGATGATGAGAACGGTTCCAACAAAGTAAAAGATAGAGCCTCGTCAAAGGAAAAATAAGTAGAGAAAATATGACTCCAAAGATAAGGACTCAAAAAAGAATGAGGGACCATGCTTCTATTGTAGTAAAATGGGACATCTCAAGAAAGATTGTCATCATTTTAAAAACTAAAAGAAAGATGGCAAAGTTAAATACAACTTTGTGGCAATGATAAGTGAGGTGTTTATGGTGGAGGACAACAATGAGTGGTGGATTGATTCGGGTGTGACTAGGCATGTTTGTAAGAATTGAAACCTTTTCACCACTTATTAACTTGTTGAAAATGGGAAGACTATCTACGTGGGAAACTCTATCATTGCTAACGTTCTTGGTAAAGGAAGCATTGATTTGGAATTAACTTCTAGAAAAACTCTCACTTTGAAGGACATTAACCATGTTTCAGATGTTAGCAAGAATCTTGTCTCTGAAGGTCTTCTTAATAAGTTTGGTTTCAAACTTGTATTTGAGTCAGATAAGTTTGGGTTGTCCAAGGGAGGTCTCTTTGTTGGGAAAGGACTCATGTACGATGAAGCGTTCAAATTTAATATGATAAATAAAACTACAAATTCTATTTATATCATTGTTGATTCTTTATCTATGTGGCATTCACGTTTAAGACATGCAAACACTAGAAAAATGCATGATATGAGTATACTTGGTTTAATTCCTAATTGCGAACATGATTTAGAAAGAAAATCCAAAGTGTGTGCTCAAACTAAAATCACTAAAACTCCATTTCCTAAAGTTGAAAGAAGCACCTCTTTACTTGAACTTTTTCATTGTAATGTGTGTGGTTTGCATAATACACCAAGTAGAGGAGGTAAATTCTATTTCGTTACTTTTATTGATGATTTTTCTAAGTATTGCTATATGTATTTAATGCTTTCTAAAGATGAAGTATTAGATCAATTTAAAACCTCTAAGGCTAAAGTTGAAAACTTATGTAATACTAAAACTAAATTTCTTAGAAGTGATAGGGATGGTGAATATCACGTTCCTAGTTATTGTGAATATGTTGCAATTGTTCATGAAACATCTATTGTATACACCCTTCAACAAAACAGTATAGCTAAAAGGAAACATAGGACATGAACTGAAATGGTCAATGCTATGTTGAGTCACTCGGGGTTAAGTAAAGGATATTGGGATGAAGCTTTGCTTACAGCTTGTTATATCCTAAATCGAGTTTCGAGTAAAGGTAACAAAGTTACACCATATGAACTTTGGAAAAATCGGAAGCCTAACTTGTCATATTTACGTATTTGGTGTTGTAGGACAATAGTTAGATTGCCCGATCCAAAGATCAAAAAGGTGGGAGAAAAAGGAATAGAATGCATATTTTTAGGATATGTAGAACATAGTAAAGGTTATAGGTTTCTAGTAATAGAACCTAATAGCTGGGTTGAAGTAAATGCAGTGATAGAATTTAGAGGTGCTATATTATATAAAAATGGCTTTGCGACTATTCCTAAACTAACCAATCCAGATACTCTAATACTAGTTAGAAGGGAAGAAAACAAAAGAAATACGAGTGAAGAACCTTGAGAATTAAGAAGTAAAAGGGCTAGAAAAGAGAAAAATTTTGGGTCCGACTTCATTATGCATCTAGTGGAAGGCACTAGTTACTCAAATGTTAAACAATCTACCATAAAGTAGTTCATTGAATCAAATCCTCTCACATATGAAGAGGCAAGGAATCAAATGACTTTGCATTTTGGAAATAAGCAATAGACGACGTAATATCATCTATAATGAACAACAAGACATGGATACTATTAGATCTTCATATGGGATGTAAACCTATTGGTTGGAATTGGATCTTAGAAAAGAAGATGAAAGTAGATGGAACGATAGATAAATTCAAAGCAAGGTTATTAGGAAAGGGTTTTACACAAAATGAAGGTCTTCATTATGTCAATACCTATGTACCAATTGCTAGAACGCCTCCTATAAGAACCTTAATTGCTATGGCATCTATCTGTAAGTTTGAAATCCATCAAATGGATGTTAAAAAAGCTTTCCTAAAGTTAGAAGAAGAACATCCATCAAATGGATGTTCAAATGGAAAGTTAGATGAAGAAATCTATATGGAGCAACCAGAAGGGTTTTTCCTACCTGGATAAGAAAGAAAGGTGTGCAAGTTGATGAAGTCATTATATGGACTTAAACAAGTGCCTAAGAAATGGCACGGAAAATTTTATAAAGTTATCATAGTAAATGGATTTAGAATATATGAATCCGACAAATGCGTTTATAGCAAATTTGATGGAGAAAGGGGTGTCATCATTTGTTTATATGTGGATGATATGTTAATTTTTGGTATGGACTTAGAAGTGATCAATCACACTAAGTCATTATTGTCATCCAACTTTGATATAAAAGCCTTGGAACTTGGGATAAGGAAAGAAAAGGAGATCATACTTACTCAATCACACTACATTGAAAAAAAGTTGAAAAAATTTGGTCATTTTGATTGCAAGTCAGTATCCACTCTCTTTGATACAAATGTAAGGACGTATCCTAGCACTGGTAGAGAAAGTTTTTCAATTAGCAGATGCTCTAGTGATTGGATGTCTTATGAATGCAATGACGTCTACAAGACTCAACATTGCATTTGCCATCCGCAAAATGAGTTGATATACTAGCAATCCTAGTCAATTGCATCGGCAAGTGGTTAATATATTCTTGAAGTATCCTAGTCAATTGCATTGGCAAGAGGTTAATAGATTCTTGAAGTATCTTAAAGGTACTACAGATTATGGAATTCATTATTTAGGATATCCTTCAGTTTTAGAAGGATTTACGGATACTAGTTCGATCAACGTTCGAGAAGATGATGCGTCAACTAGTGGATGGATATTCACACTAACTGGAGGTGCTATATCATGGGGTTCCAAGAAATAAACTTGCACAGCAGATTCCACCATGGTTGTGGAATTTATCTCAGTAGGTTCACGTAGTAAAAAAGTGGAGTGGGTAAAGAATTTATTAATTGAAATTCCTATTTCCCCAAAACCTATGCCTCCGGTCTCAATTCATTGTGATAGTGAGGCTATGTTGTCTAGAGCATATAGTCAAATCTACAATGGTAAGTCTAGACACATTGGTTCATGACATAGCACGGTTAGGCAATTGATTTCAAATGGAGTCACTACCGTGGACTATGTAAAGTCAAGTCAAAACTTGATGGATCCTTTGACGAAAGGCCTTCCAAGAGCTTTTGTGTATAAAACGTCAAAGGGAATGGGTTGTGACCAATTCAAAATCGCCAATCACGGAACCTCAACCTAACACTTGAAACATGAAGATCTTAGGTTCAATGAGTAAAGTACATAATACGAGTAGTTGCGAGCATTGATTTTAATCCTCAGGTAGAGATGTTTGGAAACACATCAATAAGGGAAGGTTGAGATAATTTTCTCTTAATAGGTTTATATAGTTATCTATAAAGTGTTTTTAGATATGTTGACACTTTTGATAAACCTACCTATATAAATATCGGGGATGGTACCATTTCCAAAGTGATCTGGCCAATCACTCGAGATATTCACGAAAATAAAACCAAGATATAGGACACATGACCTATTCTCGTGTTGGTTTATGAACACAATAGAACTCTCAAACGAGTGTGCGAAGTGTTTCCGGTTAGTCACATAAGGTCGCTAGCTTAAAACTTGCCTACCATGCCACCTTGGTTAATATTTGAAATGCTTTCACTGTGTGAAGGTTCAAGTCCTTATACACCTTCTTTATGTAGGGGTTTGGAAACTTACACAAGAGACTTTTTCAAAACTTCATTCATTTAGAAAATGGTAGAGGATTTTTGGAGAATTTTCAATATGAATTCATATTTGAATTTGGTAAAACATGATCTTATATACATAATGAAGTCCTTGTAAAGAGCAATTCAAACAATGATTAAAATGACCAAACCTGGAGCCGAGACCCTGAAGGAAAAAACAAAACCGCACAATAAACATTATGATTACAAAGAGCATACTGTAAAAAAGAATAACAAAAATTAGGTTGGCCTATGCGGCCACACAAGATATAACTATGTGGCCGCAAAGTCCATTTGGCAAAACTCAAGTTGGCCTATGAGGCTGCATGGCCCATTTTGGTAGAGACAAAGTTTTGTGCCTTTTTATTCAAATGCATTTTTAGGCATTTAAAGCCTCTTTTGGGTTGTAACAAGTCATGAAAGGTTGCTTTGAAGAGTTGTAACCATTATAAATCATTGTAACAAAATCTATATAAAGGAATCAATTGTTCTTGTTTGGTCATCTTACAATTTCTCCACCATCTCTCAATATACATACATTCGTTACATACATTCATTCTAATTTCTCTTTTGCATATAAAAATATCATCTCGCATTCAAATACTGCAAACTTGAATACGCGATCCTCTTGTGTTTCGTTATATCGAGTTTGTGTGTTTGGGCTTATTGTCGGAAAGTGCACAATAGCTATCAAACAAAATCAGATTCAAGTGTATCTTTGAGGCTTATTTGGATCCCATGTGTATCATGTCGTGGGACAGATAAAGTCTTAAGGAAAGTGATTTATTCTGCCTTAGAATCTTCAAATTTTTAGCTAAGAAAGTTCATCACAAACCCGCACCTTTTTCAAGAAAGACCAGGTTTGCTATTGGTGAGTGGAAGAGACATGCATGTGGGTGTTTGGAAGGCCATTGCAAAGTAGAAGATGGGGGAATGGTCATGGTGGCCCTACCAGCAGATGGCATTATAAGGTGAAGATCCATGGTCTAATGAGGATGCCAATGTGGTGGTTGTCTTTGGAGGTGATGGGGACAGTAGGGATAGGACATTGCAATGCAACATCGTAATTCCAAAATATTAGTAATGGCAATGTCATCTAATTTTTTGAAAAATGGTCATCTCTACAAAGTTAAAACCTATAAACTTTAACTACATGAGCAAAATGGCTTTGCAAAAACAAACATCCATTGCGATTTCCTCCAAGCCAAAATAATTGAGATAGATAGGGATCATGCATCAAAATAAACCAGAGACTCCTGACAAATTAATCAGTAAATAATGCATACAAATATGTAATCAAACCATGACAAACATTCGACTCCATTACTGTCACTTTGTCAACTTTACATATTTGTAAATAAACTTATTGGCATGCTTAAGCACTCTACCTCACCATCAACAAATACAAACTCTAGTCTTCGGCCTGGAACTCTCCAATTCCACACCTGGAGGACATCTATTTTATAGTTGATGTACCTAGGGGTGATTAGGCTCACAAGGTTGCTGTCCTCCATAGTTCTGTGCATTGATTTTGCTGTCTCTCTTTGATGGTGATAGAAGATGTGATGAATAACTAAAAGTTGTACTCAATTTATCGAAGCAAAAATAGTTAGCAAAATATTTACGCCACGTATGTGAATTGGCTGTTTAACTTAGCACAATGATTATATTCAGTCCCACTCCGTCCTACATTGCCTTGAAAAAATATATTAGTACCACAAAGAAACATATTGAAATTGTGAAAAATTTTTGATGATTTCTTAAAATAAAAAGAAAGATACGTTTCATTATTTGATCAAGACAGTAAAGTACCAACTGAAAAAATATGCTCAGACAACCGAATTCCAATTGTAACAGTTTTATCAAAACCTTCTTTTATATACTACCTCCGTCCCAAAAATATAGTCCACATTTCTTTTTTTGTTCGTTCCAAAATATAGGTCATATTCCTTTTAAATATGTAGTTAAAATAGTAGTTGTCTTATATGTCATCATTTAATATACATTGTTATCACCAAAATAGATGATCTAAAATAAAATATCTAATAAATGAAATAGCATATTAGGAAAACTAGTACTTTCACGCCCTTGCCTCAAGATGTAATTTAGAACATGTGTAAGAGAAAAAAATGCAAAAGATTTTCTAACATTTGCGACCAAGTTTTCCTTATATTTCCTTACTATATCACGCGTGAGCTGCAGGAGGATATATGTCCAATATAAAATTACTTTGATAATCTTTTTAGTCGCAATATGCCTACAATACCGTTGGAAAGTTTCATTGTAATAGGCGATATCTTTGTTTAGCATAATGATTTTTATTATCATAACAAAGGTTTCATCTACTGGAAATAATATTTATGCCCCCACCACAATAATAATAATTATTATTATTGATATTTATTATAATTTATTGATTAATTTAATACTTCCATTTTTGTATACTAATAATAATCAAGAAGACATAAATAGAATTCATTTAAAAACAAAAGACATAAGTAGAATTGAATATTAAATCTAACTATATATAAATTTAAAAGAACCCCCTAAGCAAAGTGCATGTGTGACAGTGCCATTTTTTGCCCCTTTTTAAGAATTAATTTTTTTATTATCTAATTTATTTTATTTTCCTTATTTGGTTCTTTATTTTACTTTTTTGGGGAATTGTCCAATAAGTACAACTAACTTCAAAATGTGTCCACTAACTCGCGCAATCTTTTTTTGTTACCACTAACTAACAATTTACATAATATGATTGGAATAACCTTGCGATGAAAGTAATATTACAAAACACCCAATGTCTTCTATCTTTAAAATTATACAAGAGGTCATCTATTTTTCAAATTGCACATGAGGTCCTTTAACTTTATAATTTTTTACTTTAATCCTCAACTTTTGAATTTTCTTTCAAAAATACCCCAAAATAATTGCAGTGAAGGTCCTCCATCTTTCGAATTGTTTTATTTTGGTCATCCAACTTTTGGATTTTGACGCTTTTAGTCCATTTGTTCCTCTTTTTCCCTGTTTTCTTTTACATTTAGAAAATTCACCTACAAATATAATATTTAAGATAACATAAATAAACAAATTTGTCATCATGATACAAAAAACATTGCAAGCATAAATATAACTTTATACTTTATTTAATACACTTAATACCAATTCATAAATATCAATGGATGTACAAATATTACTTTCCCAAATAACATAAATTATCACACCAAATAATACACATTACCTACCTAGATAATCTCGATACATATTCAACCTCTTACTTCCCCCGTCTCTCACTTTCTCTCTCCAAATTATCACTGCGGATAATCTCAACAGATATTCAATTTCACATTTCCCTCATCTCTCACTCTCTCTTTTTGCGCACTTTCTCTTTCTAGACTACCACCCCTGTAATCTCGGCAAATATTCAAATTCTCACTTCCCTCATCCCTGAGTTTCTCTCTTTAAGATCTTCCTCTCTCTAGATTACCACTTAAGTAATCTCGATCAACATTCAACTTCTCACTTCCATCATCTCCGAGTTTCTTCCTCCGTGCACTTTCTCTTTCCAGATTACTGCTCCAAGTAATCTCGATCAACAATCAACTTCTCCCACTTACGAATTTCTCTCTCTATACACTTTTTCTCTCTAGAGTACCTCCTGAGGTAATCATATTATCACAATAAATAATCTCGATTAATATTCAACTTCTCTCTTCCCACATCTCCTACTTTCTCTCTCTACTCACTTTCTCTCTTCACGTTACTGCCCCAAGTAATATCGATGGACATTCAACTTCTTGCCTCCCACATCCCCGACTTACTTTCTACGCACTTTCTCTCTCCTGATTTTCACATCCGGTAATCTTAACAAACATTCAATTATTCGTTTCCCCCGTCTTATACTTTCTCTTTCTCTAAATTACCATCCCCAATAATCTCGACAAATATACAACTTGTTGCTTCTCCCATCTCGCACTTTCTCGCTTTAGATTACCATCATTCAATTTCTCGCTTCCCACGTTTTCGATTTTTTCTCTCTGCGCACTTTTTCTCTTTAAATTACCACACACGATAATCTAAATTACAACCCCTAGTAATCTATATTACCACATTCATTTTCTCGCTTTCCCACGCCTCCAAATTTCCTATTACACACTTTCTCTCTTTAGATTGTCGTTGCCTCGCAATCTCCATTATAACTGCAAACTGGTCCAAAAAGGCGACAAAGAAAAGCAATAATAGTGGAAGAAGAACATTACTACTCCAATAATATTATTGCATGCACAAATAATTACATTATTTCTGACACCAATAATATTATTATCTACACCAATAATAATATTATCTACCCAGATAATCATAACCAAAGCTCTAAAAATACCCAAATACCCAAATTGAAGTCTTCACTTTAGAGCCGTACGGCTTCAATCGATTCTTCATTGGAAAAACACCCAAATCACCACTTTTTTTTATTTTTAATTCAAGAAACCAGTTTTCATCTGCAATTACATGAGAATGATCCAAGAAAAAAAGAATCACAAACGACAAATAGATAAACACATCCGAAAAAATTACATCAAAATTCAAAAAACCACACCAATCACCAAAATATCATCACCTTACATTAAGCAAAACACAAATTGTGAAGACATTTATTATCCAACTCTTGCACCAATTTATTATTACCTATACCCATAATCATATTATTACTATATCGATAATAATATTACCTACCCTAGTAATTAGAATAAAAAACATTAAAATGCCACAATTTTCACCCCATCCACAACTACACCCATCAATTCACGAGAAGACGACACTTCTAGCTCACGGCAATCAAACTTCATAATATTATTAAAAAATAACACAATATGTAATTTCAACATATGAAGAAAATTATATAGAATTGAAGAACAATATTAAACTTCCTTGTGCAACATTGTCAGCCTCATTCAAAAACTACACAAAACTACACAAACTCAACTTCTTCGCAAAAAACATTTATTAATGATTCTCATACACAAAATTCAAGAAGCATAAACTATTATTTTTCTAGACTTCAGGTCTCTCGAGGAAAATCCTAAAAAAATTTTGAAGTATCGTTGCTCATACTATACAGAACCGAGCCAATCAGATAATAAAGAATGAAATTATTATAAAAAGAAAAATGAAAAATGGAAAAATGGAGAATTTGTGAAGTAAAAGTAGATAAAAATACTAAAAATTGAATAATCGGGAACTGTACACTAAAATTTCAAAAGTGGTATCAGCATTGTCGTGTCTTGAGGCATGTTTCTCTTGTTTTTACTCCTTGTAGCTGGTTAATGATGTCCCATCATTGTCACGTTTTGTCCTATTTATCGCATACAAAATTTCCAACAATTCATAAAGCCCCTTTTCGATTACAGCTAATCATTAAGACATGATTTAACACTCGAGAATTCTTTAAGGCCAGAATGAAGGTTTTGAGCAATCACGACCGCATGAGGGACTGTGCTAATAATTTTAGGGCTCTTGTTTGTATGTATGCATTTGTGTATAATTATTCGTGTTATATTTTGGGGTATACATTAGATTTTTTGGGCGCAGTGTGACTTTCGATTTTCCCTCTTTTTCTACCCAATTAAAGCCACAAGAAACCCACATCTGGAATTTTCCCTCTCCAGGCAGGTGCAGGTTGTTAATGTTAGCATTATTATTTGGTTATTATTATTATTATTATTCATTATGTTATTTTTATAAGCTATGATTGCCGATATATATATGAAAACCCTACTTTGTAATAGTCTGAATGAAATTCGCTTGTTTCTCCCCTTCTTCCTCTTCTCTTATCATCTGTTTCTTGAATATACGGTAATACTACCGATTATTTCACACAGACGTGAGCCTTTGTAGTATTTGATGTTAGGATTCTTAATTCACGCATCTAAAAACCCTAGCCGCCTTGAATTCCTTCTTCTTTCTTCTCTAGCCGAGGACTTTGACTCAAGATTCGAACCACTTCCTTAACCCTTTTGACAAACCAAGACCATATTCGGGTGCCCAGCGCTTCGTCTTCCTAAGTGAGGCGCGGTAGTACACACGCCACTTGGCGCATCGGAGTTCTTCGACAAACAGCGGCTTGGGGCGGCGCGTGAGGCGCTGTTAAGCATCGTCAAAGCGGAGTTCTTTTCGTGGTTGTGATCGCTCTCTCTAGTTTCTAAATTGCGGGTCAATTTCACGCTTGGTGTTCTGGACGAGTCACAAAGACGTGATTACAGGTTTGTTCGGGATTACAACCGCTTTGTAATTGGATTACCTCTTTGCTGCGCATCGGATTACGTGGGCGTGTAATTGCATTACAGATCGATTATAGCGGCGTGTAATTGCATTACGTGGTTTGTTTGGGAGTGTAATTGCATTACATGCCTTGTAATTGCATTACAGGGGTTTGGCTGAGGTTCCTTTACTTGTGGTTACTTTTTGTGCTCCGTTGTTATGTTCTTCTCGTTATGGCGTCCGATGATTCTCTCCAAGCGAGGTGTTCGATTGAATGGAAAGAATTATTCCATTGGAACCATGTGTAATGAAGCACTTTTTGAAGGGCAAGAAGTTATGGGGTTATGTTAGTGGTACGGCTTGTCAAACCCGAAGTATCGATGATGATTATGATACAACGATAGACAATTGGGGATGCAAACAATTCAAAAATTTTACGTGGGTCAATAATAATTCGTTGATCATAGTATAGGGTTCAGCTGGCAAAAGTATGAGACAAATGGCGAAAGTTTGGGACCATTTACAAAAATTGTACACTAAGACCAATTTTGCAAAGCGCTATCAGCTTGAGAATGATATTCGAGCATTACAACAAAAGAATATGAGCGCTCGAGTTTTATACGGCTATACGGCAATTTGGGACGAAAGCTCTTCATCGAACCTGGCAGGTTAAAGAACTCGGCGATTACATTACCTATAGAGAGGAGCAACGATTGGTGCGCTTCTTGATGGAATTGGCGCAGTTGATTTTGAGGACTCCGAGGCTCTATTTTACATCGCTTCCTCTTCCATCCGTGGATTCTGCTGTTAGTGAGTTAGTTGCCGAGGAGACCCGATTGAAGTCTCTTTCCACCGAGGTGTCTTTACTCATTCTGGGGACTTAAAGATAATGATCTTCTACGCAAAACCGGAGCAAGGGGCATGCTAAGGTTCCATATGATACGGCAGCCTTTTAGATAAAAAGGACATTGAGGGCTCAATGTCCTAAGTTGTTGAAGCAACAATCCTCGCCTCACGCCAGCTTTCTCGTCCACATGCCAATATAATGGCACCGCACCATCAGCCAGCCTCTTCTATACTTGGACCACCACCGTCGCCTGATTCTCAATTGTCCGATCTTAGTGAGCAAGCTCGTGGTTCTTAGCCACACACCACGCATATGTCAAAGATCGCATGCGTGTTTGTCATCACATAATCACAGTACCTTTTCACCTTGGATCCTTGACTCAGCCTAAACATATGTCCTCCAATTCCGCTCTCTTTGATTCATTATGTTCTTCCCTCCTCTACTGCTATTATGCTAATGGCACCTCATTACCTTTAGTCGGGTGTCGGCTCTATTCACACTTCTAACTTGTCTCTTTCCAATGTTTGTTGTGTTCCTGGCCTTACTTTGAATCTCAGATCTGCTTGGTCAATTATGTGATTCTCGATATTTGGTTAACTTTTTCCCTCCACTGCTTGTTATGGGTACAGATCCAGCCTCGTGGTCGATTGGGATAGGCCATAGGAAGAAAGGAGGGCTTTATGTTTTGGACACTCGAACCCACGCATGTTGCGCAAATTTTCCTGGTGTTGACCTTTCATCTTTTCAATTGAATTCTTCTTCTTCTCAATTTATTTGTGGCACTCTCGCCTTGGACATGTGTCACCTAGTCGCTTAACATTCTTAGTTTCTAAAGGTTGTTTAGAGACTTAGATATTCATGACATTTCAGATTGTAGTGGTTGCAAACTTGCCAAGTTTTCTCGCTTTACCATTTTCCTCGAATACTTCTCGCTCGCTTGCACCTTTTGATTTGGTTCACTCAGATGTGTGGGGCCTGCCCCTGCTTTCCACTAAAGGAGGGTCTAGATATTATGTCTCGCTCATTGATGATTATAGTCGTTATTGTTGGATATATCTTATGAAAAGACGCTCGATTTTGTTGATGTTTACCGCTTTTCAGATGCTTGTTAAAACACAACACTCGCTATAATTAAGTGTTTTAGGTGTGATTTGGGTGGTGAATATACCTCACTTCCTTTCACGAAAGTTACTCGCCGAGGACGTACAACTTTTCAAACTTCATGTAATCGATACTCCTCAAGAAATGGTGTTGCCGAGCGCAAACATAGGCAATATTCTTGACACAAAGACGCTCTTCTTCTATCTTCCAAAGTGCCCATGAGTTTTGGGAGAGACATCTCTATCGTCAGTCTATTTAATTAATCGAATCCCATCCTCTTATACATCCGGATTGTCGCCATTTGAAACTTTATTTGGGTATTCTCCGATTATTCTTCCTGAGAGTTTTTGGATGCACTTGCTTTGTCCTTCGCCCTACAGCTTGAACGTAGTAAATTGACTTCTCGCCTCGCTATATTTGTTTTCTTAAAGCTACGTGATGGTCAAAAGGGTTATCTGCTTTGATCCCATTGGACAAAATTATATGTGTCTCGCCATGTAGTGTTTCTGAACACATTCCCTTCTTCTCGCTGTTGATAATACACCTCCCGTGAGAAAGTCCGATCTTGTCAAGATAGATCCCTTTGCAGATGATGATACCACCAACCCATGTCTATTCCCCCATCTTCCTCTTCCCCATCAAGTAGTACACATGTGTCGCCGCCGGTGTTCCATCTCCTTCTCCTATGTCTCCATCATCATCTCAGCCGAGGATCCGCCATCTCCACGACCACCACCACCCCCGCCAAATCCACCCGTGATCCGTAAGTCCACCAATTACCTCGATTTCGATTACTTTGCTACCCGAATCTTTTTTGTTGTTTCTTATCTTCTTCACAAACTCTCTAACCTTCCTCTTATAAAGAAGCAAATGCAGATCCCCTTTGGCAACAAAGGCTATGGTCGATGAACTCATTGTTTTACATAAGACTGATTTGGGAATTGGTCCCTTTACCCTCAGGTAAGCATGCTATTGGTTCTCGCGGTGTATAAGATTAAAACTAAATCATGGCAATCGCTGAGCGCTAAGGCTCGCTTGGTTGCTAAAGGGTTTGCTCAGAGTACGCTTGGATTATGAGGAAACTTTTGCCCCAGCTTGCCAAGATGACCACCAGACGTGTTTTATTGCCGTTGTCATTCTGTCAATGGAATCTTTGTCAAATGGATGTTAAAATGCCTTCTTAAATGGCATTCTTCACGAAGAAGTTTATATGACCCCTCCTCCCGGTGTTCCTCATTCTCCTGGCTATGTTTGTAAGCTTAAAAAGGCACTCTACGCTTGAAACAAGCTCCTCGTGCCTGGTTTGAGCGATTCTCCACTTCTCTTTTATCTCTGGCTTTGTGTCTAGTCATCACGACTCCGCCTCTTTACTCGGTCCACTTCACAGGACGATTCTTTCTTTGTTATATGTTGATGACATGATCCTTACCGGTGATGACGCTAGGATCGCCGATTTGAAAATTGCAATCGACTGCCTCTTGAGATGAAGCTGATTTAGACCACTATCTTACTTTTTGGGAATTGAGGTTGCTTCTTCCCCAGGGTTATATGCTTTCACCCAAGTATATCACGATATTATCTCAACAGGCCCGCCACCGATGACAAAACAATGATAGTCCCATTGAAACTAATGCTCGCGTTATTCTCCTACATGGCATACCGCTGGTCGATCCCACGTTGTATCGCACCGCTGTTGGTTCTCTTGTTTATCTTACCATTACATCGCCCCGACATTATGTCATGCCGTGGTATATAGTTAGTCAAGATGTTCGCTCCTACTACCTACCACCGGGTTCATTACAGCGATTTTTCGATATCTTCGTGGTTCCCTGCTTTGCAGTCTTTTCCTTCGACCTCTTCTCTTGAGCGCAGGCCTATTCCGATGCCGACAATTGGGCAGTAACCCTTCCGATCGTAAGTCCACCACCCGGCTTTTGCATCTTCTTAGGTGACTCTTTATTTTGCGAAGAGCAAGAAACAACCCGTTGTTCGCCGCTTTCTACTGAAGGCGTATTATCGCTATGGCCTCTACCATCACGAGATTGTTTGGTCAGCTGGTTACTTCCTCGATAAGGGTGTTCGGCCTTCTTCCTACTCCTATGTATCGCGATAATAAAAGCGCCATTCAGATCTCCCACAATTCGTGGTTTCATGAGCGCACCAAACATGTTGAGATTGATTGTCACTTTGTTCGCACATCACCTACAAAGAAGGGACTCTTGCCTTGCCCTTTATCTCCCTCCTCACTTCACCGATTTCTTTACTAAGGCTCATTCCGCTCCGCCTGCTTTGCTTTGCCAAACTCGTCAGTCACATCGTGAGTTTGCGGGGGGATGTTAATGTTAGCATTATTATTTGGTTATTATTATTATTATTATTCATTATGTTATTTTTATAAGTTAGGTATTGTTGACATGTATATATATAGGAAAACCCTACTTGTTGTAATAGGTCTTGAATGAAATTCGTTTTGTTTCTCCCTTCTTCCTCTTCTCTTATCATCTGTTCTTTGAATATACGAATACTACTGATTATTTCACACAGGTAACAAAGAAGAAGACAACAGAAAATGGAAAAAATGTCAAAAAAATTTTCAAAAACTTAATTGGTAAAAAAATTAGAAAATATTGTAGTTAATGGGTAAAAATAAGATTGACCTGATTTAGTGGGTAAGAAATGGCTTTAGATTGTATTAACTGGTTATTTTTCCTACTTTTTTATATGTATTCTAATTTTTAATTAATTTATATATTTTTTAATTCTTTTATATTCAGTATTGGGTGTATTAATGAAAATGTGATAATAGATCAAAGTTACAATGTACAATACCTGTTAAATTAATTCTGAAAATGAAAATTAACATGTTCTATATATATATATATATTTCAATTTTTGGATATTGTATTTTAATTATTTATTTTCGAATTATGTATGTATGTATGTATGTATGTATGTATGTATGTATGTATGTATGTATGTATGTATGTATGTATGTATGTATGTGTATATATATATATATATATATATATACACACACACATGGGTAATGTGCATTAAGTGGTTTAAATAGTGAGTAATGAAATAATTAAATTTATAAAGAATAAGTAATTAATTAGAAAAGAAATAGAAAATGATAACTTTCATATCCCATTTCATTATTTCGCAAGCCATTTAAAAAAATAATTGTCGAAATTATCATTTAATCATCTCTTCGTTTTCAAATTAATTTGAACCTTTTTATATTTAGTATTATATGCATGAATAAATTTTTGTTACCGAAAAATCAATGTGCAAAGTTTCATTTATAAATACTCTATATAGAGATTTTATCATTTCATATAATACACAATCCATATCTCATAAAGTCTCCAACACTTAATATTCTAAAATCCGTGCTCAAAAAAGTCGTCGTAGCTTAACTACTTGAATGACATTGATGATAAAAATTTTGGTCAAATTTTTAATAGGACTATTTCTTTTTTCCAAATAAGTATTGTCTAAATTTTGATCCCAAATATTTTTTTATTGCTTAAAATCATCGATTACAACGACTGATATGATATTTTTTCTTAACAGATAATGGTTTGGATGAAAATTTTTGAAATCTATAATATTATATTACAAAGATTGATAGAAATTTAGGTGAGAGATTTTAAGAGTGATAGAAATTTAGTTGAGAGATTTTAGGATTGACCCAGATTTAGATGAGAGATTTCAGGAAATAAAGAAGGTTGGGAAATGAGAATAAAAAATGAATAATGTAATTTTGAAAAATATAAATTTGAGTAGGGAAATGTCGTTGGCTTATTTATATATATAAATAATATTAAATTTTATTTTTTCAATACTATTAATTAATTATATTTTTATTAATTTTTACAAAAATAATAATTGACTATATTTATAGGACGTAGGTAGTACCATATATAGATTATGAATCTAGAAGGTCAAACATAAGTGTGAAGATCCCGTGAAAGGAGGGACTTCACATTATGGGATTTTGTTTTGCTCATGTGCTAAGCTAAATGTTTGATGGGAAAACTCAATTGCAAGTCACTCAATATACTGTACAGGGTCCCTTTTTGCCTATTTAACAATTTTAATTTAATTTATTTATAAATATTAGTAGGTTCAAATTTTATTTCATCTTTGTTTTTAGATGAATTATTTCAGGTTTGTTAAATATAGGATAAAAAAATTAAGATCTATTTTTAACGTTTTAAAAAGCTATAACAAAGAATAACTCCATGTGTACCACTGATTTTCAATTTTTTTTTTTGAACGTTTCGATGATTTTTTATATCTGCTTTATTGTTACAGCATTCTTAAATATGGTTAGATCTTTACATTCAAAAAAATATATATATGGTTAGATCTTATCCAATTTGGTATGAGTAATTTTCATCTTTAAATTACATGAAAATATTAGTTGAAACTAAAATTTTTGATTTCAAATATATTAATTTCTAAATTATACTCTTTATCAATAACTTCAAATTTTATTTCATGCTTATTAAATACAGGACTAAAAATTAAGATCTATTTTTAACCCTTTTTTTTCCGTTTGAGCCTACCAATTTTAACGTTTTGAAAAACTACAATAAATCTAATTTTTCAAAGTTATAGTCGACGATCATTAACATGACTACTTACTGGATAACTGAGTTACTATTTGTGGGGTCCACTACTTTTGGTTTTTTGTGTTTTTTTTTTTTTTAATAGACATAATAATGGTGAACTTGTAAGTTGGACGAATTTTTTGCGAAAAGGAAAATAACATCTGCTGACCAACATTAAACAACAGTATAATTTGGGTTCATTCCAGGACAAACACTTAAACAATATATCTTGTCACGGGCCCAAATTTTGATTGGTATGGAATTTTAGCAAATCACACTGCAACAGACGATAAAAATTATAGCTTTTTCTGCTTTCTTTTCCTATATATTTTCTACACCTTTCACAGAGAGAAGAAAAAATGAATAAGTTGAAAATGTTATCCATTACCGACACGTCAGATTTTATTTTTATTCTTATCTTCACTTTTTTGTAGGGGCCGACATGTTAGATTTTACTACTTCATAAAACACACTTTAGGTGTTGTTCTTTTTAAGATTTGACGCAATTCCGCGTAATTTTCACATATTTTCAAGCATACACACTTTTTTTAATATAATACCAGCTATATATTTTACACGAAATGACGTAAACTCTTCAAAAGAACAAACCCTAAAAGTATATTTGATTGGATTTATTTTTCATAAAAAATGTCAAATTCAAGGAACATATCTGTCTTTTTACATTTAATAGAAAAATTGAAATCAAGTTGGAATTCTGAAAATTCTAGTTTCAAACTTGCTTGTGCATTGCGGTTAATTTTGGAATAGATTAATGTTATTGTTTATTTGTTTCGATTTGATTAAAATTCCAAAAATACTAATTTTAAACTTGTCCAACCAGTCTACCCGGGGAGTTAATTCTTTGAGTGAGATAAAAGGTGAAAAGATCGATTGAAAATTAATTTCACCTATCAAACGCATGTACTGTTGTTTTCTATGAAAAATCAAATAAATATTTTGTTTATAAGGTGTTTCCAAGGACTTGTAAATCTCTTAGACAGTGTAAATCCCTTAATGGAAATTCAAAATTCTGAAATTTTCTAAGAGATTTTCATAAATCTTTATTTGATTTTTGTAAATCTGTTTAATGGTAATTAGGTGAATGGAAAATCCCCTAGAAAATCTCTTAGAAAACCAAACTGAGTTCTAAGCGATTTTATGTAAAGAGATAATTAAATAGATAAATCAATATAAATCTAGGACCTATAAAAATTTAGTAAAATTTTTAACTTACTGAATTATAACTTTTTCTGTATTCTTTTGCGCATCATTTTTCATGTTTTCTGCACCGTTCATAGAGACAAGAAAAACTGAATAAGTTAAAAATGTTACCCAAATGTCTTTTTTTGATGGGATGTTACCCAAATGCTACCCAATCCCGATACGTTAGATTTTATTTTTATGTTTTCAAGGACCGACGCGTTAGATTTTACTGCTTCATAAAACACCATGTGGTTTCGGCAAAAAATATCACATTTGATTGGATTTATTTTTCATGAAAAATGTGAAATTTATGGAAAAGATTCAATTTTTCCTTTTACATTTAATAGAAAAATTGAAATCAAATTGGAATTCCCAAAATTCTAATTTTAAACTTGTCTGTGTGTTGCGGTTAATTTTGGAATAGATTAATGTTATTGTTTATCGGTTTCGAATTTGATTAAAATTCCAAAAAATACTACTCCTAGTTTTAAATTTATCTGTTTCGAATTTGATTAAAATTCCAAAAAATAGTACTCCTAGTTTTAAACTTGTTCAGACAGACAACTCTTTGTATGAGACATAAAAGCTAAACAGATCGATTGAAAATTAATTTCACCTATATTGTAAACAAGTACCGTTTTATATGAAAAATCAAATCTCTTAGATAACGTAAATCCCTTAATGGAAATTCAAAATTCTAAAATTTCCTAAGAGATCTATATCTTATATAATTTTAGCTTTTAATAAAACAGTTACAATTGAAAAATAATTTAATGGACAAAAAATTTGTTATATTTTGCTAGACCATTCAAATAGTGCAACGTGTGTCTATGTTGGTAGTTTTTGTTATCACCAAATTGGTTACAATTATTTGTCCACGTGAAAGCATGTTTAATTAAAAACAATGAAAGCATGTTTAATTAAAAACAATTTTATTCAACCTCCTAAAAATGAGGGTCAACATTATCCTCCTTTTGGAGGGTCAATTTCAATGTTAAAGAATTGAAATTCTTGAAAATTTTATGTTCCATATTATTCTATTCATCGAGAGCTTTAATACAATATTCATATATATTTTTTACTATTTTAAAAGTTACTTATTTTTAGTGATAAATTACTATTTTATAGGTAAATTACCATTTTATAGGTAAATAAGTAATTTTTAAAATAATAAAAATTATATATCAATATTGTATTCATATTAAAGCTCTCAATGAGTAAAATAATATGAAACAAAAAAATTAGTTATTTAAATTTTTAACCTTCCAAATTGGCCTTCGAAAAGGAGGGTAATATTCACCATTTTTTTAGAAGAATAATGAACAAAATCGCTGTCATTTTTATTTATTTATTTTTTAATAGAGGTCTCATTTTAATTTTATTTTCTAGGTAATTGTTCCAATTTAGCATACCAACACATTCAAGAACATGGTCAAAATTGAAATGTTTGTCATGCCATGACTATTTTTGTTTGGCTTGACTGTTTTGTTATTTAATTTTTATCAATTATTTTCCATTATGCCCAATTGGTTAGAATTTATACATTACATTGCTGTAATACTTATTTTTTAAATTGCTTGCCATAACTTATTTAAAGTAGTTATACATAATTTTGATCAATAGAAAATAATTATGATATTCAACTAATCTATATTAATCATTACATAGTTAACATTATTATATTACGTGAATAGTTTTAATAAATTAATATAAATCTAAATTATTATAATGCTTAAATTATTTCAATAAAATGTAAATTAACCAATAAAAGTAATTTCACAATATCTCATACAACTTAATTAATTATGAGGTTATTGAATGTTTCGAAGAAAAATAATAAGATTACTAAACATTGTTATAGTACTTATATTAGTTCAATTAAATATGTAGACACACACTTTTAACATTTTATAATGTTATTAAAAGCATCAATATAATAGGGGCAGTATCATCTTTTATATTATACAAGTTATACAGACAATTTATTAAAAAAAGAAATTATACTAAAGACAATTACGCCATTTAAGTAAAATAAATTAAAAATGGTTCTCTTAATTTATAAATTTCCTCACTAATGGTATTTAAAACAATTGACAATGTTGCTATTAATGAAAATTTATAAATTTATCAACTTAATTAAAGTACGTGTACATGTTTCGATGTATACAAGCTATTATGGTATTAATTTAAAAAAATAATTATTGTATGAATCATTTATTTAAAATTATTACAGATACTTTATTAAGTTATATGTGGTTTAACAGGAAAATATGATTTTTGTCAATGAAATAGTTTTTTTAATTAATAGTGAAAAAAAATTAGTTTAAAATCTTTCGTTTAGGAGAATTATAATTTATTTTTAACAAAGGTAAATTTTTGAAACGTATATATGTAATAATTGGTATATTGTGAAATTGTTATAATTATTTACTTATTTGAAATTATTTTTCTGCTCAGAGTAGAGTTAAAAGATAGATAACAAATGTTTTCAATTGAAAATAATTGAGAAAATTTGTTTGTATATATATTGTTTGATAATTATTTTTATTTTATTTTATTTGGAATTAAAAGATTTGGGGTGGGGGAATTGAACCCTAGACCTAAGGGACGCGAGACCAATCCAAATGCCACTAGATGACATGGGTCATAGATGTTAAATTTTATTTATAAAACCAAAAAGAGTGTATATTAGTACTTATCATTTAAAGAAAATGATAACTACATAAAAAGATCAAATTGCAAATACATTATTGTCATAATTTGATTGGAATTAGGTAATTGTTTCATGATAGAATTATGCAAATAAGCTAATAAAAGATTAATGGTAAAAGGTAAATAGGTAATAGATAAAAAAACTTAGTAAAAATGATTAAAGATGAACTACTAAATTATAGAAGATGAAACTTAACAAAAATAAAAAAACATGCATTTATGCAAACTTAAAGGTTAACAAAATTCACATATGTGAATGGACACTTGCTTAGGGTGCGTTTGGTGCTGGCGATAATTGAATGTACATGAACAGTGGTAGGTTTGTGATGAAAACATAGCTCTTGAATAGGATTCTCGAGTTAGGTCTACTATCATCTTCAACAAAATCCTGGTCCACGCATTTCTCCTCAAGAATTACGAAATCTACTCAAAAATATTTGATGTAACAAAATTTATTATATTAACTAAAGATCTTAAAAAATTATAATAAAAGTGTATACTCATAATGTATATATTCGGAAAAATAAATATTTATAATAACATAGAGTTTTTGATTACTATGAAACTCTGTCTTCGAGATGAAAAAATGTGTCATTAATCCTCTATTCTTTTTAAATTAGCATTTAATAGATAGTTTCATTATATATATTATGTCATTTTTGTATAATTTTAATTTGTTTTCAACAATACTAAAATGGAATGCCTTCTAACATAACACCATGCTTTTCGATTTAATAAATATTATCAAACAATTTTGAATCGGTCAATTCTGATTATATTATTCATTTATCAAAATTAGTGTTTAAATGGTGCATACAAACCATTTATTACTTTTTTTCAGTTATTAGTTTTGCATTTATGGAGAATTTTTAAATATAATACATTACATCTTACCTATTTGCAAGTTTGTAATAATTAATAGTCGATAGTAATGCGACGAAACTGTAACTGACATTGATATACTAGAAGTGTTAATATTTTGAGAAAATTAAGTAAGCATTTCAATATATAAACTTTCTTCCTTTTTTTAACTCTATATTTAACATATTTTCAATATTATATATGTTTTCTAATTTGTCCTAAGATGGAAGGTAGGTTACACCCTAATTACTCGATCCATGAAAAAGCAAGACTCATTTCTTCTTTGTTTTTTGAACATCGTTATCATTAGCGTACTTTATGTAGTTGTTTTGAATTACATTTATTTTTAAATTCAACAATTCAACATTGCCTTCATATCATTTTTAAAATAATTAATTTTCAGTTGTACATTGTGTTCATTTGTGATCATTTTTATTTGTCAAATAATTTAATTCATTTAATACATCTTTGCTCTAATGTATTATTTATTCTATATATGAAGATAAGATTTTGCCATTGGTGGAAATCATGATCGAACAACATCTATCAAAATGGATAAAATCAATTAAAATATACTTTTCGTTCAAAGAAAACATGTAATTTTGTTTTTGTTATGCAAGTATTGTGATTGAACTATTATTATTATTATTGTTGTTATTGTTGTTGTTGTTGTTGTTGTCGTCGTCGTCATTGTTGTTGTTGTTATTGTTGTTGTTGTTGTTATTGTTGTTGTTGTTGTTGTTGTTGTTGTTGTTGTTGTTGTTGTTGTTATTGTTGTTGTTGCTATTATTGTTGTTTTTAATTATTCTAGATATTTTGAATTGCACGTAGAGTATATATTTTTTCACACGGTATTATATTTCAATTTTATTAGTTCTACTTATAAATGTATTTGTAAAATAATTAATCACTTTATTCAAATGTAATTCGGATTGAAAATAAATTTTTGATATAGTAAAATAGTTGATATATTTATCCCGTTAGCCAACCCTTTTTACTACTTTTTTATCAATTCTTTCTTTACCCTAAATCAATCACACCCACATATCTCATCACATTTATAAAGCTCCACCACTCAACTCCGATCCACTCATTCTCTCTCATTTTTTACATTAAAAACTTTTAAAACCATTATAATTTATTCCCAATAACCCTTATTGTTGATTAATTTACACTCAATTATAAAATATGTATAACACATTTTCAATATAAATGGTGCATTAATTAAAAATAATTACAAATCATATGTAAAATATTTTATTTTTTATTCAATTGACACAATTTTACTCCAATGCAACGAGCGGGTGTGAAAACTAGTTTTCATAAATCCTTATCTGATTTTCGTAAATCTCTTTAATGGTAGTTAGGTGAATCGAAAATCAAATGCCCTAGAAAATCTCTTAGAAAATCAAACTGAGTCCTAAGAGAATTTTGTAAGAGATTTATAAATCTAGAATCTATAAAAACTTAAAATTCATATATCTTCAAAAATATCAGATCCTAAGATTTGGAGACCCAAAGATTTTACAGTGCCCACCACGGTGCACACTATGGTACACCCTGGCTGATGTAGCACATGATGTATCATCACAGTTGATGTGCCACATCGGTATTGGGTGCACCATAGTGTGCACCCAAGTGGGCACTATAAAATTTTTGTGAAGACCCTTAATCGAAATTTTATAAGGGGCTTTTGAAGAATAAATTTTTTAGAGAAAAAATAATATACATTACTTTCAAATAAAAACTTGCACGAATAAAACTTTGAAAGTTATAATAATCATAATATAAACTATTAATATATTAAAATTACACTCTTTCTAACTCAACAAGTACCAACTGGATTTTTTTAAGAAAAAACTTCCCATATACACTTAAAATTTTAGACCTTTTTTATTAGAAATGTGCGTTTCGGGTTCGATTTTGGGTATTGGAATACCGGAGTTGAACCAAAAATTTGGGTTCCATAAAAATTGGAACCATTCGGTTCCTTTCAAGAAAGATACCTGTTCGGGTTCGGTTCCATTCAGTTCCAGCTATTTTAATGTTCATAATTTTGTTTTTTTTTAATGTTTATAATTTTGTTGTCAAATTCTCATAAAAATATAAGATACCGCGACAAATAAGGTTGTAATTAACTTCCAAACACAATACTATATTTGTTTTAATTTTTAGATATATGTACAATAATATATTTGTTTGAATTTCTAGATATGTATTCTACAAGCATTCTTTATTATTTATGGATTTGAATTAATGATGAAAGTAATAACATGACAAGAAATTTACTGGAAAAATGAATGTGAACTTAATTTTCAAATCAAAGTTATTTGATTGCTATTCTATTTTCAGTTTTCGATTCCCTAATTTTTCGGTTCCGGTTCTTAATTTTTCTTAAAAGAGCCATTCGATTTCGGTTTTTTCGATTTGGTTCTAATTCTATCGGCTTGGTTTCGATTTTTTTGTCCACTCCTATGTTTTATTTTGAGGGCCTTAACAGCTAGCTGCTTAAGGCCGAGATTGGCCTTGCTTTAAAATGGGAGTCAATGAAGTCAAAGTTACTTCTTTTTTCAATGACAGCTTTGATACATATATATATTTCTACTCTTCAAATAGAAAAATCATGTCCCTGTAAGAAAGAACGCAAGTGTCAGTTATTACAGATAGGTGAAGAAGACACTATTGATTTAGACCAATTAGAATTTGAACAAGACTTAGAATATAACTTTATTTCAATAGAACCTTTATACACAACATTGATTATAGAAGACGCAAATTCATTAATAACTAAATTAGAAAAGATGGAAATTATCGGAGAAAACATTTTAAAATATTGGGAAAAAGACAAAGTATTTTGTTAATTAAAAATAAAAAATCCCAAATATATTATTAAGACCAAAAACATAGAATCAACTAATATAGATAGAGAAGACTTTAAAATGCATATTACAGAGTCATTAAAATTAAGTGTAATAAGAAAATCTGATAGTCCTCACAGATAATTGAGAAATCATAAGACTTCAACCAATAGTTTAGAAATGCTCTCATGTGTTGAAAAAACATTTCTATAGATAGCCTTCCTTCTATATAGAAAAATCGATCCAAATCTTTGTGTAATTTTCCTTAAGTTTTAAGGATTCCCAAAAGGGAAATCCTTTGTTTTATTTCTATAATTTGATGGAGTAATCCCCTCTTTTTGCATAGAATATTTTTGTAAATTCTCTGTTTTGTATCTATGTTTCCTTTCATTAGGGAAACTCTTCTGGTAAATAAATTCATGTTCTTAAAAAAATTGTTTTTGTTGTTGTTTATTTCCGTTACAAATTTATTTTATATTGAGTACAGTATAAAAGTATTATTTAGGCTGCAGTTAAAAACTTTTCAAACTGTATTTAAGCCATAAAGGGCCATTGAAAGAGCTTTGAATGCCGGAGTGAACTTATGTGTGGTCTGTGGAAGGGTCATAGATTATTTGGCTTAGGTACTCTATTCAAGGAGTGCCTCGAGTGCCTTGGACAGAGGCAGACTAGATACAAGTTACTATATCTCAATTGGTAATGCTTGTAACATTTCTTTTTGTATAAAATGTTTTAAAAAATGATTTTTGGGGATTATAAACCATAAGATATAGAGATAAGCAACAGAGGAAAGTACTGAGTAGGTATTTACAAAGCAGAGGCAACAAAAGTGTAATCAAATATCTTGAAGAGAAACCGACAGTAGCAACACGACAACAGCAGCACTATACACACACCAAAGATTCCATGCCCAATAAAAGCATCCTTTTACCACTTAACTAGCACTCTTGGAGCATCTCCAAGAGAGTCTTTTAATCACAAAATGCTCTCTATTTTAGAAAATAAATACTAAAAAATAAACTCCAAAAGGCTTTTTAATTTAACTTTTCCAAGTAGAGAGTGTGGTTTGCCTCTCTACATGTGGTGAGCTATAGGCACTCTCTGTAATTTAATGAGTACAATTTTAAATGCTCATTTCTTGGTTTAGCAAAACCAAATTCAATTTTATTGGCCATTAACATCTAAAAATATAAATATTAATTTAAAATGAAGAAGTATAATAAATATTTCTTGTAAAAAGTAAAATAAAGAGCTATCAAAAAGGAGTTTGGTGGAAAATATCAAAATTTTTACTCTTTAAACTTAAAGATTCTCTATGAAAATTTGAACATGCTCTTTTAAAATAGAAAGATAGTAAATTTTAGAATACACTATTTTAAAATAGAGAGATTATTGGAGATACTCTTAGTTTGATATCTTATAAACTATTTACATTATAGTTACTAAAATATTATTATATTTTTTTAACTTATTGAATTATATTTTTTGAATGTAGAATTGTAATTTTATTATCTTATACAATTGGTATCTTATCTAATTGGAATGCTACTATGTGATTTTATATATATACTCCCTCCGTCTCAATCCTAAATATATAGGCCCTTACTCTCTTTTTACTATTCCAAATATATCGATCATTTTCATTCGTTTACTATAATACTCTTATTTAATTTACACTCCTTGAAGTCTTTCGATAGTTTCAATAAATGTTTAGATTCATTAATAAGGGTAAAGTAGGAAAATTGTTTGTATTATTATCTTTTCCAATGCAAGTCTTAATATGTGTGAAAAGTCAAAGAGACCTATATATTTGTAATGGAGAGTATATAATATAAAAGAATTAAAATTAAAATATTTACACTCTGCATATATTTTTAATTGAGTGGAATGCAAATTTAACTCAATATACAAGGAATCATAAATTGACATATTTTTATTTTCATTTTTTAACCTAAAATAACTCTATGAAGTTATTTATTTTCAATATTTCGAATCCGATGAGTCTAAGAAATTTATTTATGACATGAAAATGTAGTGTAATATATTGCATGTAATTAATATGGAATAGTTTAAGTTAAAATATTTAACATTGTTTGATAATTGTATGGGCATATTAATTGAGCTTCTCAAATGCTACTTGATTTTTTCAAAAATATCTAATATGGTATGATAATTTTATATGGACGTATTAATTGAGTTTAGATAGAAGTTGATTGTATTACTAAAGTTGACCAATAGTACGCCCATGAGATGCATGGAACAAATAATTACAGAAGATAATAAAAATATATACTCTAGAGTTGAAAATTTATCTTTATTATTATTATTATTATTATTATTATTATTATTATTATTATTATTATTATTATTATTATCTTTATATTATAAAAAGAGAAGTGCCATGTTGGCAATAGTGCCAACATGGCACTCATTAATATTTTTTTAAAAAAATCATAAAAGTCAATTTTGTTGCTAAAAAAAAGAAAATTCTATTTTTGGAAATAAATTAACATTAATTATTAGTTTTAAATAGGAAAATTCTTTAAATATAATTATTTTTTAATGAAACATAAATTTTTCATTAAATGTGATAAATAAAATTTAATAAGAAAAAATTAGTTTTGGAAAAGCTTTAAATGTAATTTCATTTTTCAAACTTCTAATCGAAAATATTAAATAATAAGTATTTTATTTATTTATTTTCACCGTGTTAAAAAAATTAGAGTTTTAGATAGTTTTGATTTCTAATGTGCATTGGATTATATAAATAGTAGATTATTCTTAAATCAAATAGTGCGTGCTAAAATTATAATTGAATTTGCACTGAATAATTTATTTATTTTTAAATAAAGAGTAATTTATGAATCTTTATCTTTATATTTTGAATTTTTATATTATTATCATATTATTAATCTTTATATTACAGTTTGTAAAGTGGCATGTAGGCAAAGATGCCAACGCGGTACACATTAAATATTTTTTTAAAAATTATAAAATTAGTTATGAAAATAAACCAACATTCATTAGTAGTAATTAAAAATATAATTGAAAATAAACCAATATTTAAAACAAACATTTAATGAGAAAAATTTATTTTGGAAAGACTTTAAATATAAGTTCATTTTTTAAAGGTCTAATTCAAAATATTAAATAATAAATATTTTTTATTTTTTATTTAATTTTATCGTGATAAAATTATAGGTTTTGATAGTTTTGTTTGGTTACGTGAACTGGCCTATTAAAAAAATAGTGGATATTTTTTATTTTTTTCCCTTTTTAAATTAAATTGTGAGTGGTTAAAATTATAGTTGCATTTATATTGAATAATTTATTTATTTTAAAGTAAAATAGTAATATATTAATCCTTAAATTATTATAATTGAAGTGCCACTTTTGGTGAACGCCTTATTGGCAGTGCCAACATGACACATAGTTTCTAATTAAAAAAATTAATTAATATTTTTCCTTTAATACGATTGATGTGATATGCTCACTAATTGAATTTTGCATTATACGACGTTTTACGCTTTTCTAAGTATATAAAATTAAAAATAAAAAGTTTTTGTTTCTACAATTAATATACACTTTACGTAAATGGAAAGAAATCAAATGAATTATGTAAATACAGAAAATTATCGGTATTATTACAAATTTAAGTTACTTAAAATTAACTATAATACTTCTTATACAATAGAGTTAAAATTAAAAATTAATTACAACTAATCACTAAAAGAACGTATAAAATCATAAAATTTAGAGTGCATAATGTCCATTTCAGAAAGAAGAAAGGTGTTCAATATAAATTTGATATGTAAAAACCAGAAAGACACGTTTTGATAATCAAAGAATTTTTATACATTCATTCCCCATGGTTCGTTTACAATTAATTAATCTCCACGATCATTGTTGTGCATGCTATACAAGGCAATTAGAATTAAGGTTATACGTTTTGATAAATTTCTTAATTATGTGATACACGTGAATTTTTATAATTTACAATTGTAAATTTACTCCATATTTTTTGCATTGATTATAATATACAATATTATGGATTTTAATAATTATTTACAATTATGCAATCTCCTATGCATAAATTACATTAATTATGTAATTCAACATTTATATTTATAATTTTATATCAATTATTTATCGTACATAAATTTAATTATTCCCGTGCATCGCACGGGCATGATACTAGTTATTATTATTTGTGAAGTGCCACACAGGCAAAGATGCCAAAGTGGCACATATTAAATATTTTAAGAAAATTATAAAATTAATTTTGGAAATAAACCAATATTAATTAGTACTAATTAAAAACACAATTAAAAATAAACCAATAGTTAAAGCAAACATTTAATGAAAAAAATTTGTTTTGGAAAGATTTTTAATATAAATTTATTTTTAAAAATTTTAATTCAAAATATTAAATGATAAATATTTTTTATTTTTTATTTAATTTTATCGTGATAAAATTATAGGTTTTGATAGTTTTGATTGGTTACGTGAATTAGTCTGTTAAAAACTAGTGGGTATTTTTTATTTTTTTATTTTTAAAAATAAAATAGTGAGTTGTTAAAATTATAAATGGATTTATGTTAAATTTATTTATTTTCAGGTAAAATAGCAATTTATTAATTTTTATCTTATTATAATTGAAGTGTCATGGTTGATGAATGCCCTGCTGGCAACGCCAACATGACACATGATTTCTAATTAAAAAAATTAATTGATATTTTTCATTTTTAGTACGACTGATGTAATATGCTCACTAATTGGATTTTGCATTGCATGCATTTTTTTCTACGTATATAAAATTAAAAATACAATTTTTTTCTTTCTACAATTAACATACAGTTTTCATAAATGGAAAGAAATCAAATGAATTATGTAGATGCGGAAAATTTTCGCTATTATTACAAATTTAAGTTACATAAAATTAAGTATAATACTTCTTATACAATAGAGTTAAAATTAAATGGAAATTATAGCTAATTACTAAAAGAACGCATAAAATCATAAAATTTAGAGAGCTAATGTGCATTTTAGAAAGAAAAAGGTGTTCAATATAAATTTGATATGTACAAACGAGAAAGACACGTTTTGATAATCAAAGAATTTTTATATATTCATTCTCAATGATTCGTTTACAATTAATTAATCTCCACGAGTATTGTTGTACAATGCTATGCACGACAGTTAGAATTAAAGTTACATGTTTTGATAAACTTCTTAATTATGCGATGCATTTGAATTTTTATAATTTACAATTGTGAATTTACTCCATATTTTTTTGCATTGACTATAATATACAATATTATAGATTTTAATAATTTTTTACAATTATGCAATTTCCTATGTATAAATTACATCAATTATGTAATCCAATATTTAATTTATAATTTTATATCAATTATTTATCGTACATAAATTTAATTTTCCAGTGCATCGCATGGGCGTGATACTAGTATTAGAAATAACTGATCAAATTTAAAGTTATAAATTTGAAAGTAGTATATTACACTCATGCAATGCTTGGAAGAAATAATTATAAAAGATAACAAAAATACATATTTTTCTTCTTTATTACCTACAAAATTTATGAATATGATTATAATTATATATCAACTACACCTTATTATTAAAAAAAATAAATAATTATATGAGATGCATTTAATAAAAAATATCAGGAGTTCAAATCGGGAATAAGTATTCAATTAGTTCGTTGTAGATTGTCTTTCGAATGCATTCGGCAGGAATTTCATAAAAAATTTGAATGATGTCAGATTAATTAATTAAACAACATTACTTAGCACTCATAATGCTAAAATTTACTTGAGCATTATTATAAACTTAATTTTTGTTGACGTGTCGAGACGCCAGCACACGATTTATCCACTTTCAGTTGGCCTTGCATGGATTTGTGAATTCAATATGGGAACGCTGTTGCCTATTGTTCGATTCCTTAATGGCTTAAACATAAGAATCCTTTTTTTTTTTTTTAAATATATATAACTATGATTGAAATATTTTTAATGTCAAATTTCATGATAAAGGATGCTTGGAATTACCGTCAAATATAGCAAGCTTCTTTGATCGCATGAGAGAACTTTAATTACGAATACTGTGTTTTATTTAACAAATATCCAAATTATTTTATAATTTAATATTTCATGATTCCCTGTGTGGATGTTCATGATTCTCTTTTCTCTTTGCCGAAACTCGTGGCAGAACCGCGGAATCGGTGCAGCTTTGACTTGGAAAATCCTTTAGTGCTTTCATTGTGTCTTCAATTAGCTTATCAAACAATTGTGTGCAGAAAATTGCCATTTGGACTACACCTATAAGCGTGTTTTGTGTTTCATTTAAGATAGATTTAATTTCTTTTTTCATCCATTTTAACATATAGGTTATTTTCCTTATTAGCATAAAATTAATTTCTTCATTTCTTATTAATCTATCCGTATTTAATATGCATGGTTATTAATAAAAATAAATTATTATATTTAATATAAAGATATATTGAGAAACTAGTATTCAACGCATGCATTGCATGGGATAAAACATAATAGATACAAAATGCAAATCTTTTTAAGAAAAACATAATAGATGCAAATATAATTGTGACAATAAAGATAAAGATATATTGTTGAATAATTACTATAAAATATTTAAGATGTGTCTCACATTAGATATAAATATATAGTTGAATTGTGCTACCATTGAAATAAAATAGGTACCACATAACACGCATTAGATTGAAGTGCCTTTGAATTGGTGATCATAGTTTATTAGATGATGTGGTGGTATGAACCTAAACCAAATAAATATTATAAATAAAAAAGTTACTCTAAATTTTGATACACTTTTTCAACACTGCATTTGTTGTTGAATTTTCCAATGCATTGTCAGAAATCAAAACCTTCAATCCGCAATTGTTCGTAACTCTTGAGACGACAACATACAATTGTCTATGGTTGAACACGGATCTCCTAAGATAAATGCCAATATATTAGAAAGCGATTGCCTCTAACTTTATCGCTTGTGAGTTTTTTTTTTAATTCTTAATTTTTTAATCAAGCATCACCTTTTCAATCCACCATTTTAAATTAAGAAACAAATATACAATATAATTATTATAAATAGAGTAAATTCTTTGTTTGTTAAGAATCAAAAACCTTTTAAAGGACATTAAAAAAAACCTTTTAAAGGAAAAAATTTAAAAAAAAGCTTTATCCGATGTGAAAGTTTGAAAACAATTTTTAAAAAACACGGCATAAAAATATATATGCCAATTACTCACTAACAAGTTTTTGACATCTATCTTTATACATAGACCATTCGTCGTCCCAAACCTAATAAAATACCTCACACAATTCAATTAAATGAGTCAAACACACATTTTCAATTAAATGATAGTCAAACAAACATTTCTTACAAAAAACACTAATTATGGGCCACGTAACTTGCCCAAACCTTATTTCACTTATACCCACTAAAATGACTTTCCTATATTCCTCATATTCAATCAAATGTGATTTCTTAAAAAGCAATAATTCCTATTAAAAAAAAAGAAGCAATAATTCGATTTCTTTTTGTATTTTTGTTTTATTCATAGTCTTAGATTAAAAATTAATAGTTGTTCTAAAAAAATTGATAGTTGGTTTTTTAATTGTGTTTTTATTTTTAATATCCTAGAAGGTTTTTTTTTTCATTTTTTCATATTGTATAATAGTTTGTAGGAAAAATACTCATAACTATCTGATGTGGGATATTTGTCTCTTAAGTAAAACACATTAGAAGCAAATATAATTGACATGATGGAGAAATATTATTGGATAGTTAATATAAAATATTTAAGATGTGTCTCACATTAGATATAAAAATATAATTCAATAATATTTTACGATAAAGAAAAGACAATCAAAATAAAAAAGTTATTACATAATACACATTAGATGAAAGTGCATTTGAATAGTAGATTAATAGTATAACGGCATGCATATTAATCAAGCAAATATTATAAGACAAACAAACACCATGGGTGCAAGTATTAAGAGATATTTATAGTTTAAAAAAAGTATTTTTTATTTGAATAAATGATATGATGCCATTACTTATTGCACTTGATGGGCTCTAAAAGAGGGATTTTGATTTTGAGACATTGGTTGATATTGCAACGGAGAATTTTCATTTATTTCAATAGGAGAAGTTGATGGACATATTCTTTGAGGTTCCATTTTACGTAGATAAGAAAATTAATAATATTACATAAATAATCAAGATTTTGACACAAATTGTTATTTTGAAAATATTGGAAATAGATAAACATCTAACAACACTTAATTCTTCTATTTCTTATATGTTGATTTTTACACCATATATCTTATTTATAAATTTCTTAAAAAAGAAAAAACTAAAAACTTTTTTTTAATAAAAAAATCTTTTAGACCATAAAAAAATTGGAAAATATATATGAATTTTTAATAAAAAAAACTTATTATTATTTTTTTTTTAAATTTAAAAACTATTTGGAAAAAGTAAAAATAAGAAAAAAGTAAAAACAAATACAAAAGGAACTTTTGGTAATAAGATACAGTTTCACAAGGGATTACTAATAAATCTGAATCTTGGTGGTTTTTAAAAATTGGACCAAATCATTGCAAAAGCGGTAGTAATAGATTTCGACCATATTTCAAAAGTTTTTTCCAAAACAAAAAGGATAATAATTGAAACTAATTAGCAGATGGAAAGAAAGAAAAGTTGACAAATTAGTGATACTAGAAACCTAAAAAATGAAAATTGTCAAACTTATAGCTCTAACTAACAACTAGTATTCAACCCGTGCGTTGCGTTGTACGGGATGAAAACCCTCTAAAAGAGCATGTCTTATAGATACAAAATATAAATCTTTTTATATAAAATGTAAGAGACACAAATATAATTGTGATAATAAAGATAAAGATATATTGTTGGACAATTAATGTAAAATATTTAAGATATGTCTCAGATTAGATATAAATATATAACTAAACAATATTGTGTTATAATCGAAATAAAAAGTTTTAGCATAACACACATTAGATGAAAGTGCATTTGAATCAGTGATCATGGTTGTTGGATGATGTAGCGGTATGCATCTGAACTAAATAAATATTATAAATAGAAAAATCACTCTAAATTTTGAAAATCCTTTTAAACACCATATTTGTTGTTGAGTTTTCATATTGACCACATTTATTGTGACAATAAAGATAAAGACATAATACTGGATAATTAATATAAAATATTTAATAGGTGTCTCACATTAGATATAAATATACGGCTGAACAATATTATATCATAATCAAAATAAAACAGTTTTAGCATAACAAATATTAGATGCAAGTGCATTTGAATCGGTAATCATGATTTGTTGGATAATGTGGTGGTATGTATCTGAACCAAATAAATATTATAAATAAAATATTCACTCTAAATTTTGAAATACTTTTTAAACACTATATTTGTTGTTAAATTAATTTTGAAATACTTTTTAAGCACCATATTCGTTGTTCAATTTTCATGTTGACCATCATTGTCACAAATCAAAATCTTTAATCCGTTACCGTTCATAATTGTGGAGATAATAACATACAATTATCTATGGCTGAATATAGGCCTCATCGAATAAATACCAATATTAGAAAACAATTGCCTCTAACTTTTGTTGATTGTCATCGCTTGTGAATTTTTTTATTCTTAATTTTTTAATCAAGTATCACATTTTCCATCCATATTTTTATATTTTTATATTAAGAAACAAATAAAAAGCAAATATAAAATATAATTATTATAAACGAAGTAAATTATTTATTTGTTAAGAATCAAAAACCTTTTAAAAGCTAAAACATAAAAAATAAAAGCTTTTATTGGATTGAAAAGATTCAAAATGATAATTAAAAAACACGGCATAAAAATATATACGTTAATAACCCACTAATAAATTTTTAACATCTACCCTAATACATAAACCATTCGTCATCTCAAATATAATAAAATAAATCACCAAAATCAATTAAATAAATCAAGCACACATTTCTTACACAAAAACACTAATTATGGCCCATTTAATTTACCCAAAGTATATTTGACTTATACCCACTAAAATGACATTCCTATATTTATCCAATTCAATTAAAACGAGATTTCTTAAAAAGTAATAATTTCTATTAAAAAAAAGAACTTAATTGATTTCTTTTTTTATTTTTACGTTATTCATATCGTCTTAAATTAAAAATTAACACCTGTTCTAAAAAATTGATATTTGGTTTTTTATTATATTTTTATTTTTAATATCCTAGAAGTTTTTTCATATTATATAAGTTTTTGTAGGAAAAATATGGTTAACAATTTTGTTCATCGCTTAGAGCCACAAAAGCGTACTTTTACCTTACTTTAGGAGGGCGTTATGGGACCAGTATGGAATTTTCATTTATTATTATTAGTTAAAAAAAACTAAAAATTAGTATTAAACTAAAGGAAAATTGATTACCAATTTCCCGAAGTAGCCATTGGTTATAACTCCTAAGTGCATAATGATTCGTGCTTATAGAGTAATACACACATTCTTCTCTCATAATTATCTGGCGTGGAAGATCTATCTCTTTCGATAGTATGGAAAATTTCAATAATATAAAAAATTATCCATTTGTTAAAGTTTTGGAGAAAAGTTGAGAATTTTATTTTGGAGAACTTTCAAACTCAAAAAGATTTAATTAACTTAACATAAAATTAACTATGTGATATATTAATTCCTAAATTATATTCTTAACAATTAATATATCTTTTATCTAATGAAATTAAAATAAAAAATTCATGAATTTTATTAGTTTATTTAGTGTTCGGTTTCATAAAAAAATGTATTTATATATTAAAAATATGAATTTAATAAAAATTTATAAATGGAATTTAAAAAATAAGTGGTGAATTTGATTTACTTATACCAATAATCCAATTTCTTTTTTTGGATTTTTATTTTATTCATATTGTTCTAAATTAAAAATTAATAATAGTCCTAAAAATTGATTGTTGGTTTTTTTATTGTATTTATATTTTGGATATTGTGCAATTTTTTTTTATTTTGTATAAACTTTAGCAATAGGCATACAATAAATAATCTTGTCGGTTACTTAGAGCCACAAAAGTGTACTAACTTGGGGTCACTTTAGGATTTTATAGTCTAGAAAAGCTAAAAATTTTATTTTTAGGGCACCTTCAAAATATATAAATATTTTTACAACCCAAAAATATTTAACTAATTTGACATGTAATTAATTGTGTGATATATTAATTCCTAAATTAATTTATTTAGTGTTCAATTTCCAAAAAAAAAAAGTATCTCTATATTAAAAATATGAATTTAATTAAAAAACTATTAATGAAATTTAAAATTTTAATTAAAAATTATAAACGAAATATTAAAAATGAATGGTAAATTTTATTTATTTAAAGATAAAACAAACAATCCAATTTATTTTTTTGTATTTTATTTTATTCATATTGTTCTAAATTAAATATTAATAATTGTCCTAACCAATTGATAGTTGGTTTTTTATTGTATTTCTATTTTTTAATTTTTACTATTTTAGAATTTAAAAATATAAAAAAAATTCTTGCACTGCCTTTTTTATAAACACTTATTAAGGAAATGAATGTTTATCTAATTCGCTTGTTTCGTTTTTTATAAATATATGTTTCCTTAATTTATTAATTATTAACTCTTATTGTTAACTAAAAAAATAAAAATAAAATAATTTGGGTTTTTGGCGGGAAAATTTGCTTTGGTGGAAGAGCTTTTAATAGATTATAGATTATAGATTGATTATAGATTATAGATTCAAAATAACAAGAATGCAGTTACAGAATCTCTTCTCATTGTCCTATAAGATTACATTTGCAATTACAAACAATATTGAGATTATAGAGATTGTAATAGGGAGACTAGCGGATAATGTTGATTGTATTGTTTTTTATTTTAAAAAAATCGAGGAAAAAATAAGAAATATTAGAAATGAAACTTAAATTTCAAAATTATAATGGAATGGTTTTTTTAAAACAAGGATTAGATTATATTGAAATTCAAATTCAAATTTCAAGATTATATTGTGCTATGATATTGTTGGATTAGATTGCAGTGTGTTACTAGAATTTGTTACCACAATCGAAAGTAATGAAAAATGTGTTACTGGAACACATTACTAACATGTAAATTTGAACTATCAAAATTGTTAAAGGTTTTATAGTTACTGGGAATGTGTAACCACATTTCAAAGTACGGAAAGTGAGATCCACATTTCAAAGTAAACAAAAGGTGTTACTAGAATACGATATTGACACATAAATTCTCACCATCAAGGGAGTAAAATTTATTGTAGTTAATGAGAAATTCATTACTATAATGTGTTATTGGAATCAAATTCTCTCCATCAAATTGCTCTTGAAATTTTTTTATTGACTACTATCTTTTATTATATTTCAGAATAATTAGAACCATGTTATTCGAATGTAAATTTGAGTCATAAATTTTGGTAGTAATTGTAATAGATTAATAGCGCACAACAAATCTAAGTAAAAAAAGAACTTCCATTCAACACTTAATTAATGGAAAGGTAGGGAAATGCTTCAAACACACATGCGACCACTTCAGTGATGGGAACGTATGGTTATACAGCTCCGAAGTATGTTAACACAGGTAAGAAAGGCAAAAAAAAGCTATTTTTACACACATTTTTACACCTTTCTTTATATCTATGTGAGGTATCAAAACCTCGTGGAATGAGATAATTAGGATGTTGGCATTTCATTTCACAAAATTCTAACATCTCATAGAAGAGAATGATAAATGTACATGTAACATTACTCTATCATAAATGAGATAAAATGGTATCAACACGATTATCCGATCTCTACTAAGGGTATATTTGGTGGAACAAACCGATAAGCTAGCTTATAACTGATAACCAACTGAAAGCTTATGTCTTATAACTTATAACTAATAGCTAAAAAGTTAGGTGATTTAAATATTAGCATTTGGTAAAATTAGCTAAAAAGTTAGGCAAACAATACAAAATAACTGAAAATGACATATTTAAAATGGTAACATTTCTTTTTTTACAAAAATAAAATGATAAAAATGGAATAAAAATGAAAATCTCATGAGATTATTTGAAAAGTTAGTAAAAAAAGCTTTTCAAATAAGCTCTAACTTTTTAAATAAACTCTTCCAACCAAACATAACTTATTTTAGTAGGAGGAGTTTATAAACTCTTCAAATAAGTTATAAGTTAGCTTATTGTACTTACCAAATATACCTTAAGTCTAAAACTAGAAAATTCAATGCACCTACAATTTTAAGCAATTCAAAATTATTATTATTATTATTATTATTATTATTATTATTATTATTATTATTATTATTATTATTATTATTATTATTATTATTATTTGTTTAACATTTATGTCTGCCATTTCTTGAATGATTCGAACTATGCTGTTATATAATATAGGTCATCTTACTTTAAAAAGCGACATTTATAGTTTTGGAGTCGTGCTTCTTGAACTATTCACTGGACGAAGAGCAATGGATAAATCAAGGCCCAAGAACGAGCAAAACCTTGTGGATTGGGCTAAGTTGTACTTCACCAGTACCCGGAAGGTGCGGTGCATAATAGACCCGAGTTTACTTTTCCCTGACGATTTGTAGGGGTAAAAAGTTATGACCGCAAAAATATTTTACTTGGGGCTAAGTTCATAAAACTATTTTACTTAACCCACAAAATTGTCACATCAAAAATGACAAAATGATATTTGTAGGCAGAATTTTAAATTCTCTAACATTTTACTTTTTAACCTAATAAAATAATATTTTATTATTAAAATTTTTATTTTTATTTATACGATTTTTGTAAAAGAACAAAATATGATATATCAATTCATAAATACAAAAAATAATCGAAAATGATGATAATACCTCTTCCTTGGTCGGCATGGATTAAAGAAGTTAGCAGTTAGGTCTATATATAATTGACTTAGCAAGAAAGAGAAGGAATTGAGGGACTTTAATGCAAAAAAAAAAATAAAAATGGACGATGCGGGAAGGCAAAGTACTAGCCCATACACTACGGGACAGCCTGTCATTCCTATAGTCTCGTACTTGTAGACCATTAAGACAACATAACAACATGCCGCCCCTAATATTCAATAAGCACGGAACTATAAAGACGACTAACCCCCCTAAATGCCTAGTTTTTGATAGTGATAGTTTCATTTTCGTCCATAAAGAGATCAATCTCCATTTACCCATAAATAAAAAAAAATGCAATAAATACATTAGTAAAAAAAATTCTTGCCCTTTTGGTTTTTAGAAGTGTTGAATTTGTGTTATTTTGATATATTGTGCCAATTTGAATGAATGAATAGTATCTTATTAAAAAAAAAAATTCTTGCATGCAGAAATAAAACGCATGAAATATTACTCCAAGAACAACTGTAAAAATTGGAAGCCAAGCGTGAGATAACTTTATTTATATCATTATCTTTAATTCGTTCGAGACTAAGAACAATACTAATCGAACAGTTAAAGCCTGGCTGGTATAATATTACTTGTTAATTAAAGATGTGAGACAGAGAATCGAAAATGATGGTATATAAAACGGTTTCATTATATTGTTGGATTAATTAAGAAGCCAGCGATTATATGCTAGTGCTCTCCTACACACTAGTGTGTAGGAGAGTGTGCACACTCCATGACGTGGTGCCACGTGATGGCGCCACGTAATCTAATTTTTTTTTTTAATTTTTAATTTTTTTGGAATCTACAATAAGTGAGATGACTAATACATAACTGCCCCCCGATGGCGGGGTGATATGCCCCGCACGAATTTTTGAACGGGAGTGTACACGGGAGTGTGTATGTAAGAGTATGTAAGAGAGCGGGAGCGTACATCTATATCTATCTATCTGTACTCCTGATAAAAGTGGCTAAGAGGTGAAAAACATTTCATGCCCATTTTGGCCTCACAAATTCTATATACTTTCTTATACATCATTTTTACAAATTTAGCATTATTATATCTTTCATTAATTAAATCAAATAGTATATATAAGAGTAATATTAATGTAGTGATGGCAATTATCCATACTGGTTGAGCTTTTTTTTATTATTTCAAAATTTAAACATCAATGCATAGTTAAACATATGAGAATCCAAAACATATAAATTAAGCTAGAGATGCCTTCATTCAATAAGAAATTAAGAAATAAATATTATACTAAATATTATAAAACTATTGTAATTGACATATATTATTGTAACTAAAATTAAACTTCTTATTCCCTCATCAAGTTCTTCCTCACTCCACCTAATGCAAGTATATCTGATATAAAAATCTATTCTGATCAGATCGGATCGGATTAGACCTGATCAAATCCAAATCCGTCTTGGATCGGCGGATCCACGGATAATCGGATCAGCAAAAAATCGCTACATTTGAATCAAATATTCATCGAATTTGAATCGGATTAGATTTTTCTGTCATCACTATATCCATGAAAACTTCCATCTCTTCATCTGTCTTACCATTCGTCTAAAAATTAAAAAATTGAACAGAGTATGTAAATATAAATAATATGAAACGTGTAAAGTGTTAAATATATGATATCTTGGTCTATAATAATACTTTTCAAATTTCATTCACTTCCAATGTAAAAAAAAACTTCCACAATTGACTTAATTCCAAATAGAAAACAAAAATAAAAATTAATTCCACAATTCTATACACTAAAATTTTCGTAAGGTTAATCATCCCTTTGTTTCTTACCTCCATGAATTCAAATGACATCTAAAATTTTATATGTAAAATATAGAAAATGAATTGACGCGTGGTTTTACATGTTATCCACAGAGATATGCTATGAGAAGATTGTCATTTGTTTCACATGCCAAATTAATATGATTGTCAATATTTTAATTTCATTTTTTTTTTCTTTGGGGGACTATGGGGTCGATCTGGATAACCAAATCTGGATCATTAACTGCGGTAAAGGATTGAGCCTTTAATCACGCCAATCACTTGATCCCATCAACATTTTAATTATATTCATCTCTTTAATATGATATACTACGATACTTCTAATAAAAATTATTTATTACTTACATATGTAGTAGACTGTTCTATAATTAGAGTTGAGTATATATACGTACGCATGACCATCCAGCATAATGGCCTATTTGACTATCAAAGTAATTCAGTTGAATTTGAGACTTCTTTTCCAAGCGCGTATATGAGAATTCTTCTAAGAGCAACTCCAATAGCCTCTTTATATTTAAAGAGTATCTTTTAAGAAATAAAGAGTATTTATTAATTTAGAGAGTGGGTTTTTTTATATGTTCCAACACACTCTTTATATTTGTGTAGGTAAAAGTATTGAATTTTGCAATTGATCTCGAAATTTGTAAAAAGTCAATAAATAAATATATCTAGAGGTGTGAATGCATTAAATGGGTAAATATAAAACCAAATAAAGAATATATCTAGAGATGTGAATGCATTAAATGGGTAAATACAAAACCAAATAAAGAGTGAGTTTGGCTCTCCAAATTTGAAGAGTCAAACCCACTCTCTAAACTAAAAAGCTAATTTAAAGAGGCTGTTGGAGTATGATTTTAAGACCATAATCTTTAAATTAAAGAGTATTTTAAGTTTAAAGAGTGTGCTGGAGATGCTCTAATCTTCATAAAATATAGCTAAACTGTTTTTTCCTTGTACAGATTACAATAACTAAAGTTAATTAAAAATACATAATATTAAAATTATTTAATTGAAGCTCAAGTTAATATTAGTGTTGCATTTAAGTAATAATTAAACCAAAATATGAGTAGCCGTGAGGGAATATATATGGCGAGCAATCGCATGCAACCTAGGGGCACAAAAAATTTGGTAATTATATGCATATTTTAAAATTTTTATTGATTTTAGAATGAAAATTATTATTATTATTATTATTATTATTATTATTTTAAGTTAAATCTCACTGTTTTGATATTGACTGGATACGGTTTAATATACGCATATTTATTTGACCAGTGAACATATGTTAGGGGTGGGGATGTGATTCAAGTTCGGACCTTTTCAACAAGGGTTCGAATCCTTAACCACTGTAATAACCCCTTGATCCAAACAAGATTAAATATACACTACAAAAAATTGAATCTTTAGGAGTGGTCCAATCGTCCTTATAGTCTCGTCTTAGTAAAGCGATAGCGGTAGCGGCGTCACCTTATTGTTTCTGATATCTGAGTAAGTCAATTCTTATTGTTCTATTTGCACGAAACTAAAAAACGATTGCCGCCCCTAAAAGTCATGTTTCTGATAGTGATATCGAACCAAAGTTTGATTAGTGAGTTTGCGTCTGCAAATGCAAGAAAACTAAATACTTTTACATGAATCAAGATTTTGCTACTTTTCAATATTTGCACCTTTCATTATTTTTTTTTATTTTTTATTTTTTCCTTCTACAACATTTGCTCATAGATTTGCGCGTGAATAGGTTTGCTACTTGGATGATGCTTTATCGATGACAAATAATTTTTTAAAAATATAAAATTGTCTGAGTTTGCTTTCTACTTTTTGTTTTTGTGACGTATAAAAAATTATTTCTTTTTTTTAATAGATAAAAAATTATTTCCAGTGTCATAATTTTGGCGAGTACGTAATATTTTAGAAACATGATTATTTCTAAATATAATTGTTACTTATCTGAAAGGAGAGCAGACATTAACTTTGCATGTGTGTTATTTAAAATTATTAAGATCATTCCTACTGAAAGAAAATAAAAATATGGAAGAGGCATGCTATGTACGCAGTTTAACGATAATTTTATTTGGTCCGACATATATTGTATTATTTTATGATCTCAAAACATATGTGACCTTGTCAATTTAATTGTAATATACATATATATATATATATATATATATATATATAGTTCAAAAACTATTGCAAAATTATGTGCAACGCATGTTTTCTTAACTAGTATCAATAAATGACTTAGCAAGAAAGAGAAGGAATTGAGAGACATAAAGAAAATGGATGATGCGTGAATTAGCACCATCTCTTTCTAATTAAGATGCTACATAAGTAGTTAGTGTCATGTACAAATAAAAAAGTATTTAATGTTGCATAATTAAATAATATAGGAAACTATCGGAATATAATTCCATGAATTGGAATTACGTCAAAGAATACTTGGGACCAATTATTAATAGTCAACAATATTCTGAAACCGTTGCACCACCAGGTGATGTGGCGCCGATGTAGCGTGCATGCGCCGCGCCACACCATGCCACGTCAGCGCCAATTTGAATATGTCGCTACTGGTGATTTTGGAACATTATTACCAGTTGTTAATATATGTTGATTTGTATGATACGAGAGATACTATCATATTTCAATGCATGTACGAGTACATTTGACAAACTGTAAGTAAATTTTAACTTTCTAACAACATTAATATAATTTTTTTTTTAATTGGGTACTTTCTTTATGACGGAAGGAGTGCTATATAGCAAAAATCTGATGTGGTACCATTAAAGGCCAATGTGACTTTTTAATAGTTAATCGTATAAAGTGAAAAAAAAATGTATTAGCATCTTACTAATTAGATAGATATTTTATGGAATTATGAATTGAGAATTAAACTTTGGATAAAAATAGCATTTCTAAGTTTCAAACAAAAATTTATGTAATAGCTTGATTCATTAATTAATATACATATCGTGTGCACTTTAGTCACCACCTGGGTGAAATATCAAATCTAAATATTTACCTGAAATTACTCCAACTAAAAATAAAGCACAAAGCGTGCGCCGAAAAAGTTACTAAATTTTGTCAACAAAGGAGAGGAGCCCATCAACATAAGTTAATGTTAAAACAAAAGGCACTCTCTGACTGCAACAATAAAATTTTTAGAAAAAAACTCATTATCAAATATTTTCTATAATTTATTTATGCATATAATATGCAGCCCGGTGATTGTTTTCCACACAATTAAATATGCCTCCCCAATTACTTCTTTATCTTTTGAGGGCCTCTTGACATGGATTTCAAGGAGTTGCATCCCACTTCTTGTAGTAATGGTCATCACCTACTCCCTTGGGTTAGTTTTAGTGTTGTTCGGTAAGCTTCCTTGCGGCTTGCCTGAGATGGCAATAGCCACTTGCCCAACCTGTGTCTCTGAGTTTCTGATAGATGCCTGTTGATTTTGAAGACCAGTGTCGGGTTTCTTCATGAATTGGTCTGTACGCTCCACGTATTTCTCGGTTTTCTCCATAAACCGACCTAAAGCCTCTTCAAGTGAGCTCTTATTATCAAGTTGCTGGTACTGTGTTCCTTGAAATCTTCCACCGTTCTGATTATCTGTCCATCCAAAATTTGGGTGATTACGCCAACCCTGATTATAAGTGTTGCAAAACGGGTTGTTGGGTTGACGTTAACCTTCTTGAACATAATCAACTGAAGCTGTGAGGTGAGCAATGATAGGGCACTCATTAGTGCTATGATTAGCTCCAGACTCCTTGCAAGTAGGTAGCCTAGGTATCTTCAAGCTTCCAAACTGTACAATACTTTACACCTTGTGGGCTGAGGCATCAATTTTTGTGATCAGATGGATGGCATTATCCACTTCATCGACTCCAGGTGCTCTACCGTGATTCCTTTTATCGGATGCCCACATATCAGTGTTGTTTGCTATCCTTTCGAAAAACTCAATTGCCTTACGGATAGTATTTGTCGTGATTGACCCATCTGCTGAAGAGTAAACTACACTTTGAAGCAACCCAGTATAGAAGTATTGTACCTACTATCCATTACTGATCCCGTGGTGGGGGCATTTCCTTAGCATACTCTTGAACCGCTGCCATGCTTCATCAAATGACTTCGAGTCATATTGTTGGAAAATTGATATATCATGTCTCAACTTAGAAATCTTAACTGGAGGGAAGAATTTAGTGCAAAATTTCTGAGCAAGGTTGTTCCAAGTAGTTATGTTGCTGATGGGGTGAGAATCTAAGCAATCCAATGGCCGATCCCGAAAAGTATGAGGAACCAACCTAAGCCTGATAGCATCATCTAAAATCCCTTGATATTTGAAGTACATGCACATCTCTAAGAATCGAGAGACATGCTGATGTGGTTTTCATCGGCTAAACCATAGAAAGGGTGTGCATTCTGAAAGAGATTGATCACGCCAGTCCTCAGTTGGAAGTGGGCTTGCCAAAATGGAGGATACACAATGCTAGATTGACTTTAAATAATTTGTGGTGTGATAAAGTCACCAAAAACATGTTATCCTCAACAACTGCATCAACTTCTTCCATTTCTTGCTCTTTTGTATTCTTTGTGCTTCCCTTGCTTCTCTTAGTCTCTCATGAAAGGTATGCTCAATTTCGAGATCAAATTTGTAGAGTTGGCCGATCTTTTCACTTTGCATAAACCTAAGAGAAAACAAAAAAATTCTGAACGAAAATGTAATGCGAAAGAAAAATAAAATAAAGAAAATAAAGTTCGAATTAGTACTAGCTAAATTAAACGGTAAAGTAAATTTGGCCCCCCGACAATAGCACCAAAAATTGTTATATCTCGGACCACAAGTGTATGGGTCGCGTAAGTAGTAAAGTGGACTTTTTAGAGTCCGGGTATCATACTCATGAGGACCGTGTATTTCACGTTTAATTTAACTTACCTTAACTGAAACGAGTGGAGGTAATTTGATTGTGAGATACTAGAATTAATAAAATTAAATAAGAACTAGGGGTTAACAAATGAAAGAGTCATTGTGGTTTTAAAATTCAAGATTTGGAACTAATGCTAAGGTTTTGAATCCACTTTATAATTAGTTCTCACCCATATTATTGATTTGATAACACAAATTAGTTTTGATGATAATTTCACAAAAATATTGGAAATCTTTCTCAAGTAAATTCTAACATATTCCTACGGCAGGTTAACTATATCTCTATGATAGCAAAAAATAAAAAACGCATTAAATTTCAGGAAATAAAATATCACACAAAGTATAGAGGTATTTTCATTTTTATCGGACTTTCTGGTTTTCAAATTTGATCTAATCTATCATAGTCTCTCGATTCCTTAGCATAGATCACAAATTAACTCTGGCCACAAGTTAATAAAAGTAAGCACACTCTATTTCTCTCTGTGTGTGGGGCGATTAGGGTTGCTTTCTTCCACTTTTGGGTGTGTTGATTTCTTCATCGATTTCCTTGATGTTAGGAGTGCTTTTTCTTTATTTTTCTCTTTCCTACTTACTAGTTTAGCTCTACGACCATGGATCCTGATGAAATTGCAAAGTTATACAATAGACTATATTTTGATTTGGATGAAGAACCGCGGGTGTCTTTAGCTGCCGAAACTTCAATTGAAGGCTTAGGTAAGCTAAATTCTTGTTTGGTTGGGAAGGTATTGGGAGCCAAGTCGGCTAACAAAGAAAGGTTGGATTACCTGTTAAGACTTATTTGGAAAATCAAAATTTCCTTTCAAATCGAAGCTAAAGGGGGTAACAACACTTTTGTTTTGCAGCTTGGTTTTCAAGAAGATAGGGATTTTATACTAAAGGGCGGTCCATGGCTTTTTTAACAAGCAATTGATTTCACTTGTGAAACCCATGGGAGCAGCGGAGCTGCAGAGCTGGACTTGATGAAGTTCAATTTGGTGCCATTTTTGGTCCACATTTTAAACCTTCCGTTGGTTTGTTTGACCGAATGGTGTGTTTTGTCAGGAGGGTCTATTGGGAGATGTTTTTGCCATTCATTTGTATTGTCTGGTACCCAGGGCTCACGTGATTATCGATGTTTCTAAAACTCTGCAAAGCGGACTGCGTGTGCACTTCGAAGCGATTAATAAAGAGCCTACTCTTCCAATTCAATTTGAGAAGCTTCCTAATTTTTGTTTTGGCTATGCCTTGATTGGTCATAGGCTATGTGACTGCATGACTGTTTTGAGGGGTGACCATTCTGAAACCTCGAGAAAATATAGGGATTGAATGAGAGCTAGTAATTTTGGTTCCCACAGGAGAACGAGCAGGCAATATGCTAACACAGAGAACCAGTCCAATACCAATCACTCTAGTGAACCTAGTGTTGAAGGAGATCGTAATAGTAAAGACTCTCACTCAGAGAAGCTGCAATGTGTAGTCCACAATAACAACGAGCGGCAATAGGATAGCATCACTAAAAGTCGGTTGAAACATATTAACTCATTAGGCGGCAAGCAACACAATAATTGGACCATCTCAGTATAGAATTTGGGGTTCGACGAGCAGGTTGGCGCTAATTTGTTGATTAATGATCATGGGTTACCGCCAGAGAAGGACATGGGGATAGATTTATCCGAAGTTGAGGTTGTACTGGATAAGGAGAAGACGGTAGCTGAGAAAAATATTGGTAGAAAAAAAGGTTGGAAACATAAAAATGGTAGCCCGAGGACCTTGATTGGGGCTAAAAGTGCCAAAGGGCTGATTTTATATTCCCCCTCAAAAGTGAACGCAATCACAATCCTTCGAAAGGCAACATGAACCCTCTTAGTAAAAGGAAACTTAAGTTAGAAGGGGAGAAGTTATCGGGATACTTGAAGAAACACAAACTGTGTGATCAAGATGAGGAGGACATGGATAGAGATGAGGCTTAATTTGGGTGAGTTCTATTTTATATAACTATCGAATTTTATGAATTGCCTATGTTGGAACGTACAAGGATTGGGGAATAGTTTCACGTCGAATACCCTCATTGGTTTGATTCATAAATTTTCCCCAATCTAGTTTTTTTGTAAGAGACGAGATTGTTCCGGTACTAAGGTAGCTACTACTAGACTTTCGTGGGTTTCTCGAATAACTTTGTTGTGGATTGTGTTGGGAAGAGCGGTGGCCTGATGTTATTATGGAAAGAGAATTGGAATGTGGATATCGAATCCTATTCAGGGACATATCGATGCTTTGGTACATGATGAACACGGAAGACTTGGCGTTTTACTCGTTTTTACGAGCAACCGAAATTAGCTGATAGACACAATTCATGGGAATTATTGAGGAGACTTAAAAATCAGTATGACGACCCGTGGCTTTGGGAAGGAGATTTCAACGAGACTCTTGTTATGTTGGAGAGAGAATGAGGGGGAGATAGATCTATTGGTACGACTACCGGCTTCCAATCTGTTCTGAGTGATTGTAGACTTGTAGATGTCCAATTTAGGGGACCACATATGACGTGGAATAACAAAAAGACTGGAAAGGCCAACATTCAAGTTCGGCTTGACCGCTTCGTTTGTAATCGTGTTTGGTTAGATATTTTTCCTTATGCTGGAGTTGTTCATTTACCTTTTGAAAACTTGGATAATAGACCGATTGTTATCCAGATGGTGGGATGGGATAATCCTTTCGACCACATTAAAGATAAAAGACCTTTTCATTTTGAACCCTTTTGTATGCATGAAGCAGATTATAAGGAGATTGCTATGGAAAATTGGGCTGTAACTAACTATGCTAATAGAATTGATCATGGTCCTTTGGGAACAATTTGTCATAAATTGGAGGCTTGCGAACAGAATCTTTTGCAATGGAGCGATAAGAATTTTGGGAGATGGAAACATAACTTGAGCACGAAGAAGAAACGGCTAGAGGAATTGTACTATTCTCTACAGTCAGCGAAGCATATGGTTGATATTCAGAATCTTGAAGCTGAAATTGATCTTTTAAGTGCTAGAGAGGAAAGTTTTTGGAAGCAAAGAGCTCAGGTTGATTGGCTTAATGAGGGGGATTGTAATACGAAGTTCTTTCACGCTAAAGCTAAGGGTAGATTTCAAAACAACTTGATTTGTAGGTTAAAAGATAGCAGGAATGACGGGATCACTACCCCAACTGCTTTGGTTGAACATATTGAATCACATTTCAAATGCTTATTTCAAAGTGGTTATCCTTCTTGGGGAGAAATTAATGATGCTATTGAGGGTGTTGAAGGTCAGATTTCTGCTGAAATTTTGGGTTTGTTGGAAGCTCCGTTCACAATTGAAGAAGTGGCACCTAGTGTTGATGGCTTTCATGCTTTGTTCTAGCAAAAACACTAGGATATAATGAAAAATGATGCGCCCAAAGCTTGTATTGAGGTTCTTAATTGTGGTAAGTCAGTCCAATTGATTAACGAGTCCATTATTGTGCTTATTTTGAAGAAGAAGAATCCCGAAATGATTTCTAAGTTTCGTCCTATAAGCCTCTGTATAGTGCTTTATAAAATCATTTCGAAGTGTATTGCTAATAGGTTGAAACTGGTTTTGTCTCCTTTGATCTTGGAACATCAAGGTGCTTTTGTCCCGATTAGATTGATCTCTGATAATGCTATTACGGCTTTCGAGTTGCTGCATTTGATGACGAAGAAGCATAATGGGAAAAAGGGATTTATGGCCCTTAAACTTGACATGAGCAAAGCCTATGATTAAGTGAAGTGCAACTTTGGGTGTGTGCCATCTTGCGAAAGATGGGGTTCCCAAATCGTTGGGTTCAAATGATTATCGACTACATTTTGACTATCTTTTACCTTTAATGGCCAGCGGGGAAAAATACGGCCTTCTCGAGGTCTTCATCAAGGTTATTCTTTCTCCCCCTATTTATTTATTTTGTGTGCCAAAGGATTTTCAATGGCTCTTAGAAAAGCATAATTGACTAACAGCTTGGTGGGCATGAGATGTTGCTGTGACGAACCTCGAATTACCCATCTTTTTTTGGCCAATGATTCCCTTATTTTCATAGAAGCTGATTTTGCTAGTGCAATGTGCATTGTGGATACTTTGAACGGTTACAGAAAGGCTTCCGGCCAAGGGGAAAATTTTGGTAAAACATCGGTGGCTTTTACACCAAATTTTCCGAACTGTGTTGAACAAAGCATTCTTGATATTTTGGGCATCATTAATTCCAATCCTCATGATTCTTATTCGGGATTCCCCTCTATTGTTGGAAGAAATAAGAAGTGTTTCTTTGCTACTATCATTAATCGTGTTTGGAAGAGGTTGAAATGATAGAAGAGATAGATGTTTTCTATGGCGGGAAGGGAAGCCATAATTAAGGCTGTTATTCAAGCTATCCCCATCTATTATATGAGCTTGTTTCCGCTGCCTAATTTTATTTGTGACCAATTTCAAAGTCTTGTGCTTAATTTTTGGTAGGGTACTAGAGAAGGAAAAAGAAGTTTTCTTGGGTCAAATGGGATACTCTTTGCTCCTCTAAGTTCCGTTGGAGGGCTTGGCTTTCGTGATTTTAAACTTTTCAACCAAGCTATGCTAGCTAAACAAGCCTGGAGATTAATTGAGAACCCGAACTCTTTGGTCGCTAAGGTGTTGAAAATTAAGTACTTTCCCGGTTGTGATATTCTTGAGGCAATGGACAAACAAGACTCTTCCTTTATTTGGAAGAGCTTACTTTGGGTAAGAGAGGTGCTGAATTATGGTGTGCGATGGCATGTGGGCAATGGGAACGATATTCAAGTGTACACCGATCAGTGACTACCTAGACAAAATTGTTTCAAGATTTTTGTATTCCTCATTTGGGCATGGTGAAGGTTGAAGACTTAATTGGGCCTAATCGAGTTTGGAATGAGCCTTTGATTCGGCATAATTTCAGGTCCATGGATGCTAATTTTATTCTTTCCATTCCTCCGTCTGAGTCGCAGACTTTGGATTGTTGTATTTGGCACTTTAACAAGAATAGTATTTATTCCGTTAAAAGTGGGTATCACATTCTGAAAATTTGCAAATTTCTTCCTTGGAGTCGGCCTCTAATGTAAATACAAAATGGTGGAATAAAATTTGGAAGCTTCCCGTTCCACCTAAAGTTAGGAATTTTTTATGGTAGTTTATCCACTTTGTTATTACATCCAGAGAGAACCTAACTGGAGACATTTAAATGTTGATGCTATTGCTAGAGATGTGGATGTATAGAGTCGAACACTCATGTTTTTGCACATTGTTGGTGGGTGAAGAAAGTGTGGAAATGTGCAGGTCGGTGGGAGATTCTTAGATTGACAAAACATTTTAGCTGGGCTAATGTTCTGCCTTACTATTTCGAGAGCCAATGTCATGAGAATTTTGTGGTTTTCTGTGTTTTTCTTTGGCTTCTTTGGCAGGAAAGAAACAACATCCTCCATGGAAAAAAAGTGGTTGAGCCTGGCTTATTGTGCAAATTGGCAATTAAATGGAAGAAGGACTTTGAGAAGGCGCAGAATCTTCATCTTTGGCCAAGGGAGGATAGTGATAATCTTTGTGCCGCTCTTACCAGTAGATGGCAAGGTACAAACTGTTGTAATAATGGTTTAACTCTATTCACTGATGCGACTGTCTAAGATAGTTTTATTTGCATGGGCGGCGTTGTACGTGACTTGGATGGGACGATTATTGCGGCCTTTCTGCTAAGCAGTCGGGTATGTTCTACTCTATGAGTGTAGAAGCAATTGCGTTAACATATGGACTTAGATCTCTTCTGGATGCTGGGTGTTTCTCTATCCAATAGGTTTCCATCGACTCATTGGAGGTTATTAAAGGCCTTAATGAAGCTGTTCCATGTGATCCAAACAAGGCAATCTTTTCTAATATTACTGGGCTCCTTACCTCTTTAATTGTGGTAGTTGTTGTCATATTGGTAGAGATTGTAATAGTGTTGCTCATGGTCTTGCTAAGTTGGCTGTGAACCTCACCTCAAATTGTTTTTGGCTTGATTGTTTGCCAAGACTCATTTCACCACTTTTAGGTGATGTACGTTCTTTTTATCCCATGAATGAATGAATGTCTTCCTTTCAAAAAAAAAATAAATAAATAAAAGAACATCAAATCAAAATCTTGGTTCAAACAAGTGAACAAAGCTTCATCACAACCTTAACGTTAAATTGGATCTAGCCTACATATTGTAGAGCAGAACAAAAGAAATAGAAGGCAAAGCCATGGCCGGATGTAGAATTATCTTAATCTTGACTTCACTCTTCGCTTCACTGCAAAATCCTTCTCCAAAGCTCCAATTTTTGCTCTTGTGGTGTGCATAAGGTTGATGATTTTTCTTATGCTCTTATCTCCTTTTATAGGTGTAAATAGGTCACCAAAATACTCCAATTTCATGAGAGAGAAGTAGTCCAAAATATACCATACATAGAGACCTAAACAAACTTGGGCAACTGAGATTGGGAGAGTTATGCTCGCAACTGGCTCTCTGTGTAAATTTTTTAGCATGCACAGTCTTCAGTATTTTAGTCATAATGTTTGATCCCGATGTGTGATTGAGGTGATTCAAGCTGGGTTAGAAACTCGACAAAGAGATCTACAAGTTTGTATGAAATAGAAAAATCCAAATTCCAACTTTATCGTTGTCAAAATCTTTCCTAAACATTTCATTCTTCTTCATTCTTACTCCAAAATTTTCCAAATTTGTGTCAATTCAATTTCTTTCTGTTTAATATTGATTCAAACGTTATCCATGTTGGTTTTCACCTAAAAACAAACAAAACAAAGTATATTTAAATAAAATAAAACTAATTAAACGAGCTTAATACTATAAAATAAACGTAGATTTTGACGCTTATCGAACTAATTAAGCAAAGTGTACTGATTATTGGAGCTAATAACATTTGAAGAATTTTTTATTTTTTTAAAAAAATCTTTATTTTTATTTTTTAAAAAATTCTTTATTTTCTCTAACCCAAAAAAAAAAAAAAACACACACACACACAGCCCCCCACACCCCCCAAAAGAAACTTACCTTTGAATAAATGATTTTCGAGACTTCTTCGAGGCATGAATTCATATGCAAGAAGTCGGCAAGTCGCTATTCATCTTCACACCAGTAACTGAGCAACTTGACCAAATTTGGGTAGTTTATGGAATTAGATATCACTTCCGCCTTCAAGAAAAAAGTGACATTTTTGAGGCTAAGTATATCAATTGAAAAGTAGGGTAATTTATGGAATTCGATAATTGTAACGAGGTTAAGTGGTTGTTTAGTTACAACTCTTCGCTATACCCCCCCCCCCAATCTTTTTTTTTTTGGTTCTAGCTAGCTAGTAAATTTACGTCCACGAAAAAAGTAACTACCACATTTGCATGCAGCCTAATTTGGTCAATTTGCACTGGATTTAAAAGTTGTTATAGAGAATGTATTAATTCATTTTTCATAAAACCAATGTAGACAATAATTAATAGATAAACACACATAAAATGCTAAGCAGATAATCGATACTTATTTTTTTTCCAAAGAAGTTACTTCTGGAAAAGATTGATATCAAAATGTCATCTTCAAGTTTCAAAATTTAACGCTAGTATAACAAATCAATTAGTTGAAAGAAAGTATTTTATTTTCGAGAAACTAATTAGTTCGCATTGGGATTCACACATAAACCCACGTGAGCTAACAAAAAACTAAAAGGAAAGGAGTGGCTATAAAAGTCATATGGCTAGGTAGTGCAAATCCCTCTTTCTCTCCCTAGCTCTCTGATTCTCTCTCTACATCTTGAGATCGAAATTGTGTTGTCAACCGCCATGGATTATAAGAAGAAGTTCTTGGATATGTTTCTTACTTACAGCTGCAAGGATCGTCAAACAGCAAATGACATCCTAATGAGCTACATCAGAGACCATGAGTCGAGACTTCCACCACCAACCCATCCCAGCTACACGAACATGATAATGGAAGCAACTAGTTATCTCGATCTTGAAGAAGGATGCAAGTGACCTGAAATATCTTCTGCAATTTACCAGAATTGGGAGAAGCACTTGCGACACCAATATGAAAAATTGGTTCATCGTCATCTCTTGAAGCTGTGCAAGAATGGTGTGGAATTATCACTCATTTTCCTCATTTGTTTTACTGTGTAATCTTTAGTTTGGTTGTGGACCCCATATTTTAGTCGCTAGATTCCTTTTTAGTTAAGTATCTGACTTATTGACCTATTGTATTAGATTCCTAGTTGGAGTTAAGGAGTTTGTTAGTCTACTAATCAAGATAGTTAGCAGTAGTATTTATAGATTGTATCTTCACTTGTATTGTAACACTTTTCGTAACAAAAGAATAGTGAAAAGCACAGTACTTTTACTTGCTTTTGTTCATGGTATCAGAGCTGTAGATTTGAGGGAAATTCATCGTTGATCCGCTCTTCAAAGCTTGAAATAAAGAAGGCGAATGGCTACTGACGAAGAAAGAACTGCAAAAAGAGTAGTTGATCTGAATGTTATGGAAAATCGTAGGAAAATTCGAGAAATGGTGGAGGATGATCCACTGATTATCCACAATTCAGATCACCTTGGGATGAGCTTGGTATCTGCGTTTCTCACTGTTCATAACTACCTAAGCTGGAGTAGATCAGTTCGAATGGCTTTGGGAGCTAAGATGAAATTAGGTTTCATCGATGGAACAATCAAGCCACTAGATTCGAGTTCTGCAACCTTCGAGAAGTGGAATCAAGCTAATTGCATGGTGATCTCTTGGCTACTGAATTCGATTTTGAAAGAAATTGTGCATGTTTTTGTGTATACTCAGTCAGCGCATCAGTTGTGGAAGGAGGTTGAAGAAAGGCATGGAGGTTACAATGGCCCGCAGATATATCAAATTCTAAAGAAAATCTGTTCGATCTATCAAGGTAATCAAACTATTACTCAGTATTATACTAAGCTCAAAAAACTATGGGATGAATTAACTTTTATGATGTCGGTGCCTTCTTGCACATATGGAACATGTACATATGGAGTCTCAAAGAAGGTTGATGATATGCATAGTTTCACGAGGCTTATACAGTTTCTTATGGGCCTCAATGAAGGATATAAGGCTGTGAAGAGCCAGATACTTGTGATGGATCTTTTTCTCCCTGTGAATAAGGCATATGCCACACTGTTGATAGTAGAAAAACAGAAGGAGGTAATAATAAACTTTTGGGACAATTCAGAGATGAATGCAATGTTGACAAACTCACAAGCTTATAAGAAATGAGCTATTAAATAGGGTAAAGGACATGGAATGAGTAAGAAAAAGAAGGATCAATTGTATTGTGAGCATTGTAGAACTACAGGGCATACAATTGAAGAATGCTTTAAAGTAATAGGTCATCCTGACTGGTATAAAGGTTTAAAGGACAAAAGGAAAGGAGGATCCAAGAATAATGATAGTTACATAGTAAATGTTGCACAAGCCACACTTGAGATCGTGACAAATACAAAGGCTCACAATTACAATGAAAGGCTCATTGACTTAATGTATGAAATGTTGAAGATTATGAAAGAAAAGGAGGCTCATCCTATTATGGTGAATTTTGCTAACTTGAATGACTATTTAGGTATGCTTTACTATCTAAATTGCTCTTTAGATGTTGCCAAATCATTATAAATAGGAACATGGCTAATAGACACAGGTGCTTCAAACCATGTTGGCACTCATTTTAAATTCTTTAATACATGTAAACCCATAAAAAACAAGATTCCCATCTTTCTACTTGATGGGAGTCACAATCTTACTGAACACAATGGCACTGTTAAATTTGGTGACTACATCAACTCATAGAAGTATTGCATGTTCCTACTTTCAGATTTAATCTCTTTTCCGTAAATAAACTAGCCAAATGTTCTAATATTGGATCTACTTTCATTTTTGATTATTGTGTTTTGCAGGACTTGATGACTAATAGAATTCTTACAATTGAACAATCAGCTAAAGGCCTTTACATAGTGAACGAAGACTCATTCTTTAAAGAGATAATATACAAATACAGCTTATTGCTTTGTAAACCCAAAATTTCCTTACATAATACTAGTTTACCTGAAATTGTTGTTAATTCTATTAATCCCAATAATGCAAAGGATGTGATTACCCTTTGGCATAGAAGGCTAGGCCATGCTACAAAGACTGTTTTGGAGAATTTGGATACTAGACCTGCCTGTAATAATATGGATTTGATGCCTTGTGACATATGTGTATTTTACAAGCAACATCATTTTCCTTTCCCAAAGAGTTCTACTCAAACAAAAATACCTTTGAACTAGTACATTTGAACTAGTAGAGGAACATGGACCTTTTTACTTCAACACAAAACCCAAGTTTTCAATACCTTCAAAGCCTTTCTCAGTTTCATAACAACTCAGTTTAGTACCACCATAAAAGCCATGAGAAGTGATAATGGCACTGAGTTCACCAACCATGCTTTTCAGGCTTCACTACTTGAAAAGGGAATTATGCATTAGAAATCACACCCTTATACCCCACAATAGAATGGAGTAGTGGAGAGGAAACACAAGTAATTGCTTGAAATAGCTAAAGCCCTAATGTTTGAATCGGGTTTGCCAAAGAAATTTTGAGGCAAATCAATCATTTTTGCTACTTATATCGTCAATAAACTTCCCTCTTCCCTATTAGATCCTTCATGCGAAACCACTTTCTTATGATCATTTGAAATTATTTGGGAGCCTTTGTTACATTAAGAACAATAGACCCTATAAGGATAAGTTTGACACTAGGGCCATAAGTGTGTCTTCTTTGGTTTTAATACAGGGCAGAATGAGTATAAGGTTTTTGACATAGATTCCAATCAAATTATAATCTCCTGAGATGTTTTGTTTTTTGAAAACCTTTTTCCTTACAAAACCACCCCTAAAACAATTGATACTATTCCTTTGCCTACACCATCTAGTGACCCAGAGTTTGTTGATTCAGAACTCATACCCCTATCAACAGAACCTACCTCCATTACAGTGGATCAATCAATTTCTTCTCACATTGATCATTCTACTGATATACTCATATACCTGCTGGTTTGTCCAACGCTGGTGATTCTGAAGGTTCAACCTCTGCTAATACACACACTGTGGATTAACTATGTCAACTTGATGTTAATAATGCATTTCTTCATGGCTTCCTTGATGAGCAAGTGTATATGAAGCCCCAATTTGGTTATACTAAAGCTAACGAGGGACAGGTTTGTAGATTAAAGCAGTCTCTCTATGGCTCGGAAACAGGCCAGTTGACAATGGAATGTAGAGCCTTGTAAACACCTAGAGGGTTTGGGGTTCCAACAATCACCCCATGACCACTGCTTGTTTATTTTATAGGAAGTTGATGTCTTTGTACCGACACTTGTGTATGTGGATGATTTACTAATTACAGGGAACAAGCACGAAACTATTGTGCATGTTAAACAATCATTGGATGCTGCCTTTACTATCAAAGATTTGGGCTTTGCTAAATATTTTCTTAGCATAGAGATTGCTAGGTGCAATCAAGGTATTTACTTGAATTAGAGGAAGTATGCACTTGATATACTTACTTCAGTTGGTCTTCTTGGCTGTAAACCAGTTTCCATTCCACTTCTACCTGGTTTGAAATTCGACGCTACTACCTCTTCTTTGCTCTCTGATCCGGATAAATACATAAGACTAGTTGGGAGGTTGTTATATCTCAGTCTGACCCCAATTGATCTCCACTGGTCAGCAGCTCAGTACTTGCTTTGCTATAGTAAAGGAACTTTGTCTATGGGACTCTTTTATTCATCATCTTCTTATCTTTCCTTACAAGCCTACTGCGATGCTGATTGGGGAGATTGTCAATCTACTAGGAGATCACTTACTGGTTTCTGTATCTACTTTAGGGGATCATTGATCTCTTGGAAGACCAAGAAGCAATCTACTGTCTCTCAAAGCACAGCCGAAGCTGAATATCGTAATATGCCATTGGCTGTTTGTGAGTTATTATGGATTTCTAATATTTTTCCTGATTTAAAGGTTGCTCTCCCACTGCCAATCGCGCTCTTTTGGACAATAGAGCTGCATTTCATATCAACAGTAACTCAGTCTTCCAGCAGCGTACCGAACATCTAGATATCGACTGTCATGTGGTTCGAGACCACTATAAGTCTGTGTTTATCCAACCGCAGCCTATCCCTTCCAAGGAGCAACCTGTTGACTTGTTCACCAAGAGCCCTCCTATGCCACAGTTCCAATATCTTTTGTCCAAGTTGGATTTGCGAGATTTCTACCAACATCCAACTTGGGGGGGTGGAATTATTGTTCATTTTCCTCATTTTTTTTACTATGTAATCTTTAGTTTTCCTGTGGACCCCACATTTTAGTTATTGGATTTCTTTTTTAGTTAAGTATCTGACTCGTTGACCCATTGTATTAGATTCCTAATTACAGTTAAAGAGTTTGTTAGTCTACTAATCAGGATAGTTAGCAATAGTATTTATAGCTTGTATCCTTACTTGTATTTTAACATTTTTCGTATTAGAAGAATAGTGAAGAATAGTGAAAAACAGAGTACTTTTACTTGCTTTTGCTCAAGTGGACAGTTGACTCACAATGCAAGGAATCACTTCAAGATTCAAAAGACTCCTCAAGATTATTCAGTTGCAGAGATTGAGAAAGGGGTGTTTTTGGCTTGTATATTCTATCTACTCTCAGATAGCTAGTAAATTTTAAGTGATGAATGATGATATGAACTGTGAAGAGAGCATATTATCACGCACTTTTTGTTTCAACACAAGTTACACGCAGTCTTAGTGCTTCAAATATCTGCCCTGTGCAAGACTTAAGACTAAGTCAGCCTTCCCTAACAAAGTTGCTAAGCGACAAGAACCTAAAGGAACAAAGGCAAAGTGAAACACTTGAAACTTTGTAAGAATAATTTCTACTACAAGAGAGCTTTACAAGTTCTTGGATGGATGCAAATGAACTTTCCTACCCCTATTTATACTTCTACCTCCTGAAATGGACGGTGGAGATCATCTCGATCTAACAGCCTACATTCGTCTTTTGGAATTATCTACCATTATCTACCAAAATATCTCAGATATTTACAATATTTTACATATTAGAGTATTCTAAATAAAGGACCTAGAATGCTCCATGCTTTGTATAGAAGCCTTCTAGAAAATTCTACCGGTATTTCCAACAAGTTTATCTCTAGAATCTTCCAAAAACCCACCGGTTGTGACAATATACATCCAAGACTATACTAGGCTATATTATGTTCTTTAAAAAATCCATCGATGACATCATATATATCAATAAAATCATCGTATTAATTGTTTCTTTCGAACTTTTAACCTTGTTGTTAGAGTAATATTTCATGCAATAATTGGTATTTTTTATTACTGTGGTCAATGCTTTTTTATTTATTTATTTATTGGTAAATAGAGATTGATGTATATAGCTTCATTGACCAAAATGGACCTATGGGTTCATTTCAACATCCGGCATTGATGATATTAAACGGGGCTTTCATTTGATGATATGTCTTGGGATCCTTTTATTAGATGAATATGAATATATATGTGTGTGTAGTGTTCAATATGCTTTCTTGATGTTGGCATGATGGGTATATCAAGTATTCAGTGTGCTTTCTTGGTGTTGAATATAGAGTAGTGCTATCCACCTGGTCAATATTTGTCTGTTGTGTATGAACTTTAGACTAATTAATTTCAATAAAGATCAATTTGTAATATACCAATTAATAGAGAATCGTTCTATTAAACATATTTTTTCAGATATGTTAACGTTGGTGTCATCATCTATGATTTATGAAAATTTTCAAAAACTTTAAAATATGCATATAATTACCAAATTTTTTGTGCCCCTAGGTTGTATGCAATTGCTTGCCTTACATATTCCCTCATGGCTAGTGATATTTTGGTTTAATTCACTACTTAAATGCAACACTAATATTAACTTGGACTTCAATTAAATAATTACTAGTACAAAACATGGAAAGGGTAGCGGTTGTAGAGGTGAAAGGGTTGTTGTTCTTGGACTGTCACCCAAAATAGCGACACCAAATATTGCCCGAAAGGGTGGCGGTCCCAAAAATGCCACCCAAAACCATTTTTTTAAAAACACATCAGGTGGCGGTTTTAATGCTAAGAACCGCCACCCAAAACCAATTTCAAAAAAATATTTGCAGATCTAAAGTTCAAAAAATCTAGATCTAAAGTTCAAAAAATACAGATTGCAAGAAGATAAACTTGAGATATATACAAAACTTTAATAAAAGAGAGATAAACTTCAAGGCATAAAAAATGCAGATTATAAAACTTACACATCTATGCAAATTCAAGGCATAAACTTAATTAAAAAATGTAGATCTATACAACTTAAAAAATTTCTACAAAGAGTAATAAAAAAAATTCTTACAAACAATTGATAGAGGAAGACGAGCTTGTTCTAATTGTAGCTCCAACAATCCAAGAAATTGCAAGAAATTTGATTTCAACAATACATAAAATTTCGGGATATTGAATTCTAACCTGAAAAATACACGAATTTGAGACAAATAAATAGAGGCAGGGTACCTTACTTCAATTGTGATCCCAACTTGTGAAGAATTTGCTTCAAAAATCAATATTAAGTGAAGAAATATGGGGAATTTTACTGTTTGGGGCTGAGGAAGGAGAAAAATGGCTGTTGGTTTCGAGCTAGATGCTGTAAATCATTTAAGTCAAACAAAGAAATGGTGGCGGTTGTTCCCAAGAAACCACCATTGTATATGTTGAAAAAAAAAAAAAAACAAAGGGTGGCAGTTATTACCAAGAAACCACCACCCTAAACGTTCAAAAAAAAAAAAACAAAGAAAGGGTGGCGGTTGTAGGGAACAACCGCCACCCTTTTTAAAAGAAATGGTGGCCCGAGAAACCGCCATCCTAAATGTTTTTAAAAAAAAGTTAAACAAAGAAAGGGCGGCGGTTGAAGGGAACAACCACCACCCTTTTTAAAAGAAAGGGTGGCAGTTGTTCTCTACAACCGCCACCGTTACGGGTGACGTTTCACTAAAAATGACACCCAATGGACGTCTCCAAAAGTCGAATGTGTACTAGTGAATTTTAATATTATGTATTTTTAATTAACTTTACTAATTGTAATTTGTACAAGGAAAAAAGAGTTTATTTATATTTTATGAAGATTAGAAGAATTCTCATATACGCACTTGAAAAGGCGGTCTCAAATTCCACTGGCAACCTCACAGAGCGCCACGTCATCTAATTTTTTTAATTTTTTTATTTTCGTAATTTTTTAAGAATCTACGTCGGTGAGACCAGGAGGTCATATATTTAACACATTTCATATTATTTATATTTATGTACTCATGTTCAATTTTTCAATTTTTAGACGAATGGTCAAGCAGATGAAGAGATGGAAGATTTCATGGATATATATAGTGATGGCAGAAAAATCTGATGGTAGAAAAATCCGATCCGATCCAAATTTGATGGATATCCTATCCGAATGGAGCGATTTTTTGCCGATCCAATTATCAGGAGATCACTGATTCGTGGATAGACCGATCCGAGATGGATTTATATTTGAATTGGATCAGGCTTGATCCGATCTGATTCGAATTTTTATTTTTTATTTTTTATAAAATATAGTTGCATTAGGTTTAGTAAGGAAGAACTTGATGAGGCAATGATAAGTTTAATTTTCATTACATTAATATATGTCAATTACAATAGTTTGATAATATTTGATACAATATTTATTTCTTAATTTCTTATTGCATGAAGGCATCTCTAGCTTAAATTATACGTTTTGGATTCTCAGATGTTTAATTGTGCAATTGATGTTAAAATTTGAAAAAAAAAGCTCAACCAATATGGATCGTATTTGAATTTTTTTTAATCCCGTATGATCAGATCCGAGAAATTTGGATTTACATTTAGATTTGGATATGGATCAAGGTGATTGATTTTGATTTGGATTTGGATTATGACGATCCGATCCGAACTCGATCCATTGCCATCACTACATGGATATTACTCTTGTACTATTTGATTTAATTAATGAAAGATATAATAATGCTAAATTTGTAAAAATGATGTATAAGAAAGTATATAGAATTTGTGAGGCCAAAATGGGCATGAAATGTTTTTCACCTCTATGAAATGTTTTTCACCTTTTAGCCACTTTTATAAGGACTACAGAAAGATAGAATATAGATGTAACCGCTAATGTCTTAATTAATCCATACTAAACAATAGGAATGTTATCGTACTCATCAAAATATATTCTTTTTCCTACTTTTTAAAATTTAAATTTGATTAAATAAATCACATCCATATATCTGGTAGGGTCCATTTGTATTATTAAATCTCCACCATCCAATTCCATTAATTCTTTTTCTTCCTACTTATAAAAATACATTATAATTTATATGCTAACAGCTACAATATAATGAAGACGTTTTATATATCATCATTTTCGATTCTATTGCTCACATCTTTAATTAACAAGTAATATTATAGCAGGATTTAAGTGATCAATTGGTATTATTCTTAGTCTCGAAGGAATTAAAGATAATGATATAAATAAAGTTGTCTCATGCTTGCTTTCCAATTTTTACTGTTGCTCTTGGGGAAATATTTCATGCGTTTTATTTCTGCCTGCAGGAATTTTTTTTACTAATGTGTTTATTGCATTATTTTTTTATTTATGAGTAAATGGAGATTGATCTCTTCATTGACGAAAAATGAAACCATCACTATAAAAATTGGACATTTATGGGCGGTTAACCACCCTTATAGTTTCATACTTATAGAGTATTAAGGGCGACATAATGAGATATTGTCCTTAATGGTCTACAGGCATGAGGCTGTAGGAATAACATACCGCCCCTTGTAGTGTATGGGCTAGTACATTGCCTTCTCGTATCGTCCATTTTTTTTTCATTAATTAAGTCCCTCAATTCCTTCTCTTTCTTGCTAAGTCAATTATGTATAGATGTAACAGCTAACTTCTTTAATCCATACCAACAAAGGAAGATGTTTTATCATCATTTTTGACTAAGTTTTTTTATTCATGAATCGATATATCATATTTTGTTCGTTTAGAAAAATCTTATAAATAAAAATAAAAATTTTAATAATAAAAGGTTATTTTATTAGCTTAAAAAATAAATTATTAGAGAATTTAAAATTCTGCCTACAAATACCATTTTGTCATTATTTTATGTGACAATGGGTTAAGTAAAATAGTTTTATGAACTTAGGCCCAAGTAAAATATTTTTGTAGTCGTAACTTTTACCCCTACAAATCGTCGGGGAAAAGTAAACTTTTCTTGGAGTAATATTTCATGCGATTGGTATTTCATGCAAGAATTTTTTTATTAATGTATTTATTAGCATTTCGTTTCATTCTTTTTGGTTGAACTTTGAGTCTTATAAAATTTAAACTATTTTAATTTGCCACGTTATTAATTATTTGTGGTACAAGTTGAAAAAATATATAATCATATAAACATATTGTTTGAGTACATTAAACCAACGTTCTGTTTTTCTAATTTTAAATAATCATATGAAACACATACGATGATCTTTATTATGTTGACACAATCGAAAGACGGAGGAAGTACGGACTCATTTGAAGCCGAAGTCAGCAACCCAAGACATAGAAGCCCAAGCAATGACCAGTTCAGTAGGCTATGAGTCTGTGACCCATTTACAATCCAGTTAAATCGAATTGGAACCTGATCCTACAAAAAGGAAAGCTACCATATTTTTTCTGGGAGATTCTATAAGCTATAAGTATTAAAAATAATAATGATAATAATAAATAAATGAATGAATGAGTTACGTACTAATAAGAGTATGGGCTTTCCAATTCCAAACATAGGTTGAGTAGATTCATAATTTTATTTTACCATTATATAAAAACTGTTGTGTGTACGTATATCATTTTGTATCATTCATCATTGTTCGAGAGATTATGGGCGATAATTTTAGTGTTCATTGACGTCCGAGAGCTACATTTATGGGTTCCGAAAAATTAGTGGTACTCATTCGTCAATTGCATTTGATTCCAATTGAATTAGTTGGTTTCTTGTTCCTTTATTTGGCTGAAATTTTATTGTGATTGTATTTTATTGAATTGAAACCTTACAATATATATCTCATAGTCATCACTACTATATATGAACAATTGGAAGAAATGTAGGAGAAAGATTTTACCACTCTTTAGTTATAAAAATTGCCCCTTTTTTTATACATATATTGAGAGACACTATTTAAGAAATAATATGATCCATCATCCGTCTATATATAAGTGAAGAATTTTAATTTCACTCTCGATTCGATGCCTATATATGATCAGATGCTAAGCACGTGTCCCTTTGCCCATCATTTAGGGATACGTGTCAATCATCCGCCCATATATAAGCACTTTACTCGATCATTTGTCATTCTAACTGATTCATATGTAAACAAAAGTAATTACCCTATGAATGAAAAAATGCTTTCCCAATATAGTCCTTAAATCCCATTGCAATATCCCTTAAGACGGAGGAGAAAGAAGCAAAAAATGAAAAGATGAAAGAAAGAGAAGGATGTCCTAACATTTTCCAAAAATTAATAATTAGGTTTGCATATATAAATTAGTATTTAGTTGAAAAGTATTTGTACATACTTTCGTTTTACTATAAAGTTAACTTTTAGCCTATATGTGGCATAAATTGAAAAATAATTGTCAATTATAATCGTAGTACTTTGAACATGTAATTGAAATAGAAGTGAGAAATCTGTAGAATTGTGCACGAGCAACTTTTAGTCGGAAAAAAAATAAAAAATTGGAATATATGCACTAAACAAGTGTAGAATAACTTTTATTTTAGTGAATATTAGTGGGCATTTGGTCATTTGGGTAGCCACAACACCTAACTGTAAAGAAGTTATCAACTAAATTTTACAAATTGTATCACTCGGATTAAATGGAGGAAATTGGAAGGATGTTACAAGTTTTAGGAGTGCAATTCAACTTTCGAAAAGACATTCTCAAACATTAGACTAATTTGATACGAGAGTGGAAGAAGCAAGTCAAGGCTTGGGAATTATTTGATAGATGATTGAAAACTTTGACAAAACACTAATTGTTATTCTTTTATAAATTTCTATTTTCTTAAGAAATTTTTAGATTAAAAAATAGTGACAAGCGCGACATATGTTTACAATGGTGCATAATGATTTGAAATAGTAAAAATTAATTTTTAAATATAGAGAATTAAAACTAAAATGTCCTAAACCTTCTGGAAATGAAAAAATTATGGCTTAAAAAAATAAATAATAAAATAAAATAAAATAAAGCTTTATGGAGTAATTACAGACCACATTGTAGACTTGTGAGTTGTGAAGATGGGAACATGTGGACAACTGCAAACCGCGACCAAGAAGTTTTAGTTGCACATTAATAAATGGACTTATTAGAGTGGGGCGGTGATTTTTACATGAGATTAAACTATAATAATAGACTCTATGTCTAACCTTATTGCAAATTCTCATTTAATAAATTACTTTTTAAATTTATCGGGAACTGACATTACCAACAACTATTGATGTAGAAAAAGAAATAATATTGATACTATATAGTAAAATAATAAAAAATAAAAATAAAAATTTTCTCATGTGCCATTGAAACTAGTATATCAAGAATCTAGATTTTCGTTCACAAATAGTAGCACAAAGAACCATTTGAAAATGAAATTCTCCATAAGTTTCCCATAAAATAATTTTTCTTTTGTTTGATATTAGTTCTGTCTTTGTTGTCGGATGTAGATAACTTAAAGAATGAAGTCGTTGCAAACAAACAACAAACTAATCAATAAATCGAATCACCAATGATAAAACAAGTATTCGAAATATATATGACAGACAAATAAATTGAATCCAAAGAGTACAGTGGGAATAATTACAGCTCATAAACTAGCTTAGCGAAATATTTTGTAAAATCCAAGTTATTGATTTCAAAAGTTAGAGAAACAAATTTACTGAAATATGGGAGTGGACTTTTTCCTTACAGAGAAATAAAAATAATTGGCATGTTTAAGTTAATTAGTAATTGACTGAGAAAGTTAAGTGGTAATTTCAGATTAATTAAAAGTCATGTAATTACATAAAATAAAATAAACGAAAAGGCAAAAAAAAGGAAAATACAAAAAAAAAATTAGATAAGGAAAAGTGGGGAAGAATGGATGTTTCAAATAATCAAATAATAATAATAATAATAAGTGACTACAAAGAGGTGGTTATGGGGAATCGATCCCCTACACCTTAGGATGGGAACAACCACGAGGGAAACACGCTACTTGTTTTTATGAGTTGAACTTTTCATATATATGTATTCTAATTGCGATGAACATTCCTATAGGAGTGGGTTGGGGGTAGGACTGGACTACACCCTAGTCCAGTCCCCCCGGCCAACTACGCCCCTCCAAGCACCAACCCTACAGTTCCTTCATCCCGAAAAAGAGGAGTTTGAACTTTCAAATTTTTGTTTTTATTCGAGTGACATGCATTTTCATACTTTTGGGACATACACTTTTTGAACTACTCAATTGGTGTGGCTTGTTTGATGATGCGATCCAGATCACCCTCAAGCGCTAAACGGAAGCTTGGAACATTGTTGACGCAAAGTGGAATCTAGATCAAGCCAAAAGATGCAAATTCGAGATTATTGCATGAAGATTTGGATGTTCGACAAGGTTCGAAGCTGCATATCTTTGACGCGAGTATGATTTTTAAGTTCAATCTTCTGAAGATTTGAAGCTTGTCGAGTCTACTTTCCAACAAACTTTGATTCACCTCATTTGGATATTGGATTTGAAAGTTCTGCCAAAGACAATGAAGGCCGCAAGGTAAAGAAAACTGTAAGAAATGCTGTAGGGAAAGAATTATGGCCCTAACGTTCATACATACGGCCGTATCACCAGCCTTATGGCCGTAACATCTAGAAATCTAGTTTTGGCTGAAAACAAGTAGAGAGCAAAATGTGGCCGTACTTTTCAATTATACAGTAGTATCATTGGATTTACGGCCGTAACCTGTATTTTTACTTCCGTAATTTAAACTGACCTTAGGCAACTTTTAAGATATTTTCGGATTTTTATCATTATTTTATTGTATTTTCGTTTCTAGCTTTGTATAAGTATAGAACAAGCCATTTGTATGATTTTGAAGCTTTGATGATATATGAAAGTTGAAGCTTTTTGCTTTGCTTGAGTCGAGCCTCGCTCCTTGCCCATTCCTTGAGTTGTGATCGTTGTCGAGTCGAGTGGACGATCCTGGTTCACGGAACAAAATCGAACTTATCGAATGATTGATCAACTTTCGTGGCGTTCAAAACTCGTGAGATCGAATATTTCAGCTTGGTCGATGCTATTCTCGTGTTGGAGCCGAGATCTATTGGGTGTTACCAATCATTTTGCCCGGTTCTAATTGGGGGACGATTCTTTGGGAGATCGATTCGAGATCAACGAGGTCCGTATTGTATCACTTGATGACTTTTAAAGTTCGACACAAATATACATAAATTTAGTGCAAATTAAAGATAACTATTAATAATCAACACAGAAAAATATTCAAAAAGAAGAACAATGAATATCAACAAGCAAGGAAATAACTAATATCTACAAAAATCATGGCTTCAAAATTGGTGTTCGAGTCCAGATTACATAGCCCATGAATCACTTTAGTGGCATCTGTACGCACTTCTTCAATTGTCGTTTGGTGGCTTGAGAAGGGATAACCCGCACTGAATCGCCATGGCTTCACCAACATCTGTCTAATACTTCCCATCAATTTAAGCCGTATACACCAAGATAACAGACCCCTCTCTATCACGAACTACACCACCGAAACCCACTGATGGTCATCTCACACAGCCAGGGACGGATTTATAGGCGGGCTCCATCGGGTCCTTGCCCCTTACTCGAAAAAAATTCAAAGTTTTATGTAGACATATTAATTTATTTTTATTTTTATTTTTATTTTTCTTTTTAACCAAGTAAACATATATATCAATTTTAGCCAGAAATTTCTTATTTCTTTGATTAGACTTGATATTTAAACCAAGAAGCAGTTATTCTAATTACCTTAATACACAAGTCATCCGTGCGTTGCACGGAGATATAATTTTTTAGCTAATAACAGTATTTAGGGTTTGTTTGACTAGGTATTTAGATTTGAATTTTTGAAATGTGTGTAGATTGTGTGATTAAAAATAATAGATAATTTATTTAATAATTGTATATGCTGTTAAAAAGGATGAGAGAGAAAAATGTGGGAATGAAATTCCCAATAGAATAAGCCCTAATAGATGTTAGTCGTATTAAGACAAGCCGTAAAAAAAATAAATAAATAATGAGTCGCAACAATAAATTTAATTAATATAACTAATAAAATAATTCTTTGAATATTTCCTCAGAGTTTCTCTCTATTTTGTACAAATTCATCTTGTATACAACTGAAGGAAAACTCACCAAAAACATAAATTTAATTTACAATACTTTTAAAGACATCAACAATTAACACAATTCAAATATAACACCATCAATAATAGTCAACAACAATACACGAGACAAAAATAGAAACATTTTCGTGTTTTGATAAAAAGCATGAATGTACTCAAATATAAATCACATCCATAATTGTCCATAGAATATCAAAATTTGTGCTACTATTCAATTGAATTGTACTAAGACAATAAATAAATTTTTAGATGAGTGGAACATCTCTAACATCACTTTTACACAAACATCGGCGCTTTAACATAAGAAACATATAAAAATATTAAAAATAATATCATATTTCAGATATGATCAATAAAACTCACTAAAAGTGTAATTTTCGACCACTAATTATGTTGAGTTACCTTTTCGAAACACAATGTCACTACTGCATAAATGCTACATATAATTAATTTGTATAACTCCACCAAATTTGTGATGGGAACATTATACCTGGATAAATATAAGAGCAAAAACACAATAATATATAAATACAATCCTTCACTTTACATATCAAACCACGAATGACATAAATGGTTTGTGTAAAAAACTAAATAAAGAGAAAAATGTACCTGATACTATTAATAAGCATGAAACTACAAGTTTAAACACTTCTTTATAGACAATATTTGTGGTCATGGTAGTTACACATTATAATCATATATCACAAACTTTAAAGCCTTCCTATGCGTCACCCTCAAGACTGCAACATACCCTTCCTATTTAAACTGTAGCTATTTCACCTGTGCATTGTACAGGGGGCCAAATTTTTCAATATCTATTTTTTTCAATATATATTGATTGAATATTGTATTATTTTAAGAATTAGAATATGAGAACAACTACTAATCACCTAAAAGCTATATTTCTCTAGTTTATGGTTCAATTCAAACTTTAAAATTGTAATAACTCTATGTGAATTAGAAAATTAAAAATAATAAAATATAATGTAATTTATCTCATTCCAAATTGATCCATTACAAAGATTATGGTACAAGTACTCATAAGATAATTATAATTTTAAATCTAATCTTTGATAATTTAACTCAATAAATATGTACTTTAAGTTTTAAATCTTTCTTTTCTTTTCTTTTTTTTTCCATATATATTCATTCAATAATTCATTATGAAACAATTAGAATAAGAACACAATTCATACTCTTGACTTTTCTATGTTAGTGTTGTGTAACTAATAACATTAATTTATGTTTGAGGTGTCAATTAGACCAATGAGGAACTAATTTACTAAATTAACATGTGAATATTTTGGCACAAAAAAACAATTTTCGATAGAAAAAAATTACAAGCGCGAAGAAATTACAATCACTCAACGAATTCATTGTTACAATTTAACAAATTGTGTCGACTCAACCAAAAGGTATAAAAAATTAATGATACAAAAAAATTATTAATATGAAGAAATAATAAGTATTTTAACAATTTACCGTAAATAATCCATCAAAGTAGGTCAATTCATATTTTAATTTATTTTATGCTTGTAAATAATAATAATTACATTACAAATTAATCTCCTATAAAAACTTTAGAAAATTTATTGGACTTTTGCAACTATGTCGAATTATGTGAATTAAAAATTTTAATCAACCATAAAAAAGAAGTACAATTAATTTTCACAATGAACATATTAACATAAAAACTAAATGGTCTAAGGTAAAAAAATTAATAGTGTAAAGAAAGTACAATCAATCCACAGTTTTATCTTAACAGTTTAAAATATTGTGTCGGCTCGTACTAATGGTTTAAAAAATTGATAATACAAAAAAAGGGAAAAAATTATTATTGCGAAGAAACTATAATTGTTTCTTCACACAAAGTGAGTTCGGCACTCTTTTGATTGAAACTCTATTCCACTACTGAAAAGTATTCTCCATGTAAGCACAAAAAAAGATCAAAAAAATTTTAATAGTGCGAATAAAGTACGATCGATTCATTGATTTACCTTTAGTATTTAAAAAATCATGTTGCATCAGCCTAATGGTATAAAAACTAATAAAAAAAGAGAGAAAACAATTTAATAGTGTGAAGAAAGAAATAATTGTTTCAACACCTATTTCAACAATTTGCCGAAAACAATCAATTGAATGGGGTCAATTCATATTTTAATTTATTTTATGCTTCTGAATAATAATAGTTGCATTTCAAATTAATTAACTTTATAAAAAATTATAAAGTTTATTGGACTTTTACAATTGTAACCAATTATGTGAAATAAAAATATTAATCAACCATACAAAAGAAATATAATTAATTTTCAAAATGAACATATTGGCATAAAAACTAAATTATCCAAGGAAAATAAATTTAAGAGTGTGAATAAACTTTCATGAATCCACGAATTTACCTTACCTTAACAGCACTCATTTAATCGTTGTTCATTATTTTAAAAAATGACTCTTTCGATATCTTGTTGGTACGTTAATAAGTAAAATGCCCTTATTAACAATCTCCATTATAGTTTATGGTGGGATTTTCATATTGATCAAGCATTGCATATCAATATCAAGAAGAAACATAGCCTAACAAAAAACATAACCTATGTTTGCTTTCCAGAGAAAGCTTAATCAATCAAGAAAAAATATTCGAGAAATAAAGGCTACCAGTTCCTCTAATCAAATCCAAATAACAAAAATCATGAAAATTGATATGAACTATAACTTAAATTCGATATAAATTGTTGAAATGTAATAATAAAACCTGATATCAAAGCTGATTGGCTACTAATCAAATCCAACGACAAAATCATCCAAACTAATCACAAATCCGTTCAAAAGATATAAACTGCTGAAATGCAATATTAAAACCCATTTCCATTAATTATTTCTGTAGACGCCAAATTTTTTTTGAGTGTTTTGGGCCGGATTGATTTTAATTCACTTCTCAAATCAATGGATTGGGCTGACTATAATCAATTGACCCATTAAATTCTAAATCACAAATGTCCACTAAACCCAATTAAATTTAATTGGTAAAAAGGCCCAACAAAAGCCCATCCTACTTTTGTTAAATATAATTTGAATAATATTATATTTAATTTTAATTCAACTATTTAATTTAATTTGGATAATTAAGGATTTATTATTCAAATTCAAATTAAATGGGTTATTGATGATGACCCTATTCAAACTTCTCTATAAATAGATCCCTTGGGTTCATTTAGAAAGGAGGAGGAGGAAAAAGGAGGAGAGAGAACCCTAAGTGCAAAGCTTAGAAATTCTGTAAAAAATCCGAGAGAATAAATTCTCTCAAATCAAAACCAATTAAGAAGAACAAAATCTTCTTGAACCTCAAACTCGAATCAACGATTTGGAAAACACAGTCTTTTCCAAATCGAAATCAAATCAAAGTAAAGGGGATTAGAGAACACAGTCTTCTCTAATTCAAAACGAAAGTCAAAATCAAAGCAAGATATTAGAGAACACAGTCTTCTCTAATTCAAAACGAAAGTCAAAATCAAAGCAAGATATTAGAGAACACAATCTTCTCTAATTTAAAATTAAATACAAGATTTGGGGAACACAGTCTTCTTCAAAATCAAATCCAAGACTTGTAGAACACAGTCTTCTACAATGATTAAAATCAAGTCAAATAAAATCTTTGACGATCGGAATCAAGCCACGTGGCCCCGATACTCACCAGCAGATTGTTAATCAGAGGATTCAGCATTCGTTGCAGTCAAGAGATCCAGTCCACTGTTAATTTTTCAAATTCAATTTGTAACAAAATTCCATTGTATTATTTTCTATTAATACAAGAAGAAATTTTTGTTCACAAATTTCTGGCACGCTCAGTGGGACACTCTTGCCTCTCATCTTTCGATCTACACAAGAAATCTTAAAACCAAAACACATCACTAAGATGTCAAGTGGCATAGTGAAAGACACTGTTGCCAATATTGAGGAGAAACTTGCTGAACTCCTCCATGCTACCAGAGCAAAAACCAAAGTAGGGAGTTCTCGACTTGTATCACCGTTGAGAAAATTTTCCAAGAGAGGTAAGAAGAAAATTCTTACCCTCTGGAAAGCTTGTTCTCCAAGAAAGGCCAAGCTCCTTCAAGAAAACCCTCTCCTTCAAGAAAACCCTCTCTTTCAAGAGAACCCTCGATTAAGCTCTGCCTCAAGTGAGGGGCTTGAAGCCAGATCGATCAAAGCTATCTCTTCGCAAAAGTGGGGTGATTACACATCTTCTGATGAGTCGCTCGAAGATGTGCTAGCCACTGAAGTGGGTCCTAACTCGGATGAAAGGATCCAACAGATGGCTTTGGCAATTGAAAAGTTGTCAAAGTCTTTAGAAGAAAAGGACGCCCAAATAGCTGCTCTCATGAACAAATTAGAAATGAAGGAGTCAGAAAAGGAAGATAGCAACAAAGGCGAAGGCACTTCTAGGGGCAAAGGTCCTGAAACTCATGAGGATGAGCAAAAGTACGACATGCATGATCGAACGGTACTAAAAAATATGTTCCGTGATGCCTCGCATGTCTCTGCTGGTTCCTTATCAGTCCAACAGCTTCAACATATGATTGCTGATACCATACGTACTCAGTGTGGTGGTTCGTCACAATCCTCCATAGTCTATGCAAAACCTTATAGTCGACGGATTGACGAACTGAGGATGCCCATTGGCTATCAACCTCCCAAGTTTTTGTGCTTTGATGGAAAGGGCAACCCAAACCAACATATTGCCCATTTCATTGAGACCTGCAATAATGCAGGTACTTACAACGATATGATGGTGAAACAATTCGCACGCTCTCTTAAAGGTGCAGCGTTCGAATGGTACACCGATCTCCTGGCTGGGTCAATTGATAGTTGGGATCAACTTGAACGCGAGTTTCTCACTCGCTTTTATAGCACTCAGCGAACGGTTAGCCTGCCAGAGCTTACAAGAACAAAGCAAGGCAAAGAAGAGCAGGTGGTAGACTATATCGAACGCTGGAGGAACCTTGTCCTAAGTTGCAAGGAGAAAATCAGCGAATCATCCTCAATTGACATGTGCGTCTAGGGCATGCATTGGGGATTACTCTATAATCTTCAAGCAAATATGCCCCACTCATTTGAAGAGTTGGCTACACGTGCTCATGATCTGGAAGTTCAGATTGCAAGGCACGGAAGTTACTTGCCGAGCGATCCACACGATAAAAAGGAGCAAAAGAAAGACATAAAGAAAGACGTTAAGTCGGGCAAATCAAAAGATGTCATGACGATCTCTACGATTCCTGCAAAAATCACATTCCAGAAATCAAACAAAGTTGCCAATGCCAAGCCAGCATACAAGCCTGAATACAAAGCGAGTAAAAATAAAGCCCAAAAGGGAAATTTCCCTTCATTGAAGGAATTGGCAGAGAAAGAATATCCTTTCTCAGACTCTGAAGTGTCCGGAATTCTGGACCAATTTCTTGAACAAAAGATAATCGAGTTGCCCACACCAAAGAGACCATAAGAGGTTGGGCAGGTCGATAATCCCAAATACTGCAGATTCCATCGAATCATTAGCCATCCGGTGGAAAAATGTTTTGTGTTGAAAGACCTTATCGTCCGTCTAGGCAAGGAAAATAGAATTACTTTTGAGACCGACAACAATCAAGTTGCGAATTGTTCAATGGTCACATTTGGATCATTTGATCAAATTTCAATTGCTGAAAATACAACGAGTCTCCCTTTGACTTATGGTATGGGGAAGTCAACACCAGCCCCAATTGAGTTTGGGCCTCAACTTCCAGAAGGAGCGAGGCTAGTAGAGTTTTGGGTCAATGGAGAGGTCACTGCTGAATACATCTATTCTAAGATGGATAGATTCCGCGCTCCTAATCGTCCCTCTTTTTATGAAGTCATGACCGATAACCTATATCTTTGGGAATCTGAATATGAAATTGAGGACGAGGCCGACGATGGGTGGTCTACCTTCACTAACAAGAAAAAGAAGCATACAAAGAAGTATAGAAAGTCGAGCTCTGCGGGTAAAACATCAGTTCCCACCCCTTAAGCACAAGCGCTGGGGGCACAAAGTGGAGAAATTAAGCCTATTGAGGAGGTAACATCAAATAATGATCAGGGGGCATGGACCCTTGTACAAAGAAGACGTTGGAAAGTTCAACAACCTCCACGTCATAATGTTCAAAATCAGCTATCAGCACAAAGAAAGCCACCAAGAAGCAATCAAAAAAGAAAGTCAAAGATCAAAGCAAAACTCCTTGGAAGTTCAAGAAAAATAGAGGTTGCGGCAAGACCCTGTCCAAAACTAGTTACGCTAGGAGAATTTTTCCCCAGGGGTTTCCTGGAAAATGAATGTGTTGCTACACATATAATCAACGTACAAGGAAACGGTGGATCATCGAGCGCCCCAAAAGGTGACTCAAAGGTAGAGAAAACAGTTTCACTCCTTAACAACATTCCCACCAATACGGCTAGCAGAAATCCTGCATCTTCCGTTCGATGACCGTATGGCCCTGATTGCAGCACTAATTGACCCCGAAGAATATGGAGACAAGATCTTCATGTCCGATAAGTCTACAAATCACCAAGATTGCATGGCTACCATTACCTTTACAGACGATGACTTACAACTTGGTTCTCGTCTACACAATAGGCCATTGTATGTCAGTGGTTATGTCCGTGACTGTAAGATCAATCGTATAATGATTGATTGTGAGTCATCCATAAATATTATGCCAATCCACACAATGAAGAAGATTGGCATTAACCTACGTGACTTGTCCAAAAGCAAGATCATGATGCAAGGGTTCAATCAAAAGGGTCAAGAAGCCATTGGCATGATCTGTTTAAAGATCCGCATGGGAGAGCTGGTATCTTCAGCGTTCTTTCATGTTATTGATGCGAAAACATCATATGAACTACTACTTGGACGAGTTTGGTTGCACGAGACGGGGGTAGTTCCCTCCACCTGGCACCAATGTTTCAAGTATTGTCGGGATTGAGAAGTCAAATGCGTTGTGGCGGAAACCAACCCATTCCGTAAAGAAGAGTCTTACTTTGCAGATGCAAAGTTTTACATGGAAAGAGTCGATTCTCGGCTGGCGGGATTATCTGCATCTGGGTTCGAAATTAAGCACAACAAGACCAAAGATGATGGTTCGATTGTGCAAAAGGGAAAATCCATTCAAAAAGAACCTATTCCCAAGTTGCCGAAAGTAGATGTAAATGGATCGAATGAAGAATTGATTTTTCCAATACGAAATACTTCAAGAATTCTTCTGCCACACGAACTTTTCAAAAGTTCTGAAGTTAGCCCTACGACACTTATCTCAGGGATGCCAAAACTTTCCATCTCAACTTCACAAGAAGCGTCAAAGTCCAAGACGACCGAAAAGTCGAAACAAACCTTTGGAGGGCATTATAACACAAAAGCCCAAAAGCTTTTGGAAAGTGCTGGATATGGAAAGGGAGAACCCCGCAAACTGGGAGATCTTGACCCTATTCTCTCCAGTGGACGCCTGACCTCCGATGGAAAGTATGGATTGGGATATGCCCCTAATCCGCCAAAGAGGGTCATCAAAATTAAAAAGACTTCTTCGAATCCAATTATGATTCAGATATTGGAGGTCAATGAAAAGAAAGAAGAAGAGTCAAGGACGTCAGTGTTCGACCGAATCCAAGGTGAAAATACAAGGGTTTCGGCATTTGAAAGACTAAAGGTTGAGCCTTCCACCCCAATTAAACCTCAAGAAGGTAAAACATCTGTTTTTCAAAGGTTGAGTAGTGGCGTCACCTTACCTTCTCAGGTAGGCAAAGACACATCCACTTTGACAAGGTCTTCCCAGACGCAATAGTTGTTCTCTCGGCTTGGAGTTAAAACTCCTACCCAAAACCTGAAACCTCAACAATCAAGACGAAGACGCAGAAATAGGAAAAATACTTCAACCCAAGAAAGTAAAGACAATGAAGAGGTTGTCTCGGTGAATCATATTGCCTTTGAAGAAGGCTCAAACTCAGAATCTGATTGTCAAAGTTCTACTACTGCAGATGAACCTGAGCCAGCACCTCCAACATTCGAGGACGGGGGGCGGGCTACTGTGGACGAACTCAAACAATTGGACTTGGGGACCGAAGAAGACCTAAGACCAATATTTGTTAGTGCTCTCCTTAGTCGAAAAGAGGAAGTTGAATACCTCAATCTGCTAAGAGAGTATAAAGATGTCTTTGCGTGGTCATACAAGGAAATGCCTGGGTTGGATCACAAAGTTGCAGTACATCATCTTGGAGTAAGGCACGGTATTCGGCCAATCAAACAGCCTCAAAGAAAATTCTGCCCTGAGTTAGTCCCTCAGATAGAGGTTGAAATCAAAAAGTTAATTGATGCGGGATTCATACATGAAGTCAAGTATCCTATATGGATTGCTAACATAGTCCTCGTTAGGAAGAAAAATGGCCAACTGCGGATCTGTGTCGATTTCAGGGACTTAAACAAGGCTTGTCCCAAAGATGATTTTCCATTACCAATCGCGGAGTTGATGGTGGATGCAACAACCGGTTATGAAACCTTGTCCTTCATGGATGGATTTTCCGGGTACAATCAAATTCGTAGGAACCCAAAAGATGAAGAGCTTACTGCATTTTGAATTCCAAAAGGCGTGTTTTGTTATAAAGTGATGCCATTTGGATAAAAGAACGCCGGAGCAACATATCAACGTGCGATGCAAAAGGTTTTTGACGACATGATTCATAAGAAGGTTGAATGCTACGTAGACGATCTAGTTGTCAAAACACAACAGAGACCAAATCACCTATAGGATTTGCGAGAAATTTTTGAAAGACTTCGACGCTACCAACTGAAGATGAATCCACTCAAATGTGCATTCGGGGTTACTTCAGGAAAATTCCTCGGCTTTATTGTCCGGCATCGAGGCATTGAGATTGACCAATCCAAAATTCAAGCCATAATCGATATGCCAGAACCAAAAGACTTCCATGAATTGAAAAGTTTGCAGGGCAAGCTCGCATACATTCGGAGGTTTATCTCCAATCTTGCTGGACGTTGTCATCCTTTCAATAGGTTATTGAAAAAGGATGTGCCGTTTCAATGGGACGAAACATGTAAAAACGCTTTTCAAAGCATAAAACAATATTTATCCCATCCTCCAGTGTTAACAGCCCCGACTCCAAGGAAACCATTGACACTTTATGTGTCAGCAACAGAAAATTCTTTGGGTGCACTCCTTGCACAAGTAAATGACGAAGGAAAAGAAAACGCACTTTACTATCTAAGTCGAACTCTTGTAGGTGCTGAATTAAACTATTCCCCAATTGAAAAGATGTGTTTAGGACTAATCTTTGCCGCTAAGAAATTGAGGCATTATATGCTATCACACACAATCAATTTGGTCTCAAAAGTGGACCCGCTTAAATACATAATGTCAAGACCTATTCTCTCCGGAAGAATAGGAAAATTGGCACTCTTTTTGTCTGAATTCGACATTAGGTTTGTCTCGCAAAAGGAAATCAAATGATAGGCTCTGGCAGACTTTTTTGCAGATCATCAGATACCTACTGATTAGGAATTTCCAGAAGATCTGCCAGACAAAGAAGTCTTCTACACTGAAGTTGTGCCTTCATGGAGATTGTTCTTTGATGGTGCGGCTTGAAGGTATGGTGCGGGGGCAGGGGTTGTGTTTGTAACTCCTCATGATCAAGTCACACCATATTCATTCTCTTTGACAGAAAGTTGCTCAAATAACATGGCAGAATATCAAGCACTCATTATCGGCCTCGAGACAGCACTAGACATGGGGATTAAGCAGCTTGACGTCTACGGGGACTCAATGTTGATAATTAATCAACTTTTGTCAGAATATGAAGCCCGGAAAGCAAAGCTACTGGCCTACCACAAATATGCATCGGCTCTCTTGAGACGGTTTGATTCCGTCAAAATCAAGTTTGTCCCAAGAAGTGAAAACAGAAGAGCCGATGCTTTAGCAAACCTGGCTGCTGTGCTGGCCAGGTCAGGTGAAGACTTCACCCATCCAATATCGGTTGTTCAAAGATGGGTGATTCCACCACTACAACCCGAGGATTTGGAAGAAAATAATATCGTTGAAGTTGCTCATAAAGAAAAAAGGGATTGGAGACAACCTATCATTGACTACCTTCAACATCGAAAATTACCTGACGACCCCAAGCGAAGGACTGATATTCGAAGGATAGAATCGCGTTTCATCTTCTACAAAGATACGCTCTATAGGCGCTCTTTTGATAGAGTTTTCCTCCGATGTTTAAATAATGAAGAAGCCATGCATTTCTTGGAAGAAGCTCATTCTGGGATATGTGGAGCTCATCAGTCTGGGCCAAAGCTCCATTTTTGAATCAAAAGAATGGGGTATTACTGGCCGACCATGGTGCAGGATTCTATGGGCTATGCAAGGAAATGTGAAGTTTGTCAAATCCATGCAAATTTCATCCATCAACCACCGAAGCCATTGCATCCAACGATAACCTCGTGGCCATTTGATGCATAGGGCCTCGACATCATAGGGCCTATAACCCCTAAATCTTTAGCTAGGCATTCGTATATCCTCGCTGCAACAGATTATTTCTCTAAGAGCAACTCCAATAGCCTCTTTATATTTAAAGAGTATCTTTTAAGAAATAAAGAGTATTTATTAATTTAGAGAGTGGGTTTTTTTATATGTTCCAACACACTCTTTATATTTGTGTAGGTAAAAGTATTGAATTTTGCAATTGATCTCGAAATTTGTAAAAAGTCAATAAATAAATATATCTAGAGGTGTGAATGCATTAAATGGGTACATATAAAACCAAATAAAGAATATATCTAGAGGTGTGAATGCATTAAATGGGTAAATACAAAACCAAATAAAGAGTGAGTTTGGCTCTCCAAATTTGAAGAGTCAAACCCACTCTCTAAACTAAAAAGCTAATTTAAAGAGGCTGTTGGAGTATGATTTTAAGACCATAATCTTTAAATTAAAGAGTATTTTAAGTTTAAAGAGTGTGCTGGAGATGCTCTAAGTGGGCCGAAGCTGTACCACTAAGAGAAGTAAAGAAAGAAAATGTGGCGGATTTCATCCGCGTTCAAATCATCTATCGGTATGGAGTCCCTCGACATATCATCACCGATAATGGAAAGCCCTTCTGTAATAGCCACATAAATAATTTGTGTGCTAAGTTCGCCTTCAAGCAGTACAACTCCTCCATGTACCATGCACCAGCCAATTGGTTGGCAGAGGCTTTTCACAAAACTTTGTGCAATCTCTTAAAAAAGGTTGTGTCCAAATCAAAAAGAGACTGGCATGAAAGGATTGACGAAGCATTATGGGCTTATCGCACTACTTATCGAACCCCAACACAAGCTACATCTTATGCCTTGGTCTATGGTGTTGAAGCAGTACTTCCACTCGAATGTCAAATTCCATCTCTTCGAATGGCTATTCAAGAGGGGTTGATCACTGAAGAAAATACCCGTCTCAGATTGGAAGAATTGAAAGCTTTGGATAAAAAAAGATTGGAGGCGCAAATGCAGTTAGAGTGCTATCAAGCCCGAATGGCAAAGTCTTTCAATAAAAGGGTACGACTGAGATATTTCCAAGAAGGAGATCTAGTACTTGCAGTATGCCGCCCAATAATAATTTCAAAGAAGCCTGGGGGCAAGTTCCGGCCTAAGTGGGATGATCCATATGTTGTGACTCAAGTTTTCAGTAATGGAGCATACAAAATTGTGGACAAAGATGGATTACAGATTGGACCAATCAATGGTAAGTTTTTGAAGCGGTTCTATGCTTAAGGAATCAAAGTTTCTTTTTCTGTTCTCCGTAAAATTCTTTGTACCACTCCTGACCCGCAAGAGGATAAACTGTGAATGGTAAAACAAACTAAAAACCAAATTCAAAAAAAAAAAAAAATTTGTAAGGAACTACGTTAGAATTGATCAATTCTAAGGGTACATAGGTAGTTTGGATGAAAAATATAAATCCAAGTTCAGTCATGAAATTAAAAAAAAAATGAGAATATTTTCCAGTAAAAGGGCCAAACCTTAGTTCTCGACACTACTCGCCTTGAACTGTTGAAAGGGATGATCCTTAGGAAAATAAAGAATCTCAAAATTTTCCTTTAAAGGAAAAATGAAATGAAAGAACCAAGCCCTCAGTCCTCAACACTAAACGCCTCGGACCTTTGAAATGCCTGGTCCTTAAGGAAATAAAGAGATCTCAAAATTTTCCTTTTAAAAGAAAGGAATCGAGTCCTTAGTCCTCGACACTGATCGCCTCGGACTTTTGAAACTGCTGGTCCTTAGGAAAATAAAGAATCTCAAAATTTTCCTTTTAAAAAAATGAAATGAAAGAACCAAGCCCTTGGTCCTCGACACTAACCGCCTCGAACCTTTGAAAGGGCTGGTCCTTAGGGAAATAAAGAGATCTCAAAATTTTCCTTTTAAAATAAAGGAACCGAGTTCTTAGTCCTCGACACTGATCGCCTCGGACTTTTGAAAGGGCTAATCCTTAGGAAAATAAAGGATCTCAAAATTTTCCCTTTTGGAAAATAAAATTAAAAAAAAAAACCAAACATTGGTATCCGGCGCCGAATGCTTGGAACCTATAAAAGGATTGGTACTTGATCGTCAAAATACGATATTTCAAATTTATTTTAAAAAAAAAAGGAAAAAAAGGAGAGTAAAAGAATCAGCCTTTAATCCTTGACACTAAACGTTTCGGATCATTTGAAGAGCTAATCCTTTGTCGTCAGGAAGAATCACCTTAAAGTTTCTCCACACAAAAAGGGGAAAAATAACTAAACCTTAGCCCTTTACTCTAAAAGTATTGGACTTTAAAAAGATTTAGTCCTTATTTTGCGATGGATCTTAAATATTAAAGCGTCCCGACCTTTTCAAATCTTTGGGCAGTTAGGTTGGAATCAAAATCTCTCGGTCTCTTATCCGCTTCAAATCCTGCAAATCAAAAACAAAACACAAACCTCGCACCAAATAGACGAAAAAAAAAAAGAAAAAAAAGAAAGAAAGAGAAGCTAAAATAAGAATACTAATAATAAAAATAATAATAATAAAATAATAATAATAATGATAACTAAAAAATAAAAAATAAAAACCTCTTAAACTCACGTTTTATAATTCAAAAAAAAAAAAGTTTGACAACTCTTTTGTTTTAGTCTCTTTTGAAAAAAGTAAAACAAATTTGTTTGGAAAAGTCAAGCAGTTATCCCATGTACACGTTTTTTTTTCTTTTTTTAGAACTCTAATTTCATTTTCATGATATTTGATATCGTGTACTTCATTAAACAAAACAGGATACGCTGATAATGGTAGGAGTCCCATTGAAAGCTCCTCATTTGTTCAAAAAATAAAAAATAGAAAAATAAAAATAAAAATAAAATTTGAGGAAAAGATAGAAACAATCACATGAGATTTCAAAAATGCCAAGGTCAAATATTGGTCCCAAAACTGCCCTACCTCATAAGCTCATGTGTGTTATACATATATATATGTATACATCTAAAACTAAAAAGAACAGAAAAAAAAGAGGGCACATGAAAGGAAAAAGAAAAGAGAAGCTACCTATGATCGGTGGAAAGACGGCGAGATGTACACGGCAATATGACACAATTTGAATCAATACCGATCCTACCTCCCTTTTGCACTTCCAATTGCCGGATGTTATGATTGATTTGTTGATGAGGCAGGTGGTGGTGAAGAGCACCTTTGTCAAGAAAGGAAAAGAAAAGGAACGAGCTAAGCATGGAGGCCGTTTCATTATTATTTAAAAAAAAAAAAAAAAGAGATAAGAGAAAGGGGTCAAAGATGGAGGCTTTTAGCCTTTAACATACCCACAGAAAATTGGGGAAAGAACGTGTATGCATGTACATATCATGTATCTATATATGCATATACATCAAGGAAAAGAGAATGAAACTTGCTCAAGGAACATATGCGTGTATATATATACCTATATATGTGCATATGCATATATCAAATTCGAACAAGGCAAAGAGGAAGCAAGCAACGTCGGCAAGGTCGAATTCTCGTCAATGCTAACATGCGTATGTATATACATATACCTATATATTTGTATATCAATTTTGAAAATAGAGGGAAGAAGTACATATATGTCAATTGCCAAGACAAAGGTGGAGCACATTGTTGGGGAACTAGGCGCTGCTAATTCCGCCCAAGATCAGTGGGACACAAAAATAATATGCAACTGAGAAAATAATGGACGCTAAAATAAGCACAAAAATGGAACACCGAGATTTAACGCGTGGTTCATTAAACCGCCACGCCCACTGACTCCACACCAATATATTTCACTATCACAAAATGAGTGAGACAAAAATACCACACCAGATTTTTCTCTGCCTTTCTAAAGGCTTTAACACTCCACTCACTTTTATCTCTCGTGTATAGCTTCTACACTGAAGCTCTCTCTTTCTCTCTACACAAGAAGGTATTCTTGGCTTTCAAGTGGTGTTTTTGAAGCTACAATGTGCCTTGTATTTATAGGAAAACTTGGGGGTTGTTGGCACCTACTTTTATTGAAATTCAAGGAAACCTACCATTGTTTTTTTTCTTGCCAAACCTTCATGTGTTCCCATTGTGAACCTATTCTTTTGACCTTCCTTTTTTTCCTTCTTTGTGTGCCACCAACCTACTAACAATCTCCTACTTGAAGACTGATTTCAATCTGTCTTCACAATCTGACTTTCACCTTGGGATATCTCATTTTGCAGCTTCGTGAAAAATATGATGTGGGTCACCACCTCTGTCTTCATTGCAGAAGACCAACTGAAGCTGAGCACAGCTCCAATTTCTCCTTGGTTACTGTTTTCGTCATCATGTCGGCTGGGTTTTTGGTACCTTGAATCTTTTCAAGCTTTAATACTCCATCTTCCAAAAGTGATCTGATGAAGTGATAACGGAGCCCAATGTGTTTGGTTCTTGAATGAAATGCTGAATTCTTTGCCAGATGTATCGCACTCTGACTATCACTGTGCAAGACATTCTGCTCCTATTCGAAACCCAATTCTGCCAACAAACCTTGTAACCATATCATCTCTTTGCTAGCCTCGATTCTTGCCACGCACTACCTTACGTAGTTGATAACGCAACAATCTTACGTCAGATCTGCGAAATCCAACTAATCTGCGGTAGCACCAATCAGAAAGACATAACCGGTAGTGCTTCTTCTGCGATCTACCTCGCCAGCAAAATCTGCATCTACGAAACCTCGTAGTGTCACGTCGCCTCGTCTAAAGCATAAGCATTTATCAGTAGTTCCCCGTAGATATCTCAATATCCACTTTACTGCATCCCAATGTCGCTTTCGAGATTTGCCATATATCCGCCGCAACTCCCATCGCATGAGCAATATCCGTCCGTACAAACCATGGCATACATCAAACTTCCAATGGTGAGGCATATGGAATTTTAGCCATGAAGTTTCTCTCCTCTTCTGTCTTAGGAGACTGGTCGTTGGATAGACGGAAATGATTCGCTAATGGCGTGCTGACTGGCTTTGCACTGCTCATGTTGAACCTTTGCAGGATTTGATCAATATACTTGGCCTGTGACAACTGCAAAACACCTTTTTGCTTGTCTCTACAAATTCTCATCCCTAGAATTTGCTTTGCTTCTCCCAAGTCCTTCATTTCAAATTCCACCGATAGTTGCTTCTTCAACTTCTTCATCTCATCCATGTCGAAAGCAGCTACTAACATGTCATCGACATAAAGTAGCAAAATGATATAGCTGGACTCGAACCGCCTGAAGTAGCAACAATGGTCAGCATTACACTTCGTGTAGCCATTTTTCTGCATAAATCCGTCAAACTTCTTGTACCACTGTCTAGGCGCTTGCTTTAAGCCATATAGGCTCTTCTTCAATTTGCATACCAACTTCTCTTTTCCTTTCACTGAGAAGCCTTCCGGTTGCTGCATATAGATTTCCTCCTCTAAATCACCATGGAGGAAAGCAGTTTTCACGTCTAACTGCTCCAAGTGCAAGCCCTCCGCTGCAACAATGCTCAACACTGATCGAATTGTTGTTAGCTTCACAACTGGCGAAAATATCTCCGTGTAGTCAATTCCTTCTTTCTGCTGGAAACCTTTGACTACCAATCTCGCCTTGTACCTCTTTGAACCATCATGTTCTTCTTTGATTCTGTACACCCATTTATTGTTGAGAGCTTTCTTCCCTACGGGCAATTCACTAGTTCCCACGTGCGGTTGGAGATGAGAGACTTTATCTCATCTTTCATTGCAAGCTCCCACTTAACAGAATCTCCCACCTGACATGCCTCGTCATAGCATTCAGGTTCACCGGCGTCAGTGAGCAACATGTAGTTCATGTACTTCCGATTCGGAACATGAGGTCGACTTGACCTCCTCACAATGGGGGTCGGAGCTGGAGACTGTGGTGAATCAGCCTCCGAGATGGGCTCCTCTGTCTGCAGACCCTCATCTGTCTGCTTTGACGTACTTCCTTCTAGAGTGTCGTCCGGAACAACATATGTTGGATCATCGTGGATTGTGTCATTGGACTGCATCGCATTTCTGTCCTTGTACATCACCTTTTCATTGAATATGACATCCCGGCTTCTGATGAGCTTTTTGTTCTGATCATCCCAAAAGCGATACCCAAACTCGTCTCCACCATATCCAACGAAAGTACACTTTAGTGATTTGGAGTCTAACTTACTCCTGGCATTATCACTAATGTGCACATACGCGACACAACCAAATACTTTTAAATGAGAAAGTTTCACTTCTTTTCCGCTCCAAACTTCTTCCGGTATCCTGTACTCCAATGGTACCGACGGTCCACGATTAACTAGGTATGCCGCCAGATATTGACAGCCTTCGCCTAAAATCGTTTTGGCAGCCTGGCATGTATTCTCATGCTTCGCTCTTTCGTCAATGTTCGATTCATGCGTTACGCAACTCCATTCTCATTGCGGTGTTCCCTGGCAACGTTCTCTCCAACTTGATGCCATTTTGGTAACAAAATTTCTTGAACGCCAAATTTTCGTACTCTCCACCATTGTCAGATCTCAACTTCTTTACTCGCAAACCAGTTTCATTCTCCACCATGGCCTTCCACTTCTTGAACGCCTCGAACACATCGGATTTGTGTCTCAAGAAGTAAACCCACACCTTTCTCGAGTGGTCATCAATGAAAGTCACAAAGTATGACTTTCCGCCAATCGATGAAACTGCTGTTGGACCCCACACGTCTGTGTGGACAAGTTCAAGCTTCTCTTTCTTCAGAGTTCTGCCACTTGTATTGAAACTCACCCTTTTCTGCTTCCCGAAAACGCAACTTTCGCAAAAGTCTAAATCAATAGACTGAAGCCCTGGTAGTTTCCCTTTTGCATGCATGTACTTGAGCCCTTTCTGGCTCATATGCCCAAGTCTTTGGTGCCACAAGTTCGCATCCTTGCTATCAGCAACTGCGATTGTCATACACGCATTCGCCGTCGTGTATAGGGTGCCACTATCCTTGCCACGTGCGATTATCATGGCCCCCTTGGTGATTTTCCAATTATCACCAGAGAAGCTTGTGTCACATCCTTCTCTCGACAACTGTTTGACGGAGATCAAATTTTTCCTCAATTCTGGAATATGTCTCACGTCCTTCAATTTCCATACAGATCCATTAACATTGATCTGTACTTCTCCTATGCCCACCACGCCGCAAGGATGATCGTCTCAGATATACTTCTCGAAGTTTCCGACACATAATTTGCAAAAAGTGTCGATTTGCGGTGGCATGGAACGATGCTCCGCAGTCTATTACCCAATAATCGGTCTTCTTCTCCATGGAACATATCAACGCATCACGCGCTTTCTTGATCCACGACATTGACCTCGGTCTTGTTCTCCGCTTCCTTTGAGCCGCTTTACATCGATTTTTGTAGTGCCCAACTGACCGCAATTCCAACATTCAACAAACTTTGACTTGTTGGAATTTATGTGATTTTTGGATCTCGGTCTGCCATTCCTCGACTTGTTCCGTCCACGCCCGTGCCCTCTGTTTGAACTTCTGCCTCTGCTATCTACATTGAAAGCGGCCCCGGAAGTTGAAGCTGCATCTGACTGTCTCCGGATCTCCTCAGTCAAGATCATGCTCACAACGTCATCGAACTTCAATTTCGACTTACGGCCGAAGCATCGATGGTCGTGGCGTTATTCCATTCGGCTCTCAGGCAACTGCCCAAGAATTAATAGAGCTCGAACCTCATCACTAAAAGTGATTTCCACCGTGGTCAATTGGTCTACTACCTCATTGAATTCGTTGAGGTGTTCTCCAAATCTCCCGCTTTCTGTCATTTTCATATTGAACAATTTCTTGATCAAATGAACTTTATTTCTTTATGACAATTTGCTCATACATGCTTTGGATAGAGTCGCCATGAGACGCCGTTGTCTTCTCATTTTTAATGTTGAAAGCGACCGACTTTGATAGGGTCAATCTAATTGCGCCGAGTGCTTTTCGATCAAGCACCTCCCACTCGTCGTCTTTCTCGCCTTCTGGCTTTTCTTTCAACGGCTTATATAGGTCCTTCTGATACAAATAGTCCTCCATTTGCATTTTCCAATATCCAAAATTTTTGCCATCAAATTTATCAATTTTGGAAATTCTCTCGTCTGTCGCCATTACTCCCACTCGAACAAGATGTGATTTTTCGAAATCGTTTACGATGTGGAAGATCGACTACTGCAACCACAGAGCATACTAAGAATTTCAAGAGATATCACGAACGAGCTCGATACCAGCTTGTTGAGGAACTATGGCGCGCTAATTCCGCCAAGATCGCGGACACAAAAATAATATCTGAATCGAGAAAATAATGGACGCTAAAATAAGCACAAAAATGGAACACCGAGATTTAACGTGGTTCGGTCAACCGCCACGCCCACTGACCCACACCAATATATTTCACTATCACAAAATGAGGAGTACAAAAAATACCACATCAGTATTTTTTTCTCTGCCACGCAGCGCTTTAACACTCCACTCACTTTTATCTCTCGTGTATAAATTTCTACTAATCTCTCTTTCTCTCTACACAAGAAGGTATTCTTGGCTTTCAAGTGGTGTTTTTGAAGCTACAATGTGCCTTGTATTTATAGGAAAACTTGGGGTTGTTGGCACCTACTTTTATTGAAATTCAAAACCTACCATGGTGTTTTTCTTGCCAAACCTTCATGTGTTCCCATTGTGAGCCTATTCTTTTGACCTTCCTTTTTTTCCTTCTTTGTGTGCCACCAACCTACTAACACACATATATTGCCGACGACAATACTTTCACGAGAAACCGGAAAATCTGACCATGCAAAGACGGTGAGTGTATACCTCAATTTTGGTGGTTAGCGGTGGACGTATGCCTCAATTTTTGTGGTTAACTCCAAGAAAGTGTTAAACTAGTAAGCTTCCTTCTCGTTCGAGTTGCATCGAATCTTATCTTCACCACGAAGGTAAATAGAGATTACAAATCAATGTAGAAGGAAGTTTCTTTAGATTCTGGCCAAAAAAAAAAAAAAAAAAAAGAAAGGGAAAGAAATCAGTTGCAAAGAAAAAGAGAAAGCAAAACACCTATTCGCTTCGAGATCTCGACAAACCTAGAGTACGAGACGATTTACAAGTATGACCTTGGATAAACGCCGACTCGAAGCATCAACATGACACTCGTATTCGAAATTCGACGAAAGACTAAGTTGTCAAACGTATGCTCGACTTGGCTTGTTAGCACCGAAAATGCATGCGTCGTCCAAGCGATATGATCTTTCTATATCTTAGTTTTGATGTACGGAACCAAAGCATGCAGTAGCCGATGGTAAATAGCAGGCTGCTTCACCTTGGCAGGTAATTTGATGTCGGCTGCTGAAAATCGGCCAAGATTTGGTTCCTATTCAGGTTGCTTTTCCAAGCCACAGGATACTCATTAGTCGGTGCTTAAATTTGTCTTCTTGTGAGGGATATGTATCCAGCAAATTAAGGGTTGGCAGAGAGAGAATGGCGAAAGAAGTACCAAGCCTGAAGAATTTAATTCCCGCAAGCAAACAAACTCTACTTCAAGCATTGGTCAAAGTCGGTTAAATTTAACCGCCCAAAAGAATGGTTGTCATAAATTGGCTCTACATGGATTTGTGAAGTTTGAAGTATAGTAGGATTCAATGAAATCTTTTTGTCATCATCTTAATGCAAAAGACAAAGGATTTGTTATTGTCCTTAAAGGAGTCCCCTCATGAAAGGAGTCTAATTCCCACATGGAGACAAATGACCAGTGCCTGAGTGCATGACTTTTAAAATTTTAAAAGACGTGTTTACTCTATTGGGACGATAATTGCCATGCAATTTTAATTGTTATTTGATTTGGCTGAAGACAATAATTCCAATTAATCCATATCAAGTTCACTTTCGATAAACTCAATTTGGGTGTCGGTCAACGGATTTCTTTTAAACCTATTTGGTCACTATCCTTTAGCCATGAGATACACTTCAAAAAAACTCCAAGTTCAAAAAAAAAAAAAAACTCCAAATTAAAAAAAAAAAATGATTGAATTTTAAGTGGGGCGTTGAAATTCAAGTACAGGTTGAGTTTTATTACTTTGACAGGATCTCGAATTATGATTGGATTTTACAAGATTGACCAAGTTCGGATGTGAGATTCAATCAAGTTTCAAAAAAAATATATAAAAAAAATTGAAAAAAAAACCTTTTACCTTGAGTCAAAATATATATATATATATATATATATATATATATATAAGGTTCACGTTGCTTCATTGTAGAAGCTAGAGGCCGATTTGGAGCTTCAAGTTTGATTGAAGACTAACCAAAAAATCAGAAGTCACTTTATGTCTTGAGCAAACTTCAAGGTGAAGGAAAAATCTTTTTTTTTTTATCTTGAGAAAAATTCAAGATTAAAAAAAAGCGCGTTTTATCTTGGCAAAATTCAAGATTAAAATATATATTTTTTTTAAAAAAATATTTTATCTTGAGTGAAATTCGAGACTAAAAAAAATTTTCAACTTCAAGATTTATCTATTTATTTATCAAGTAAATAAATAAATAAATAAATCTTGAGGGGCCATTTGTAGACGCCAAAATTTTTTTTTGAGTGTTTTGGGCCGGATTGATTTTAATTCACTTCTCAAATTAATGGATTGGGTTGACTATAATCAATTGACCCATTAAATCCTAAATCACAAATGTCCACTAAACCCAATTAAATTTAATTGGTAAAAAGGCCCAACAAAAGCCCATCCTACTTTTATTAAATATAATTGGAATAATATTATATTTAATTCAACTAGTTAATTTAATTTGGATAATTAAGGATTTATTATTCAAATTCAAATTAAATGGGTTATTGATGATGACGCTATCCAAACTTCTCTATAAATACAACCCATTGGGTTCATTTGGAAAGGAGGAGGAGGAAAAAGGAGGTGAGAGAACCCTAAGTGCAAAGCTTAGAAATTTGTAAAAAATCCGAGAGAACAAACTCTCTCAAATCAAAACCAATCAAGAAGAACAAAATCTTCTTGAGCCTCAAACTCAAATCAACGATTTGGAAAACACAGTCTTTTCCAAATCGAAATCAAATCAAAGTAAAGGGGATTAGAGAACACAGTCTTCTCTAATTCAAAACGAAACTCAAAATCAAAACAAGATATTAGAGAACACAGTCTTCTCTAATTTAAAATTAAATACAACATTTGGGGAACACAGTCTTCTTTAAAATCAAATCCAAGACTTTGTAGGACACAGTCTTCTACAAAGATTAAAATCAAGTCAAATAAAATCTTTGACGATCGGAATCAAGCCACGTGGCCCCGATACTCACCAGCAGATTGTTAATCAGAGGATTCAGCATTCATTGCAGTCAAGAGATCCAGTCCATTGTTAATTTTTCAAATTCAATTTGTAACAAAATTCCATTGTATTATTTTCTATTAATACAAGAAGAAATTTTTGTTCACAATTTCCACTAAAGGATATATGTAATTTAAAAGATATAGATATGAACTCAATTAATTAACATTAAATTCATGTTACAATTGAATGATTTAATAAAAAAAATTAAAGTTAAATGTTTCTTTTAGTTTTTGTTTACCAATTTTATGAATATTAATTTTTTATCACACCAAAATGAAATTGTAAAAAATTGCTAATTTCAATTAATTTTCATTGTTAGCTAATTTTTGTTTCGAAAATAATTAATTATTTCTAAAGTTAAGTAAAGAATCTAATCATGTTACAAGTTCCTTTTAATTTTTATATAAAGTTTTAATGACTTTTAATTTTATATAACACAAAAATTAAATGTTAGCGAAATTACTAATTTAGATCAATTTCCATTCCATAGCTAATTATTTATATAAATAATTAATTTATTAACTTGTTTGTTAGGATTGATTATGAATTAATAAAAAAGAAAAAAAAAATCAAAAGGCAAAAAACTTATAGAAGATAAGTTCAAATCAGTGGAGATTTAAAAAAATCTAATTTTGACTATACACAGTTTTTTTATTTTAGAGCCTAGAGCCTAGAGATTCACAATATGCATCGCTTGACTAGGGCTCTTGGATCACTATGGCTTCTTGTCTGTTAGAGGCTTAGAGCCTAGAGATTTTTAACCTTTTGTTTATTTATTTTTGCACTTCTTCTGTCTTCTTGTTTGATTTACCACTTTACTCATTTCATTTACGCTTTGGAATGGATAGTAATTCCCTTATTTATTGTCTTTACTACATATATTCTTGTTGTTTTAAAGGTCACGTACTATGCTCCCTCTTTGCATATACCTTGATTTTTCTTATTAATTATATTATGAAATGGTAGGAGAATCCTAATCTCCACTTTCCAACTTCGGTGGAAGCCTAAGCATTGGGCTGGGGTTCATGACATAGTGACTTGTTTAAGCAAAATAAAATGAAGATAGAAGAACAATACTAGAACTCTACAAGTTGGGATTAAAAAGTAAAAATTAAGCCAATGATTGTTGATTATATATAATACTAGCATTTTTCACCCCCGCGTTGCTCAGGGTGATATGTTCAAAACATTAGTAAATCGTACTGATATTATGTAACATCAAAAGAGTAATATTTTTCATTTGTGCATTTGCACGGGGTTAATTTTTCAACAAATAATAATTTTAATAAATGTTAGTGGAATAATTAATTTATGATTAGTTGTCAATTTGTACCGTACTCTTACCTAACATTAACACCGTGCATTATATGGGATCATAATTCGTAATAGAGATTATGCTAATATATTACATTTTGCTTATGGTAAAATTAAATATATTAAATATATATAAACATAAAAGAAAATTAATAAAATTAAATACTATAGTTATCAAAATAACCACAGTAAAAAACTCTATTAATTTTCTGAGAGCATATGGTTTTTTTTTTTAAAAAATTATTCTATATTCTATTATATGCAACTACAAATTTCAAGAGATATTAATTATACACTTGTGTGATGTACGGTATTGACAATGAATATGCAAATAATAAAATTTTAAAATCTAATTATGAAATATAATCAACATATATTTATATATATTATAGAAATGATAATGTAGCGGGTACAAACTAAAACATCCTATTCCTAACCCTACTAGGAAACACTTATCATCGCCCCGCCCACCTTCATTTAACCGAGTCCAAGAGATGATATTTTAAGAATTGCAACAAAATAGGCACTCCCATTCTCCATTCCCATCTTGCTAAAAAATTCTCATTCTCGCCCATGTCCCATCATGATCGTTTAATCGTAGGCTTTTATTTGTACTTTTTTAATATGTATGGCTTATTAGCGCCATAAGGATTGAACGTTTCATCTTGCTGTGCACTAAGGACTTGCGGTTTTTTCCTATCATTTTAGACCACAAACTTAACATTCGTTGGGCGTTGAGGACTTCAGTTAGCATTGCACCGTTAAATCACCCCATGCTTCTCGTGCGGTTTTTCAATGGCAAAATGGTCTGAAAGTTTGGACATTATTATAATCAAGTCTGAAAGTTTGAAAAATATATACTTTAGTTCCCAATTTAGTTAACTTTGATTAAATAGGCCCAAATTTAGTTAACTTTAGTCCCAAATTTAATTAGATTTATTGAATTAATTTGATACTAATTAAATAGTTATTATCGAAATTTTTTAACACAGTGGTATTTGTTTGTATCAATATAATATCACAAATGTCCAAAATTTTCTTTCGCAGGAGAGACTGATATTTTGATTTTAACCAACATTTAATAATAAAAATAATTATTGTACATAAATAAAATTTTATTAAGAATATATTACTACAAAAAAAATATATCGAGTACAAAGAATTCACCAACTCAAAAAAATACAAAAAAAAAGAAAAAATCAAAAAAAATTTAGCATCAGAGACACACACCTTTGGGTTTTAAACAATAATTCATAATAAATGAAATGAAATTATTATACCTATATAAAATTTTATTAGGAATATATTACAGCAAAAAATATAGTGAATACAAAAAATTAATCACGAATCATGAACCCTAATTTTAATCTATTCTCCCAATTTCTCAATCCTGATCCGGTGCCCATACGGGCACCGGATATAGAGCCCAATACTGACGTGGTCAAACACGTCAGCATCCTCCAGCCTGATAAAAAAGGACCAGCTTGAAAGCTGGTCCTTTTCCTTGGACCAATGATAAAATTTAAAAAATAAAACCCCCACCTACCCAAAACTCATAGCCGTCAGCCCACTTTTGTTCCCCACCCACCCACCCCACCCCACCCCGGATATATCGGGCGTGAAAACCTGAAACCTAAATTCCTGCTCCATTTTTGTTGGCCCAAAACGGAAGAGTGAAGACGGCGATAAAGGCCATTGACCGGATTCGTCACCAAAATCTTCTATCTAGCGACCGAATTCTGCATCCAGTGTATTTTTGAAGGTATATGGCTTCGCCTTATTCGAATAGCTTTTCCTTCTAAATCCTTAAAATATTTTTGGATCAATGTAATTTTCTCCTTCTTCTCCTTCTTCTTCTTCTTTTTTTTTTAAATCATATTATTCATTTAAGTTCTAGCATTATTGATAGAATGAAAAATACCATAAGGGAATGAAAAAATATTAGAACTTGAAAGATTTTAGTCGGTGCAGCACAATGGCCATTAAAACCGGTCTATAATAGCTTGTGGACTGCAATAGTTTTGGTTCAATGACAAGAAGGATCAATTAAACGGCAGCAGATTTTTCAAACTAAATTATGATTAATAAAATTTAATAATAAAATTTAATGATATGCTGGTCCTACAAGATTGAATATTGTTCTTCCAAATGCAGGTGTAATAATTCTTAATGGCATGCTTGCGCTTCTCATGTACAACTTGTTATACTATCTTGTTTCACATGCTCCAATTCTTGTTATGTAAGGGGATCTTTTTTTTTTTCTTCTTCAAATTTTCTTGAATGGATATTTAGATATATGTTATGTTGAAATTTAGAATTAGTTTAATTCAATTTGACGATAGGTTGTTTCAAACATGATTGACAATTAATGGAATTTACGTTTTTATGATATAGTATGTGAATCATTATCTTGAAGTTCTTACTATTATAGGCATGGAGTCAACAAAAGTGGATATGTTGTATGCCCCCCGAGTCACAACTGCACTGATTCCTAATGTGGGACAAAAATTTGAGTCCGCCGAAGATGCGTTATTGTTCTACAACGAGTATGCAAAAGAGGCAGGATTTAGGGTACTCATTGCCAATTGTATCAAAGATTACGACGGCACTAAGTATGTATGGAAAAAATATGCATGTTCAAAACAAGGCAAGACAAACGAGACATACCACGAGAAAGTTAAGAATATGAAACGACACGTCGACGAAGCAAATGGGAGAAATACACGTTGTGGATGCATGGCTAGTATGTCTATAGTAAAGGTGAAGGGTGAAGATGTATGGGCTGTGAGTAAGTTTACAGAGCAACACAATCATCTCCTTACTTCAAATGGCCACTAAACCATATGGGTGTCCTAATAGTTTTCGTGTTCAACTGCAAGAGGCAGCTTTTGTCTGTCAATTGAAGTGTCTGGATTTGAAGTTTACATTTCATTGAGTATGGCTATGAAAGTTATTTGAGTAATTAATCTCATTTTGTTTGTGTATTTTGAACAATCCACCATCCATTTTTTTCCCTTGGCTATGATTATTGATTATTGTTAGAACCATGTGATAAAAGCAATTTGCTATTGTGTATATTCCAAGTCTTGCTTGTATGTACTATGAATAGTATCCTCTATGAAATCTCCTTGATGAATCGCCAGTGATACATGTTTCATTATCATGTAGTGCATATTCAAAAGAATGAGTGTTCTTGATTTTAATGTCTTTTGTCACGTGGAGAATGAATTTTTTCCTATCTCAATAAATGTCGACCAAATGAAACCATTATTATCTTAATTTCTGGTGAAGTGTAGTAATGTTATTTGAGAGCGCCTATAATCAAACTTTGTAAGCTAAACCACATGCACCTACAAAATACATTATTTACACTTTGATAAATAATATCTGAAGGTAAACAGGATCACCATCATCTGTACAAATTTAAACAATATCATTAAACAATATTTCTATTCATAATATCATTAATAAAAACTGAAATCACATAAGTCCAACAATAAACAATAATTTGAATTGCCATGAGCATTACCCACTACTTCTATTTAAAAAGAGCACAAACCATAGATATATACCATGAATTCACAAATCCAGATCCAGAAAAACCTTTAAGTCGCAAAGAATATTGTATTTTCCATTGACCAACAAATAAAGTGAGAGTAGCCAAAATAACATGGCAAATGTCATAAATATTCAAATAAAGTGAGAGCAACAAAACATTCTCGTCTTAACTAGTTATCTGTAATCAACCAAATGTGAAATGTAATCTTCAATATGTCTCCGATCATCCCATAAAAGCCAGCCCTTGCAAGCGAACATCAAAACTATAGAAATGTCGTCGTGTAGTTTAACAGATTTTACGGTAAAGAATCAATTACTTTAAGAATGCAACATGCTTCCAATTCTGCATTTTTGAGGTGTGTGTTAATAAATTTGATATGTAAAACTCAAAATGGTAGACTACATGACATGTATGTAATAAATTATACCAATTGAGATGAATCATGTCAAACCCGTAGCTTGTGTCAAGGTTACCGTTGAGATTCGTGCCGAGAATATTGCCCTCAATCGTATATCCATCGCCTCCATCAACATTGAATGAAAAATCTGGCCGATAAACGTCGTCCTCGTTGACCAAATTAGATCTACATTTACATTAGTTAACAACTGTGTAAACAATGCTCGATGGATTGGTACAAATACGAAATGTGTTATTTATCTACAAATGATATAAATAATCACACGAACCTCGATTTAAGTTGCGGACAAGTTCTTTTGTCATGTCCTGGTGCAGTACAATGGCCATACAACCTTTTTGACTGGGAGGATGCTTTCTCCTTCGATGACTTCAACCGCTTCCCAGATCCCTTCGCTCGCACTTGTTCTGGATCACGCACCTGCGTTGTCGCGTCTCGAGTTTTACTCATGTTCATATCATTTGCAATTGGCCCAGCATCGTCAATCTCTCTAACGCGCCTTTTCAATATTCTTATCTCTTTCAGTATGAAATTGCTGTGTGTCGCAGTCAACAAAGCTTCATCTGCTAATTCCATTAACTCATTGGCCAAAATGCTGCGACGTGAAACCAACGAGTGTCCCTCCTCAAACTCAATAGACGACTGAAACACAGGCTCCGACTTTGCCATCTTAGTCCACCTCTTTGCGATGTAATGCTCTGGTAACTTTTTCATTTCTTTCTTAAGCATTAGGCGTATCATGTGACGACACGGATAACCATCAAACTCAAAAAGCTTACATGAGCATGAAATGATGTTCGAAGCTATATTCCAAGTAAGATGGCGTTGACTCTCAAAAGATTTACCTTCCTCATACCTAACAACCATGTACGTCTTCAAATTGTCAGTGCTAGACACTCGAGAGCAAATGTATGATTCACTTTGTTTTATCTCCCTCTGAAAAAGAAAAAATATAGTCTTGGTATATATCCCTGCCATCGGATGCTCCATATGAAATGTTGAAATTGTTCGAGGCACCTCGTTGATGTCGATATGGTTTGCCTGTAGCTCGTCATGCCTTTGGTGTGATATAGCCCTCCTAAAATGCATCATAAAATCCATTAGAGAATTCTTGTTGCTGAAAAATCTATTGAAGAATGCGTGGTTGACTTCAACCCTTTGACTACTAGACATTCCAGCAGCAAACTTGTGTCGCACATATATAGGAACCCAGCGGTTTCGTATCTCATACAGATTACCCAACCACTCATTACGTCCCCATCCGATAGTGTTCATCAAAGAACCCCATCGCTGCTCAAACTCCTCCGGTGACTCAGACTTGTTAATAATATGGTAAAGCGTGTCACGGTGCTGATTGTATTGTAGTGGACCCAACTTTTCCGAGAATTTATTCTGTATGTGCCACAAGAAAAAGCGGTGAAAAGTGGTAGGAAATTTGTCCAACACTGCCAATGCTATTGCTTGGTCCTGATCTGTTATAATAACTCCAGGATCAACATGGTTAGGCATTGCCTGAATGAATTGAGAAAACAACCATCTAAAAGAATTTGTCGTCTCGTCACTTAGCATCCCACATCCAAAAAGAACTGTCTGACGATGATGGTTTACTCCAATGAATGGTACAAATATCATCGAATACTTATTGGTGTTATAAGTAGTATCAAACACCACTACATCAACGAAATACGCATATGAATTTCGTGACTCACAGTCAGCCCAAAAACACCTCTTGAAATCCCCATGCTCTGTATCATAAGCGTAGTAGAAATTTCATTTCTTTCCTTCTCATTCTTAAAATATTCAAGCAATGATTCGGCATTGTGCCCCAAAAGCTCTTGGCGTAATTTCCTTTCATAATTTCGAATATCCCTTTCAAGGCAAACCTACAGCAGATGGACCTCCAGATTCCACTTCCATGATTCGAACTTGTTGATATGTTGGGACATTGGCTTTAGAAAGTTGATGATGTAATACCTTCTTTGATTTTGAAACTTTTCGATGCGATCTCAAGAGATGCACCTTCTTGGGGGTAGCAAGAGGGTGGTTGTGTTGCTCTCTAAACTTACTCACAGTCCATGCTTTTTCACCCTTGACCTTCACTATAGACATACTGGCCTTGCACTCACAACGCGTATGTCCTCGATTTCTCTCCCCCGTGCGTGGCTTTGTATTCTTAACCTTCTCCTGATAGTTTTGGTTCGTCTTCCCTTCTTTTGAACATGTATATTTTCTCCACACGTACTCAGTGCCGTCATTATTTTTCCTACAATTAGCATTTCGTACGCTAAATCCTGCTTCCTTCGCATACTCATTATAGACCAATAAGGCGTCTTCTTCTGACTTGAATTTCTGGCCCATGTGAGGAATTGATGCAGCTGTTACTTGAGGGACATACAACATATCTTCATTCACAGATTCCATGCCTATGTTAATATTAGAAATGTTAGGATAATCATTCGCACACTTGTCTGGTTAAATTAAACTAATTCCAAGATGTAATGTATGTTTTTTCTAGATTTTCAAGCAAGCAGTGTACATGGGTTCTATCCAAAAAACATATAATATATGTAGATGCCCGTGCAAACTAGAAAAGAAATAGACACCTATGACACGTGTTTGGTCACAATTAGAATCATGTGAGAAGCGCAAGCATGCCATTAAGAATCATATTACACATGCATTTGGAAGAATAATATTCAATCTTGTAGGACCAGCACATCATTAAATTTTATTATTAAATTTTATTAGTCATAATTTAGTTTGAAAAATCTGCTGCCGTTTAATTGATCCTTCTTGTCATTGAACCAAAACTATTGCAGTCCACAAGCTATTATAGACCGATTTTAATGGCCATTATGCAGCTTCGACTGAAATCTTTCAAGTTCTAATATTTTTTCATTCCCTTGTGGTATTTTTCTTTCTATCAATAATGCTAGAACTTAAATAAATAATATGATTTAAAAAAAAAAAAAGAAGAAGGAGAAGAAGAAGAAAATTACATTGATCCAAAAATATTTTAAGGATTTAGAAGGAAAAGATATTCGAATAAGGCGAATACATATACCTTCAAAAATACACTGGATGCAGAATTTGATCGCTAGATAGAAGATTTTGGTGATGAATCCGGTCAATGGCCTTTATCGCCGTCTTCACTCTTCCATTTTGGGCCAACAAAAACGGAGCAGGAATTTAGGTTTTAGGTTTTCATGCAGCTGATATGTCAGGGGTGGGGTGGGGTGGGGTGGGGTGGGTGGGTGGGGGAACAAAAGTGGGGTGGGCGGCTATGAGTTTTGGGTGGGTGGGGTTTTATTTTTTAAATTTTATCATTGGTCCAAGGAAAATGACCAGCTTTCAAGCTGGTCATTTTTATCAGGCTGGAGGATGCTGACGTGTTTGACCACGTCAGTATTGGGCTCTATATCCGGTGCTCGTATGGGCACCGGATCAGGATTGCCCAATTTCTAAACCCTAATTCGGATTCAATTCTAGGCCCAAAATTTAGAACCCCAACCCTAATTTTGCCTCCCAAGACTTACCAAATTCAACCCTAAAATATAAGCCACATTCAACCCACGTTTACACTCACAGCAAAACCTACTACACACACTCGGCAATCCATCATCATAATTCAGCCCTATTTTCGAGCACATACATATATGCTTTCAGCCATTTTCGAGAAGGAAGAGAGAAGGAGAAAAGAATGGAGAAATTGAGTGAGAGGGTCCTACCGATGGCCTTCGCAGCGTCGCGCTGGTCACCGCCTTCTCCATCCCCTTCGTCTTTCTCTCCCGTGATCTCTCTCTCCCTCATGACCTCCCTCCTTCTCTGTCTCGACATATAGCCGAGACCTTCTTCTCCAGTTTTCCCCGATGAAACTCGCGTATGAGGGGATTAAATTGATTTCAATTGGTTATTTCGCCCCAAGTCCCCAGATTTCCTTTAGTTATTTAAGCTAGTCATTTTGTTTATTTATTTCCATGGTCCCAAAATTTTGATTTCTTTCAATTAGGTCCCTAGATTTTAAGAATCGGTCAACTGCAGTCAAATCCCGTGACTTTCAGTTGACTTCCGTTTTAGTCCTTATATTTTATTTATTTTAGAGATCCCGAAATTTCAATTAGTTTTCAATCAAGTCTTTCAATTTTCAAGACTAGTCAACTGTAGTCAAACCAATGACTTTCAGTTGACTTTCAATTTAGTCCTTATATTTTATTTATTTCACAAGTCCCGAAGTTTTAATTTAATTTCGATTTAGTCCAATAGTTTTCAAAAGCGGTCAACTGCAGATTTGACCCTCCAACTTTTATTTGACCTTCAAATTAGTCCCTAGAATTCCGTAATTTTGCAAATTAGTTGCCAACCTTTCAAATTTAGCGATTTAAATCCGTAGACTTCCTATTTATTCGATTTCAACCCTACTTTTAGGAATTTCTTTTACTTTTGAGACACCATTTACTCAAGAGACTTATTAGAGTTCATTTTGATTATTTTTAGGACTAGACGAGACGCGATAACCTAGCAATTTGCAGCATTAAGGCTCAAACTCACTATTTAAGTTAGATCTCTGTCTACAAATATTTTCATTTTCAAAATTCGCATAGAAAATTAAATTCTTATTATGTGTTTACATGTGGTGCGTATTTCCATGAGACTATTTGCTATTTTTAGCATATAATTTAGAGAATTGCTTGATCAAGCTCAGACATGAGATTATTGTTGCTTTAATGCAATCAAATGAAGAGAATTTCTTGCTTTAATGCATGAGATTAGACTTGAACTTGTATTTATTACTTGTTCATGAGATTTACTTGGATTACATGATCACGTGTATTACAGGTAATATTGAATTGTTATCTTGCACGAGATCTACTGAATATTTCTATGAAATACTCACATTTTTCTTGAACCAAATATTTGCAGACTGAGGGGTTGCTTGGCGTGGCAGTGGCGATGGGCCATTATTTTAAATTTATTTTATACATTTAGTTTGAGACTCAATTTATTTATGTTTAGTCTTATCATTTTAAAATATCACGTTTAAAACTGTGATTGTTTGATTTTAAAGTTGAAATAATATTCTGCACAATTAAATTCTATTTATTACCGTTGCTTGACCTTTTTTTCAAAAGTTAGTTAGAAAAATGGCGTGACATTTCGAGTTGTTGGAACTCGGGGCGCTACAGTTTTGGTATCAGTAGTAATCATGCTACCATTTTGTGCCACGAGAATAAGGTCGCTTTCCGCAGAAATGGAGAAAAAGAATTCAAGTTCTACGGGTCTAAGATTTGGGGGATTCCCCGTCTCATCTCAGCCATCAGGGCAGGGAAGTTATTATCGAAGGAAGGTTACCAAGAATTCTTGGTCAATCTCCAAGGACAATCGATGGAGGGACTAACCCCGGACCTTGCGCCTGTTGTGCGAGAGTATCTTGACGTATTCCCGGAGGACTTACTAGGGATTCCACGAGGGAGAAAAGTGGAATTTGGCATCGAATTGGTGCCAGGGGCCACTCTTGTCTCCAAAGCTCTATACCGAATGGCACCCAAAGAATTGCGAGAGCTGAAGGTTCAACTGGAGGAGCTTCTTGAGAAGGGATTTATCCGACCAAGTGTATCTCTGTAGGGAGCCCCAGTGCTATTCGTAAGGAAGAAGGATGGGAGCATGAGAATGTGTATAGATTATCGTGAACTGAACAAGTTGACGATAAAGAACCAATATCCACTCCCGAGGATTGAGGACCTATTCGATCAGCTAAAGGGAGCAGCTGTTTTCTCAAAGATCGACTCGAGGTCAGGCTATCACCACTTGAAGATTAAGCCTATGGATATATCGAAGACGACGTTCTGAACACGCTACAGGCATTTTGAATTTACGGTGATGCCCTTCGGCTTAACCAATGCCTCAGCGGCGTTCATGGACTTAATGAATAGAGTTTTTCATTAGTTCTTGGATAAGTTCGCCATCGTGTTCATTGATGACATACTAATCTACTCGTGGGACCCACAACAACACGAAGAACATTTAAGGACGGCATTGAGTACCTTCAGGAGGGAGAAGCTTTACACCAAATTCAAAAAGTGTGAATTTCGGCTTGAACGAGTTGGTTTCCTAGGCCACATTGTGATCGCCAAAGGAATCGAAGTGGACTCTTCCAAAGTCGAGACTGTGGCTAATTGGACTAGGCCTGCTGATGTTGGTGAAGTGAGAAGTTTTCTAGGATTGGCTGGATACTACCGGCGATTCATAGAAGGTTTTTCAAAGATAGCAGGACCTTTAACACAATTAACCAGGAAGGGTGTGAAGTTCAATTGGATGGAGAAGTACGATCAAAGCTTCTAGGAATTGAAGAATAGGCTAGTGACTGCCCCGGTTCTTACCATCCCTGACGACTCAGATGGGTTTGTCATCTACTGTGATGTATCAAAACACGGATTAGGTTGTGTACTCATGCAGGAAGGGAAAGTCGTACTAATGCTTCTAGGCAGTTGAAGCAGTACGAACAGAATTACCCCCGACCCATGATTTGGAGCTCGCAGCAGTAGTGCACGCTCTAAAAATTTGGCGTCACTATTTGTGTGGAACTAAGTGTGAGATCTACACCGACCACAATAGCCTGAAATACTTCTTCACCCAGAATGAATTAAACATGAGGCAACAATGGTGGTTAGAGCTAGTAAAGGATTACGACTACACTATACTCTATCATCCGGGTAAAGCTAATGTGGTTGCAGAGGTGTTGAGCAAAAAGAGCATAGGACAGTTGTCAGCATTAGGCTCTATTCCAGGCCAGCTAGTACGAGATTTTGAGAATTTGAGGATTGAAATTGTTGCTCCATCGGCTCGAACGTCGGGTAGAATAGCAACTCTGACCGTTAAGCCAGATCTGAGAAACCGGATTATTGCGGCACAGAAGAATGATCCGTTTCTGGAGAAGATTAGATTGGAAGTTGGTACGGGGAAGAGGATTGGTTTTGAGGTTTCAATGAATGAAGCGCTAATACCCAAAGGTCGGCTTTGTGTGCCGAAAGATGACCAGATCAGAGATGAGGTAATGACTGAAGTTCATTCTGCCCCTTATGTGACTCATCCTGGCCGGGCCAAAATGCAAAGAGATTTGCGCAGTACATTTTGGTGGAGAAATATGAAGGGAAGTGTCGCCAAGTTTGTTGCTAAGTGTATGGTTTTCCAGTAGGTCAAGGCAGAACATCAAAGGCCATCAGGGCTTTTGAATCCATTGGAGATACCTGAATGGAAGTGGGAGAAGATCGCTATGGACTTCGTCGTAAGTCTTCCGAAAACGAGTAGGGGGCATGATGCTATTTGGGTCATCATTGATCGACTCACAAAATTCGCACATTTTCTGCCAATTCGTACGACTTTTAGTATGGATCAACTAGCACAATTATACATCAGAGGGATCGTCCGACTCCATGGAGTACCGGTGGCCATAGTAACCGACAGAGATCCGAGATATACATCAAGATTTTGGAAGAGCTTTCAGACAGCAATGGGTACTAAATTGACATTTGGTACGGCTTATCATCCTCCGACCGATGGACAGTCTAAGCGAACTATTCAGATCTTAGAAGATATGTTGAGATCTTCTGTGCTTGACTTGGGCGGCAGTTGGAAAACCCATTTTCCATTAGTGGAGTCCGCATACAGTAACAGTTTCCAGGCTACCATTGGTATGGCTCCTTATGAAGCACTGTACGGTCGTCGATGCCGATCGCCCGTCTATTGGGATGAAGTTGGAGAGAGAAAAATGTTGGGACCAGAATTGATTGAGAAGACGGTAGAAGTGATAGATCGTATCTGATCGAGAATCAAAGCTTCTCAGGATAGGCAGAAGAGTTATGCTGATCGGAGAGGGAAGGAACTAATATTTCAAACCGGTGATAAAGTATTTCTTAAGGTAGCCCCAATGAGAGGAGTTTTCCATTTCTAAAAGAAAGGAAAATCGAAGCACAGATTCATCGGTCCATTTGAGATACTAGAGCAAGTTGGAAACGTGGCCTATCGTCTGGCATTGCCTCCAGAACTTTTCGCAGTACACAATGCATTCCTCGTTTCCCTGTTAAGAAAGTATGTACATGATCCTAACCATGTGGTGAACGTTTAGTCAGTTGACGTTCGATCAAACTTAGCGTATGAGGAGGGGCCTGTGCGCATCTTAGAGAGGAAAGTCCAAGTCCTCATAAATAAAGAAGTTCCTCTAGTTAAGGTCAAGTGGGGTAAACACAATTTAGAAGAGGCCACCTGGGAAAAAGAAAGAGATATTCTAGAGAAGTACCCAGACCTCGTTAATCAAGCAAGTTAAGTTTCGAGGACGAAATTATTTTAAGTAGGGGAGGTTGTAGCGATCCAAAAATTTCAGCGTGAAGAGTTCATTTAAACTAACTTTTCCCCAAATTCTCGTCTAGCCATAGAATCATGAACCCTAATTTTAATCTATTCCCCCAATTCCTAAACCCTAATTCGGATTCAATTCTAGCCCCAAAATTTAGAACCCTAACCCTAATCTTGCCTCCCAAGACTTACCGAATTCAAAATTATTCATCTTCCTTAATTAAATTATTTTATCTTCCTAATTTACGACCCTAAAACTCCTATATAAGCCACATTCAACCCATGTTTACACTCACAAGAAACCTACTACACACACTCGGAATCCATCATCATAATTTGGCCCTATTTTCGAGCACATACATACATGCTTTCAGCCATTTTCGAGAAGGAAGAGAGAAGGAGAAAATAATGGAGAAATTGAGTGAGAGGGTCTTGCCGATGGCCTTCGCGGCATCGCGCCGGTCACCGCCTTCTCCATCCCCTTCGTCTTTCTCTCCCGTGATCTCTCTCTCCCTCACGAGCTCTCTCCTTCTCTGTCTCGACATATAGCCGAGACCTTTTCTCCAGTTTTCCCCGATGAAACTCGCATATGAGGGGATTAAATTGATTTCGATTGGTTATTGCACCCCAAGTCCCCAGATTTCCTTTAGTTATTTAAGTTAGTCATTTTTTTTTATTTATTTCCATGGTCCCAAAATTTTGATTTCTTTCAATTAGGTCCCTTGATTTTAAGATCCGGTCAACTGCAGTCAAACCCCGTGACTTTCAGTTGACTTCCGTTTTAGTCCTTATATTTTATTTATTTTAGAGATCCCGAAATTTCAATTCGTTTTCAATCGAGTCTTTCAATTTTCAAGACTTGTCAACGGCAGTCAAACCCATGACTTTCAGTTGGCTTTCAATTTAGTCCTCATATTTTATTTATTTCACAAGTCCCAAAGTTTTAATTTAATTTCGATTTAGTCCAATAGTTTTCGAAAGTGGTCAATTGCAGATTTGACCCTCCAACTTTTATTTGACCTTCAAATTAGTTCCTAGAATTCCGTAATTTTGTAAATTAGTCCCCAACCTTTCAAATTTAGCGATTTAAATCCCTACACTTCCTATTTATCCGATTTCAACCCCACTTTTATGAATTTCTTTTACTTTTGAGACACTTTTTACCCAAGAGACTTATTAGAGTTCATTTTGATTATTTTGAGGACTAGACGAGATGTGACAAGCTAGCAATTTGCAGAATTAAGGCTCAAACTCACGATTTAAGGTAGATCTCGATCTACAAATATTTTCATTTTCAAAATGCGCATAGATAATTAAATTTTTATTATGTGTTTACATGTGGTGCGTACTTCCATGAGACTATTTGCTATTTTTAGCATATAATTTCGAGAGTTGCATGATCAAGCCTAGACATGAGATTATTGTTGCTTTAATGCAATCAAATGAAGAGAATTTCTTGCTTTAATGCATGAGACTAGACTTGAACTTGTATTTATTACTTGTTCATGAGATTTACTTGGATTACATGATCACGTGTATTATATGTAATATTGAGTTGTTATCTTGCGCGAGATCTCTGTGAGTATTTCTATGAAATACTCACAGTTTTCTTTAACCAAATATTTGCAGACTGAGGGGTTACTGGCGTGGCTAGTGGCGATGGACCATTATTTTAAATTTATTTTATTCATTTAGTTTGAGACTCAATTTGTTTATGTTTAGTCTTATCATTTTAAAATATCATGTTTAAAACCGTGATTGTTGGATTTTAAAGTTGAAATAATATTCCGCACAATTAAAATTTATTTATTACCGTTGTTTGACCCTTTTTTCAAAAGTTAGCTAGAAAAATGACGTGGCATTTCGAGTTGTTGGAACTCGGGGTCCTACAATTTTGGTATCAGAGCAGGTCTACGTCTCTGTAGACTTGTAAAAAAAGTTATTTTTGTTAAAAAAAAAAATCATTTCCTTCGAAAAAAAATGTTTTAGCGACATTTTAGAATAAAGAGATTCCATCCACCATCACTCGCTCCGCCAACTCCAAGGTAACAAAAGATATTCTAGTTATTTATTTATTTATTATTTTCGAATACTTGAGATTTAGAAACCTTATGAGAACTTTGAGAAGATTTCGTATCCGATTAGAGAAGAACAAGTTTGAGCATAATTTTTAATAAATATTTTTCCTTACGTCCTCGAATTTAACTAAGAGAAACCTTATAAACCCCACTAACTGGACCGTATGTAATTGGGCTAGGACATGGCTGGACATAATAGAACTATTGCCGATATAGCCCGTGACGCCCTTTTGGACTACCTAAACCTCAAGGCCCCACTATATGGCGATACTTACGATTGGGTGGAGCGTGTGCGCGAGGCTCGCCAATGCGCTATCAGACGGGGATTGGAGACCAATGATGTATAGTCCATCAACCATTTGATCGACATGCTGAGTCCCATTAATCGAGAAGTTGCTAACAGGATCCTCTACGACACTTGGCGTACCACGGAGAGAGCTGTTAATTACGACATGTTCTGTGAGACCCTCGTACACTTCTGGCCAGTGTACTGAAATAAAGGGGCAGCTCAGCCTCAGCTTGAACCCCAACAAGAACCAGAAGAGGATCCAGAAGAGGACCCTGAGGAAGATCCACAAGAGGAACCGGAGTATGGACCTCAGGAAGAGCCTGGGTACGAACCTCAGGAGGAATCGGAATATGAACCTCAAGAGGAACCTGAGGAAGAACCTCAAGAGGAGCTGCAAGCAGAACCCCAAGAGGAGGATGTTGAAGTAGAACCTGTAGAGGAACAAGAGGGGAATGAAGAGAAAGAACAAGGCGAAGTCTCAGACGCAGAGTCATGTATCACCGATGATGAATGAGGGACTAGATAGATGAATTAGTAGAAAGGTTTTGTTGGTTATTCATTTTCATTTTAAAGATTTGTTCTACTACCTTATTTATGTACCCTCATCGAGGAATTTAAAATTTTTTCAATAAAAGTATTTATTCTTGTACATCGATGCTATCCTCTGTTTCCTAATTTTCATGATTCCTTCCACCTCTATATTGAATGCTTACTATTCAAATACAATAAACCAACTTTTGTCTTGTCAAGGTGATGGCACGACAATCCGATATGATCAGAGAGCTTTTGGTAACTGTGCAAGCGCTAAGGCAAGCACCACCTGCACCAGCCGAGTCGATCGTTGAGCAATTCCATAGGTACAACCCTCTTACATTTGACTGCGGCAAGGATCCACTCGCAGTTGAGGAATCGCTGCGACAGATGGAGAACATCTTCGAGCACATAGAATCCCTAGAGAATAAAAAAGTGGCGTGTGCTAAGTTTATGCTGCCGGGTCCGGCAGCGCAGTGGTGGGCTTCAGCCATGCAAAAAAAACTGAGGCTCAGCGGGCAGCCGTAACCTGGGCTGACTTCAAGGAGTAGATTAGAGAAACGTTATTCCCTCAAGGGTTACGAGATAAGAAGGAGGAAGAATTCTTGCGTCTCGTCCAGGGTAACATGGAGATCGTTGCATATGAAAGAAAGTTGGAAGAACTTTCCCAGTATGCCCCACACCTGGTAGACACAGAGAACAAAAAGGCCCGACGTTTCGAACGCTGTCTGCGAAAGGACATTCGTAGGATCGTGACAGGACATGAGTTACCTACTTACAGGGAGGTGGTGAAGAAGGCTCAAGCCATATGCTTTGCTGATGACGAGCCTGAGGAGAAAAGTTACCAAAAGGATCAGGGAAAGAGGAAGTGGCAAGGCAACAATTAGAACAAAAGCAATGCTCCCAACAAGAAACCCAACAGTGGGTCAACTGGAGGACAGACTTCAGGAACCACTCCACCATGCCCTAAATGTGGAAAGAACCATTGTGGAGAATGTCTTTGGGGCAAGGAAGTGTGCTACAGGTGCGGCCAACTGGGCCACATGATATCAGAATGTCTCTCTACTTCGACCAGGACCAATGCCCCAGTGGTGTTCATGGACTTAATGAATAGACTTTTTCACGAGTTCTTGGATAAGTTCGTCATCGTGTTCATTGATGACATACTAATCTACTCGAGGGACCCACAACAATACAAAGAACATTTAAGGACGGCATTGAGTGCCTTGACGAGGGAGAAGCTTTACGCCAAATTGAAAAAGTGTGCATTTTGGCTTGAACGAGTTGGTTTCCTAGGCCACATTGTGACTGCCAAAGGAATCGAAGTGGACTCTTCCAAAGTCGAGATTGTGGCTAATTGGACTAGGCCTGCTGATGTTGGTGAAGTGAGAAGTTTTCTAGGATTTGCTGGATACTACCGGCAATTCATAGAAGGTTTCTCAAAGATAGCAGGACCTTTAACACAATTAACCAGGAAGGATGAGAAGTTCAATTGGACGGAGAAGTGTGAGCAAAGCTTCTAGGAATTGAAGAACAGGCTAGTGACTGCCCCGGTTCTGACCATCACTGACGGCTCAGATGGGTTTGTCATCTACTGTGACGCATCAAAACACAGATTAGGTTGTGTACTCATGCAGAAAGGGAAAGTCGTGGCTTATGCTTCCAGGCAGTTGAAGCAGTACGAACAGAATTACCCGACCCATGATTTGGAGCTCGCAGCAATAGTGCACACTCTAAAAATTTGTCGTCACTATTTGTACGGAAGTAAGTGTGAGATCTGCACCAACCACAAGAGCCTCAAATACTTCTTCACCTAGAAGGAGTTAAATATGAGGCAAGGACGGTGGTTAGAGCTAGTAAAGGATTACGATTGCACTATTCTCTACCATCCGGGTAAAGCTAATGTGGTTGCAGACGCGTTGAGCAGAAAGAGCATGGGACAGTTATCAGCATTAGGATCTATTCCAGGCCAACTAGTACGAGATTTTGAGAATTTGAGGATTGAAATTGTTGCTCCATCGGCTCGAACGTCGGGTAGAATAGCAACTCTGACCGTTAAGCCAGATCTGAGAAACCGGATTATTGCGGCACAGAAGAATGATCCGTTTCTGGAGAAGATTAGATTGGAAGTTGGTACGGGGAAGAGGATTGGTTTTGAGGTTTCAATGAATGAAGCGCTAATACCCAAAGGTCGGCTTTGTGTGCCGAAAGATGACCAGATCAGAGATGAGGTAATGACTGAAGTTCATTCTGCCCCTTATGTGACTCATCCTGGCCGGGCCAAAATGCAAAGAGATTTGCGCAGTACATTTTGGTGGAGAAATATGAAGGGAAGTGTCGCCAAGTTTGTTGTTAAGTGTATGGTTTTCCAGTAGGTCAAGGCAGAACGTCAAAGGCCATCAGGGCTTTTGAATCCATTGGAGATACCTGAATGGAAGTGGGAGAAGATCGCTATGGACTTCGTCGTAAGTCTTCCGAAAACGAGTAGGGGGCATGATGCTATTTGGGTCATCATTGATCGACTCACAAAATTCGCACATTTTCTGCCAATTCGTACGACTTTTAGTATGGATCAACTAGCACAATTATACATCAGAGGGCTTGTCCGACTCCACGGAGTACCGGTGGCCATAGTAACCGACAAAGATCCGAGATATACATCAAGATTTTGGAAGAGCCTTCAGACAGCAATGGGTACTAAATTGACATTTAGTACGGCTTATCATCCTCAGACCGATGGACAGTCTGAGCGAACTATTCAGATCTTAGAAGATATGCTGAGATCTTGTGTGCTTGACTTGGGTGGCAGTTGGGAAACCCATTTGCCATTAGTGGAGTTCGCATATAATAACAATTTCCAGGCTACCATTGGTATGGCTCCTTATGAAGCACTGTACGATCGTCGATGCCGATCGCCCGTCTGTTGGGACGAAGTTGGAGAGAGAAAGATGTTGGGACCAGAATTGATTGAGAAGATGGTAGTAGTGATAGATCGTATCCGATCGAGAATCAAAGCTGCTCAGGATAGGTAGAAGAGCTATCCTGATCAGAGAAGGATGGAACTAATATTTCAAACCGGTGATAAAGTATTTCTTAAGGTAGCCCTAATGAGAGGAGTTTTCCGTTTTGAAAAGAAAGGAAAATTGAAGCCCAGATTCATTGGTCCGTTTGAGATACTAGAGCAAGTTGGAAACGTGGCCCATCGTCTGGCATTGCCTCCAGAACTTTCCGCAGTACACAATGTGTTCCACGTTTCCCTATTAAGAAAGTATGTACATAATCCTAACAATGTGGTGAACGTTCAGTCAGTTGACGTTCGAGCAGACTTAATGTATGAGGAGGCGCCTGTGCGCATCTTTGAGAGAAAAGTCCAAGTCCTCAGAAATAAAGAAGTTCCTCTAGTTAAGGTCTAGTGGGGTAAACACAGTTTAGAAGAGGCCACTTGGGAAAAAGAAAGAGATATTTTAGAGAAGTACCCAGACCTCATTAATTAAGTAAGTTAAATTTCGAGGACGAAATTATTTTAAGTAGTGGAGGTTGTAGCGATCCAAAAATTTCAGCGTGAAGAGTTCGTTTAGACTAACTTTCCCCCAAATTCTCGTCTAGCCCTAGAATCATGAACCCTAATTTTAATCTATTCTCCCAATTCCTAAACCCCAATTTGGATTCAATTCTAGCCCCAAAATTTAGAACCCTAACCCTAATCTTGCCTCCCAAGACTTACCAAATTCAAAATTATTCATCTTCCTTAATTAAATTATTTTATCTTCCTAATTTACGACCCTAAAACTTCTATATAAGCCACATTCAACCCACGTTTACACTCACAGCAAAACCTACTACACACACTTGGTAATCCATCATCATAATTCTGCCCTATTTTCGAGCACATACATATATGCTTTCAGCCATTTTCGAGAAGGAAGAGAGAAGGAGAAAAGAATGGAGAAATTGAGTGAGAGGGTCCTACCGATGGCCTTCGCGGCGTCGCCACTCGCCACGCCAGCAACCCCTCAGTCTGCCAATATTTGGTTAAAGGAAAATGTGAGTATTTCATAGAAATACTCAGTAGATCTCACGTAAGATAGCAATTCAATATTACATATAATACACGTGATCATGTAATCCAAGTAAATCTCATGAACAAGTAATAAATACAAGTTCAATTCTAGTCTCTTGCATTAAAGCAAGAAATTCTCTTCATTTGATTGCATTAAAGCAACAATAATCTCATGTCTGGGGTTGATCAAGCAATTCTCTAAATTATATGATAAAAATAGCAAATAGTCTCATGGAAATACGCACCACATATAAACACATAATAAGAATTTAATTATCTATGCCCATTTTGAAAATGAAAATATTTGTAGATAGAGATCTACCTTAAATCGTGAGTTTGAGCCTTAATTCTGCAAATTGCTAGGTTGTCGCATCTCGTCTAGTCCTAAAAATAATGAAAATGAACTCTAATAAGCCTATTGGGTAAATGGTGTCTCAAAAGTAAAAGAAATTCTTAAAAGTAGGGTTGAAATCGAATAAATAGGAAGTGTAGGGATTTAAATCGCTGAATTTGAAAGGTTGGGGACTAATTTGCAAAATTACAGAATTTTAGCGACTAATTTGAAGGTCAAATAAAAGTTGGAGGGTCAAATCTGCAATTGACCGCTTTTGAAAACTATTGGACTAAATCGAAATTAAATTAAAAATTCGGGACTTGTGAAATAAATAAAATATAAGGAATAAATTGAAAGTCAACTAAAAGTCATGGTTTTGACTGCAGTTGACCAGTCTTGAAAATTGAAAGACTCGACTGAAAACGAATTGAAATTTCGGGATCTCTAAAATAAATAAAATATAAGGACTAAAACGGAAGTCAACTGAAAGTCACGGGGTTTGACTCCAGTTGACCGGATCTTAAAATCTAGGGACCTAATTGAAAGAAATCAAAATTTTTGGACCATGGAAATAAATAAAGAAAATGACTAACTTAAATAACTAAAGGAAATTTGGGGACTTGGGGGGCAATAACCAATTGAAATCAATTTAATCCCCTCATACGCGAGTTTCATCGGGGAAAACTAGAGAAGAAGGTCTCAGTTATATGTCGTGATAGAGAAGGAGAGAGGTCGTGAGGGAGACAGAGATCACGGGAGAGAAAGACGAAGGTGATGGTGAAGGCGGTGACCGGCGCAACGCCACGAAGGCCATCGGTAGGTCCCTCTCACTCAATTTCTCCATTCTTTTCTCCTACTCTCTTCTTCTCGAAAATAGCTGAAAGCATGTATGTATGTGCTAAAAAATAGGATTGAATTATGATGATGGATTACGGAGTGTGTGTAGTAGGTTTTGCTGTGAGTGTAAACGTGGGTTGAATGTGGCTTATATAGGAGTTTTAGGGTCGTAAATTAGGAAGATAAAATAATTTCAGTAAGGAAGATGAATAATTTTGAATTTGGTAAGTCTTGGGAGGCAAGGTTAGGGTTGGGGTTCTAAATTTTGAGGCTAGAATTGAATCCGAATTAGGGTTTAGGAATTGGAGGAATAGATTAAAATTAGGGTTCATGATTCTAGGGCTAGACGATAATTTGGGGGAAAGTTAGTTTATGCAAACTCTTCACGCTGAAATTTTTGGATCGCTACAACCTCCCCTACTTAAAATAATTCCGTCCTCGAAATTTAACTTACTTGATTAACGAGGTCTGGGTACTTCTCTAGAATATCACTTTCTTTTTCCCAGGTGGCCTTTTCTAAACTGTGTTTACCCCACTAAACCTTAACTAGAGGAACTTATTTATTTCTGAGGACTTGGACTTTTCTCTCTAAGATGCGCACAGGCGCCTCCTCATACGTTAAGTCTGATCGAACGTCAACTGACTAAACGTTCACCACATGGTTGGGATCATGTACATACTTTCTTAATAGGGAAACGTGGAACACATTGTGTACTGCAAAAAGGTCTGGAGGCAATGCCAGACGATAGGCCACGTTTCCAACTTGCTCTAGTATCTCAAACGGACCGATTAATCTGGGCTTCAATTTTCCTTTCTTTTCGAAACGGAAAACTCCTCTCATTGGGGCTACCTTAAGAAATACTTTATCACCGGTTTGAAATATTAGTTCCTTCCTTCTCCGATCAGCATAACTCTTCTGCCTATCCATAGCAGCTTTGATTCTCGATCGGATACGATCTATCACTTCTACCTTTTTCTCAATCAATTCTGGTCCCAACATCTTTCTCTCTCCAACTTTGTCGCAATAGACCGGCGATCGGCATCGACGACCGTACAGTGCTTCATAAGGAGCCATACTAATGGTAGCCTGGAAGCTGTTATTGTATGCGAACTCCACTAATGGCAAATGGGTTTCCCAACTGCCACCCAAGTCAAGCACACAAGATCTCAGCATATCTTCTAAGATCTGAATAGTTCGCTCAGACTGTCCATCGGTCTGAGGATGATAAGCCGTACTAAATGTCAATTTAGTACCCATTGCTGTCTGAAGGCTCTTCCAAAATCTTGATATATATCTCGGATCTCTATCGGTTACTATGGTCACCGGTACTCCGTGGAGTTGGACGATCTCGTTGATGTATAATTGTGCTAGTTGATCCATACTAAAAGTTTTACAATTGGGCAGAAAATGTGCGGATTTTGTGAGTCGATCAATGATGACCCAAATAGCATCATGCCCCCTACTCATTTTCGGAAGACTTATGACGAAGTCCATAGCGATCTTCTCCCACTTCCATTCGAGTATCTCCAATGGATTCAAAAGCCCTGATGGCCTTTGATGCTCTGCCTTCACCTGCTGGCAAACCATACACTTAGCAACAAACTTGGCGACACTTCCCTTGATATTTCTCCACCAAAATGTATTGCGCAAATCTCTGTGCATTTTGTTCCCTTCAGGATGAGCCACATAAGGGGCAGAATGAGCTTCAGTCATTATCTCGTCTCTGATCTGGTCATCCTTTCGGCACACAAAGCCAACCTTTGAACATAAGCACTTTATTCGTTGAAACCTCAAAACCAATCCTCTTCCCCGTACCAACTTCCTATATGATCTTCTCCAGAAACGGATTATTCTTCTGTGCAGCAATAATCCGATTTCTTAGATCTGGCTTAACGGTCAGAGTTGCTATTCTAGTCGGCGTTCAAGCCGACAAAGCAACAATTGCAATCCTCAAATTCTCAAAATCTCGTACTAGCTGGCCTGGAATAGACCCCAATGCTAACAGCTGTCCCATGCTCTTTCTGCTCAACGCATCTGCAACCACATTAGCTTTACCGGGATGGTAGAGTATCATGCAGTCGAAATCCTTTACCAGCTCTAACCACCGTCGTTGCCTCATGTTTAACTCCTTCTGGGTGAAGAAGTATTTGATGCTCTTGTGGTCGGTGTAGATCTCACACTTATTTCCGTACAAATAGTGACGCCAAATTTTTAGAGCGCGCACTACTGCTGGAGCTCCAAATCATGGGTCGGGTAATTCTGTTCATACTGCTTCAACTGCCTGGAAGCATAAGCTACGACTTTCCCTTTCTGCATGAGTAGACAACCTAATCTGTGTTTTGATGCATCACAGTGGATGACAAACCCATCTGAGCCATCAGGGATGGTCAGAACCGGGGCAGTCACTAGCCTGTTCTTCAATTCCTGGAAGCTTTGCTCACACTTCTCCGTCCAATTGAACTTCACACCCTTCCTGGTTAATTATGTTAAAAGTCCTGCTATCTTTGAGAAACCTTTTATGCATCGCCAGTAGTATCCAGCCAATGCTAGAAAACTTCTCACTTCACCAACATCAGTAGGCCTAGTCCAATTAGCCACAGCCACAGTCTCGACTTTGGAAGAGTCCACTTCGATTCCTTTGGCGGTTAAAGTGTGGCCTAGGAAACCAACTCGTTCAAACCAAAATTTACACTTTTTGAATTTGGTGTAAAGCTTCTCCCTCCTCAAGGTACTCAATGCCATCCTTAAATGTTCTTCGTGTTGTTGTGGGTCCCTCGAGTAGATTAGTATGTCATCAATGAACACGATGACGAACTTATCCAAGAACTCGTGAAAAACTCTATTCATTAAGCCCATGAACACCGTTGGGGCATTGGTTAAGCCGAAGGGCATCACCGTAAATTCATAATGCCCGTAGCGTGTTCGGAACACCGTCTTCAGGTTGAGATTGAAACATTTGATCACCAAGAAGAAATGCATTTACGTCATCATGCTCGTGTGGATCAGAAATCCATATAACAGTATCTTGTAATTTGGTATAGTAATCTCAAATGATATGTATTAGTAGTAGATATCATTATCTTGTCATCAAATCAGATTAGGTTAATTACTAGTTTAGTGAATTAGTAACTTGTATTCAGCTAAACCTTTGTACCTATAAATGAAATTGTGGTTGATTAGTAACTTGTATTCAGCTAAACCTTTGAGATTATATCAATCAAATTGTGGTTGATTTTCACATATTCCTCTCTTTATAATTTCTGACATGGTATTAGAGCTAATTATGCTCTAACGAGTGATTCAAGTTTGCAGTCATCAACCACAAAGCTCCATCTTCTCTTTATTATATTCTCTACACAATGCTTCAACAATGTCTTACTCTTCTGACCTTCTTATTCATAATGTTTTTCTTCATCATGCGCAAACGTACACTCTTCTCCTTCAATCTCAGGGCTATCACAAGTATTCTCTAGTTCTTTCCCTTTGCGGCGGTAGCAATTCTTTGGTAAGTTCTGCAATTCTTTTTCTTTCTTTCTTTATTTGATCAATACAAAGATCCAGTGCCAAATATTTTTCTTTCCTTCTTTTGGACACTTCCACCTTTTCCTTTAATCTATTTTTCTTCTTATTCGGTTATTCCTTCATTTCTCTAACGTGTTTTCCCTATAAAGATCCATTAATTCTCTTTATTCTTAAGTTCCGCTACAGCTCACAAGTGCTAGTTATTTTTCTTAGAACATCTCTTATTAGCGTGACTATCAAATATTTCTTATTGTTTCTAAATTCATCGTATGGTCTTTCGGCTTTCTAAAAAAAAAAAAAAAAGAGTCTATTTATCCTCTTTAATTCTGTTTCTACCATTTTAACATGCATACACACACAAAAGAAAAAGAAATCATTTTCCGTCTTTCTCTTTTGATATTTTCCTCGACTTTTGCTTCCACATCTACCCTTTTGTTGACTTCCTTATACTGAAGCCTTTACTTCAAATCATGCTCTCTTTTAATTTTCAAATTCAGGACAAATTCTACGTCATTTGGCTTTTTTTTTTCTCTCTCTCTCTCTTTTATTCTATTTTTTTCAAAAGCTTATTTCAAAATCGATGCGTCCAACCGACTTGTGATTTTGCAGAGGCTTGTTAAAGATGTGAGAGATACATATAATAGTATCTTGTAATTTAGTGTAGTAATCTCAAATGATATGTATTAGTTATAGATTACATTATCTTGTCATCTTGTAATTAGATTAGGTTAGGTTAAGTAGTAGTTTAGTGAATTATTAATTTCCATTCAGCTAAACTTTTATACCTATAAATATTATTGCGAGTGCATCGATGAAAGTGTGGTTTATTTTCTCATATCCCTTTCTCTATATAATTTCTTACAGGTGCAAGCGAAATACGATAACTAAACTCAAAATGCCCAATGGCATATGGCTTGAAGAAAATGAAGATATTGTGCGCGACATCGAGGACTATTATTTGCAGTTGTTTACTAGTTGCGAGCCTACTAGTGATAAATTGAACATGGCAAAGGGTGGGACTTTCCATATTCTTGCATTGGAAGAAGTGGCAACTTTGGAGCGGAGTTGACATTGGATGAGGTCACTAGGATTGTCTCGAGGCTATGATCACCCATGGATGCGGTGGTGTAGCTAGGATTTTGGGGGTTGAAATCTGGAACTAATGAGGGTGGACTTGGGGGTTCAGGAGCAACACCCTCAAATGTTTTTTTTTTTTTTGAAATATAGAACGTTATAAAGTGTAATTTACTTGTTAAATATTGTCAAAGCACAAAATTTATGTTAAATTAATTTCGATTGAATACGTACATATATGAAATATCACATAGAATATTGTAAGAGTATTCCAAATAATTTAATTATTTTCACAATTAATTTGATATATATTGCCATATCAAATATAGTAATATTTAATTTATCCGCACAAATATTATAGTCTAATTTTTCCATTTTCTACGTGAAACGAAGTTATCATTATTGTATAAATTTATGGATAAAAAGTTACATTTTTAACTTGGTTTTAGATTACTACTTAATTATTTTCCATGGAAATTGTTTTGGATTAACAAAAAATTAAATTACCTAAGGGTGTGTTTGATCGGAAAAATTGGAAAGGAAATTGTTTTCCATGTAACATGGAAAATAAAAACCACCCCACCCCCGAGGAAATCATTTTCCATGGAATTAGCAAAAAACAAGCTTAAAATGCTTGTACCATGGAATTTATATTTAATTTCCATATTTGTATCAAACACAAAGTGGGAAAATTTTCGTAGAAAATATTTTCCTTTTCCATCTAATTCCTTGCAATCAAACACGCTCTAAATTCAAATTTAAAGAAGAAAAAAGTGTTAGATGGGAGAGAGGGAAAAATATTGTTAGATGAGAGAGAGAGAGAGAGAGAGAGAGAGAGAGAGAGATTTTAAAAAATAAAACGTGAAAGCGAGAGATTTTAAAAAATAAGAGTGGAGAGAATGAGAGATAAAAATAAAGGGGAGGGGAGAGAGAGAGAGAGAGAGAGAGAGAGAGAGAGAGAGAGAGATTTTTAAAAAAGAGGGTATAGACCGATAGAGTGAGAGATGGAGAGGGAGAGATTTTGAAAAATAAAGTGCGTACACGAGAAATCAAACTCAGGCGCTTTCCATGGATTCAAACGACCATCATCAGGTTTACCATCTCAGCAACAAAAATGTTTGCTAAGAATATACTCTTTAGTTTTATATATTTTCTACTAACTGAATGTTGGAGGGGGAAATACTAACACAACCGCTAACGTCGCGGAGACAACCACCACCCCTGCAGCTCCGCCCCAGCATGCATGCATGCATGCAAGCAAGTTTTTAATGAGGACGAATCTATCAAGCCAGTAAATGACACTGGTATTATTCTCATTCGTAAGAAGAAATCCCTTGTCTTCATCACTAACTATCGACTGATCTCCTTGTGTAATGGCTGATCTCATCCTGAACGTGGTGTATAAGAAATCCTTGGTTACGTAGCAATACAGGCTTTTTGTGAATGAAGTTTGTGGTGGCATCTGGTTGGGTTGAAGGTTAGGAGCAAGGGGTGGGTTTTGGGAAGACGAAAGTGAACATCTATTTTGATTTCAAAGAGATTAAATCTGTATAGAACACACCCTCAATAGAGACCATAAATTTTTGGAGATATAATAACGCTATTAACTTTTAATTTTTAATGATTGGTTAAAAATTTAAATGTTCATATATCTAATACTAGTCAAAAAGTTTAAAATTATAATATTAGTGCTAACATGTATTATCGTATTAAAAATTTTGATGAACTATTAAGTAGGAGTGCACTAAATTGGATTACTAAATTTAGTTATGGACCAAATTAAAAATATGTAAAAAGTTAAAATCATATAATTTAAGAATTTTTAGGACGAATGTGAACATGTTTTAAAGTTTTGAAATTAGTTGTACTTAATGGATAAGGCATGTGCGCGACACATGGGAAGACAAAGGTTCAAATTAACGTGAAGGTGGTAGAGGTCCTCTTTTTGCAAGAAAATTTGCAAATAGATCTTGAAATGTGTCAACTTTTTAAGCGGGTTCTTGTATTGCAGCGACGCTAAAGATTGGGTAATGATTACGCCAATTAGCTGAATTTTTTATGTTGAAGTTCTTAATTATCAGCCCCATGCATTCTAGATTCCTCAATCTACCCGTGTTAAGGTGTACATGGTTGTTAAACTATAGAATAGTGTGTTCGGATAAACTTTTATTTAGATAAAAACTTCCTTTCGTCCAAATTAATTATATAGGTATTTTTTTTCTTTTTTGATTGTTCCAATTATATGCCCTCTTTTTTCATTCATTTATTATTATACATCTACTTAAGTTGCACACTGTTGAGCATTTACATATACAATAATATACTGCAAGCGCACAGGCCGTACAAGTAATAAGTGGACTCAATGAGTCCAGATATCATACCCACAGGGATTGGTATTTGTAATAAATTGCTTATTCTAGCATGAAAGAAAATGAAGAAAGAAGGAAAAGGGAAACACACAATTAAGATGTGGAAGGAAAGCTAAGTAATTAAGCTAACTACAAATGCAACTAAAACTAATGATATGTATTGGGGGGAATGAATGGGGATAAAACCGGACAAAGAGTAGTTGGGAATCATGATATCACTTAGCACTAGCTTAACTAATTCGTTGATGAACTAAACGTAATACTCATCTTCAATGTTAGACCCGACCCTCCAAACTCAACCAGTTACATCTCTCGAGCGTCAAACCGGTCCTAATAGATTAATCCAACCTACTATATCTCCGTGTTAATTGTCAACTAATCTATTGCATTAAATATTGTGAGGGTAGCTCAGAGAATCAAATAGGGTTAGGGGTATATCTCTATCCCCTAGAAGAACCTGTGGCGGTTGCTTCCATGATCCAAAATGTGCACATTCTCTCGAATAATGACACAAACTGTAAATACATAAATTCATTGATCAATTGAATCATGGAAACAACTCAAAAACAATCACACATGAATTGAGTAAGCAATCAAACAACAATTTAATTAAACAACATTGGATTAATTAAAACTAGGTTAAGCTCCAACAAGCATCCCAACATATACAAGTTTAGCCCATAGTAAAGAAATTCATAGATACCTATACAATGAAAACAATGGAAATAGAAATGGAAAAAACAAGAACAAGATTATAAACAACCTCCCTTTTTGAAGAGTAAAGCCTTGCTTTTTCAATTCCAATCCATCTCCGCTTGATTTTCTCTTCTTCTACTCCAAGTGTTCAACCCCAATCAAAGCCCAAAAGAAAAGGAAAAGAAAAGAAGAAGAAAAAAAGAAAGAAAGAAGAAAAGAAGAGAAAAAAGGAAAAATGTGAAGAACCCTAACCTTAATCTAACTGAGGACCAAGAATGGGGGTTGAAATGGTGCGTATAAGCCCCAATTTCGTGTCTCAACATATCACCAAAGGGCCCCCAAAAAGGTGGTGAAGATAAGGGGTAGAAAAGAGAAGAAAAACATCATTTCTGCTGGTTCTAGTGCAAGTTACAGCCGTACAAAAATAATTTACGGCCTTACTAATGTTTCTATCCAATTTTTCAGCGTGCGTCGGTTTCAGTATTTTGCCAATAACTTTTGATCCCGATGTCCAATGGAACCGATTCAAAATGGGTTGGAAACTAAACTCGATGATCTACAACTCTCTAGTTGATTGTATCCTCCAACTCAACTTGTATATTTCTTAAAAAAAATGCTCCTTTCTAGGTCAAACGGACATTCGGTCTTGCATTAGCTTCAAGAATAGAACCATTTGATAGCCAATTAGGTTATTTTCGATTCTCTTGTGCATAAACAAAGCTCCTAAACATGAACTCAGCTCAGGAGGAAACTCGGATTGCGTTCTTGAGCATTCTTCTCCTTGTAAATTGCAATGTAATCCCTCTAACTTTTGAAATATTGCAAAATGGTCCATGATCTTGGTCTGGCCATAGCTTTTGAGATCCGTAAGAAGTGTCTGAATCATCACTCCATGTTCTTCGATGTGAGCTCAAGAAATGCGGCTGAGAAGATCTTCACAAATTTGCACCCGAAATCATTCGACTTTTGACTTGTACCTTTTCGGTCCTCAACTTCGGGTTTCTTTGCACTTTTCATCCATTGGGCTCCTTTAGCCTCATTTTCCTCCACATTGAGGAATTTAACCAATAAACACAATAATTACACAAATATTAAATAGAAATCAGCTCCATTTGATTATATAAAGCTATAAATAAGTGTAAAATCCACACTTATCACACACTTTTAAATTTTTTGATAGTTCCAATATTATTATTATTATTATTATTATTATTATTATTATTATTATTATTATTATTATTTGGAGTAAGGTTCAACAATTTTTTAGATTCCTTAGTTGAGGTAAAATAGGAAAATTATTTGTGTTATTTATTTGTCCAATTCGAATTTTAAGGACAATTATATTTGCACCACAACTTTTGTTTGGTATACCACCGCATAATAATTAGCGAAAAGGTTCAAGCACCCATGCGGGGATGGATTTTTTTTCCCCGCACTACTCACAACCCCGCTGAATGTTGTGGGCCCGAGGTGGGGGGTGATCGGCGTTTATACACACGCACAAATTGAACCGCAAGTGCACGGGCCGTAATCAAGTAATAAAGTGGGACTCGGTTAAGAGTCCGGATATCTATCCCACGAGGAATGGTGTTTTATAGTCAAGTCACTTATTCTAGCGCAAAAACACAAATAAAGAAAGGAAAAACAACTAACCTAATCTATACTACGAAAGCAATAAAGGAAAGCAAGAAAAATGGGCATGATAGGGAATGAAACTCAGGTCAAGAGATAGTTGAAAATCATGAGTTCAATCAACCGTAGCTCAATCAAATCAACATCTAACGCAATACAATGTTCATCCTCTATGTTAGACCCGACCTCCTCATCTAGGTGGTTCCGCTCTCGCATGTCAAACTACCCCTAATCAATTGATTCAACCTACCACATCTCTGTGTCGATTGAAGATCAATCAATTGCATTAGGTTTTGTGAGAGTAGCTCAGAGGATCACCTAGGGTTAGAGGTATATTTCTATCCTCTACAAGAACCTAGGGCGGTTGTTTCCACGGTCCAAAATGTGCCCCTTCTCTCGAAGAATAACACAAATTACAAATACATAAATTCGGTGATCAACCGAATCATGGAAATAGCCCAAAAACAACCACACATTGGAATGAACAACAGTTAAAAACCATAAATATTTCACGCCGACCGAACCTCCCCACGTGCCGCTCGGGCAGCTCATGCGAAGCCGAGCCAAGAAAATGGGACGAGCGTTGATGACCTGGGACGAAGAAGTATGTCAACATGTCCCTACCAGGTCATCTCAAGCCTTGGAATGGTCCTTCGGAGTTGCCGAGTCAAAAGACATACTCCAATTACGAGTCGGGGACGTTGGAACTCAAGAATGCCATGCAGACGACATTTACGGCCGTAACCGTATTAATTACGGCCGTAACATGAATCAATACGGCCGTAACCTAGGAAGCTGAAGACCAGAGATTTACAGAGAGTTCAATACGGCCGTACCCTTTGGACATACGGCCGTATCAGCCGTTTTACGGCCGTAAATTTGGTCATTACGGCAGTAACTTCAGTTTCCAGCTTTTGGGGCAAATTTATGCAGAGAGTTAATTACGGCCGTACTTATTCAGCATACGGCCGTAACTCAATACTTACGGCCGTAACCCTTGTCCATACGGCCGTAACTAAAGAATCAAGTTTGGGCAGTTTTGAGGCAGAGAGCTTATTACGGTCGTACCTTTCAGTCATACGGCTGTAACTAAGGATTTACGGTCGTAAATCCAGAACTTACGACCGTATTTTTCGACCGACTTAGGGTAAATTTTAGATATTTTCGGATTTTTTGCAGTATTTTATTATTATTGCACCTTTGAGACTTGTATATGAACAAAACAAGCCATTTTGTAAAGGAAACCTTGGTTCATATGAAAGAGAGAGCTTTATGCTTATTACGGAGAATTTGATTTCTCTTCTTGTTCTTTTGAACAAATCGAACTTACCAAGAGTGTGATCAACTCTTGTGGCGTTCACCCCTGCCGGTTGTCTACTACACACAATTGAAGGTGATAGGTTTCAGCCTATTGTTGTCACTTCGTGAGTAGAAGGTCGTCAGGTTCTTGATCGTGACCAGTGATTGGCTTTTCTGGGGTCTAATCCAATCTGGATTGGGTTGCGTTGGCATCACGACCAACGAGGTCCGTATCAGTTGGTATCGAGCCACAGATTCTAGTCATCTGGTATCTATCCTTTGTTTTTATGTTTTTATAGTATAAGTCCTTTGTTATTAAGCCTTAGGTTGTTATACTTGTGATTGTTATCGGATTAGAATCTTGAATTTCAAATTTTAAATTTGTAGGATTTTAGTGTTTGTTCATGGTGTTCTTGGTGCAAATTGCTTTTGTGCTTAGAATTCATCGAATTTCTAGTATTGTCTTGGTATTGAGATTATAAGTGTTGTGGTGAAAAAAAAAAGGAAAAAAAAAAGAGAGAGTCGAAATTCAAAAAAAAAAAAACAATGGCTCCAATGTTGTGTTGAACGAGTGTTCGTCAATCCATTGGCGGCACTTAGCATTGTATTGTTGTTGCATCGTCTTGTGGTGAGTCTAGTAGTCGAGTTATATTGTACTAGGGTTTTACATCGAGTTGTAATTTAGTTTGTATTGTGTTGTGTCATTGGATTGTAACTTAGGTGATCAACTGCTTTGGCATTGTTTTGGTGAACGATATAAGAAGATCTTACCTTGATCAAGTTCGTTGAGTTTGATTGGAAAAAAGAGTGTGAGTGCATTATTGAGTGTTGAGTGAGAGAGCGTTGAGTGATATACACGAGTGATATTCACGAGAGGACACTATAGGTCTTGCACACACTTATGCCGCAATGTCCGACATACAAAGTTCGGGCCGAGAACACGGATCTAGAGCTGCCACCTTGGATGATATCCAGTCGGTTCTTCAGGCTTCTATGACCGCAATGGAGCGTCGGTTGAGTCAACAGTTGCGAGAGGATGTTGAGCAATCGGTAGCTAGGTTAAATGTTCGGTAGGCGGAGTTTGAAGAAGGTGATGAGGATGAATATGAGGTGATATATAGAGGTGGTAGAGGTGGTAGAGGCGGCCGAGGAGGTGGAGGTAATGAGAGACCACGAGAGGAGGAAAGTGATGTGAAGAATGTCAAGGTTGAAGTGCCTCCATTCCAAGGTAAAGCCGACCCAGATGCCTATTTTGATTGGGAAAGCAGGGTAGAGTTGGCGTTCCAATTTCATAGAATCCCGGAAGAGAAGAAAGTTCCACTTCTAGTGAAAGAATTCACGGGATATGCTCTTAGTTTGTGGAAACAAACTACTACTGCTAGGCGAAGAAATTTGGAAGCTCCGGTGAGTACTTGGAATGAGTTGAGAACGATAATGAGAAAGCGGTTCGTTCCTACCTACTATTATCGGAGTTTGTATAATAAGCTACAAACGTTAACTCAAGGGGGACGAAGCGTGGAAGAGTATTACCAAGAGATGGAGTCGTTAATGACTCGAGCCGATATAGGTGAAGAAGAGGAGGCTACCATGGCACGGTTTCTAAGTGGGTTAAATCGAGAAATCGCCAATCTTGTGGAGTTGCACGATTATGCCGATATTCAAGAATTGGTACATAAAGCCACCAAGGTTGAGATACAATTGAAGAAGAAGAGTTTCATTAAACCTCAAGCCGGGGGAAGTAGTTGCTTTGGGAAACCGAAATGGAGTCGTGACAAGACTGCAATCCAAAGCCGGCTTGGAAAGGGAGAAGTGAACCCCCTAAGTCTTCTCCGGTGGGGGAAAATAAAGGAAAAAGGCCAGTGGGTGCACCACCCCTCCGGAATCGAGAAATCCAATGTTTCAAATGTCAAGGACGAGGACTCATTGCCTCGGAGTGCCCTAATCGCCGTACAATGGTGGTGCGGGAGAATGGAGAAATTGAAACGGAGGATGAGGAAGAAATCCCTCCTATTGTGGAGGAGGAGGAGGAAGATTCGGATGAGCAATATGCGATGACTATCCCCGAGACTTTAGTTACACGGAAAGCTCTTAGCACAAAGGCGAAAGTGGATGAAGCGACCCCTCAACGGGAAAATATCTTTCCCACTCGAGGCCTCGTGCAAGGTAAGCCATGTAGTTTGATTATTGACGGGGGGAGTTGTTCGAATGTTGCTAGTTATATGTTCGTTGATAGGGTTGGACTTCCATTGATCAAACACCGAGACCATTATCGATTGCAATGGTTTAGTGATACAAAGCGAGGTTCAAGGTTACCAAGCAAGTGAAGATCCCTATCTTAATTGGAACATATGAGGATGAAGTGTTATGTGATGTAGTACCCATGCAAGCTACACACATATTGCTAGGCAGTGGCAATTTGATAGACGAAAGTGACACATGATGGATATCGGAATAGATACAGCTTCAAGTTCAATGGAAAGACAATTGTACTTGCTCCTTTGACACCACGACAAGTGTATGAGGATCAAATCAAACTCAAAAAGGAAGCTGACGAGAAGGAAAAGGAGAGACGAGAGTTGAGTGGAAAAAAAGAAGAGAGAGTAAAAGGAGAGAAGAGTGAACATGAGGAGAAAAAGAAAGAACGCTTCTTTGCAAGGCCGAGAGAAATTGTGAGGGCTCTTTCGGCGGACCAACAAGTGATCTTGTTAGTATATAAAGAGAGTGATCGAGTGCTCAATTCTAACCTTGACTCCCTCCCCAATTCTATTGTTTCTCTCTTGTAGGAATATAAGGATATCCTTCCGGAAGAATTACCAAGCGGGTTGCCGCCTATTCGAGCCATTGAGCATCAAATTGACCTAGTTCTCGGAGCTATGATTCCCAATCGCCCCGCTTACCGTAGCAACCCCGAGGAAACAAAGGAGTTACAACGCCAAGTGGAGGACTTGCTTAGCAAAGAATATGTCTGGGAAAGTCTAAGTCCATGTGCCGTAACGGCTTGCTCGTGCCCAAGAAAGGCGGATCGTGGAGAATGTGTGTTGGTATGTCATTTGTCAACAACATTACTGATAAATATCGCCACCCTATACCTAGACTTGATGACATTCTTGATGAACTATATGGTGTTAGTATCTTTAGCAAAATTGATTTAAAAAGCGGTTATCACGAAATCCGAATGAAAGATGGTGACGAATGGAAAACGGCTTTCAAAACCAAACAGGGTTTATATGAATGGTTAGTTATGCCGTTTGGTTTGATGAATGCACCAAGTACATTTATGAGACTAATGAATCACGTGTTCGTGCTTTCATCGGTAAATTTGTAGTGGTGTACTTCGATGACATCTTGATTTATAGTAGGGGGATCAATGATCATGTGGAGCACCTTAGGCTTGTTTTGGAAGCGCTAAGGAAAGAAAAATTGTTTGCCAATCCTACTAAAAGTCAATTTTGTCTTGGAAAAATTGTGTTTCTTGGTTATGTGGTTAGTGCCAATGGTGTAGAGGTTGATGAAGAAAAAGTTAGGGCAATTAAAGAATGGCCTACTCCATCTAGCATAGCCAATGTTCGTAGTTTTCATGGTTTGGCTAGTTTCTACCGTCGATTTGTGCCTAACTTTAGTACACTAGCTGCACCATTGACTGAAGTAATCAAGAAAACAGTTGGTTTTAAATGGGAGAAAGAGCAAGAACGAGCTTTTCAAACAATTAAAGGAAAACTGTGTTCTTCGCCCGTACTTGCTCTTCCCGACTTTAACAAAGCTTTTGAGATTGAATGTGATGCGTCGGGCATAGGTATTGGTGCTGTGTTGATGTAGGAATGAAAACCAATTGCATACTTTAGCGAGAAATTGAGTGGTGCAACCCTCAATTATCCTACGTATGACAAGGAGCTCTATGCATTTGTTCGGACGCTAGAGAATTGGTAACACTATCTCTGGGCGAAGGAGTTCGTGATCCACACCGATCACCAATCGCTAAGACATCTCAAAAGCCAAGGCAAGTTGAACAAGCGACATGCTAAGTGGATGGAGTTCATTGAGACCTTTCCCTACGTGATCAAGTACAAGCAAGGAAAAGAAAACATTGTTGCAGATGCTTTATCACGCAGGCATGCCTTACTCACCACTCTAGATACTAAATTATTGGGTTTTGAATTAATGAAAGAATTATGTGAGAAAGACCCGGACTTTAGTAGTATCTATGTTACTTGTGAGAAAAATGGATTTGAGAAGTTCTATAGGCTAGAGGGATATCTATTTCGAGAGAGCAAACTTTGTGTTCCTTCTAGTTCTATAAGAGAGTTGCTAGTGAGGGAGGCTCATGGAGGAAGCCTCATGGGACATTTCGGCATAGAAAAAACATTTGAAGTCTTGCATGATCATTTCTATTGGCCTAAGATGAAACGAGACGTTGAAAGAATTTGCATGAGTTGCATAACCTGTAGAAAGGCCAAATCTAAGGTAGTACCCCAAGGGCTTTACACTTCTCTTCCCGTAGCTTACTCACCATGGGAGGATTTATCAATGGATTTCATCTTGGGGTTGCCTAGATCTAGAAATGGTAGGGATTCGGTTTTTGTGGTAGTTGATCGTTTTAGTAAAAGCGGCACACTTCATACCTGTCACAAAACCGATGATGCAAAGCCACATCGCCAACTTGTTCTTTTAGTGAGATAGTCAGGCTACATGGAGTGCCGAGAACAATTGTGCTAGATAGAGACGTCAAATTCCTTGGCTACTTCTGGAAGACCTTGTGGGGAAAACTAGGAACCAAACTGTTATTTTCAACCACTAGTCATCCCCAAACTGACGGCCAAATTGAAGTAGTGAACCGCATTCTGTCACAATTACTTCGTGCTATCATTAGTCGGAATATTAGGACTTGGGAGGAATGTTTACCACATGCAGAATTTGCTTATGATCATGCTAAACATTCTTCAACTGATTATTCGCCTTTTGAAATGGTTTATGGTTTTAATCCGCTAACCCCGTTAGATTTAATTCCTTTACATGTGAGTGAAAGGGTTAGCTTGGATGGAAAACACAAAGCCGAACTTGTTCGGTCCATCCACGAAAAGGTAAAACTGCAAATCGAGAAAAGGAACTAACAAGTCTCGACTAGGGTGAACAAAAGGCGAAAGAAAGTGATTTTTGAACCGGGAGATTGGGTTTGGCTCCAATTTCGGAAAGGAAGATTCCCGCAACTACGTCGATCGAAATTGCAACCCCAAAGTGACGGGCCATTTCAAGTAGTTGAAAGAATCAACAACAACGCCTACAAACTTGATCTTCCAGGTGAGTATAATGTGTCTGCTACATTTAACATCTCTGGATCGTGTTCGTTTGATGTAGGAACCGATTCTTGGGTAAATCAACCTGAAGATGGAGGGGTTGATACGAACCCGGAAAGCTCTATGCCGACCGAACCTCCCCACGTGCCGGTCGGCCCGCTCACGCGAAGCCGAGCCAAGAAAATGGGACGAGCGTTGATGACCTGGGTCGAAGAAGTATGTCAACATGTCCCTACCAGGTCATCTCAAGCCTTGGAATGGTCCGCCGGAGTTCCCGAGTCAAAAGACATACTCCAATTACAAGTCGGGGATGTTGGAACTCAAGAATGCCATGCAGACGACATTACGGCCGTAACCGTATTAATTACGGCCGTAACATGAATCCATGCGGCCGTAACGGAGGAAGCTGGACCAGAGATTTACAGAGAGTTCAATACGGTCGTACCTTTTGGACATACGGCCATATCAGCCGTTTTATGGCCGTAAATTTGGTCATTACGGCCGTAACTTCAGTTTCCAGCTTTTGGGGCAAATTTATGCAGAGAGTTAATTACGTCCGTGCTTATTCAGCATACGGCCGTAACTCAATACTTACGGCCGTAACCCTTGTCCATACGGTCGTAACTCAAGAATCAAGTTTGAAGCGCTTTTGAGGCGAGGAGAGCTTATTACAGTAGTACCTTTGATCATCTGATCGTAACTAAGGATTCTGACCACAAATCCGTAACTTCTGACCGTATTTTTCGACCGACTTAGGGTAAATTTTAGATATTTTTCGATTTTTTGCATTATTTTATTATTATTTCACCTTTAGGACTTGTATATGAACAAAATAAGCCATTTTTTAAAGGAAACCTTGGTTCATATGAAAGAGAGAGCTTTATGCTTATTGTGGAGAATTTGATTTCTCTTCTTGTTCTTTTGAACAAATCGAACTTATCAAGAGCGTGATCGACTCTTGTGGCGTTCACCCTATGCCGATTAATGCGCTTTCAGCAGTTGAAGGTGATAGGTTTCAGCCTATTGTTGTCACTTCGTGAGTAGAAGGTCGTCAGGTTCTTGATCGTGACCAGTGATTGGCTTTTTTGGGGTCTAATCCAATCTGGATTGGGTTGCGTTGGCATCACGACCAACGAGGTCCGTATCAACAAGTAAAAGAAATAAAGCAACAAGATTTGTGGATTAGAATCCCCCTTTTTGGTTGATTCCTCCATCTTGATGTCTCCACCTCTTCCACCATCGCCTCTTGAATCCTTCATCCTCTTTGCTTCCACTCCAAGTTATCACCCCCAGTCAATACCCTAACTAAACTAGAAAAGGAAAAGAAAAGAAGAAAGAAAGAAAGAAAGAAAGGAAGAAGAAAGGAAGAAAAGAGAAAGGAGAACCCTAACTCTACCTCTAAACCTAACTAAAAATGAAGATCCTCTGATTGGAGATGAAAAAGGGTGTATAAAGGCCCCAAATTCGTGTACAAATGATCCCCAAAAGGTCCCCAAGTCGAGAGAAAAGGAGGGAGAAAATCGGCCAAAACAGGGAAAATCCTCGGCATCTGTTTTTGGTATTTTTACGGCCGTATTTCCTCTTTTATGGCCGTATTTACCATTTACTGACCGTACAATTACTTCAATGCGGCCGTAATTAACTCTCTGCATGAAATTGGCCAATTTTCTGATAATTTACGACCGTAAAATTATACGTTACGACCGTAAGACACCAGTTACGGCTGTAAAAATATAAGTTACGGCCGTAAATTATAAGTTACGGCCGTACAAAGATGAGTTACGGCTGTATAAATTTTTTGCACACGCAGGTTTCAGTATTTTGGCCATAACTTTTGATCCCGATATCCGATTGAGCCAATTCAAGTTGTGTTGGAAACTAGACTTGACGATCTACAACTCTCTAGTTGATTGTGTTTTCCAACTCAACTTTTATCTTCATCAAAAATGCTCCTCGAGTTCGGATTTCTTCGTACTTTTTGTCCCTGATCTTCATCTGGCCATATCTTTTGTTTTGGAACTCGGAATTGAGATCTGTAAAAAGAATTGGACTCCATATTCCGTGTTCTTCCATGTTAGAATAATAAATGTGGATGAGAAGATCTTCACATATTTGCACCCGAAGTCCTCCAATTTTGAAATAGTTGCGTTTTAGTCCCCGACTTCGGGTTTTTTGACACTTTAAGTCATATTTCCTCTTTTTAGTCTCGTTTTCCTCCACAAGGAGGAATAGTACCTAAAAACACAATAATTATACATAATTATAAGTAGAAGTCTGCTCCAAATGAATGTAAAGAGATATAAATAAGTGTGCAAAATACACACTTTTCAGGGGGCAGTGATAAACCCATCCCCCGCGTTGCGACTAGATCTACGCTTTAATAATTAGTCCTAAAATCCGTAACGTTCAAATGTTGTTGAAATTGTACGTTTAATTTTTTAAGCTCGGTTATTAATTCTAACCTTTCGTTTAGAGTTAATTTGTCAATAATAATAATAATAATAATAATAATAATAATAATAATAATAATAATAATAATAATAATAATAATAATAATAATTTCCATACGAATTTTTTTTTGTTTGAACATCAAAATACTTATTTATTTTTGATAATTTTAAGTACGTAAATATTAATATTAACATGTACAAAAGTGTAAACTTTGATACTAATTTGAAAGCATCCTAAGATAATTTTTTGTTACAAACAATTTATGGACAAATATGTTGATTATTAAATGCTTAATTGTAAAAATACGACAATCTAATTGTGGTGCATTAAACAATATTTGTGGTGTGGATATAATTGCCTGAGTTTTGATCCATGTGAAAAGTAAAAAATACATATATATATATATATATATATATATATATGAGGTTAAGGGAGTAACTTTTTAGGTCGAATGTTGGGTGGGCAATAGTCGGGTTGGGTAGGTTTTTGACCCAACCCGACACCGACTAACTGGCAATCGGTTTTCGGCTCTAAAAACGAGTCAATTTGTCAATTAACTGACATCTTCAAGTACAATTTTTTTTTATTAACTGATCGGTTTTTTGGGTTAGATTTTCCAACTCAATAACCGAACCGATCGGTTGCCAAAATCGAATTGAATCTACCCGATTTGTTTGGTTTGATCAGTTTTGCGGTGGGTGGTGAAAATCATGAACTGTGTGTATATGATTAAGAGGCATGATTGAGGAGTAGAGTTGTGTAGTTGAAATTCATATTTGACTTTGATTAAGAGAGTGGAAGTTATATTTTAAGTAGGGGTAAAAAAGAGTTAAACAATGGCTAATTAGCGCTATAATAATGACTTAACGTTTTAGGTCACTCTGCCTTCAGGACCTATCATTTTATTTGTGACATTTTTGTCCTCAACCTGACATTTTCTTGCAAAACAAGGACTTTTTAGGTTGAAAAGACAAAAAAATGGCCTTCTATTTATATTAAATTAAATTAACAACATTTATAATTGATCACATATCATTTCGATAAGTACAAATTAGTCCCTAAAGTATATTTATTATTAATATTCAAATTTTAAAGAATAGATAAATTAAAAAATGATAAATTGATACAATAAATTTTCTAATTTTACAATTTAGCCCTCATCTTCAACACACACTCAACCACCGTCCCCCACCGTCGATATTCTCTTGCGAACCAATGGTTCACTGGCAATTGCTGTGAACACCAACGGATTTGCACGAAAACCAAACCACCAACAGATCTGCTAGTGGCTCGAACCCATAACAAGTCTACTGGTGGTTTGTGCTGCTGATTCAACTTTGTTGTGTTTGATTGGTGGTTTCTGACGAACATTGGTGGCTTCTGACGAACATTGGTGGCGGGGATGGGGTGTGGGGTGTTGAAGATGATGACTAACTTTTATAATTTGGAAAGTTTATAACATTTATGTAATTTTTATTGTATTAATTTATGACTTTTCAATTTATTTAAATTGTAAAGTTTTAATCATAACAACAAATAAATTTCAGGACTAATTTGTACATATTAAAATATTTTGTACTCGGTTGTAAATGTTCATTATTTAATTTTATTTAATAGAATGGTATTATTATCTTTTCGGTCTAAGAAGTCTTTATTTCGTGACAAAATGTTAGGTGAAGGGTTAAAATGTGAAAAACAAAATAATAGGTCATGGAAGTCCCACGACCTAAGAGGTTAGGTTTTTGTTGCGCTAATTAGCTATTGAACGATGAAAGGTAGAGTTTTTTGACTTACAATTGAGTGGTTGGGGGATTGATTTGAATCAAAATTCATAGTATCATAAATACCTAAAATTCCAAGTGGTTGTTTGGAGTAGTTAAACTGTTAAACAACACAAGCTTCCTCTATATTTGTAAGTTCGCGAAATGAATTTATCAGTAAATTGTAGTCATCATCCCATTTGTTCTTTAATGAATGCAAATACAGATCGAAATAGTTGGGCGGATTATCCAACACAATTTATCGCCCTTATCAAGAAAATCCTCTTTGTTAACTCTTTCCACTTTGTATTACTTATTTCAATTGTATTTGTACATAAGCATCGAAATTCTGCATTTTTGGGGACAGAGGAGTTTGGTTTAATTTAGAAATATGGCTAGTTTTGCTTGTTCCTCTTCTAGTGGTTTGATCCTCAAGAATAAAGAATCAAATGGAAATGTCATTTCATTGTTTCAGTGTAATGGGCTTAGAGCAAGTGAAAGTGTACAATTGGGTCCAATTACAAGAGATTCAAAAGCATCCATTTCTACTTCGGGTATGGAGTTTGATCATCCTTTCTCTGTTTCATATTTTTCCAATTTTCAGGCAATTTCGAATGCATGCTATAAATGTATGATGCATAATGACTACCGTAGAATTTTTTGAATAAATCCTACCAAACGAGATCGAATGATATTTGTTTTCTGAATAAAGTTTCTATTGTTAGCAGCAAAATGAAAAAGAATTAAGGTTAAGGCATCTTAGACAGTTGTGGCTCCCAAGCGAGAAACTAATCCCAAGAAGAGGATTGTCATAACCGGAATGGGCCTTGTTTCAGTTTTCGGCAATGACATTGATGTGTTTTACGAAAAACTTCTTGAGGGCGTAAGTGGAATTTCACTAATAGACCAATTTGATGCTTCGGAATATTCCGTAAGGTTTGCGGGTCCAATTCGAGACTTCTCTTCCAAGGGCTATATGGATGGGAAAAATAACCGCCGACTAGATGACTGCTGGAGATATTGTTTGGTTGCTGGGAAGAGAGCTTTAGAGGATGCTAACCTCGGACAACAAGTTCTTGAAATTGTAAGCCTTTTGCATTCTTTAAAAAAACTGTACACGTGTTAGGTTTTTTATGGAAAAGGACAAGAAACAAAACAACAGAGGAGTTTAGGAGGCATCCAACTAAATGTAAACCCCTTTGGCCCTTTCTAACTGTTTAATCTTTGCTTCAAAAATATCAAACTTATGTAAATAGGGCTGACCCTAAAATGTTAGAGCCCCAGAAAAACTTGATATATGGAGCCTATTTTCTTTCTATTAGAACCACGACTAGGGACCTTTTTTAAATTAACACACAAAAAAAATAATTAATTAATTAGAAGACTATGAGATGAACTGTCTAGATTGCCTAGCCTCAGGGCTGCGCCTGCTTAATTATGTTTTGTTAGTTAGAAGAATTGGAGATGAACTCTTCCTATGAGTTCGGTCTCTGGGGACTCCTTTTGTATTATAAAAAAAAAGAATAATTTGATTGGATGAATAGGAGTTGAAATGCTTAGATTGCCTAGTCAAGGTTGCTTCTTCTCATGTTTTGTGATGTGTTGCAGATGCACGTTACAAGAATAGGAGTTCTGGTGGGATCAGGCATGGGAGGCATAATAGCATTCAGCAATGGAGTGGAAGCTCTAATTCAAAAGGGATACAAGAAAATAACTCCATTTTTCATTCCCTACTCCATCACCAACATGGGTTTTGCATTACTTGCTATAGACACGGGCTTAATGGGGCCTAATTACTCCATAGCAACTTGTGTACGCAAATTATTGCTTCTAGCGGTACCGTCAGTTGCCTTGCCTCAGGGCTGCGCCAGCTTGTGCTCCATAGACACGGGCATCACGACCATGGGACAAAAATCGCAATGGTTTCGTCATTGGTGAAGGCTCCGGTGTACTCGTATGTCATTCATGATACCGTTTGGGGGGGTGGGGGTGGGGGTGGGATAATTTGATGAAGATTAACATGGATTATGGATGACAGATTATGGAAAGCTTGGAGCATGCGACGAAAAGAGGAGCTAATATTATTGCGGAGTACTTGGGAGGTGCGGTTACATGTGAAGCTCATCACATGACTGATCCTCGATCAAATGGGCTAGGCATTTCATCCTGTATAATCAAGAGTTTGGAAGATGCTAGGGTTGCCACTGAAGAGGTACTTGTTACCAGTATCTTAGGTTTAGATTTCTTTGTTAGGGTCATATCGTCATTTTTCTTTATTAGGGTTATTGTTTAGGATTTCATATCTTTATTTATAATCGCTTGGTAATATTTTGTGCATGTCATTGAATATAAGAATTCTCTTATTTTCTACGTTTGATATATGAATGCATTTTGAACGTAAAACTGTGTTCATTTTAGTTATATGTTGATTTGTAAATTTATCGTTTACAGGTGAACTACATAAATGCTCACGCGACATCAACTCTTGCTGGAAATTTGGCTGAGGTCAGAGCCATCAAAAAGGTCTTCAAGAACACCTCAGAGATTAAGATGAATGGTACCAACATAAAAAACCAAGAATGGTCATTTATCTCTTAGCTACACAATGTTGATGCTATTTTTGCATATTATTTAACACCTTCTCAGTCAATGACGGGGTATGAGCTTGGAGCTGCTGGTGGACTTGAAGCCATAGCAACCATTAGAGCAATCACTAGTGGGTGGCTACATCCAACAATCAACCAAGACGTACGATGACCCTTCCTTTTTTATTTTATTTTATTTTTTTATATGGACAATTACTATTTTTCTCATTATTCATCCTTCTTGTAGAACTTGGAGCCTGAGGTGATCATCGACACAGTCCCGAACGTAAAGAAGCTGCATGAAGTTAATGTTGGTAAGTATTGTTATCGTTGTGCATGTGTGTGCTCAACTATTTGACCTAAAAGTTTAAACTGATACATCAATTTTAATATTTAAGTAATATCCTCAACAATGTGGTGGATAATTTCTATGAAAAGTACAAATCTTCATTTGGGGGATCATAATCAAGAAAGCACAAAACACTTTCTTGAACGAAAGAGATATCTTATTTTTCTGTGATCCTGTCATGTGCAGGTATCTCTAACTCGTTCAGTTTTCGTGGGCATAACTCAGTGGTTGCCTTTGTACCCTTCAAACCTTAATAGATGATGATGCAAGTACCAGAACTAATTAGCTTTTCTCTCGTCAGAGAACTAGTTTTGTCGAAATGTTACTTGAACTAGTAGTGTTGAAATTTCTTGATGCTCCAATTTCTGCCCAATTTATCAAGGGATAGGAGTACATTAAATTTTCTATTGTTGGGAATAAGATTGTTAAAGCATTTCATTTTTTGTTTGTGTGAATGTGACCATCACTTATAAAATATGCTAGTTTGTAAGTATGAACTATAAATAATTCAATCGTTTAAATGAGATTAAAACGGTAAAAAGAATATTATTTGGCTAAAAAGGATTTCATCTAATCCCTATTGTTTAAATAAATTAGAAGAACATAATAGAATTAAAATAGTAAAAAAAGATAGAACCTACCATCAATGAACAAAGATTGAGTTATTGAATCGAAAGCCCCATCGATTTCTTTAGCCAATTCTTTTTTCTCTATTCGACTCGAATCCCCGTCTCGTGTTCTCCCCTCCTTTCAAAGTCAGCCATAATTCCCTCCTATTTAATCAAATTCGTGGCTAAGACTCCAGTGCAAAGATGTTCCTTTGCAATTTTCAATTTGAGATGAACCGCCACCCCCACAACACCTCCTCCCCGAACTTTACCTATTTCTTTTCTTTTGGTAGTGATTTACTTCACATATGCATATTGACCTAACAAAACACAAATATTGGTTGATATTAATGCTAAAATAGGCTACATAGAATCAAGGTTGACAATAAAATGTGTAGTCATAATATACTCATCAGTTACCAAATCCATAGTTTCGTCACACCAAATAAATTTGTGTTGAACAATTTAAATTTAAATATGAAAAAAATTAATCTAAAAATAAAAATGTAAAAAATTATTTTTATTGGGAATGATATTCATAAAAGGTAATGCAACTTAATTTTCACATGGTTAATAAATACTAGCATGGAAAATCTTGAGTAACCAATTTTTTTTTTAAATTGTAATAATCATAGGAAAAATAAAAATAATGTAAGCAACTTAAGTCGACTATGTATTCAGTATCTTTATCTTTATATATATTAAAAGCATTACTTGGGCCATCTCGGGTTTCCCGCCTAAATTTCGGCCCAATGCGCTGCCGTATTAATTTCAACACTAAACCATAAGAAAATTATATGAGGGAGACTTCAATTGGCCCAAGGTATATAACAGTAGCCCATATAGCATAACTCGGCAAGAATGGGCCCATGGAATTTTCCTTCTTCTCTTCTCAGCGTTTTCCCTTTTCTTCATTCCATACCTCATGCATTTTTTCCTTCTCACTTCTCACCGTCTTGCCCTTTCTTTGCCATGATATTCATGGAAGCTTCCTTCTTCTCTTCGATTTTTCTTTCCTTCTCTTCATACGAATCATTCCTTAATTATCTCAGCCCTTTATCCTTCCATAATCTCGGTAGATCGAACAGGTTGTATCGAGATAATATTAGGTTAAAAATCAATCGGTTGATTGAAGAGCATAATCTCAGGCGATTGATTTTTAACCTAAGATTATTCAGTTATCCAAAGATTTTAATTCACCAATTATGGAAAACCTAATTTCCCTAAATTTGTGTTCTATCGGTTGCATATATATATCACCGAGCATCGCCTTGGTCTTTCCCATCACAATTTTTGAGGTATTATTTTGATTTTGTTCTATCGGTTTTCTTCTATGTTGATATATGTTTTCTGATTTAAATGCAAGGGTTTATTCTTTATTTATTTCTTTTTTTTCATGTCGCAGAGAGGTAGTGTGTATTTTGCATTCATTGTGTGTTTACCCAGTAGTCAGATCGAGCATTTAACAGGTAATTTTGTTCGCTTTTTCTTTCTCTGGCGATTTAGGTTTTTTTGTGTGGATTTTGTTTAGCAAGTTATGCTAAAGACTTTTTATCTTTTCTGCAGCTGCTCCACCTGTTTTGTCACGTAGAATAGCATAATGATGTGTCTGTATATATATGTATGTTTAGTTACCATTTTAGCATAAAGTAAGTTCTATAATGTTGGATTCTTTCTCCACTGTACGTTGGTTCTTTGCTTAGTTTCTGGCATGTGTGTGACGTTGGTTGTAACTGTTGATTAGTATGTTTTGTTTTCTTACTATGATGTTGTTATAGGTATTTGGTAACAACAAATTTTAATCACGTTCTTTTTGGCTTCATTGAATGTCATTTTTGGCTATGTTGAACAAATTTCGGCCACCTTCTTTCTGTATTGCTTTGCTTAAGATTTGTTAAAACAAATGCATATATTTTTAATTTACATATTGAGACTTTGATTCAGATTATCAACGATGGGTCCCAGAAGAATTGTCCTCTCCCAAATTCTTGGTCGTCTTTCAAAGAAAGATGCTATCATTGTGCGTGTTGTGCGTATGTGGGTTGTCCCGTACAGGGATAATGCTAATCGCAATAGGTTGCTTGGCATGGTTTTCCAAGATGAGGCGGTATGACAATTTTTCTGTATTGTTTGTTTTCTTTTTAATTTTTGCAATTAATGCAAATTTTCCCCCCTTTTTTTGTTATACCTAACGCTTAAATTTCCTTTTATAGGGTGTACGTATTCATGCAATTGCTAAAAGAGATTTGATTGGGAAGTTTCGTGGAAAAATTGAGGAGCATGGACTATATATTATGAAAAACTTTAATGTCAGAGAATGTGATAGGGATTGGAGGCCTGCCCCCCACCCCTACAAGCTTGGTTTTCACGCTGACAGAAACGTCAGCGACAACGTTTTAGGAAGAGTGCCAGGCTTCCCAATGGGGAGTTATAAGTTCAAACCATATGAAGAAATAATACAAACCCTTGATAATGATCAGTCACCTGATTTAATTGGTTAGCCTTCAAACTAAATGTATTATTTTATTATATGTTGTGTCTAAATTGGATTTTAAACTTTCTCTGACTTACATGGTCTGTAGATTTCATTGGAGCTTTGATTCCCAAGGAGAGGGCGTGGTTTGGAAAGAAAAAGGATAGTGACTCAAACTATCTTTCATTTATTTTAAGAGACTTGGGGTAAGCGTGATAATAATGTTTTTTTCCGTTCTGTGTGTGGATGAATATTGATTTTTGCTTGAATCATTTTTTAACTTTATATGTTTAGAAACAATGAAATGTCGTGCACCCTTTGGGAAAACTATGCCGATGATGCAAATCCCATGCTCAACAAAAAGAGAGATGTTATTGTTGTGGTTTTGTTCCAGTTATGCCGTATTGCCCGCCGTAGAGGTAATAATTCGTATTTTTGTTTTTACTTTTTTATTTTTATCATTTTACAAATTAAAATAACATACCAGAAATCTTCATTTTCTTTCATGCATTACCTAACATGACCTTTTTTTTTTAATTGAAGATAATTCAATATATTTGGGTAGCTCTTGCCATGTCCCAAAGGTGCTAATAGATGAACGCATACCAGAAATTGAGGAGTTTCGTAATCAGTAAGTGTTGTTTTTTTTTTTAATTTCTGCGATGTTTAAAGCAACTCTATGTACAAAATCTTTATTCATATCTTTTTAATTTTATAGATACACGGCTATGTACCAACAAGATTCACACAAATGGGGGTCTTCATCAATGTCTTCTACAAGCAGCCGGTGTTGGTCCAGTTGCTAAAATTAAAAATCTCCTCCATTTGAAAGAGGTAGTTTGCTAATACGACAATTATTACTTTGCATTTTTAAGCACTTATTATTTTTGGTTTCTATCAACGTTAATTTGCTTTTCTTCTTCCTTTTTTATTGGTTACTTATAACTACATTCTTATTGTGTTTAGGCAAGAGGCTATTGGTTTTTTGGAGAGATAGAGAGTGTTACCGAAAAGCAAAATTGGTTTTACCCGGGCTGTGTTGATTCAAATTGCAATGGAAGAGTTTATCTCGATGGTGAGGAGTATTTGTGTGACAACCACAAGTGCAAAAAGAGGATGGCAAAACCTGTGCAAAGATATAGCGTTAGGGTAAAGGTTGAGCATAAGGATGACGTTGTGTTTGCTGTGTTAATAGATGAGTTGCGCAGTCGTATTGTTGGCAAAACAGCCACGGAATTTCTACGTGAAGTAGGCCAGGTGATTCTCCTCTATTTTCCTTGCATGTTACTGTTTCAAATGTACTGAAATACGTTAGTTGGGTAATTTTTTTCCTCTATTTAATTGAAGGCTGATGGAGTATGTGAACCACCTAAAGAGTTGTTGGATCTAGAGGGGAAGTGTTTCCTCTTTAAAATATTCGGTTATTCGCCGGTCGATGAAGGTGGACGGGATTACTACATTAGTTTGCTGAATGATGATGCAATTGTGCTTGCAGAATATAACGAGGATGAGGAATTTACTAGTGAGGTTGTAAACAAATCACTCTACTATATTGCTAATGCCTTTTCCCTACATTTGCCTAAATAGACGAATTGTTTGCCTAAATCGATGAACTTTTTTTTTTTGGCGTAGGAAAGTGATTCTGATGACGATTTGGATTTGCTTCCTGCTGACACAACTCAAGGCGATTCCAACGTGGTAATTCTCATTTCCTCTCTTTATATGATAATAAATATTCTTTATTCATTTGTGCTCAAAGATTGAGTGCAATATATATATGGGAAATCAAATATGAATTTCTGCCCTTAATCAAATGCTCCTTTCTACCTTCCCTCATTATAAGTCTTTCTTCTTTGTGTATGTGAAATCAAGTGCTCATATTTGGTCTCAATTAAATGTTCATTTCTGCCTTTCCTCAATATAAGATATTCTTCCTTTTTGTCATCACATATATATCATATCCTTACAAAATGTTATCTGATATCTGCAGCTTTATGAGGACACAATGCTCACGCCATCCTCCAAGCGCCACCGAGTTGATGATGATGATGATGATGCTGGTGGTGGTTCTTCAGGCACTCAGAAGTCGGGCAACATGAAAATGAAGAATATCAAGATTGAGAAGCCATGAATGTCATTCTGTTAAGTAGTGGATTAGTCTGGCAGCTGGCCATTGTTTATTTATTATCGTTTCGCATGATTTAAACTATTTAGTTTTTTCGAATTGGTGATTTAGTAATTTCAGCCTTCCTTCGAATAATAAGTTGTTGAATGGGTTGTTGGTTGTTTGAATCGGCTATCGAGATTGGATATTGGATTTGTTCATAAGGTTATTTGGGAAGTTTAATGAAGGTTGTTTTCAGTACTTAATGATTTGCTTGATGGATTGGGTGCTTTCTATGCAACTGTTTACATGAGATGACACAATAGAGACAAGAATGTTTTCCTTTAGGGATTAACACAAGAATGTTTTGATCCAATGTTCAACGCCAAGAGAAGGCATCGGATGAAAACATAAGTAATTAACATCCTCACACTAAAATAGTTGACATTGGATGTCAACTATTCTTGGAAAATGAAAATATGCTTTAGTTGACATTCGCAGACGGTGATTTAGTTGACATTGGATGAAAATATATAGATCCATGCAAAATTTTTGAAAAAAAAAATCAAAAGGAAGGAAAATGATATGAACTATTTGTTATATTTTCTTCCCTTATTCTTTCTTAGCTTTTCTCTCCTTCATAATGGTCAATGCATAGAGATTGATTTTTTAATACAATCCCAGCTTGGTGTTTTGAAAATAAATAAATAAATAAAATTAATAGCCCCGTTGTTGATGCTTACATCAATCTTTTTCTACTTCATTTTACACTTTCATATTTGAAACTCCTTTCCACTATAAATTGCTCTGTTTGAACACTAATTTTTTTCCTTTTGTCATCGAATCTGTGTTTGATGTAATAGTATGGAATGTATGAGAAAAAAATTGAAAATTTTAAAAAGATCAGCGTTGTAAGCTAACTTGGGTATTGGGTATTTATTTACAACAGAATGTTTTGCAGTGGGTAGTTGCAATTCCGGAACACGAGTTCAATTTTTCTTCCATTGAATCGTTCTTATGTGTATAATATAGGAAACGTAGAATATACGTGTCTGTTTACTTTTATCCATAACTTTTTCCATACATTTTTCTTTTTTCATATTGTTAACTTTTTCCATAGATTTTTTCCTTTTCATATAACCTTTTCCTTTGCCATCGATGGTGTTACTAAATTTTTTCGCTTTATTTTTCTTATTGTATTCTGCTACTAAAAATTACTATTTGTGCGCATTTATTTTTAACCTTTTTATTATTTAATCTATATGAATTGCGTTAATGTGGGAAACATTTGAAAAATTTATATATATATATATATATATACACACACACACACACACAAAATTTAATTTAAAAAATGAGAAGGAAAGGAAAAGATATGAAGCGTTTGTTATCATTTTTTCTTTAATTCTTTCTCCTTTTCTCTCTCTATCGTAACAGACGTTTCTTAAAAGGATTTATTTTTTAATATAATCAAACTTAACTATTTTTTAATAACTCGGTCGTTCATGCTGACATCAACATTTTTTCACTTCATTTCACGCTTTACTCTGTTGTTTGCTGCAATAGAATAGAATGTTAAAAACATGAAAATTAAAAAAAAAAAAAAGTGGCACGTGGTTTACTTTTGCTCCATAATTTTTTTCCTATGTTTTTGCTTTTCATATTGTTAACCTTTTGTATGATTGATTTTTTAACCAAATCAACTTACACGTTTATTTTCTATCTATCTATTACACCCTACTTATGAATGAATATGTATATCCAAAATTTAATTAAAAAAAAAGAGAGAAAAAGAAATGAAATGTTGTAACATACTGTCTCTCTAATTCCTTCTCCATTTTTTATCCTTCATAATGGTCACTTTTATAAACATTGATTTTTCAATAAAATCTCAAATTATATTTCCTTCCCTTTTTTTTTAATTAATAACTCTATCGCTCACGTTGATATCAACTTTTTTTGCACTTCATTTTACTCTTCCATGTTTGATACGTCCTTTTACTATAAATTGCAATATTCGCTCTCTAATTTTTTCTCCTTTACCGTCATCTCTATTTTTGTTTGTGTGCATAATTTTTTCCTTCTTCCTTTTTTAGTTAATTACTACTCATCTTTCCCCTGATGTAAAACTTTTTCACCATTAAATAATAAAAAAGGAATTGTAGATATATAAAATAAATCTATATATGGAAGAGGATTGTACAGATACGGGTTGATTAAAATGCCATTCAAGGAGATATCATACTAAACTATAATTTTGAGATATCATACCAATCGGACGGTTGCCTTCTTCACTTTTAACCAAAATCCAACTCACTTTTCATACCAATCAAGTCAGCTATCTTCTTTACCAACGTCCAGCTGTGTAGAATTTTGAGAATCATATCATCACTTCATCTGCCTTTTCGGAACACAAAGTTAACAAAGACGAAATGAATGGCAACGACAAAATGAATGGCTTTTGAAATAGACGGTAATTTCAGTATTCTTCACTTTCTAATTAGAAAATGAATGTCTCACACAAAAAATATTGATAGTAGGATTTTATCAATTTCTCTTCTCATACTATTTTAAAATATTCAAGAGCATATTCAATGCAAGTTGTTTAATTGGACGTCTACAATCCTTTAAGGTGATTGTGTCCTTAGGCAACAAGCATTGTGCCACAATATCGAGATTAGTTGCAGTAGGATTTTACCAATTTTTCTTCTCAATTTAATTTTTCTTTATCAGAAGTTCTAAATGGGTTGACTTAATCTTATATGTTTTGTACATGTGTTTATGAAGAGAATCTTATATGTATGTTTTCTAAATCATATGTTTTTGCATTTTTAACTTGGATATCGGTCCATTTAGAGATAATCCGTTTAGTGGCTCATACTTACAAATTCTTTTTGCATTTATAAACTTTTCTATGATTTCATATCTGCTTTTCTTAGAATTGATACCCAATGTTTAGAGACAGAAACTACAGAGCACTTGAGCTTGAGAGAGCACACAATTATTTCAGTCGTTTGAATTGATTTAATGGCAAGTATCCTTAATTCTAAGATACCCGATGTGTATTGTTAGAACACGCAGCCCATATACTTTGTCAAAACAAAACAAAAAAAAAAAAGAAAGAAAGAAAAAAAGAACGCAGCCTATGTGCAACTGGGGCTTTGGGATATGAATTCTAAAATAAAATATTGTAATTCAATGCTTTCGAAATAGAAGTGCTATACTAAAGCCATAGAAAAGTTTGAATTGCCATATTAATTATGTTTCTTATATGTTATAATTTATACAAATATACTGGCTAAATACACGAGGTTCAAGTGTACTCTGTTTTCTTCATTTGAATATGTACGGTATATATGTCACCATATTTATCTTTGGTGATTCAAGTATTTAGATGCTTCAAGGAAGTCTCGTGATACTTAATAGACTTTGTTATAGTTTTTAATGTTCTTTAAAAAAAGTTTATTGTGATTCAACAATTCAGACGCTTTTTTCTTTGCTATCGAAATTGATTAAATTATTACTCTTGCTTCTCAGGTTTACTAAATTGCCCACGATTCTAAATGGTTAATCTCACCAACTTTGACTACAACAAGAAGCATTCGAAGTTGTGCATGTGAAGGGCCATTCGTATTGTTAACTTAGATTATATATGTTTAATTGTATTAGAGCAACTACAAGTATCTCTGTTTCTAATTACGATGAGGAAATTAACAAAGCCCGCGACTATTTCAAAGGGAGATCGAAGGTTTATTGACGAAAATGGTAAGTCGGAAGATATATGAAATCTATAAAGTTGCTCACGTTATCAATATTTTTTTTTAGTGTACCATCGCCTATTATTACAGCTACAATTGTATCCGAACCAAAGAGATCACGAGTCTCTGACTTGGAAAGCACTTCCAATGCCATTCCCATTGGTGGTTTATTTGATGGACATTCGCCGCCAATTACTCGAATGCCGTTAACTAATATCACTGATGGTACGTTTTTCTAATTTATATTTATTTTAGTTTTTTAGCTACCTGAAACTAATAGTTTGCACTTGGTGGAATTAATTGATAAAAATTAGCTTCGCGCGTAACTGGGCAAGGGCTTTCACATGGATTAAGAGATGAGAACATCCTTCGTGATAAAGATTTTGTTCATAGTAGCATTGTTGTCTCCGGAAATAAAAGAAATCAAATTGCGGTTGCGAATTCAACTGGTTCAAGTGTTCGCCGCCGTAGAATTGATGGCGTTGGTAAAAGCAAAGTTGTTACCTGTCGCGATGAAAATATTGACCCCAATATTTGTGAGTATTTTCTTTCAAAATGTCCAGTTCTTATATAAAAATTATACTCATTCGTTAACAAGCAAAGTTGATAATAATTCATTATTAGATTCTGCATCATTAATAATTTATTATTAATAACTCATTACATTGTTTTATCTTTTTTTTGCCGTTATTGTTTGCACTATTTTTTGTTTTTGGCTTTTTCCTAAATAATTAATAACTAATGTTTAGTATTCAGGAGATGTAAAGCTTACACAATAATTTTTGTCATTGACATTAACACTGATTTTACTTATGAATACTAATTTTTGTTGTTGACATTAGCACTGATTTTACTTATGAATACCAATGAAGTAAATTTTGATACCATGTAGGTTTTAATTATTTGCCATGACTTCAAAATGTGTTTGGGGAAAAAATGAGGATTAATTGGGTGGTTGAGGGGATTCATTTTATGATTTTAAATAAAGTTTTGGACTCTTTACTACCCATCAAGTAATCTTGAAGTGTTTGTTGAATATAGTCAACGGATTAGGGTAATTGTTGTGAGTTGATGGTATCCATTGTATTAGTTTAAATAAAGTTTTAGTTTATTTGTGAATTATTTGAACATTGCTATACTGGCCTTATCAATGCATATGTGAGACTTTTAATTTTTACTATGCCGGAGCTATAACTGAATCTATTTATTAAGGAATTTTTGTCAATGAAATTTTCCTATCAAATGTTTTTCATGGATTAGATCTCGATTGTTTATGTAGAGCTTTAATTATTCGAACATTATATATATATATTCAGTGTTTTACTGACAGCTCGACTAAAAGCACAGTATAATAAATCACCTATGTGTAGCATCGAGACAAATTCTAATACCACTAAAGTTTACGGTTTATTTGATGGTTGGGCATCTCCCGGATCTCGAACGCCATCAAGTTATATAACTGACTGTAAGTTTTACACCTAAGGTTTAGATTTATATCCCTTATCTACATTTAGCTTATTTTTTTACGAATAAATTTTCTACTTAGTTTCTTCGGGAAGTAAGTCAAAGCAGCCCGTGGTTGATAATTCACGTGCTTTTTTACCACGTGGTTGGAAAACTAAAGGTCTTGGTCCGAGCAATTTTATGGATGAAGGTGAAGAAAACACTATATCTAATGCTTGTAAGTATTGTATTTACAGATAATTAACTATTCAAACTTAAGCATTCTTGATAATTATTTTTTTTTTTACATACGGTTTAGATTTATATTCGTTAACTAATCGTAATTTTGTTACCGAAGGTTTAGATTTATATCGTTTACTTATCTGATCCCATGGTTGTTTTCATATTATTCGCTTATTTTCTATGATTTAATTTTTTGGATTAGTTTCATCGGGAAGTAAGTCAAAGCAAACCGTGGTTGACAATTCATGTGCCTATATAGCACGTGGTCGAAGAACTAAAGGTGTTAGTGTGAGCAATGTCATTGATGAGGGTGAAGAAAATGCTGCAACTAATTTTTGTAAGTATTGTACTTACAAATAATTAAATATTTCGACGTTAAGCATTCTTAATGGTTAAATTTTTTACCTAAGGTTTATAGTTATCTCCTTTATCTAACAATAAATTTTTTAGCTAAGGTTTAAATTTATATGTTTTATCCACTTGATCCGGTAGTTGTTGCACAATTATTTGCTTATTTTTTACAATTTTGTTTTTTGGATTAGTTTCACAGGGAATTAAGTCAAACCAACCCATAGTTCGTAATACACATGCTTCTCGAACACGTGGTTGGAAAACTAAAGGCGCTGGTGCAAGCAGTGTCATTGAAAAGGGTGAAGAAAATATTTGTAAGTATTGTATTTAAAAATTACTATTCAATGTTAACCATTGTTCCTATAGCATTGAATTCACCCATTGTATATAGTCTGCATTGTATCGTTCAACTGTGTCCTCTTGACATCACCTGTACTTAGTTTACTAATTTATATATCCACAATATTCAGTTGACATGCATGAGGAGTCTTCTGACCATTTGTCTAGGGAAGAGAGTGATAGTGATGGTTCATATGGTATGAAAAAGACAGCAAGAACAACAATTTTTCTCCTATCCTGTCATACCAATTTATGACTTTATTTTGATAATATATATTTTTATTCCTTTGGCAGTTGATGTTATTGATTGCATTGATTTCACTGCAGTAGGTACTTATTGTTCTCTATTGTAACATTGTTGTTATGGTTTAGAATCGAACAGATTACTATCTATTGAATGTTATCCTTCTCCTTTCAATTTATATGTTGTTTGACTTTTTATTAATCTAATATTTTATAGAGTATTCTGATATTGGAGATCCTGTGCATGAATGCGAACATTGTGGAGCTATTTTTTGGTATGCAGAGAGAAGGAGGAAGGATAATAAAACGAAGAATCCAACATTCTCAATGTGCTGCAATCAATGGAATATTGCGCTTCCCGTAATGAAGAACCCTCCGCAAACATTGAATGGTTTGATTTTCGGAGAAGATGGGAGGAGTAAACATTTCATTGACAACATCCGCTCTTACAATTCAATGTTTTCATTCACTTGATGAGTGGAAAGAGTGATAAAGGAATAAACAAAGGAAAAGCCCCTCCTATATTCAGATTAAATGGTCAAAACCATCACAGCATTGGTTGTTTGCTTCCGAAGGATGGTGAGAAAGCGAAGTTTTTGCAAATGTACATGCAGGACCCTCAGAATGAAATTGTAAACAGAATTGACGCTGTCAGGTTGGGTTTTAATGATTAATGTATAAAGATTATTATTATTATTATTATTATTATTATTATTATTATTATTATTTTATTTCTTTGTTGGTTTATTTTTTTTCTCATTCATTTTATTTTAATATTTCAATCACTGTAACGCCATTTTTAACATTAATCTACCTCTCTATTCATGTAACAGGTCGGACAGCATAAAAAACCTCTGTGCAGACATTGTCTCTGATCTTAAGAATATGCTTGACAAACACAATGTGTTTGCGAAATCATTTAGGATGGCAAGAGGTAGGTTGAATAAAACAAACCGTTCTAATATAAAGATGAAACTTATTGGAAGAAAGAGGGAAGATGGAAGACAATATGATCTTCCAAAAATGAACGAAGTTGCAGCAATTATCAGGGATGACATACGGCTAGATCGAGTTCAGCGTGATGTAATTGTTCAGACAATGGGTGGAGCCCTTCAGCGAATGAATCACCTCAATCCTTCATTTTTGCCTCTCCAGTATCCATTGCTCTATCCTTATGGCCAAGATGGATTCAGGGAGGATGTGTTGCTTACCCGTGCTGCCACTTCTTCTTCGAGGGGTAGGAAACATGTTAGTATGAGACGGTATTTCACTTATAGGATACAAGAGAGAGCGACTGAATCGCCTTACATTATGCGCTGCAGGAGGTTGTTTCAGCAATTCTTGGTTGATGGCTACACAATGATTGAGGCGGCCCGAATGATTTATATTCGTACGCATCAGCCGCAATTGAGATCTTAGTTGTTTTCTGGTTTGTCCAATGCTGCCGATCGTGGAGAGACAAATCCGGCAAAGTTGGGGTAGCTAGTGGTGTTGCCAAGTAGTTTCCAAGGAGGTCCCTGTTTTATGATTTCAAACTATCAAGATGCAATGACGATATGTCGATGGGCAGGGTACCCATACCTATTTATCACTTTTACGTATAATCCAAAATGGCCCGAGATTACCCGTTTCTTGGATAGTAGAGGGCTTTGGCCTGAAGATTGACCTGACATCATATACAGAGTGTTCAAAATCAAGCTAGATCAACTCATAAGTGATATAAGAAAAAAGAAGATATTCGGAAAACCTAAAGCTGGTAAATTTTTATTTTTCATTAACAATTTAAAAATTTTATCCTAATTGTCTCTTTCACTTAATTACTATTTTTCATCCAGCTTTTATATTTCTTTTGCTGTAACGATTGTTTATAATCTTACTTGCAGTTATATATATAGTGGAATTCCATATGTGGGGGCTGCCACATGCACACATTGTGCTGTTCATGGCCCGAAAGGGCACGCCTCCTACTCCGGCAGACATTGACCGAATAATATCAGCTGAAATTCCAGATAAGGAGGCTTATCTTAAATATTACAATCATGTTAAGGATCTAATGATGCATGGCCCATGTGAGGCATCGAATAGGAATTCTCCATGTATGGATAAAGGCAAATGTACTAAGAACTTCCCTAAGAACTTTGTCAACGAAACCAGTGTCAACGATAATGGGTTCCCAGTATATTGGCGCAGAGATGATGGAAGGACCATTAACAAGAGCAGCATAATCCTCGACAACAGATATGTGGTTTCCCACAGCCCCTTTTTACTTACGAAATATGGAGCTCATATCAATGTTGAGTGGTGTAACCAGAGTAAGGCAATAAAGTACCTCTTCAAGTACATAACTAAGGGACAAGATCGAATTACTGTAGCAGTTGCTAAAAATGCTGACTCTTTTTCTGTGGGTTCCATAGATGAGATCTCTGCATATTATGACTGTCGTTATATATCTGCTTGTGAGGCAGCCTGGAGGACATTTGGATTCCCCATCCATTATCGAGATGTTGAGGTCAAACGCTTGAGTTTTCATCTGCCAGGCAAACAGAATGTTATCTATTCTAGGAATGATGACATTAGTACAGTAGTGAGACGGTCATCTGTGAAGGAAAGCAAGTTCACTGCATGGTTTAAGGCAAATCAAAAGTATCCTGAAGAGAGAGAGTTGACATATGCAGAGCTACCTACTAAATTCACGTGGAAACCAAAGAAAAAGGAGTGGGTTCCTAGACAATGCGGCATTTCTATCGGCAGATTATTTTTTGTACGTCCTGGCATGGGGGAAAGGTACTATTTACTTTATCTATTATTAATATTATTTGACCTGTGTGTTTGACTTCTTGCATTATTTCAAAGCCAATATCATCTTGCATTATTTGATTTATTAGTAATGATTTCTTGAGAGGTAAAACAATGAATTTTAATGTGTAAATTTGTAACTTTCTTTATTGTTTTCCTTGCAATGTTTATAGGTATTATCTACGTACCTTATTAAATCATGTTCGTGACCCGTTTTGTCATCAAGACACAAGGACGGTTGGAGGGACCATTGAAAATACTTTCAAGGATGCGTGTTATGCACGGGGCCTTTTGGACGATGACAAAGAATACGTTGATGCAATAGAAGAGGTGAGTCATTGGGCTTCGGAACACTCATTGCGTAATTTATTTGTCACGCTACTTGTGTCTGGTTGCCTGGATAGACCCGAGGCCTTGTGGGAGAAATGTTGGCAGCTGCTATCTAATGACATTGAACATAGTCAACAGAAGAGTCTTAACAACCTAGGTATAACAACGTATGGAACCGTTCTTTTATTATTCCCTTTGTTTTCATGTGGAAGAATTGTGCACATGTTCCTCTGGTTTGATTTGTACTTGCGTAGTATTTCATTTCGCCCTATTTATTCAAAATTTTCCTAATTGTGTAACCTTTTTTGCAAATCTCAAATTGACTGAGGATCAGATCAGGAACTATGCTTTGGTTCAGATTGAGAAGCTACTCCACCAACGGGGAAAAAGCCTGCAAGACTATGATTCTATGCAATTCCCATATTGTTCTTATTTCTCCGTTCCCGACAATATTCTGGTACACTAGGAATTGAACTACAATAAGGATGAGTTGGCCGAGAAGCATTCTAGGTTGTTGTCTGATTTGACTAATGAACAGCGTGGTGTTTATGATACTATAATGAATGCCATCGATGATGATTTGGGCGGAGTTTTCTTCCTTTATAGGTACGGAGGTACAGGGAAAACATTCTTGTGGCGCACTCTATCGGCTGCGATCAGGTCTCGTGGAGAAATTGTGCTTAATGTAGCATCTAGTGCTATAGCTTCTCTTCTTCTCCCGGGAGGAAGGACTGCTCACTCCAAGTTTGCTATCCCATTGAATGCCGATGAGGATTCGACCTGCAACATCAAACAGGGAAGTCATTTAGCCGAACTTATAGAGAGGACCAGGTTAATAATATGGGACGAGGCTCCAATGATGAATAAGCATTGTTTCGAGGCATTGGATCGCACTATGAAGGACATTGCCAGGTTCAGCAACCCGCAGGGCAGCCAACGGCCATTTGGTGGGAAGACCATTGTGTTTGGTGGAGATTTTAGGCAGATGCTTCCTGGTATACCCAAGGGAACTAGACAACAGATAGTGGATGCATCTCTCAATGCTTCTAAGTTGTGGGACCACTGCAAGGTGTTGAGATTGACAAAGAATATGAGACTACGCGATCTTCCCGGCGATGAGCAATCTGATAAGCTCCGTAAGTTTTCAGAATGGATTCTGAGCATCGGGGATGGGAAAGTTGGAGGGCCAATGATGGCGAGGCAACCATTGAAATACCTAAAGATCTTTTAGTTCCTCATAGGTCGGATCCTGTTAAGTCTATTGTGGATAGCACTTATCCGAACTTCCTGTCCGAGGGACGCTCTTTATCGTACTTGAATGGATGGCCCATAGTTGCCCCGACACTCGAAGATGTTGGTATGGTGAATGACTATATAGTTAACTTGAACCAATTTGAGATGAAGACATATTACAGTTCCGATTCGACGTGTAAATCTGATGAGTTAGAGACTGATGTGCTACAAGAAATACACACTGGTGTACCTGTGATGTTAATGCGTAACATTGACCACTCTTCTGGCTTGTGCAATGGTACACGACTTATAGTCACTAGGCTTGGTGATCACGTGATAGAGGGGAAGATTCTATCTGGGGTAAATGCCGGAAAGGAATTTTTGATTCCCAGGTTGAGTTTGACTCCGTCCGATATGAGGTTGCCATTCACTTTTCAAAGGAGATAGTTTCCTTTGATGGTTTGCTATGCCATGACCATCAACAAAAGCCAGGGACAAACTCTTACCAATGTGGGTGTTTATTTAAGGAAGCCGGTGTTTACTCATGGTCAGTTATATGTTGCTGTGTCGAGAGTCACGAATAGGAACGGGTTGAAGTTTGTAATTTGTGATGATAATGGACTTCCGACGAACACCACTACAAATGTGGTGTGCAAAGAAGTTTTTAGCAATTTATAGTATGTTATGTATTACGCATACCGTCATTTACATTCTTTGAATTTATAGGCAAACTTTTGAACTATACATTGATGGAAAAAATCATATGCTAAACTGATATATGACTAAATGTATTTTGGTAAATGGATTGCTGATACAGATGGTGTAGATAAAAGGGATGATATACTATTCTTATCGTGGACAAACATCGTTTTTGAATTAAGGTATGAGAACTTTTTCTTCTACACCCAATTCTATTTCACTTTCATTTGTTTTGTGTCAATGTTTCCTCATATTGAACACTCTTGTAGGATTGTGCAGTGGGAAGTCAACTTGATACGAACCCGGAAAGCTCCACGCCGACCGAACCACCCCATGTGCCGCCCGGGCCGTTCACGCGAAGCCCAGCCAAGAAAATGGGACGAGCGTTGATGACCTGGGTTGAAGAAGTATGTCAACATGTCCCTACCAGGTCATCTCAAGCCTTGGAATGGTCCGCCGGAGTTCCCGAGTCAAAAGAAATACTCCAATTATGAGTCGGGGACGTTGGAACTCAAGAATGCCATCACGAGAGGAAATTCTGGCCGTAATCGTATTAATTACGGCCGTGCGAAGCCATTACGGCCGTAACATGAATCCATCTGTGTGACCTAGGAAAGCGAAAACCAGAGATTCTGAGAGATATCAATACATTGCGTACCCTTTGGACATACGGTCGTATCGGCGTTTCTGGCCGTAAAGTTGATCATTACGGTAGTAACCCGATTTCCGACTTTTGGGGCAAAATTATGCGAGAGTTAATTACGGCCGTAGATTTATTCAAAGATACCTGGCGTAACTCAATACTTACGGTAACCCTTGTCCATACTCTGGTAACTCAATAATCAAGTTTGGCGGTTTGAAGTAGAGAGCTTATTACGGCGTACCTTTCGATCATACGACCATAACTAAGGATTCTGATAGTAAATCCAGAACTTCTGACCTTATTTTTCTTCAAATTCCGGCCAGACTTAGGGTAAATTTTAGATATTTTTGGATTTTTTGCATTATTTTATTATTATTTCACCTTTGGGACTTGTATATGAACAAAACAAGCCATTTTGTAAAGGGAACCTTGGTTCATATGAAAGAGAGAGCTTTATGCTTATTGTGGAGAATTTGATTTCTCTTTTTGTTCTTTTGAACAAATCGAACTTATCAAGAGCGTGATCAACTCTTGTGGCGTTCACCCCTGCCGGTTGTCTACTACGCACAGTTGAAGGTGATAGGTTTCAGCCTATTGTTGTCACTCGTGAGTAAAAGGTCGTCAGGTTCTTGATCGTGACCAGTGATTGGCTTTTCTGGGGTCTAATCCAATCTGGATTGGGTTGCGTTGGCATCACGACCAACGAGGTCCGTATCAGTTGGTATCAGACCACAGATTCTAATCATCTGGTATCTATCCGTTGTTTTTATGTTTTTATAGTATAAGTCCTTTGTTATTACGCCTTAGGTTGTTATACTTGTGATTGTTATCGGATTAGAATCTTGAATTTCAAGTTTTAAATTTGTAGGATTTTAGTGTGTGTTCTTGGTGTTCTTGGTGCAAATTGCTTTTGTGCTTAGAATTCATCCAATTTCTAGTATTGTCTTGGTATTGAGATTATAAGTGTTGTGGTGAAAAAAAATGAAAAAAAAAGAGAGTGCCGAAATTCAAAAAAAAAAAAAAAACAATGCCTCAAATGTTGTGTTGAATGAGTGTTCGTTAATCCATTGGCTACACTAAGTATTGTATTGTTGTTGCATCGTCTTGTGGTGAGTCCAGTAGTCGAGTTATATTGTACTAGGGTTTTACATCGAGTTGTAATTTAGTTTGTATTGTGTTGTGTCATTGAGTTGTAACTTAGGTGATCAACTGCTTTGGCATTGTTTTGGTGCAGGATACAAGAAGATCTTACCTTGATCAAGTTCGCTGAGTTTGATTGGACAAAAGAGTGTGAGTGCATTATTGAGTGTTGAGTGAGAGAGTGTTGAGTGATATACACGAGTGATATTCACGAGAGGACACTCTGAGTCTTGCACACACTTGCACACAATGTACGTCTGAGTTCGATCAGAGGGACACGGATCTAGAGCTGCCACCTTGGATGATATCCAGTCAGTTCTTCAGGCTTCTATGACCGTAATGGAGCGTCGATTGAGTCAACAGTTACGAGAGGATGTCGAGCAATCGGTAGCTAGGTTGAATGTTCGTAGGCCGGAGTTTGAAGAAGGTGATGAGGATGAATATGAGGTGATATATAGAGGTGGTAGAGGTGGTAGAGGCGGCCGAGGAGGTCGAGGTAATGAGAGACCACTGATAAGTGCTCGAAAAGCACTTAAATAACTCTTCTATTTTATGTATTTGTGTATTTTATTAGTGTTATATGTTCCGTTTTATGTGTTTTTCCTTTATTGTGGTGTTGAGGGTCACAAAGAATCAAAAGGAGCCAAAATGGATAAAAACGGAGCGAAAACGGAACTTGGGACCGAAATGCAAGCAAATTCAAAGATGGAAGGCCTTCGATGCAATTTTATGAAAAGTTGTTTTTACAATTTTTCTTGTGCCAATATCAAAGAATATCAAAAGAGGATTTCCACATTTTTGTCGGATCCCAAATCGGAGTTTCCTAGTGAAAGTTATGGCCATTTGAAGAGAAAGCACAAAGCGTAAAAAATCAGCAGCTCGAATTTACTGCCGCAGTTCAGTAATTGGACCATAACTTTTGCTACAAAAGTCGGATTGACCTGCCCTTTATATTGTTGGAAAGGACACTCAGAGGGCTACAACTTTGATGTTGACCTCTTCAAATGATTCAGATCATATCATGGTCAAAAATGGGCAAAACCGAGAGTGATGTGAATGGAGGATTTCTTGGGCCATGTTTTGGTAGAAAATTCATAACTTTCTATTAAAATATCAAAAAAAGGAAATTCCAATTGCACAATTCAGCCAAGATGCTTACCTATACCATGATACAATATTTGAACTAATGGAGCAATTTAAGATCATGATTTGGTGGTTACCAATTAGTGGAATCATAATGGAGTAGTTGTACAATTTTTTATTATGTTTTCTTGTGAAATTTTGCCTATAAATAGAGGCATTTGTAAGGAAGGAAATGCACAACTTAGTGGAATAGAATAAGCTAGTAGTTCTCTCCAACTTTCTCTTCAATAAAATTCTCTTCTTCATTTGTTCTTAGTTTTAGCTTGAAAGATCTTAATTTTTCATATTCCGGCGGAAGAAATAAAGGCTTCAATCGATCAACGATACTTCGGCTGTGAATATGATTAGCGGATCATTTCTTCGATAAGTTTCTCTTTTCCCTTTTATTTCTCTATTTATTTCTTAGCATTTATTTACTTGTTTCCTATATTTTGCGTATAATCTATCATATAGTGGTGGTGAAACAAAGCGAACACTCGCTAAAAAGTATGAAACCCCGCAAATATGAGTAGTTAGACTTTTCTATCTAATTCGAGGGGGACGTTGTGTTCAACTAACATGTGATTATCTTTTCTAACTCTTTAGTAACGTTTTATCTATTCATCTACTTCAATTTGTTGATTTGTTATGCTTGTAAACCCATTTTTGAGTTTATTTGATTATTGCATTCACTTTGGCCAATTGAATCAATCAATCTTTAAATTCAAGTTACTTGCTAGGATTGGAACTTTGATCCGTAATTATCCCTAGATTCCAATCCAAAGTAGCAAATGAATATCGTGCATATTTATTAACAAATCAACTTAGATGTATTAATTCAAGTTTGTGAAATTATTCATCTAATTCAACTCATTCTTCTCGTTCATTTCACACTAACTTTGCATTAAATCCTAAAAATTTGTTTAGGGTTATCCAATAACCAGATGTTAAGTTAAAGAACTCACTTTAATTTAATACACTTAAGGAAGAATTCGTTAATCAGAGCTTCTTGGTTAATTGAGAGTTGATAAATTGAAGAAGGAATAGTAACACGTTGCATGGGAAAGATAAATATAAGTTGTTGACACAACCAAACCCGAGAACTAGATATTTTGTACAATTGTTTTATTTCAATCTTTTATTTTAACGTTCGATTTTCTATTTTTATTCAAATATCACAAAATTCACCTCTTTCTAGATTAATTGATAAAATCAACTAGATTAAGCACCGTTCCTCTTGGGTTCGACCCTTACTTATCATACGCATTAATTTGTAGTTTTGAAACCGAGTAAGGAAATAAAATAAATTTTAGCGTCTTTGCGACAACACGCCCAAGTTTTTAGGCGCTGTTCTTGCGAGAACGGTTAACCAATTTAGTTGCTTTTATTAATTAATTTAAAAAAAAATTTAGAGTCGAGCTAACGACTTTAAACAAAAAGCGCTTCTTGGGAGGCAACCCAAGCATTTTCTCGTTTTTATTTTTCTTTTGAAATTTTTGTTTTTATTTCTCAACTTTTTATCTATCATCTTGAGGAAGATATTACTTTAAAGCGTAGAAAGAAGATATCTCGGGATTCAATCAATTCGGAAGAGACATGATGGCGCCTTTCGTCGGTGATTAGCAATAGTTCCGATAACGTGTGAGGATTAATTATTGATAATGGACAATTTGTCAACGCGCTTTCTCGGATACTCCTCCCATCGTACTCTTTCCAAAGACACTCTACATGCATGGTTGTCGGTTGAAAGCTTGATGCTCATTTGACTATAGATCCGAGATCATTCTCCACTTGAAACCACAACCACAATTTCAATTACTCAATGAGTGTTCCTTTCGGCGAGTGATTAGGTAATTTTCTTCTCTTCTTGAATTTTTTTTTTATTCTTCCTCTCTTCTTCTTATTTGTTTTTCTTATAGTATGGATGTGTGTGATATTTTTGTATATATATGTCTTTTCCTCATATTAATTGATTATGTAATTCAAATTTTCTTATTTTTTTTCTTTCTTCAATATCTTTGAAAATATGGGAGAGTGTGATAATCTACTATGATTATTGATTTTGACGGTTTTAATCTTATTTCTTCAGTGTTTCTTTTTCTTTCATGTGTTACGTAACTAAAAAAAAAAAAAAACCTTGGATGCTGGTTTTTGTATTCCGCCCAAAGGCGTTAAACTGGTCTTTTTCAGTAGACCTTAAACAACTGTTTTCTTTCTCTTTCCTCTCCCTCAAGTTTTTTTTTAGATACACCTTTAATAATTGAATTCTCACTTCTCTCCATGGCATCCCCTCTACGTATTGTTGCTCTTCTACAAGTACTCGACTCTTTCTCTATGCCTCTTGATATCAAAATTCAGATTGTTCGACTTGTTGACAAGTATGGCGTTCCCTTTGGAGCGTCATAGCTTTAGGCGAGTCATCCCGATCTGCTGCATAAACGGCGTGCTAAGCGCCTTAAAAGTTGCTTTAAATGTGGAAAACTATTAGAGGGACCTCATTGTACTCGAAATCAAACTTATTCACAATATAGACATGTTGTTTTCTTCAAGGATGGACCGATTAGGTGCAGGCGAAAAAGTCTATAAGGAGAAAGCGGCCCATAATCGGTGTGAGAGAGTTTGATAATTTGTTGGAACAACGACAACGTCTGTTGAAACCAAACTCCATGGCCTAACCATTGGCGGCTTAACTTTTTGGCGTGATCATTAGCACCCATCCGAAGATGTAAAACTACGCCTCATTCGTTTGAGAAGTGTCCGAGTTGGGCGTTACGCTCTAAACGTTCTCCCATTTGTTGGTTCTTGTGGGTGTTCTTTATTGAATGGTAAACATACCTATATGTTATGTGGCGATATGGAGGACCTTTTTCATTAAGGTTGGTTGTCAAAGCTGTTTTGTAGAGAGTATCTTTGATTGAGATAGTTTCCATGCGGTCGGACTTGATGGAATCATATCATTAATTTGATGTGAATACTACTGCAAGATGTTCAGAGGGTTGTTAACTCCCATAATCACTTTGTATATATTTCTCTTCTTCAAAAAAAAACATACCAAAATATTTTCAGCTGTTGTTTTTCTTGTTCTGTAAATATGTTTGATTCTGGAGTCTCTTGCTCTTGGATTGTCGAAGTATTCCTCAGAAGTGCTACATTGTGCAACCACCATCCCCAAATCGGCACGACTCATTGCTTACCATAGGGGAGTTTCTATTTCTTCTCTTTTTCATGCTTTCTATATTTCTACATTGGGGACAATGTAGAATTTAAGTGTGGGGGAGTGGCATATTGTGGTCTGCGTGTGATTTTTTTTTTATTTGTGTCGACGATTTTGCATGAGATAGCAACTTTTGAATATGATTGAGCTTAATTTGTGTGACTTAGCTGAAACTACAAGATCTCGAAAAAAAAAATGTGTCTTGTTCTTCTCCAAGCATAGTTGGCAAATTTATCTGAGCACATTTATAGGTAATTTACTATCATTCTCTGGAACACAAATTGAAGGTTGAAAATGTTGATTTTTTTTCTAACTTTCTAGACCATAGTAAACTAACTTTTTCTTTTCTTTTTTTTTTTCTATCCATTCATTCCTGCTCAAAGTAACCTGGAAACATCGATTGTTAGTAAGGTGGAGTTATAATCGCATAGTATCATGTTTTTGTGAATGTGTCTTTTATTGATAGACTTTAAAAAGTTTGGAAAAAGCATTGACTCTATCTTTGAGAATGAATTTTGCTTTTATGTTCAAAATAAGTAGAGGACCACATGAAAGAGCTACTCTACCTCGAGTGTGAAGCGTCACCTCGAATGGAGTGAAGAAAATTTGCCTCCAATGAAAGGGGTTTAGTGTAAGAAAGCTACGTAGGGTAAAAGTGAAAGAAAATTGCAAAACTCTTCTTCTTCTTCTTTTTCTTCTTCATCAAAAAAAAAAATCGCGAGAAATGTGATAGCTACCCAAGTGTGAAGTTAGATAAATAAATTTCCTCAGTGGTTTGAAGTGCTCAATCTAAACACTCTTTAAATTGAAGACATATTTGTGATAAAACACCTGCCATGCCCTTTTTTTTCTTTGCAGTGCTAACAGTTGATGATTTTTGGTGAACAGAGTAATTTTTAGGATCCATGAGAATCATTGTAAAATAAGAGTGGGATCACAAGAGATGAAAGGAAATACTTGACTATTTCGGGTCAGGATTTGGATAGATCATCGTAAGCTTTCATTTGGTTCCAGTTAGTGATGGGATGATAACCTCAATTGCACACACTCACAGGCCGTTGTGTATTTTAGAAGAAATGAAATCTTCATGATTCGGGAGAATGTTTATTAAGCAAGTCACTATCTGTAGTAGAATTTCATTGTTAAAAGTTGTTAATCTCATGTAAAATCAGTGTGTTGTTTGTGTCATATAGTTTGTTGTTAGAGGGCTTAACAATGGGTCTAAAAATGGGGAGTTTGATAAGTGCTTTCGAAAAGCACTTAAATAACTCTTTCTATTTTATGTATTTGTGTATTTTATTAGTGTTATATGTTCCGTTTATGTGTTTTTCCTTTATTGTAGCGTTTAGGGTCACAAAGAATCAAAAAGGAGCCAAAATGGATAAAAAGCGGAGCCCACGGAACTTGGGACCGAAATGCAAGCAAATTCAAAGATGGAGGGCCTCCGATGCAATTTTATGAAAAGTTATTTTTACAATTTTTATTGTACCAATATCAAAGAATATCAAAAGAGGATTTCCACATTTTTTTCGGATCCCAAATCGGAGTTTCCTAGTGAAAGTTATGGCCATTTGAAGAGAAAGCACAAAGCGTAAAAAATCAGCAGCTCGAATTTACTGCCGCAGTTCAGTAATTGGACCATAACTTTTGCTACAAAAGTCGGATTGACCTGCCCTTTATATTGTTGGAAAGGACACTCAGAGGGCTACAACTTTGATGTTGACCTCTTCAAATGATTCAGATCATATCATGGTCAAAAATGGGCAAAACCGAGAGTGATGTGAATGGAGGATTTCTTGGGCCATGTTTTGGTAGAAAATTCATAACTTTCTATTAAAATATCAAAAAAAGGAAATTCCAATTGCACAATTCAGCCAAGATGCTTACCTATACCATGATACAATATTTGAACTAATGGAGCAATTTAAGATCATGATTTGGTGGTTACCAATTAGTGGAATCATAATGGAGTAGTTGTACAATTTTTATTATGTTTTCTTGTGAAATTTTGCCTATAAATAGAGGCATTTGTAAGGAAGGAAATGCACAACTTAGTGGAATAGAATAAGCTAGTAGTTCTCTCCAACTTTCTCTCTTCAATAAAATTCTCTTCTTCATTTGTTCTTAGTTTTAGCTTGAAAGATCTTAATTTTTTCATATTCCGGCGGAAGAAATAAAGGCTTCAATCGATCAACGATACTTCCTGTGAATATGATTAGCGGATCATTTCTTGATAAGTTTCTCTTTTCCTTTTATTTCTCTATTTATTTCTTAGCATTTATTTACTTGTTTCCTATATTTTGCGTGATAATCTATCATATAGTGGTGGTGAAACAAAGCGAACACTCGCTAAAAGTATGAAACCCATAAATATGAGTAGTTAGACTTTTTCTATCTAATTCGAGGGGGACGTTGTGTTCAACTAACATGTGATTATCTTTTTCTAACTCTTTAGTAACGTTTTATCTATTCATCTACTTCAATTTGTTGATTTGTTATGCTTGTAAACCCATTTTTGAGTTTATTTGATTATTGCATTCACTTTGGCCAATTGAATCAATCAATCTTTAAATTCAAGTTACTTGCTAGGATTGGAACTTTGATCCGTAATTATCCCTAGATTCCAATCCAAAGTAGCAAATGAATATCGTGCATATTTATTAACAAATCAACTTAGATGTATTAATTCAAGTTTGTGAAATTATTCATCTAATTCAACTCATTCTTCTCGTTCATTTCACACTAACTTTGCATTAAATCCTAAAAATTTGTTTAGGGTTATCCAATAACCAGATGTTAAGTTAAAGAACTCACTTTAATTTAATACACTTAAGGAAGAATTAGATTGTCGAGCTTCTTGGTTAATTGAGAGTTGATAAATTGAAGAAGGAATAGTAACACGTTGCATGGGAAAGATAAATATAAGTTGTTGACACAACCAAACCCGAGAACTAGATATTTTGTACAATTGTTTTATTTCAATCTTTTATTTTAACGTTCGATTTTCTATTTTTATTCAAATATCACAAAATTCACCTCTTTCTAGATTAATTGATAAAATCAACTAGATTAAGCACCGTTCCTCTTGGGTTCGACCCTTACTTATCACTTCTGCATTAATTTGTAGTTTTGAAACCGAGTAAGGAAATAAAATAAATTTTGGCGTACTGCGACAACACGCCCAAGTTTTTGGCGCCGTTGCCGGGGAACGGTTAACCAATTTAGTTGCTTTTATTAATTAATTTAAAAAAAAAAATTTAGAGTCGAGCTAACGACTTTAAACAAAAGCGCTTCTTGGGAGGCAACCCAAGCATTTTCTCTCGTTTTTATTTTTCTTTTGAAATTTTTGTTTTTATTTCTCAACTTTTTATCTATCATACTGAGGAAGATATTACTTTAAAACTGTAGAAAGAAGATATCTCGGGATTCAATCAATTCGGAAGAGACATGATGACGCACAAATCAGTGATTAGCAATAGTTACTGATAACGTGTGGGGATTAATTATTGATAATGGACAATTTGTCAACGCGCTTTCTCGGATACTCCTCCCATCGTACTCTTTCCAGCACACTCTACATGCATGGTTGTCGGTTGAAACAGTGCTCATTTGACTATAGATCCAGATCATTCTCCACTTGAAACCACAACCACAATTTCAATTACTCAATGAGTGTTCCTTTCGAGCAGTGATTAGGTAATTTTCTTCTCTTCTTGAATTTTTTTTTTATTCTTCCTCTCTTCTTCTTATTTGTTTTTCTTATAGTATGGATGTGTGTGATATTTTTGTATATATATGTCTTTTCCTCATATTAATTGATTATGTAATTCAAATTTTCTTATTTTTTTTCTTTCTTCAATATCTTTGAAAATATGGGAGAGTGTGATAATCTACTATGATTATTGATTTTGATGATTTAATCTTATTTCTTGATGTTTCTTTTTCTTTCATGTGTTACGTAACTAAAAAAAAAAAAACCTTGGATCTTTGGTTTTTGTATTCACCCAAAGCGTTAAAAGCTAGTCTTTTCAGTAGACCTTAAACAACTGTTTTCTTTCTCTTTCCTCTCCCTCAAGTTTTTTTTTAGATACACCTTTAATAATTGAATTCTCACTTCTCTCCATGGCATCCCCTCTACGTATTGTTGCTCTTCTACAAGTACTCGACTCTTTCTCTATGCCTCTTGATATCAAAATTCAGATTGTTCGACTTGTTGACAAGTATGAGCGTTCCCTTTGGAACGTCATAGCTTTTGGGGCAGGGTCATCCCGATCTGCACGCAAACGACGTGCTAAGCGCCTTAAAAGTTGCTTTAAATGTGGAAAACTATTAGAGGGACCTCATTGTACTCGAAATCAAACTTATTCACAATATAGACATGTTGTTTTCTTCAAGGATGGACCGATTAGGTGCAGGGCCGAAAAGTCTATAAGGAGAAACAGCCAGCTCGCAATCAGTGTGAGAGAGTTTGATAATTTGTTGGAACAACGACAACGTCTGTTGGAAACCAAACTCCATGGCCTAACCATTGAGCAGCAACTTTTTGAGCGTGATCATTAGCACCCATCCGAAGATGTAAAACTACGTCTCATTCGTTTGAGAAGTGTCTGAGTTGGACGTTCTGCTCTAAACGTTCTCCCATTTGTTGGTTCTTGTGGGGCTGTTCTTTATTGAATGGTAAACATACCTATATGTTATGTGGCGATATGGAGGACCTTTTCATTAAGGTTGGTTGTCAAACTGTTTTGTAGAGAGTATGCTGATTCAGATAGTTTCCATGCAGATCAGACTTGATGGAATCATATCATTAATTTGATGTGAATACTACTGCAAGATGTTCAGAGGGTTGTTAACTCCCATAATCACTTTGTATATATTTCTCTTCTTCAAAAAAAAACATACCAAAATATTTTCAGCTGTTGTTTTTCTTGTTCTGTAAATATGTTGATTGCAGGTCTCTTGCTCTTGGATTGTCGAAGTATTCCTCAGAAGTGCTACATTGTGCAACCACCATCCCCAAATCGGCACGACTCATTGCTTACCATAGGGGAGTTTCTATTTCTTCTCTTTTTCATGCTTTCTATATTTCTACATTGGGGACAATGTAGAATTTAAGTGTGGGGGAGTGGCATATTGTGGTCTCAAGGTGGTGATTTTTTTTTTATTTGTGTCGACGATTTTGCATGAGATAGCAACTTTTGAATATGATTGAGCTTAATTTGTGTGACTTAGCTGAAACTACAAGATCTCGAAAAAAAAAATGTGTCTTGTTCTTCTCCAAGCATAGTTGGCAAATTTATCTGAGCACATTTATAGGTAATTTACTATCATTCTCTGGAACACAAATTGAAGGTTGAAAATGTTGATTTTTTTTCTAACTTTCTAGACCATAGTAAACTAACTTTTTCTTTTCTTTTTTTTCTATCCATTCGATTTGCTCAAAGTAACCTGGAAACATCGATTGTTAGTAAGGTGGAGTTATAATCGCATGGTATCTGTCTTTTGTGAATGTGTCTTTTATTGATAGACTTTAAAAAGTTTGGAAAAAGCATTGACCTATGCTGAGAATGAATTTTGCTTTTATGTTCAAAATAAGTAGAGGGACCACATGAAAGAGCTACCTACCTCAGAGTGTGAAGCCGTCACCTCGAATGGGTGAAGAAGGTCGCCTCCAATGAAAGGGGTTTAGTGTGAAAGCTACCCGGGGTAAAGTCGAAAGAAAATTGCAAAACTCTTCTTCTTCTTCTTTTTCTTCTTCATCAAAAAAAAAAAAAAAAAAATCGCGAAATGTGATAGCTACCCAAGTGTGAAGTTAGATAAATAAATTTCTCGTTGGTTTGAAGTGCTCAATCTAAACACTCTTTAAATTGAAGACATATTTGTGATAAAACACACGCATGCCCTTTTTTTCTTTGCAAGTGCTAACAAATGATGATTTTTGGTGAACAGAGTAATTTTTAGGATCCATGAGAATCATTGTAAAATAAGAGTGGGATCACGAGAGATGAAAGGAAATACTTGACTATTTCGGTCGAGATTTGGATAGATCATCGTAGCTTTCATTTGGTTCCAAGTTAGTGATGGGATGATAACCTCAATTGCACACACTCACGAAATGCCGTTGTGTATTTTAGAAGAAATGAAATCTTCATGATTCGAGAATGTTTATTAAGCAAGTCACTATCTGTAGTAGAATTTCATTGTTAAAAGTTGTTAATCTCATGTAAAATCAGTGTGTTGTTTGTGTCATATGGTTGTTGTTCGAGGGCGAACAACAGTCTAAGTGGGGGAGTTTGATAAGTGCTCGAAAAGCACTTAAATAACTCTTCTATTTTATGTATTTGTGTATTTTATTAGTGTTATATGTTCCGTTTTATGTGTTTTTCCTTTATTGTGGCGTTTAGGGTCACAAAGAATCAAAAGGAGCCAAAATGGATAAAAACGGAGCGAAAACGGAACTTGGGACCGAAATGCAAGCAAATTCAAAGATGGAGGGCCTCCGATGCAATTTTATGAAAAGTTATTTTTACAATTTTTATTGTACCAATATCAAAGAATATCAAAAGAGGATTTCCACATTTTTTTCGGATCCCAAATCGGAGTTTCCTAGTGAAAGTTATGGCCATTTGAAGAGAAAACACAAAGCGTAAAAAATCAGCAGCTCGAATTTACTGCCGCAGTTCAGTAATTGGACCATAACTTTTGCTACAAAAGTCGGATTGACCTGCCCTTTATATTGTTGGAAAGGACACTCAGAGGGCTACAACTTTGATGTTGACCTATTCAAATGATTCGGATCATAGCATGGTCAAAAATGGGAAAAACCGAGAGTTATGTGAATGGAGGATTTCTTGGGCCATGTTTTGGTAGAAAATTCATAACTTTCTATTAAAATATCAAAAAAAGGAAATTCCAATCGCACAATTCAGCCAAGATGCTTACCTATACCATGATACAATATTTGAACTAATGGAGCAATTTAAGATCATGATTTGGTGGTTACCAATTAGTGGAATCATAATGGAGTAGTTGTACAATTTTTTATTATGTTTTCTTGTGAAATTTTGCCTATAAATAGAGGCATTTGTAAGGAAGGAAATGCACAACTTAGTGGAAGAGAATTAGCTAGTAGTTCTCTCCAACTTTCTCTTCAATAAAATTCTATTCTTCATTTGTTCTTAGTTTTAGCTTGAAAGATCTTAGTTTTTCATATTCCGACGGAAGAAATAAAGGCTTCAATCGATCAACGATACTTCGGCTGTGAATATGATTAGCGGATCATTTCTTCGATAAGTTTCTCTTTTCCCTTTTATTTCTCTATTTATTTCTTAGCATTTATTTACTTGTTTTCTATATTTTCGTATAATCTATCATATAGTGGTGGTGATACAAAGCTTAACACTGCTAAAAAAGTATGAAACCCTCAAATATGAGTAGTTAGACTTTTCTATCTAATTCGAGGGGGACGTTGTGTTCAACTAACATGTGGTTATCTTTTCTAACTCTTTAGTAACGTTTTATCTATTCATCTACTTAAATTTGTTGATTTGCTATGCTTGTAAACCCGTTTTTGAGTTTATTTGATTATTGCATTCACTTTGGCCAATTGAATCAATCAATCTTTAAATTCAAGTTACTTGCTAGGATTGGAACTTTGATCCGTAATTATCACTAGATTCCAATCCAAAGTAGCAAATGAATATCGTGCATATTTATTAACAAATCAACTTAGATGTATTAATTCGAGTTTGTGAAATTATTCATCTAATTCAACTCATTCTTCTCGTTCATTTCACACTAGCTTTGCATTAAATCCTAAGAATTTGTTTAGGGTTATCCAATAGCTAGATGTTAAGTTAAAGAACTCACTTTAATTTAATACACTTAAGGAAGAATTCGTTAATCAGAGCTTCTTGGTTAATTGAGAGTTGATAAATTTAAGAAGGAATAGTAACACGTTGCATGGGAAAGATAAATATAAGTTGTTGACACAACCGAACCCGAGAACTAGATATTTTGTACAATTGTTTTATTTCAATCTTTTATTTTAACGTTCGATTTTCTATTTTTATTCAAATATCACAAAACCCACCTTTTTCTAGATTAATTGATAAAATCAACTAGATTAAGCACCGTTCCTCTTGGGTTCGACCCTTACTTACCACTTCTACATTAATTTGTAGTTTTGAAACCGAGTAAGGAAATAAATTAATTTTGGCGTACTGCGATAACACGCCCAACCACGAGAGGAGGAAAGTGATGTGAAGAATGTCAAGGTTGAAGTCCCTCCATTCCAAGGTAAAGCCGACCCGGATGCGTATTTGGATTGGGAAAGCAGGGTAGAGTTGGTGTTCCAATTTCATAGAATCCCGGAAGAGAAGAAAGTTCCACTTCTAGTGAAAGAATTCACGGGATATGCTCTTAGTTGGTGGAAACAAACTACTAGTGCGAGGCGAAGAAATTTGGAAACTCTGGTGAGTACTTGGAATGAGTTGAGAACGATAATGAGAAAGTGGTTCGTTCCTACCTACTATTATCGGAGTTTGTACAATAAGCTGCAAACGTTAACTCATGGGGGACGAAGTGTGGAAGAGTATTACCAAGAGATGGAGTCTCTTATGACTAGAGCCGATATAGGATAAGAAGAAGAGGCTACCATGGCGCGGTTTCTAAGTGGATTGAATCGAGAAATTGCTAATCGTGTTAAGTTGCACGATTATGCCGATATTCAAGAATTGGTACATAAAGCCGTCAAGGTTGAGATGCAATTGAAGAAGAAGAGTTTCATTAAACCTCAAGCCGGGGGAAGTAGTAGCTTTGGGAAACCGAAATGGAGTAGTGACAACACTACAACTCCAAAGCCGACATGGAAAGGGCGAAGTGAACCCCCTAAGTCTTCTCCGGTGGGGGAAGATAAAGGGAAAAGGCCAGTGGGTGCACCACCCCTCCAGAATCCAGAGATCCAATGTTTCAAATGTCGAGGACGAGGACACATTGCCTCGGAGTGCCCTAATCGCCGTACAATGGTGGTGCGGGAGAATGGAGAAATTGAAACGGAGGATGAGGAAGAAATCCCTCCTATTGTGGAGGAGGAGGAAGAAGATTCGGATGAGTAATATGTGATGACTATCCCCGAGACTTTAGTTACACGGCGAGCTCTTAGCACGAAGGCGAAAGTAGATGAAGCGACCCCTCAACGGGAAAATATCTTTCACACTCGATGCCTCGTGCAAGGTAAGCCATGTAGTTTGATTATTGATGGGGGGAGTTGTTCGAATGTTGCTAGTTATATGTTCGTTGATAGGGTTGGACTTCCATTGATCAAACACCCGAGACCGTATCGATTGCAATTGTTTAGTGATACAGGCGAGGTTCGGGTTACCAAGCAAGTGAAGATCCCTATCTTAATTGGAACATATGAGGATGAAGTGTTCTGTGATGTAGTACCCATGCAAGCTGCACACATATTGCTAGGCCGACTGTGGCAATTTGATAGACGAGGGACACATGATGGATATCAGGATAGATACAGCTTCAAGTTCAATGGAAAGCCAATTGTACTTGCTCCTTTGACACCACGACAAGTGTATGAGGATCAAGTCAAACTCAAAAAGGAAGCTGACGAGAAGGAAAAGGAGAGACGAGAGTTGAGTGGACAAAAATAAGAGAGAGTAAAAGGAGAGAAGAGTGAGCATGAGGAGAAAAGGAAAGAATGCTTCTTTGCAAGGCCGAGAGAAATTGTGAGGACTTTTTCGGCGGACCAACAAGTGATCTTGTTAGTGTATAAAGAGAGTGGTCGAGTGCGCAATTCTAACCTTGACTCCCTCCCCAATTCTATTGTTTCTCTCTTGCAGGAATACAAGGATATCCTTCCCGAAGAATTACCAAGCGGGTTGCCGCCTATTCGAGGCATTGAGCATCAGTTGACCTAGTTCCCTGAGTCGCGATTCCCAATCGCCAGCTTACCGTAGCAACCCAGGAAACAAAGGAGTTGCAACGCCAAGTGGAGGACTTGCTTAGCAAAGGATATGTCCGGGAAAGTCTAAGTCCATGTGCCGTACCGGTCTTACTCGTGCCCAAGAAAGACGGATCGTGGAGAATGTGTGTTGACTGTCGATCTGTCAACAAGATCACGGGAAAATATCGTCACCCTATACCTAGACTTGATGACATGCTTGATGAACTATATGGTGCTAGTATCTTTAGCAAAATTGATTTAAAAAGCGGTTATCACCAAATCCAATGAAAGAGGGTGACGAATGGAAAACGGCTTTCAAAACCAAACAGGGTTTATATGAATGGTTAGTTATGCCGTTTGGTTTGACGAATGCACCAAGTACATTTATGAGACTAATGAATCACGTGTTACGTGCTTTCATCAGTAAATTTGTAGTGGTGTACTTCGATGACATCTTGATTTATAGTAGGGGGATCAATGATCATGTGAAGCACCTTAGGCTTGTTTTGGAAGCGCTAAGGAAAGAAAAATTGTTTGCCAATCCTGCTAAAAGTCAATTTTGTCTTGGAAAAATTGTGTTTCTTGGTTATGTGGTTAGTGCCAATGGTGTAGAGGTTGATGAAGAAAAAGTTAGGGCAATTAAAGAATGGCCTACTCCATCTAGCATAGCCAATGTTCGTAGTTTTCATGGTTTGGCTAGTTTCTATCGTCGATTTGTGCCTAACTTTAGTACACTAGCTGCACCATTGACTGAAGTAATCAAGAAAATAGTTGGTTTTAAATGGGAGAAAGAGCAAGAATGAGCTTTTCAAACAATTAAAGAAAAACTGTGTTCCTCGCCCGTACTTGCTCTTCCAGACTTTAACAAAGCTTTTGAGATTGAATGTGATGCGTCGGGCATAGGTATTGGTGCTGTGTTGATGCAGGAACGAAAACCAATTGCATACTTTAGCGAGAAATTGAGTGGTTCCACCCTCAATTATCCTACGTATGACAAGGAGCTCTATGCATTTGTTCGGACGCTAGAGAATTGGTAACACTATCTCTGGCCGAAGGAGTTCGTGATCCACACCGATCACCAATCGCTAAGACATCTCAAAAGTCAAGGCAAGTTGAACAAGCGACATGCTAAGTGGATGGAGTTCATTGAGACCTTTCCCAACGTGATCAAGTACAAGCAAGGAAAAGAAAACATTGTTGCAGATGCTTTATCACGCAGGTATGCCTTACTCACCACTCTAGATACTAAATTATTGGTTTTGAATTAATGAAAGAATTATATGAGAAAGACCCAGACTTTAGTAGTATCTATGCTGCTTGTGAGAAAAATGGATTTGAGAAGTTCTATAGGCTAGAGGGATATCTATTTCGAGAGAGTAAACTTTGTGTTCCTTCTAGTTCTATAAGAGAATTGCTAGTGAGGGAGGCTCATGGAGGAAGCCTCATGGGACATTTCGGCATAGAAAAAATATTTGAAGTCTTGCATGATCATTTCTATTGGCCTAAGATGAAACGAGACGTGGAAAGAATTTGCATGAGTTGCATAACCTGTAGAAAGGCCAAATCTAAGGTAGTACCCCAAGGGCTTTACACTCCTCTTCCCGTAGCTCACTCACCATGGGAGGATTTATCAATGGATTTCATCTTGGCGTTGCCTAGATCTAGAAATGGTAGGGATTCGGTTTTTGTGGTAGTTGATCGTTTTAGTAAAATGGCACACTTCATACCCTATCACAAAACCGATGATGCAAGCCACATCGCCAACTTGTTCTTTCCTAAGATAGTCCGGCTACATGGAGTGCCGAGAACAATTATGTTAGATAGAGACGTCAAATTCCTTAGCTACTTCTGGAAGACCTTGTGGGGAAAACTAGGAACCAAACTGTTATTTTCAACCACTAGTCATCCCCAAATTGACGGCCAAACTGAAGTAATGAACCGCACTCTGTCACAATTACTTCGTGTTATCATTAGTCGGAATATTAGGACTTGGGAGGAATGTTTACCACATGCTGAATTTGCTTATAATCATGCTAAACATTCTTCAACTGATTATTTGCCTTTTGAAGTAGTTTATGGTTTTAATCCGCTAACCCCGTTAGATTTAATTCCTTTACCTGTGAGTGAAAGGGTTAGCTTGGATGGAAAACACAAAGCCAAACTTGTTCGGTCCATGCACGAAAAGGTAAAACTGCAAATCGAGAAAAGGAACCAACAAGTCTCGACTAGGGTGAACAAAAGGCGAAAGGAAGTGATTTTTGAACCGGGAGATTGGGTTTGGCTCCACCTTCGGAAAGAAAGATTCCCACAACTACGTTGATCGAAATTGCCACCCCGAAGTGACGGGCCATTTCAAGTAGTTGAAAGAATCAACAACAACGCCTACAAACTCGATCTTCCAGGTGAGTATGATGTGTCTGCTACATTTAATGTCTCTGATCTTGTTCCGTTTGATGCAGGAACCGATTCGTGGATGAATCAACCTGAAGAGGGAGGGGATGATACGAACCCGGAAAGCTCCACGCCGACCGAACCACCCCACGTGCCGCTCGGGCCGCTCACGCGAAGCCGAGCCAAGAAAATGGGACGAGCGTTGATGACCTGGGTCGAAGAAGTATGTCAACATGTCCGTACCAGGTCATCTCAAGCCTTGGAATGGTCCGCCGGAGTTCCCGAGTCAAAAGAAACACTCCAATTACGAGTCGGGGACGTTGGAACTCAAGAATGCCATGCAGACGAAATTCTGACCAGTAATCAGACACTATTACGGCGTACCTTGAAGCCATTACGACCGTGAACATGAATCCATACAGTAGTAACCTAGGAAGTCAAGACCGAGATTTTCTGAGAGTTCAATACGGTAGTACCCTTTGGATATACTGGCCGTGCTCGGCCGTTTCTGATCGTAAAGTTGATCATTACGGCCGTAACTTCAGTTTCCAGCTTTTGGGGCAAAATTATGCAGAGAGTTAATTACGGCCGTACTTATTCAGCATATGGCCGTAACTCAATACTTACGGCCGTAACCCTTGTCCATACGGCCGTAACTCAATAATCAAGTTTGGGCAGTTTTGAGGCAAAGAGCTTATTACGGCCGTACCTTTCATTCATACGGGCGTAACTAAGGATTTACGGCCGTAAATCCAGAACTTACGGCCTTATTTTTCGACCGACTTAGGGTAAATTTTAGATATTTTCGGATTTTTTGCATTATTTTATTATTATTTCACCTTTGGGACTTGTATATGAACAAAACAAGCCATTTTGTAAAGGGAACCTTGGTTCATATGAAAGAGAGAGCTTTATGCTTATTGTGGAAAATTTGATTTCTCTTCTTGTTCTTTTGAACAAATCGAACTTATCAAAAGCGTGATCAACTTATGTGGCGTTCACCCCTACCGGTTGTCTACTACGCACAGTTGAAGGTGATAGGTTTCAGCCTATTGTTATCACTTCGTGAGTAGAAGGTCGTCAGGTTCTTGATCGTGACCAGTGATTGGCTTTTCTGGGGTCTAATCCAATTTGGATTGGGTTGCGTTGGCATCACGACTAACGAGGTCCGTATCACAACTGTTGTGATGAAATCTTATATTGCTTTTGGTTACGTTTCATTGTTTTATTGGATAATTATGGATTCTATTAGATTCAAAATTTTCTTGCAAATCAAATGATAAAGGATATTGTGTTGCATTTATGTTGATCGTGTTGTGTTGGGAATTGAATTGTTACATGATTGATTCTTTCAAAATACAAGGAAGACTCTGTCGAATTTTTTTAAAAACTTTTTCGTTACTTAAATTGCAATAATTTTTGCCGTTTTGATACGAATTTTTTGTATCTTTGATTTATTATTTTCCTAATGTTAAAGCTATACTTTGAGTATTAATATGATTTATATATTTATTGTATTTATCACCCCGTGCGATGCACGGGTGAAATAGCTAGTATATGTTTAACAAAGATGCGAATTATGTTCATGGCCTTATAAAAGTATATTTAACGAATGTCGTAATATAACAATCTATCTTAATTACAATTTACATTTAATAATCTCATCTAGCTAGCAACTAGATCATCTTCTATCCTTCCAAAAGGCGGGCCATCTATTGTGAAACGATTTCTACCTAAAATACCCTCCTAAACCCTAAACAATTACATTACACCTCCAACACAAAAAACCCCTGTTCTGTGGTTTTGTCATGACTCCAAATTTCCCTAACTCACCCTCGTCAAGCATCAATTGAATCTGCAATTGCAAAACCGCTCAAGCGTGTAAATGGAGGTTTTACATACGTTTGATGATTTTCCAATTGATCCCAACATCCAACCATACCGCCGTTTTCTTGGGATCACCGAAAACACCATGAGAATTGTAAGAAACGTCAACTCCGATCAAAGGTGGGTTTTCTCCGCGTTCGTTGTGGACCATCGGAATGTTTGATAATTGTTTAATGTATACATTGCTAAATAGAATTTAGAAATAACCTTACTAGCTTTGAAGAAGTAAATTAAAAAAAAATTATAAATAAAATCGATTTTGGAAATTTAAATGTTTATAAATACATTTTTTAATAGAAACACTTGGCCTCCATATATACAGGCTCACATATATAAAAATATACAGGTAGGTGCAATTATTCTGCATAACTAAAATATTGTAACAATAGCCAAAGCCTCGAACGACATTGGTTTGGCTTTTCTCAAAGTTAGTCCCCAAAGTGCTTTTGCTTAAAGTTGGAGCCATACTACCACTGTTTAGTAGCTTTTACAGCGTTTTATTTAATTTTACTAATCACTCCAACAAAGTTACAATAATAATAACAAAAATGATTAAGGCCACTAATCTGGAGTTCCAAATCCAATTATTTAGCCAATCATAATCAACTACATTGGTGAGTAGTATTTGTATATGTAGAAAATATATATTAATGGTATGCTTAATTATAGATTTGGAGTTAATAACAAATTTTATGGACCACTAAACCTTGCCAGCATTAAACCACCGGGGTTAGTCTGGTGACCAGAACCACTCCTGACTAGCAGGAGGTCAAATGTTCGAACTATGTAAATATTAAATAAATAGGGTATTTACACCCTTATGTGATGGTTTGGTTTATCCATATTTATGTGTTGCTTGTTATGTCTCATTTGTTTCAATTCTTCTTTTATTGTCACATGGTGGTTATGGACCTCTCGAATGTGCCCCCAACTTAGTTCTCCGCAAGCCCCAACACTTTATGTGTGGAGATTGGAATGGATTTGTCATCGTGCTTCAAATGCTTTAATGATGTATTCTAATGTAATATGTTTAGTTTGTAATGTATACAATTCAAAAAAAAAAAAAAAACCCTTGCCTGCATTAGCTATAGATTACTTTAATTGACAGTAAGAGACTAAAAGCACATGGCTAACTCCACACTAATAATTTCAGGGATGATTTATTTATGTATTTATAAGTTATAACCCCAAATTTTGTTCTGCTTTTATCTACAAAGAATTTATCATGGCCGAGGAGTAGCATGTTGTGTAACATTATCTTTTTAATTTAAAAAAATTAATTTTTAGCTTTAGGAAAGATTTATGCAACCCCACTGTAAAATATAAACTTAGGCAGGCTGATGGTATTAGAGAGAAGTACGTAAATTTTAAAGCTTATATATCTGTCTCGAGTCCAAATATTTCGTTTGCTGCAAAGATTCCAGCAGCCTTTAAGTAAATTATCATGATGTATGCATAACTTAAAAGTGGAATATGCTAACAGAATTAAGAAAATCCCTTGTCCAAAATGAGATCTCTGCTGGCGGTTTCTCTCTCTCTCTCTCTCTCAGAATTGGATGAAATTTTTTAGGTGAGCAGTGGTTACTTGGTAAATCAGTTTGGCTTTTCTCTCCAACCACAATGGCAGTACATGATAACTCAATCCCTTGTTTTTTTTTCCCCAAAATACTATTCCTCTTATCTAGGAACGATTATATAATGAGTATAAATTTTATGTGTATTGCATAGAAGATACAATGGATGATAAAAACCATATAAATTAATACATTAATATGTATCAACCATCACTTTTGCATCGTAGATTGCAGTATAATAGGAAAAATTATATATTTAATAAGTATAATAAAGCAATAAATTAACTACAAAATGTATATACTTTTACTGTCTCCTTAATCCATGTTGTATTTTCAATTTGGCAACTAACAGTTATTTATGTTTCTCTTTTTTATTAACTATTAAACTAATAACACAATCAATAGTAAATATTAATTTTCAATTTTTTATTTTTTATTTTTCACAATTTGTATATTATAACTATTATTTGCATATTATAACATGCCATAGTTAAATAGAATGCAAAATATTGATTTAAATCTTCTCCTTCTTCTTCTTCGTTTTTTTTTTCGAGAAAAGAATTTTGATTTAAATCTTTTTTTATGATACATATTTTCAACACATCTCATTTGTTTTAGTAAACTGTTTGTTGTTAGGTTCATTGTTCGCCAAAGAATTGGTATACACAAATTGAAATGACAAAGATTGTGATTTTATATTATTGTCAAAATATTGTTAATGAAAGACAAAAAAAAAGAATCTTAAAATTTCAACTATTAATATGAAAAAAAAAGAATTATAAAAATTCACTATTATTAATAAAAGATAAATTATAAAATTATAAAAACTTAAAAAGGGCATAATTGTCCAAAAGTATTCCTTTCCCTTTTCACGTGACCTGGTAGAAACAGTTGAAATGAAAATGATTATAATTTTATATTGTTGTCAAAATATTATTAAATACTCAATGATAAAGAATTATAAAAAATTAACTATTAAATATTAATAAAAAACAAAGAAGTGATTACAAAATTTTAATAGGGACACAACTGTCCAAAAATATTTCTTTTCCTTTCTACACCTTAAAATATAGTTTAGATTGACTAGATTAGATTTAGATATAGACAGGCAAATTAGAGTTTGATGAGACAACACTTATATTTTTATATTGCTAATCCAACAGTAATATTAGATTTTAATCATTTTGAATCATTTACAATATTCAAATATTTCTCAACCTATGACTAATGCTTTTTGTTGCCACAATGTATGTGGGTGTGGCGGCCTGTTCAATTTCGAAGCACAGCAGGCAGGGACCAAATTTCCACTCATTTTAGTTTTGTTGTTTCAATTATTCCAATAGCATGTCAATTGCTTATTTATGAGAGATTTAATTTATTATTATATCATAAATTTAAGGAATCAATATATTTAACATTAAAAAATTCCACATAATTGTCCTCACATGGGTACAACCCCAACTGCTTTTTATTATGTGGGCACGATATATAAAATAGAAAAATATAGTGATGGAATTATAGTACTAAACCAGATATATAAATTAATTTTAATTATTTTCTCCACCTTTTAGAAAATTATTTTATTTTTTCTTAGTGAGGGCTGAGGGCATCCCCCGTGGCCGTAAGGTTCGTAAAAACCTACGTGGCATATTCATGAGAGATGTCACCCCACTCGTGCATAATTTCATCACTATGGTTTAGTGGTAACCGCAAGTGAAATGCTCAAAATTTATGACAAGTTGGAGCTTCAGCCCTCGAACTATTAGTTTATTGATAAATTGATTTTTATTGTCTTTGACATAAGTTGACTTAATGTAGCCTGTAGGAATATGCCTAGCAACTGTTAGACGTTAATGTATTGCAATTTATTCCGAAGCGTAACGATTCAAACATGCTTTCTGTATACTCATCCTGAAACAAAGAGAACGCGGAGTAGGGGAGAATCGGAAGCTTACCTGAATCCGTTGTTAAATTGGCTTGAATTGTTTGTTCTTCTTCCGAATTGCTACGTGAGTTCTGTTGGGGATAGTGTCCTTAAAGCATTATAGTCGTACTTTGTTTTAAAAATTAATAAATGTGACATTTATTTTCGAACATATTAGTATATTGCATGCGATTTTATTGTCGTAAATATTATAGAATAAAATCCCTAATTTATTGGATGTAACCACAATCTTAATATATAAGAGTTATATACAAGAAGATTAAGATTGGGGATAATAAACTTAACTTATATCCGTGATGAAATTAATTAAAGGATGAGATCTTTAATTAAAATATCACTAATGCAGCCCATGAATTTTGTTAATGTGACCGTCTTATCCCGATCGTCGATGTGGATACATCTAGATGGGGGCATTTACATATAATGAGATTATATAGGACTCGAACCGATTTAATTTGTTATTTCACATTAAATTCCGTTATCTTTGTGAAACTCAAATTAAATCATAAAAATAATCATATATGGATAGATCTTATTCTTGAGGTGAATATAGACTCCTATTTGTTTCTATGTGCTTCTTAATTTGCTAGTTTACATTTGCAATCGAGCATTTACAACACGAGCATTTTAGATCCGCATTTAAAATAAATGGCTAGGAATATAATTTACAGATATGGAATCCATTCGTTCCTGTGGGAAGTAGAGAGATGGTTCCCCAATTTATTAATTCTAGAACTAAGTGTTGAGCCGAACTAATTTATAATTAGTACCACTCACTAGTGAATTAATGGTGAATGAGGATAAGAAGTAATTGAGAAGGTAAATAGAAAATTCCTTAGTCAATTACGAACTGTCTATGGAGGATTAATTGATATGTAGTGATTATATCAATGGACTGCTTAAATATGTAGAGTAAGATATTATATAATTAAGAATAGTGCAATTTCATATTTTTAGTGGAGTAATAATGGAATTAATTAATAAGCTGGGAAAATTAATTAAAGAGTTTAATTATTTTTTCCAATTTATTAGAGCTTTTAATTATATGTCCATAGTCCTCGGTGCGCCTTTCTAATTAATGACAGACTCAAAATACAGTTTAATAAATCCTAATAAATTATGTGAAACAGTTTCCATATTTATTAATAGTTTAAAGGTAAATATAATTGAATATGAGATATTAATTATATTTATTCTAATTATGGGATAACTATAACAGTTAATAATATTTACAAATATTGAGAATATTTAATAGATATTATTTAATTGAAGGTTGAGTTATAATAGGATTTAACTTTCCGTTCTAAAAGATTCTAGAGGTTGGATCATAATAGGATTAGGTATATCCTACAACTATAAATATGCGATCTCTTATTAGAGAAAAGATAACACTTCTACTCCTGCAGAAAATTTGTTTATTCTGTGAGATAGATCTAACTAATTTTTCTCTCATAGTATTGAGTTCAGGTGAGCTCAATAATAATGTAGGATCCCACCTAAATTAGTAAGCCAATTTTATGTTTTCATGAGTTGAAAATAACATAAAGAAAGAATTAAGAATTCTAGATCTGTATTGATATGATCCGGGTTAGCTCGACATCATCAACACGCGTGAGAAAGCCGGTCGAGACGAAAACGAGCTTGAACGGAAGTAAGATAAGGTGAAGATGTCAAGAAAAGCCGGATATGCCTGGAAGAACCCTCACTTTTGACTCATCCCGGGACGTGAAACGAAGACGAGAAGTCGAGAACGGGTCGAGCTCGGGAAAACAAGCTGAAGAATCTGCAGAAGCAAAATTACGGCCGTAACCTTTTGTTCATACTACCGTAACCCGACCTCTACGTCAGAACCCCAGCTTACGCACGTCAGTAACCCTGAGATAGTTTTGGGCGAATCTTGAGAGAGCAAATTACTGCAGTAACTCCAGAACATACTACTGGTGAATACAGATATACTACGCCGTAAAGTTGGTCGACTACCGTATCATGAAGATCCAACTTTGGCCAATTTGAAGCGTAAGGTTTTATACGGCCGTATTTTTCCTTCATACTATGCCAGATCATAGGATTTACTACTAGAATCCAAGAATTCTGGCTGCACTTTTGACCGACTTTAGCTTTTTGTGTCTACTTTTTAGATATTTCATTATTTTAATAGTATTTCTTGGTCATGGATGTATATGAACGAGATTTAGGCCATTTGTAAAGATAACTTTTGTTCAAAGAAGCTCTTTAGCTTTGAGTGTAGCCTTTGCTCCTCTTTGGGTTGTAGCCTTGCTCCACACCTTTATCTCCTTGATCTTGATTGCAATTTATTGAGTCGTAGCCGTGCTCCTCCGTTGCCATCTCGTCTAAGGAACCCCCGAACTTAGCGAAGGCATGATCAACCTTCGTGGCGTTCACCCCCGTGATTTGAAGGCGCAGTGAGTCGAGTCGTAGGATCCTCCTCCTCACGAGAGTTTCGGTTGTCCTCGATCATACCGGATCCAGCCTAGGGGTTCTCACCTGGGGTCGATCATCCGCATCGTAACTAGCCTCTAAGGATTTGGTATTATTTTATCCGATTAGTAGTAGTTGTTGTTGTTATTTGATCTTTGTCTTGTGCGGGAGCTTGATCAAGATCATTTAGTGTTGTTTGTGAGTTTATACTTTGTAGGATTTTAGTGTGTTCTTTGTGTTCTTGGTGCAAAGTGATTGTTGTGCTTAGAATTCATCAACTTGTTTAGTATTGTGTAGTAGTAGTGTTATTGTGTTGTTTGTGTTGTTATTGTTAAAAAAAAAAAGACAACGAGTAGAAAAAAAACAAACAAAGAATGAAACCAATGTTGAACGAGTGTGAGTCATTGACTACACTTAGTTTTATCTTTTATGTTTGAGTTGTGAAGTGTATTGTCCATTGTCTATGTGTTTGAGTTGTTGTGTTGTTTGAGATTGTCATAGTGTTGTAGTAGTTAGGTGTGAGTTTGTGATTAGATTGTATTGCTTGGTGAAGGGATTGAGCTTTTGTGTGAATCAAACACGCAGTGAGACACACGTGAGGACATTAGCACACACTTAAGCACAAAATGGCGAAGTCTTCGTTCTACTACAGGTGAAGGTCGAGATTCATGACAAGTGGATCAATTGAGAACCTTATTACAAGAAAGCAATCAGATATACAAGCTCGCTGATCGCTCTATCGCCGCACTTGGTAGACTAATTGATAGACTAGAACTTGGGCAACTAATGCCTAGAGGAGGAAATGGAAGTGAAGAAAGTCGATAGTGAATTCAAGGCGAAGAAGAAGAGCCTCTGATAAATGTGAGAAGAGATAGGGAAAGAGATCGACGTAAGGCGAAATGAGGACTAAGGGGAAATGAAAATGTGAAGATTGAAATTCCTCCGCTCCATGGAAAATCGGATCCTGATGCCTATCTAGATTTGGGAAGGACGAGTTGACATTTTGTTCCAATGTCATAGAATTCTTTGCTAGGAAGGTGCTATTGTTGGCTGTGGAGTTCACAGTGTTATGCGTTAAGTTGGTGGCAACAACTTACGACTGGCTAAGAAGAAATAATGACTACCCCATTGAGTCTTGGGAAGATTTGAAGTTCATAATGAAAAAGAGATTTGTTCCTTCACATTATAACCGGAGTTTGCATCAACGATTACAAGCTCTAAATCAAGGGGGAAGAACCGTGGAGGAATATTACCAAGAGATGGAGTCATTAATGACACGGGCCGATGTTGTGGAGGAAAAGGAAGCTACCATGGCTAGGTTCCTTGGTGGATTGAACCGGGAGATTGCCAACCTCACCGAACTCCAAGAGTATACGAACCTTGAAGAGTTGTTACACAAAGCCGAAAAGGTAGAGGCACAACAAAAAAGGAGAGTATCCAACAAGCCTCACCCCGGGAGTGGTAGCAACTATGAAAAGGCGAAGTGGGGTGACATTCGGGGAGACCAAGGACCGTGGAAAGGAAGGAATGAACCGCCTAAAGAAACACTCAAAGCAAGTGCCCTAGCGTGGAAGACAAAGGCAAGAGCAAAATGGGAGCACCACTCCACCCGAACCCGAGACATCAAATGTTTCAAGTGCCAAGGGATAGGTCACTATGCGTCCGAGTGTCCGAATCGAAGAACCATTTTAGTGAAGACGAATGGGGAGGTAGAAAGTGAGTCCGAAACGGAAGAAGCCCAATTCGTGGATGAAGAGGACAAAAGTGACGATGATCGATTTGTTGTCAAAGTGCCCGAATCCCTACTTGCAAGGAAATTTCCAACACATGCTCGGAGTGGCAATGATATGTCACAACGTGAGAATCTATCTCATATCCGATGTTCTATAAGAGGTAATCCTTGCACTTTGATTATTGATGGAGGTAGTTGCTCAAATTTAGCTAGCACATTGCTTGTGGAGAAATTGAATTGCTTAGATTCCCACACCAACCCCTATGAATTGCATTGGTTGCATGAGTCGGGAAAAATTAGGGTGGATACACAAGTGCTAGTTCCCTTGCATGTTGAGCAATACATGGATATGGTGGTGTGTGATGTGGTGCCAATGGAAGTTGCGCACGTGGTGTTAGGAAGGCCTTGGCAGTTTGATCTCAAAGTAACACATGATTGTTATAAAAACTGCTATAGCTTCACATGGAAAGGCGAGACGAAAGTGCTAGCTCCTTTGTCTCCGGAGCAAGTATTTCGTGACCGATTGAAGCTAGATAAGGAGGCCGAGGAGTGGAGAAAGAAGGAAAATGAAGAGGTTGAGGTTGAACTGGAAGAAGAAATGGAGAGTCATGTTGATGGGGAAGCGGATGAGGAAACAATTCGACTTGAGTACGAGGATCCATTCCTTGTGGCTCGAACTGCTAACAACCCCCGCCCCAATTTTCTTATTTTCTTCTTGCAGGTTAATGCCCAGAATTGGATGGCCACGTACACAACTTTAGTTTTTGTGATAGCCACTCCAATTCTTGAGGGAGGTTTCATACCAATCCCGGGGCTTCATATTTTCGTGATCGGGATTGATGAAACAACATTTCCATTCGACCCGGGTGGAGGTATAGGTACAATGAAGAATCATATGATTCTGGTCGAATCCTTTTGAAGAGGGAGAGGATGATATGATCCGGTTAGCTCGACATCATCAACACGCTGCGTGAGAAAGCCGGTCGAGACGAAACGAGCTTGAACGGAGTAAGATAAGGTGAAGATGTCAAGAAAAGCCTGATATGCCTGGAAGAACCCTCACTTTTGACTCATCCCGGACGTGAACGAAGACGAGAAGTCGAGAACGGGTCGAGCTCTGAAAACAAGTCAAGAATCTGCAGAAGCAAAATTACGCCAGAACCTTTTGTTCATACGGCCAGAACCCGACCTCTACAAACAGAACCCCGCCACGCACGGCCAGAACCCCCGGGACGCTTTTTGGGCGTAAATCTTCGTGAGAGCAAATTACGGCCAGAATATCGTAATATACGGCAGTAATACAGATATACGGCCGTAGTTAGTCGACGGCCGTATCATGAAGATCCACTTTGCCAATTTGAAGCAGAAGGTTTTATACGGCCGTATTTTTCCTTCATACCGGCCGTATCATAGGATTTACTACCAGAATCCAAGAATTACCAACTTTTGACCGACTTTAGCTTTTTGTGTTTACTTTTTAGATATTTCATTATTTTAATAGTATTTCTTGGTCATGGATGTATATGAACGAGATTTAGGCAATTTGTAAAGATAACTTTTGTTCAAAGAAGCTCTTTAGCTTTGAGTGTAGCCTTTGCTTCTCTTTGGGTTGTAACCTTGCTCCCCACCTTTATCTCCTTGATCTTGATTGCAATTTGTTGAGTTGTAGCCGTGCTCCTCCGTTGCCATCTCGTCTAAGGAACCCCCGAACTTATCGAAGGCGTGATCAACCTTCGTGGCGTTCACCCCCGTGATTTGAAGGCGCAGTCGAGTCGAGTCGAGGGATCCTCCTCCTCGCCGGAGAGTTTCGGGTTGTCCTCGATCATACCGGATCCAGTCTAGGGGTTCTCGACCCTGGGGTCGTATCATGTATTTGGAGTGTCCACACATTTTCGTCAATTGAGAGGATTGTATCGGAAGGCTGTGATTTCTACCAAATTCGATTTTGCTGCTTTTTCCAGATCCGATTTCGGATAAGACTACTTCTAAAAGTTAGTTTGCTAATTTCCCCATCAGATCTATTAATTTAGATTAATTCATGATTTATAATCATATGGTCGTTCTTTGATTTGTGAAAATTTATGAAATTTTATAAAATCGCTTCCGCTAGATCAGGTCTTATCTGATGATTGGAAATTTAAACGCCAAAATTATTCCGGCAGCGCAATAATTTCCAATAGTATCAACATAGAGTCCTCGGTTAATAGAGACACGAAATAAGAGAAAACATAACAAAGAGGAGACTACGACCCATTATATATAACCACTAAGAGCATCTCCAACAATCTCTCTATTTTTAAAGAGCATATTCCATTAAATAAAGAGCATCTTTAAATTTACTGTGCGAAAATTTTTAAATGCTCCAACAAGCTCTCCAATTTTAACTCTTTATTTTACTCTTTTCAAGAAAAATTATTATTTTATCTCAAATTTAATTAATAATAATATTTTTAAGTATAAATGACCAATAGAATTAATTGTGGATTACATTGTTCAAGAAGTAAGACCTTGAAACTTGTAACCATTCAATTATAAAGAGTGAGTTTGACTCTCCAAATTTGGTTAGAAAAATAAAAACAAAACTAATTGTAGCAATCTGAGTCAAGACAACTGAATGATAGCAATCCCGAGCCTTGTGGGCCCCTAGTTCATTCGTTCTGCAAGGTCTTGACAGCATCGGATACAAGCACCCACGGTGGATTTTCTGTTACGTTCTTCGTAAACATGCTAATGAATGCCTTCCTCCCTTGGTAAATAAGTCCTCTCTCTTTTCTTCGTGATACATGTGAACAAAAATTTCTCCTCGTATTAATAAGAAATAATACAATGGAATTTTGTTACAAATTGAATTTGGGAAATTAACAGTGGACTGGATCTCTTGATTGTAAAAGTGCTTAATCCTCTTATTAACGATCTGTTGGTGAAAATTGGGGCCACGTGGCTTGATTCCCGAGCATCAACGGCTTCGTTTGACTTGATTTTGATCTTTGTAGAAGATTGTGTTCTACAAAGTCTTGAATTTGATTTTGAATTAGAGAAGACTGTGTTCTCTAATATCTTGCTTTGATCTTGGATTTTGTTTTGAATTAGAGAAGACTGTGTTCTCTAATCCCCTTTACTTTGATTTGATTTCGATTTGGAAAAGATTGTGTTTTCCAAATCGTTGATTTGAGTTTGAGGCTCAAGAAGATCTTGTTCTTCTTGATTGGTTTTGATTTGAGAGAGTTTGTTCTCTCGAATTTTTTAGAGAATTTCTAAACTTTGCACTTAGGGTTCTCTTTCTTCCTTTTTCCTCCTCCTCCCTTTTCAACTGAACCCAAGGGTTCTATTTATAGACAAGTTTGGATAGGGTTATCGTCAATAACCCATTTAATTTGAATTTGAATAATAAATCCTTAATTATCCAAATTAAATTAAATAGTTGAATTAAATATAATATTATTCCAATTATATTTAATAAAAGTAGGATGGGCTTTTGTTGGGCCTTTCCCAATTAAATTTAATTGGGTTTAGTGGGCACTTGTGACTTAGGATTTAATAGGTCAATTAATTATAGTTAACCCGATCCATTAAAAGATCAATTAAAATTGACCCAATCCAAACCATTTAAAATTTTTAGTGTCTACAAATGCCCCCTCAAGATTTATTTATTTATTGATGGACAAATAAATAGATAAATCTTGAACTTAAATTTGAAATTTGATTTGAAAATGTCAATTTTTTTAACCTCGAATTTTGCTCGAGATAAAAAGAATTTTTTTTTTCAATTCCTTTTCCATCTTGAATTTAGCTCAAGATAAAAGTTTTTTTTTTTAATCTTGAATTTTACTCAAGATAAAAAGATTTTTTTTTCAATCTTGAATTTTGATCTAGATAATTTTTTTAATCTCGAATTTAGCTCAAGATAAAGGTTTTTTTTTTTAATCTTGAATTTCGCTCAAGATAAAAAAAACTTTTTTTTTTAATCCTGAATTTTGTTGAAGATAAAAGGATTTTTTTTATTTAATCTTGAATCTTGCTCAAGATGAAAAGATTTTTTTTAATCCTGAATTTTGCTCAAGATAAAAGGATTTTTTTTTTAATCTTGAATTTTTATCAAGATGAAAAGATTTTTTTTAATCTTAATTTTGCTCAAGATAAAAATGCCCCTTTTTTTAATCTTGAATTTTACTCAAGATAAAAGATTTGTGTCTTTTAAAAAAAAAAATTGAATTTTTCTCAAAATCAAAAATATTTCCCTTTTTATCTCGAATTTTGCTCGAGATAAAATTTTCCAATCTTGAATTTTTGTGTGTGTTTATTTTCCTTCCTTCATTTTTTTTAAACGTGATTGAATTTTATATCCGATTTTAATCTTAATGATGTAGAATCCAATCATACTTCGAAGTTTCCCCAAAGCATCAAAGCATCACAATTGAGATGCGGCTGAAGGATAATTATCAAATAAGTTTAAAGTACATTTCGTTGCACCGGGGCTAAATAGAATTTATCCAGCTGCAATTTGATATGGTTTGGAATTAGAATTGGAATTTTGTCTTTAGCCAAATGATCACTTGAGGATTGGAATTGTAAATGACTTGGCTGAACGTGTATGTCCCCACCTCCAACTCAATTTGCATGAGATTTTAACATCCCTTAGGATTGTGATGTACACATGTGGCATGCACGGATTAAACACATCTTTAAACTTTTAAAATCCATGCACTCCATTGGTACGTTGTTTCCATGTGGAATTAGACTCCTAAGAGTCAAACAATTCTTTTGTCTCTCTACCACCGTCAATTACATCACGTAGCAGTTGGAATATATAGCCACTAGTTTTTTTTTTCACCATGAACTAAACTGGGTCATGTATCTCGCCATCTTCGAAAAGCAAGGTACATATAAATTAATAGCCAATCCTTCGAGACTTTATCTTAGACTTTAACTCATCTCCACCGACAGCCAATACGGGATCGAGTTGTCAAGCTAAGTATGCATTCACCAGCTTTCAATTGTTTGATTTCAAAAATGAGAGTAGGTTGACATTCACTCCAATCTCGTCTGGAACTCACCTTGCGCTCTTGTTTGTCGACTGTCGAGAACTCGAAACAGGTTTGCTATTTGCTTTCATCTTCTTCGAATTACTAATCAACTGACATGTTTTATCTTCTTCTTGCAATCTTTCACCCACGCAACTGAAAAGTATTCTTATTAGTTCAATCATCCATGTTCTCAATTTTTTGCTAACTTCGAGCCATACGTTTACCTAGATCCACATGCGAGTTGTTAAAGGCAACCACCCAAAGTCGAGTATCGTTTTTTTTTTTCCTTCAAAGAACAATGACCCGGTCGATGCTTTGAGTTGGCACGTCGGCATTTGCGATGGAGAATCCGAAACTTCGGAACGAGCTCTTTTTTTTTTTTTCTTCCTGAGAATTTAAAACAATCTCCTTTTATGTTGCTTTGTGCCTTCCTTTTTTTTTTATGACATTGACGTCTTTATTCAAACTACCATTCTCGTGGTGCAAACAAGATTCAATGGCCTTTTCTTTTTCCTTTTCAGCTAATATACCCGGAGTGTTTTTAAGGCTTCCCCGGTGTAATCAAATGACAAAACAACATAAAGGAGGACGGAGCTTGTCAAATTGACACCCGACACCCGCGAAGTTGATCGACCTGTGAGTTCTCGGAGTTAACCACCAGAATCGAGGTATACTTTCACCATCTTTGTATGGTCGGGTTTCACAAACGAGGACTTGGTTGATGTCTTTAATTGTCATGCACATCAAAATTGCATTGTTTAGAGTTCTTAGATCCATGCTTTGAGCTAGTGTCTTGCTTCCACTGCATTCAATAAATCTTCTGCCATTAATAGTTCATATAGCCTCAATTCTTGATCTCTTATGTACAGACGACTTTGGAAGCTTTCGAAAGTTTCCACTTTGACTTGAGGAGATTCAAGGTGGCTGGCATTTTCTTTCATCTTGGTAAGGCATTTTTCTATGATCATTGTAATGTCAATTTGCTCTCCATAGACCTCTTTCATTGTAAAATTATCCTATTGCTTTTAATAGGATAAATCATTTTCCCAAGAATATTTATGGCTAATCGATGGCAGAAACCTGAGTCCCCAAAGCTTTTTCCTTTATCCTATTTTTAATAGGACAACTTCAAGATCTCAAAGGGATCTTGAATTTTTTATTTGGATAGACCTCTTCTTGATAAGGATTTGCAATTCCAGATGCTTCCAACAACGTATTCACCAGTTTATCCTTATCCAACAATGTCTGATCTTCCTTTTGCCTGATCACTTCATAATTTTGTCTCAAATCCTCCAACTCCGCTTGAAGACGTGTCTTCTCCTGTGTATGTTCCAGAGGTAACGAGTTTAGGTGATCAATCTCGTTATTTGCAGCTTCGTTTGCTTCAGCCACCTGATGTTGTAACATCTCATTTCTTTATTTGTGAAATGCTCCTGTGAACAAAAATGTCTCTTTTTTTTAAAAAAAAATTTTGAATCATTTTTTTTGTTCCTTTTCTTTAAGGTTTGACTATGATTTTTTTTTTGGACTTTTGTGTTCGATTGGATTTTGTTTTTGAGGAATCGCTTTTTTTTTTTTAGTTGGATCGACGATCGTCATCTCTCCTTTTGACCCCCAAAGAACAAGAGATTGGAAAATCAAGTAAAAGCAAAACTAGCGATTATTGTCCATGATTATGTGTGAATTTATTTATTTGTTGAGAAAAGTGTCGACATAAGGAATTGTTGTTTATGGTTTGTCCACAATTTATTTTTACAGTAGAAATTTTGTCAACAAGTTATTTATTACATCAAAAAGGGGACGACGGGAGAGATTAAATTAGTTCTTATCTTATAATGATCAAAGTCCCATGCGTACATATAACTTTCACATCGAAATTAAATTCTGTTGCGGATGATGGGAGAGATTAAATTAGATATGACTTTTCCATTTTTTCCTTGAATGTTTTTTTTTCAACTTGAGTGCTAAGGTTCACCACTGTATGGGATTTTCCCTTTGGGATGATTTTTAATATAAACTTATAATTTTCCATATATAGATGTGTATGCGTGCATGTATACATATACATATAGGAAACACAAATAGGTAAAAAGAACTTTGTGGTCAAAAGGTATCATGGTTCTGCAAACAAACCCCTCTTTTTTTTGTGTTGTTGATGTGAGCTTTTATTATTATTATTATTTTTATTTGTAGGATTCGGAGTGGACAGAAAAATTAGAGATTTGGCTCCAACCTGATTGCTCAAAGATTTGAGAAGGTCGGGGCACTTTAACAGTTAAGATCCATCGCAAAATAAGGACTAAATCTTTTTAAAGTCCAATACTTTTAGAGTGAAGGACTAAGGTTTAGATCTTTTTTTTCCTTTTTTTTTTTTTTGCAAAGAAACTTTAAAGTGATTTCCCTAACAATCAAGGATTAGCTCTTTAAACGATCCGAGACGTTTAGTGTTTGATTAAGGGCTAATTCTTTTACTCCCTTCTTTTTCTTTTTTTTTTAAATAAATTTGAAATATCGTATTTTGATGATCAAGTACCAATCATTTTATAGGTTCCAGGCATTCGGTGCCGGATACCAAGGGTTGGGTTTTTTTTTTCCAAAATGGAAAAATTTTGAGATCCTTTATTTTCCCAAGGGCTGACCCTTTGAAAAGTCCGAGGCGATCAGTGTCGAGGACTAAGGACTCGGTTCCTTTATTTTAAAAGGAAAATTTTGAGATCTCTTTATTTCCCTAAGGACCAGCCCTTTCAAAGGTCCAAGGCGGTTAGTTTCGAGGACCAAGGACTTGGTTCTTTCATTTTATTCTTTTAAAAGGAAAATTTTGAGATTCTTTATTTTCCTAAGGACTAGCCCTTTCAAAGGTCCGAGGCGATCAGTGTCGAGGACTAAGGACTCGGTTCCTTTATTTTAAAAGGAAAATTTTGAGATCTCTTTATTTTTCTAAGGACCAGCCCTTTCAAAGGTCCAAGGCAGTTAGTGTCGAGGACCAAGGACTTGGTTCTTTCATTTTATTCTTTTAAAAGGAAAATTTTGAGATTCTTTATTTTCTTAAGGACTAGCCCTTTCAAAGGTTTGAGGCGATCAGTGTCGAGGACTAAGGACTCGGTTCCTTTATTTTAAAAGGAAAATTTTGAGATCTCTTTATTTTCCTAAGGACCAGCCCTTTCAAAGGTTCAAGGCGAATAGTGTCGAGAACTAAGGTCTGGCCCTTTTTATTGGAAAATATTCTACCTTTTTTTTCTTTATATATATATATATATATATATATTTTTAAGGCATTTGATTAAGGATTATTTCTTTAAGGGTCCCGGGACATTTAGTGTCGAGGGCTAAGATCTTATCCTTTTTGAAATTTCATATTTTGATTTTCTCCATTTTTTTAGAGCATAAAATCAAAGCCGTTTGATACCTTGTATTTGGAATTTTTGACAATTTTTGTTTTCATAGTAAATTTAAAAAAAAAAAAAAATTTACCCGTTCTCTTTTTTTTTTAGGAATGGCTAAATCAGGCAAGATGTATTGTGAGCCACCAGAAATAAGGGAGACCAAATACCGCAATAAAGTCTACCTCACTTGCATTGGTACTAATGTGAGATATTATGGGTCGCAAGCATGGCGCGAACTTAGATTCTACATCCAGAAGGCAGTGACCCACACTCTTCCTTCTGCCGTTTCTGAGCATTTGGAAGGGCTTGACATGTCTTCTCTTAGCGAAATGCCTGAGAGCTCAACCAATGATGCCCCTGGGCATCCAAAGAAGCTGTGCCCAGTTTTATGCTTCCCTCCAACCCATAACCGCAACGTGGACTTCATCCCACATGCTAACATCGCCGAGAGGATAGCTAAAAGGGAAATACGATGGGGCGGCACATTAGCGAACCGTGGCGAAATTTCTTACCTTTCGAAGTTTTGGGAATGGTCTTTATGGACTGAATGGCTCCTTTCCCAAAAGGGAAGGCGTGACCTGTCACTCGCCGTTGGAGCCGCCAAAGACTACCATCATCCGAACTCAGCTTACAGAGCTCTCTGCGAGGCTTGGTGCCCGGAAACCAATACCTTCGTGACAGCTAAAGGCGAGATTGGCATTTCCCTTTGGGGTATTGCGGAGATCACTGGTCTTTCGTCTTTGGGAGAGTACTATGAGGAGGTGATCCCCAATCATGTGGAGTTGACTGATTTATTACCAAGGTCTTGTGAGTATCTCTTCATCGTTTTCTCAATGATTGCCGACGAGAAATCTTCTGACCGTGTTACTCACACTGATTGGGTTGAGTTTTGGTTTCGAGAGGATGATCGGCGCTAATCCTAGGCAAGCACGATCATTTAAAGACGCTTATAAGTCTAAATCTATATCGCAAGAAATATAAAGTGGCCACGGCCGCTTTGAGGCCTCTTATCTTGGACAGGCCGAAGTTGATCTCTTCCCGAAATCGCAAGCATTGGGATGACATACCCTTTACCTTATCTCGAGAGGAGAGTGATGAGCTAGAGATAGCAGCATACCTTTCCCTCTGGCTATGTCGCTTCATCTTTCCTTCAGGAGATGAGGCCATGAGGCCAAGTACTTTCAAAGTCGCCGCTATGATGGCTGCGACCTCAACTTACGCCTCGTCCCTCCTATTTTGGCTAACATTTACAGAGGCTTAATCGCAACTTGCCAAGCCAATTCGGACCTTGGACAACTTTACTCATGGATTTCCTGGCACTTTCTTTACGCCTGGGCCGCTACCTATTTTACTCACGGTGTTTATTCTCTTATTGAGAGGAATTATGATCGTCCGACCATCAAAAGGTATGGTGGACGTCTAAATGCCATCCAAACATGAGAGATGGGAGCAGTCGACTGCCGAAAGTTTATTCGCGGGCGGATGGACCCTGAAGACTTTTGTTGGGATATAGTGCCGCGATCCCCTTTTCATGGGGAACGCAAAGACGATAACTCAAGGTCGAGGGACACATTAGAATTCATGATCAGTCTATGTCCTGGCTTTCTTTCTTATCGTCGTGGATCTTCTCCTCCACTTTTTGAGGCCTACAACCCACACAGATTTGCTAGACAACAAGGCTTTAGGCAGAGGTTGTCGGGTTCCCCCGAAATGAGTCTTCGAACTACTAACACCAACCTTTACCGATCTTGGTTATCTTTGACTCGAATAAATACTGGATCCATTTTTCATGTTCCAGAGCAGGATCATGGCATAAAATATCAAGTCGACAAAGAGTATCAAGAGTGGTGGGATAGCAAAGTGCTTCCCATTTTTATGGAAGCTCCTGTACACATGTTATCTTCCAGTGAGAGTATAGACTTTTCCATCGTCAACCCCGCCCTTGAGCAGTCGAGTAAAAATAGGCCTTGGAAGTTGATCGACCCCAACCCTGCCTCCGAAGAAACTCCCACAAAGAGGAAATTAACCTCTTCCAGCACTGAAAGGGTAAAGAAGATCAAACTCAGGCTTCATTCCAAGGGCTCCGAAGGAATTAAAGAAGGGTGAATTGCCAGCAGCTACGCCTGAGGCAAGTGCCCCAACAAGCGGAGGGACCCACGGAGATCAGGTTTGTAGTATTCATTTTATTTTATTTTATTTTGCTTTTCGAAGGTTTTAACTTTGTTACATCTTCAGGTTACCCTTTCCGAGACGTGCAAGAAAAAGATTTATGATCGATTGTGGTGAACCTTCAACTGTGAAGAATCACAAAGGTACTGATCCTGAAACCTTGAAGAAGGATTTAGGCCTTCATGATACACTTTCAGAAGATGAAGGTTCACCCGTACCACCTTTAGTGCGAACAAGAGGCATACTGTCAGGTATACCATCTCATTTGGTGTGAGCAAATTTCATTCTTTTGCTTTTTCGGTTTGTCTTGATCTCCTTAACTTAACACATTGTGTGCCCTTTTTTCAGATGTTCTGAAAGCCCCGGTGGACCTAAATGTTTTTGATGATCCTGAAGGTGCTTTGGAGGATTCTAATGGTAACAGGGTAATTGATGCCTTAAAAGGTATCCAAGAACCTGACGAGCTGCCTGATGTTACTTGTGCGACTTCATGGCCAAGTACTATTGGTGGGGGGATTCTGAATGATCTCAATATCGAAGGAGACTCTGATGGTGAAGATGAGGTCGACTCTGTAGTTTTGACAGCCCCTGTTCCTAAGGCGACCCCAGAAAAATCCATTGTTTCATGTGGAAAGAAAGTCGTTGTTCACTCTAACAAGAATACTCGGAAGGCAAGCCCGACATATTCTTCTATTTCTGGAACTCTACCTCAGATAATTAGGGACTCTCTCCATGTGAAGTCTGCTCTCTAGAGAGCAACTATCCTGTATGTTCAGGATCTGTTTAAGAATGCTTTGGAGTATGGCTTTTCCAATCTCCGAAAGTGGTGGAACGAGAACGTCTCCGCTTTTCGTGCCGTGATTGTTGGTTCCTTCCGAGCTGACCCCGAACCTTTCGTGACTAAGATGGATTCGTTCATTGGAAAGGTCGATATTTACCTTTCTGAGTGGGAACAACAGAGGGATCGTCTAACAAAAGAAGAGAAGGAAGAACAGCTTACAATTCTAAAGCATCAACTTCTTTCAAGTAAGGCTGTATCATCTTCTTTTGAGGAAAAGATCGCGGAGCTAAACAATGAGATAGATAGACTCCGGGACCAACTTCAGACTAGTCAGGAGGATGTGGCTAAAGTTGAAGATTCAATAGCTACACTAGAACAACTGCTTACCCAGGATGCTAATACAGTGGAATCCATTGATCAGCAACGAGAGACCCTTGAGGGTGAACTTCGACAGTTGGTCAATGACGTTGCATTTTGATGTATCTGCAAACACCATTTCTATTTTTTTTTTCTCTTTTTTTTTCATTTGTAATGACTTCAAGTCAGATTTTCATTCTTTCATGTGAATAAAAGACTTATATTTTCTTGCCTTCAATGGTGTTTAACATCGTAATGCCAAACAAAATAGAAATGATCGCACAATCCCTTTTTTTTTTTTTTTAACTTCGTGACTGAACTTGGATTTGTATTTTTCATCCAAGCTGCCTACGTACCCTTAAGAGGGATCAAGCCGAACGTAGTTCATTACAAAAAATTTTTTTTTGAATTTGTTTTTAGTTTGTTTTGCCGTTCACAGTTTATCCTCTTGCTGGCCAGGAGTGGTACAAAGAATTTTATGGAGAACAGAAAAAAAAAACTTGGATTCCTTAAGCATAAAACCGCTTCAAAAACTTACCGTTGATTGGTCCAATCTGTAATCCATCTTTGTCCACGATTTTGTATGCTCCATTACTGAAAACTTGAGTCACAACATATGGACCATCCCACTTAGGCTGGAACTTGCCCCCAGGCTTCTTTGAAATTATTATTGGGCGGCATACTGCAAGTACTAGATCTCCTTCTTGGAAAGATCTCAGTCGTACCCTTTTATTGAAAGACTTTGCCATCTGGGCTTGGTAGCACTCTAGCTGCATTTGCGCCTCCAATCTTTTTTCATCTAAAGCTTCCAATTCTTCCAATCTGAGACGGGTATTTTCTTCAGTGGTCAACCCCTCTTGAATAGCGATTCGAAGAGATGGAATTTGACATTCGAGTGGAAGTACTGCTTCAACACCATAGACCAAGGCATAAGGTATAGCTTGTGTTGGGGCTCGATAAGTAGTGCGATAAGCCCATAATGCTTCGCCAATCCTTTCATGCCAATCTCTTTTTGATTTGGACACAACCTTTTTTAGAATATTGCACAAAGTTTTGTTAAAAGCCTCTGCCAACCCATTGGCTGGTGCATGGTACATGGATGAGTTGTACTGCTTGAAGCCGAACTTAGCACATAAATTATTTATGTGGCCATTACAGAAGGGCTTCCCATTACCGGTGATGATATGTCGAGGGACTCCATACCGATAGATGATTTGAACGCGGATGAAATCCGCCACATTTTCTTTTTTCACTTCTCTCAGTGGTACAGGTTCGGCCCACTTAGAGAAATAATCTGTTGCAGCGAGGATATACGAATGCCCAACTGAAAATTTAGGGGTTATAGGCCCTATGACGTCGAGGCCCCATGCATCAAATGGTCACGAGGCTATCGTTGGATGCAATGGCTCCGGTGGCTGATGGATGAAATTTGCATGGATTTGACAAGCTTCACATTTCCTTGCATAGCCCATAGAGTCCTGCACCATGGTCGGCCAGTAATAACCCATTCTTTTGATTCGAAAACTGAGCTTTGGCCCAGACTGATGAGCTCCACATATCCCAGAATGAGCTTCTTCCAAGACATGCATGGCTTCTTCATTATTTAAACATCGGAGGAAAACTCCATCAAAAGAACGCCTATAGAGCGTGTCTTTGTAGAAGATGAAACGCGATGCTCTCATTCGAATATTAGTCCTTCGCTTAGGGTCGTCAAGTAATTTCTGATGTTGAAGGTAGTCAATGATAGGTTGTCTCCAATCCCTTTTTTCTTTATGAGCAACTTCAATGATATTGTTTTCTTCCAAATCCTCAGGTTGTAGTGGTGGAATCACCCATCTTTGAACAACCGATATTGGATGGGTGAAGTCTTCACTTGACTGCCAAAGACAATGGCGGTAGGTTTGCTAAAGCATCGGCTCTTCTGTTTTCACTCCTTGGGACAAACTTGATTTTGACAGAATCAAACCGTCTCAAGAGAGCCGATGCATATTTGTGGTAGGGCAGTAACTCTGCTTTCCGGACTTCATATTCTGACAAAAGTTGATTAATTATCAACATTGAGTCCCCGTAGACGTCAAGCTGCTTAATCCCCATGTCTAGTGCTGTCTCGAGACCGATAATGAGTGCTTGATATTCTGCCATGTTATTTGAGCAACTTTCTGTCAAAGAGAAAGAATATGGCATGACTTGATCGTGAGGAGTTACAAACATAACCCCTGCCCCCGCACCATACCTTCAAGCAGCACCATCAAAGAACAATCTCTATGAATGCACAACTTCAGCGTAGAAGACTTCTTCGTCTGGCAGATCTTCTAGAAATTCCCAATCAGTAGGTATCGGATGATCTGCAAAGAAATGCCAGCGAGCACGTCCCTTTGATCGCCTTTTGCAGACAAACCTAATGTCGAATTCAGACAAAAGGAGTGCCCATTTTCCTATTCTTACGGAGAGAATAGGCCTTGACATTATGTATTTAAGCGGGTCCACTTTTGAGACCAAATTGATTGTGTGTGATAGCATATAATGCCTCAATTTCTTAGCGGCAAAGATTAGTGCTAAACACATCTTTTCAATTGGGGAATAGTTTAATTCAGCACCTACAAGAGTTCGACTTAGATAGTAAAATGCGTTTTCTTTTCCTTCGTCATTTACTTGTGCAAGGAGCACACCCAAAGAATTTTCCTGCGCTGACACATAAAGTGTCAATGGTTTCCTTGGAGTCGGGGCTGTTAACACTGGAGGATGAGACAAATATTGTTTTATGCTTTGAAAAGCGTTTTTACATGCTTCGTCCCATTGAAACGGCACATCCTTTTTCAATAACCTATTGAAAGGATGACAACGTCCAGCAAGATTGGAGATAAATCTCCGAATGTATGTGAGCTTGCCCTGCAGACTTTTCAATTCGTGCAAGTCTTTTGGTTCTGGCATATCGATTATGTCTTGAATTTTGGATTGGTCAATCTCAATGCCTCGATGCCGAACAATAAAGCGAAATTTTCTGAAGTGACCCCAAATGCACATTTGAGTGGATTCATCTTGATTAGTAGCGCCAGTCTTTCAAAACTTCTCGCCAAATCACTGTAGGTGATTTGGTCTCTGTTGTGTTTGACAACTAGATCGTCTACGTAGCATTCGACCTTCTTATGTATCATGTCGTCAAAAACCTTTTGCATCGTACGTTGATATGTTGCTCTGCATTCTTTAGACCAAATGGCATCACTTTGTAACAAAACACGCCTTTTGGAGTTAAATGCGATAGCTCTTCATCTTTGGGTTCATGCGAATTTGATTGTACCCGGAAAATCCATCCATGAAGGACAAGGCTTCGTAGCCAGTTGTTGCATCCACCATTAACTCCGTGATTGGTAGTGGGAAGTCATCTTTGGGACAAGCCTTATTTAAATCCCTGAAATCGACACAGATTCGCAGTTGGCCATTTTTCTTCCTAACAGGGACTATATTAGTGATCCACGTATGATACTTGACTTCCCGTATGAATCCCGCTTCAATTAACTCATTGATTTCAACCTCTATCTGAGGGACTAATTCAGGACAAAATTTTCTTTGAAGCTGTTTGATTGGGCGAACATCGTAGCCTGCCTCCCATCCTCGAATGTGGGAGGTGCTGGTTCAGGTTCATCCGCAGTAGTAGAACTTTGATAATCAGATTCTGAGTCTGAGCCTTCTTCAAAGGCAATATGATTCACCGAGACAACCTCTTCATTGTCTTTACTTTCTTGGGTTGAAGTATTTTTCCTATTTTTGCATCTTCCTCTTGATTGTTGAGGTTTCAGGTTTTGGGTAGGAGTTTTAACTCCAAGCCGAGAGAACACCGATTGCCTCTGGGAAGACCCTGTCAAAGTGGATGTGTCTTTGCCTACTTGAGAAGGTATGGTGACGCCACTACTCAACCTTTGAAAAACAGATGTATTACCTTCTTGAGGATTAATTGGGGTGGAAGACTCAACCTTTAGTCTTTCAAATGCCGAAACCCTTGTATTTTCACCTTGGATTCGGTCGAACACTGACGTCCTTGACTCTTCTTCTTTCTTGTCATCGACCTCCAATATCTGAATCATAATTGGATTCGAAGAAGTCTTTTTAATTTTGATGACCCGCTTTGGCGGATTAGGGGCATATCCCAATCCATACTTTCCATCAGAGGCGTGGCGTCCACTGGAGAGAATAAGGTCAAGATCTCCTAGTTTGCGGGGTTCTCCCTTTCCATATCCAGCACTTTCCAAAAGCCTTTGGGCTTTTGTGTTATAATGCCCTCCAAAGATTTGTTTCGGCTTTTCGGCTGTCTTGGACTTTGACGCTTCTTGTGAAGTTGAGATGGAAAGTTTTGGCATCCCTGAGATAAGTGTCGAAGGGCCAGCTTCCGAACTTTTGAAAAGTTTGTGTGGCAGAAGAATTCTTGAAATATTTCGTATTGGAAAAATCAATTCTTCATTCGATCCATTTACGTCTACTTCTGGCAGCTTCGGAATAGGTTCCTTTTGAATGGATTTTTCTTTTTGCACAATAGAACCATCATCTTTGGTCTTGTTGTGCTTAATTTCGAACCCAGATGCAGATAATCCCGCCAGCCGAGAATCGACTCCTTCCATGTAAAATTTTGCATCTGCAAAGTAAGACTCTTCTTTACGGAATGGGTTAGTTTCCGCCACAACGCATTTGACTTCTCCATCCCGACAATACTTGAAACGTTGGTGCCAGGTGGAGGGAACTACCCCCGTCTCGTGCAACCAAACTCGTCCAAGTAGTAGTTTATATGATGTTTTCGCATCAATAACATGAAAGAGCGCTGAAGATACCAGCTCTCCCATGCGGATCTTTAAACGGATCATGCCAATGGCTTCTTGACCCTTTTGATTGAACCCTTGTATCATGATCTTGCTTTTGGACAAGTCACGTAGGTTAATGCCAATCTTCTTCATTGTGTGGATTGGCATGATATTTATGGCTGACCCACAATCAATCATTATATGAATGATCTTACAGTCACAGACATAACCGCTGACATACAAGGCCTATTGTGTAGACGAGAACCAAGTTGTAAGTCATCGTCTGTAAAGGTAATGGTAGCCATGCAATCTTGGTGATTTGTAGACTTATCAAACATGAAGATCTTGTCTTCATATTCTTCGGGGTCAATTAGTGCTGCAATCAAGGCCATACGGTCATCGAACGGAAGATGCAGGATTTCTGCTAGCCTTGTATTGGGGGGAATGTTGTTAAGGAGTGAAACTGTTTTCTCTACCTTTGAGTCACCTTTTGGGGCACTCGATGATCCACCGTTTCCTTTTACGTTGATCATATGTGTAGCAACACATTCATTTTCCAGGAAACCCCTGGGGAAAAATTCTCCTAGGGTAACTGGTTTTGGGGAGGGTCATGCCGCAGCCTCTACTTTTCTTGAACTTCCAAGGATTTTTGCCTTGATCTTTGACTTTCTTTTTTGATTGCTTCTTGGTGCTTTCTTTGTGCTGATAGCTGATTTTGAACATTATGACGTGGAGGTTGTTGAACTTTCCGACGTCTTCTTTGTACAAGGGTCCATGCCCCCTGGTCATTATTTGATATTGCTTCCTCAACAGGCTTAATTTTTCCATTTTGTGCCCCCAGCGCTTGTGCTGCTGAATGGGTGGGAAATGATGTTTTACCCGCAGAGCTCGACTTTCTATACTTCTTTGTATGTTTCTTTTTCTTGTTAGTGAAGGTAGACCACCCATCGTCGGCCTCGTCCTCAATTTCATATTCAGACTCCAAAAGATCTAGGTCATCGGTCATGACTTCATAAAAAGAAGGACGATTAGGAGCGCGGGGTCTATCCATCTCAGGATAGATGTATTCAGCAGTGACCTCTCCATTGAACCAAAACTCCACTAGCCTCACTCCTTCTGGAAGTTGAGGTCCAAACTCAATTGGGGCTGGTGTTGACTTCCTCACACCATAATTCAAAGGGAGACTCGTTGTATTTTCAACAATTGAAATTGGATCAAATGATCCAAATGAGACCATTGAACAATTTGCAGTTTGATTGTCGTCGGTCTCTAATGTAATTCTATTTTCCTTACCCAGACGGACGATAAGGTCTTTTAACACAAAACATTTTTCCACCGGATGGCTAATGATTCGATGGAATCTGCAGTATTTGGGATTATCAACCTGCCCAACCTCTTCTGGTCTCTTTGGTGTGGGCAACTCGATTATCTTTTGTTCAAGAAGTTGGTCCAGAATTCCAGACACTTCAGAGTCTGAGAAAGGATATTCTTTCTCTACCAATTCTCTCAATGAAGGGAAGTTGCTCTTTTGGGCTTTATTTTTATCCGCTTTGTATTCAGGCTTGTATGCTGGCTTGGCATTGGCAGCTTTGTTTGATTTCTGGAATGTTATTTTTGCAGGAGCCGTAGAGATCGTCATGACATCTTTTGATTTGCCCCACTTAACGTCTTTCTTTATGTCTTTCTTTGGCTCCTTTTTATCACGTGGATCGTTCGGCAAGTAACTTCTGTGCCTTGCAATCTGAACTTCCAGATCATGAGCACGTGTAGCCAACTCTTCAAAGGAGTGGTGCATATTTGCTTGAAGATTGTAGAGTAATCCCCAATGCATGCCCCGACGACATGTCGATTGAGGATGATTCACGATTTTCTACTTGCAACTTAGGACAAGGTTCCTCCAAATACTCGATATAGTCTACCACCGCTCCTCTTTGCCTTGCTTTGTTCTTGCAAGCTCTGGCAGCTAACCGTCACGAAAGTGCTATAAAAGCGAGTGAGAAACTTCGCGTTCAAGTTGATCCCAATCACAATTGACCCAGTGAGATCGGTGTACCATTCGAATCTTTGACCTTTAAGAGAGCATACGAATTGCTTCACCATCATATCGTTGTAAGTACCGCATTATTGCGTGTCTCAATGAAATGGGCAATATGTTGCTTTGGGTTGCCCTTTCCATCAAAGCACAAAAACTTGGGAGGTTGATAGCGGATGGGCATCCTCGGTTAGTCAATCCGTCGACTATAAGGTTTTGCATAGACGAGGAGGATTGTGACGAACTACCATACCGAAATCGTATGGTATCGGCAATCATATGTTGAAGCCGTTGGACCTGATAAGGAACCAATGAGAGACATGCGCGACATCACGGAACATATTTTTAGTGCAGATTCGATCCTGTATGTCGTGCTTTTGCTCATCCTCATGAGTTTCGGGACCCTTGTCCCTAGAAGAGCCTTCGCTTTGTGGCTATCTTCCTTTTCTGACTCCTTGATTTCTAATTTGTTCATGAGAGCAGCTATTTGGGCGTCCTTTTCTTCCAGAGACTTTGACAATTTTTCGATTGCCAAAGCCATCTGTTGGATCCTTTCATCCGAGTTAGGACCCGCTTCAGTGACTAGAACATCTTCGAGCGACTTATCAGAAGATGTGTAATCTCCCCACTTTCGCGGAGAGATAGCTTTGATCGATCTGGCTTCAAACCCCTCACCTGAGGCAGAGCTTGATCGAGGATTCTCCTAAAAGAGAGGATTTTCTTGAAGGAGCTTGGCTTTTCTTGGAGAACTAGCTTTCCTGAGGGTAAGGATTTTCTTCTTACCTTTCTTGGAGAATTTTCTCAACGGTGATACCAGTCGAGAACTCCCAGCTTTGGTTTTTGCTCTGGTAGCATGGAGGAGTTCAGCAAGTGTCTCCTCAATATTGGCAACAGTGTCTTTCACTATTCCACTTGACATCTTAGTGGTGTGTTTTGGTTTTGCGATTTCTTGAGTAGATCGAAAGATGAGAGGCAAGAGGGTCCCACTGCAAGGGTAAATTTGTGAACAAAAATTTCTCCTCGTATTAATAAGAAATAATACAATGGAATTTTGTTACAAATTGAATTTGGGAAATTAACAGTGGACTGGATCTCTTGACTGCAAAAGTGCTTAATCCTCTGATGAACGATCTGTTGGTGAAAATTGGGGCCACGTGGCTTGATTCCCGAGCATCAACGGCTTCGTTTGACTTGATTTTGATCTTTGTAGAAGATTGTGTTCTACAAAGTCTTGAATTTGATTTTGAATTGGAGAAGACTGTGTTCCCCAAAACTTTGTTCTAATCTTGAATTTGATTTTGAAATTAGAGAAGACTGTGTTCTCTAGTATCTTGCTTTGATCTTGGATTTTGTTTTGAATTAGAGAAGACTGTGTTCTCTAATCCCCTTTACTTTGATTTGATTTCGATTTGGAAAAGATTGTGTTTTCCAAATCGTTGATTTGAGTTTGAGGCTCAAAAAGATCTTATTCTTCTTGATTGGTTTTGATTTGAGAGAGTTTGTTCTCTCGAATTTTTTAGAGAATTTATAAACTTTGCACTTAGGGTTCTCTTTCTTCCTTTTTCCTCCTCCTCGCTTTTCAACTGAGCCCAAGGGTTCTATTTATAGAGAAGTTTGGATAGGGTTATCATCAATAACCCATTTAATTTGAATTTGAATAATAAATCCTTAATTATCCAAATTAAATTAAATAGTTGAATTATATATAATATTATTCCAATTATATTTAATAAAATTATGATGGGCTTTTGTTGGGCCTTTCCCAATTAAATTTAATTGGGTTTAGTGGGCACTTGTGACTTAGGATTTAATAGGTCAATTAATTATAGTTAACCCGATCCATTAAAAGATCAATTAAAATTGACCCAATCCAAACCATTTAAAATTTTTAGTGTCTACAATACAATTTGCAGTGGATTCGAATATTTGATCAATGTTGTTCTTTGATTAGGATATGAGGCAGCAAACGCCAACCCAAGAATTGGTAGCAAAGGATCTACATGGGACTGAATGGCACTTTAAGCACATATTTAGGGGTAATATTTTATTTCCGAGCTTCTAACGTGTCCTTAGGTGAAAATTTTTAAGGTGTGCCCATTTGGGTACAAATCCAACAATCTAAATGGATGTGGGTCCACTGTGGACCCCATATCAATACAGAATGGTTGGTATCTATCCAAATGAGCGCCATAACAAGATTTAGAAATCCATATGAGACTGATAGCTACTCAACAGGCCAACCCCGCAGGCATTTGCTGACCACAGGATGGAGCACATTCGTAACTTCTAAACGATTAATTACGGGTGATTCTTTCGTATTTCTAAGGTATTTGTTTCTTGTTGGCACCCTTTTGAGATTAGTTAAGATCAGTAACTTTTAAGTTTATAACTTACTTTCACTTGTTGGATTTGTTCATACATCTTGTAAAACATTTAATTTTCTAGTGGAGAGAATGGAGAGTTACGTGTTGGGGTTAGGCGCCATTCTTATTTTCAGAGCTCCATGCCTTTGTCAGTGATCTCAAGTCATAGCATGCAACTAGGAGTGCTAGCATCTGCATCGCATGCTGTTTCTACGAGGGCAATGTTTGTTGTTTGTTACAAGCCAAGGTTTTTTGCACTTTTTCTTTTTTTAGTTTAATAATAACGATCGTACTCATCTTTTTTGGACATGAATGTACTTATGTGCCTTCGATGAAAAAACTTCTTAGAACAAGTCAATTCATCATAGGCCTGAACAAATATCTAGATGCTGTTAAACATGGTTTCAAAGTTGGCTCAAGATTCAAGATGCGATTTGAGGGGGAAGATTCTCTTGAGATAAGGTTGTTTGTTCAACATACATACACAATTCATGATGAAAATTTCTCTCCTCAAGTTGTCCTAAAGTTTTTCACTTCCTCTCAGATTGTCTGGAACAATCATTGGGGTCGAAGATTTCTCTCCTCATTGGGAAAATTCTACGTGGTGGGAAAATTCTACGTGGCGATCATTGAAGGTATATATCCATGCTTCTGATTTTTTATTTATTTTTCATTAATTTAGAAAAAATGCTTAACTTTTTCATCGCGGGTTTTCTCATGCATATATATAGGTCCAATGGGACGAACCTGCATCAATTCAAGACCTGACAAGGGTTTCTCCATGGGAGATAGAACCATTTGTTGTGTCGTCGCCAACAAACCTGATTCAATCATTGTGCACGAAGCATAAAAGATTTCGAACACATAAAAAAATTGCAGTTCCAGGCTAGATTAACCTTGTGCAATTGTCTTCTTTCCTTGTACAATTGTCCACATTAGGACCTAATTTGTTTCATTTTGTCCTCTGTTTAGAACCAAATCATGCTTTCGAAGAAGAGCCAAGTGTACATATCAAAAACTTGGGAAAACAAAGTAATGTTGCGACGTGTGCATTATTTGGGGTCGATTTGATCAGTCGTGCACCTGATAAGAATTTCACAGAAAAACAAGTTAGTATATCAAGTGACGCTTGTGAGCGTTTAGGATGCTTTTCAAGTGAAGTGCCTTCGGGTGATTTTGAACTAAAATCTTGTCTTTCAAAAGACTCCGAAGAGTCAATGAAAGGCAAGTCGCAAGTTCTGAAGGAAGAGGCTCAAAGACAACAACATAAAGCCTCGAGAAGTTGGCCCAAGGTATGTGTTGATGTATGCCCTATGCATACATTTTAAGTTAAAACGTACGTTTTAGCCCTAAACTGACACGCCCCGCACCAAATTATCTCTAATAACTTGACACGTGGCGTGCGCCAACGATGGATGACAACTACGTGCCGGATCATCGCTAAGGCAAACTCTAACTGCCTGATTTTACCTTAATTTGAATAATAATATAAAAATATTTTATGGAAAATTTGACACAGTTTCCTCTCAGATTTTTGAACATATCCATCCCGTAAGAGATTTATTCTAAGCTCCGCACATGCAACCCAACATTTGCACAAATCTCATTTCAAATCAAGAGTATTGAAACCTTTAGAAACAAGCCCAACCACCATAATTCAATATCGCTGTCACTTTCCAAAACTCAAACGAAAAACGATGTCTAAAAGAATTAATGAATAAACCAATAGATCCATTCTTAAAAACCCTTTCTCAAATGAATGCGAGGTTTCAACTAAACACTAGTAAATGAATGAACAATTAAATGAACCTACTAGCTAAATGGAAAGGTAATGGTAGTGGTGGTCAACAGGCGATCCAAGCTCACGCTCAACCGCTTCGATAAGAAAACATTAGGAAAATACGTGAGTTTTGTAACCCGATGAGTGGATAAGCTCACAAATATATGTAGTTTTCATTAGAATATCTTCATAAAAATTTCTTTATCCAAATGCATAAATAGCATAAATAATTGGAAACCATCGAGATAATACTAATAACTGAAATTATTCTAACTGAACAAACACTGATTATACCGTTTCAAACGGATTTTATTTTCTAAAATCGAATTCTCAGAATTACAAATAATTTATCAAAATAACATCAAAAGTACTAACGAGCAACAACACGCTTGTGTAGAGTACTCTCAATACACGTGGTGTATCGCTCAAAAGTCCTGCTCGCTCAATATCTCGTCATACGCTACAAGCAGAGCAAGCTCCCAAAGGCTAAACACCCCGCATACACGCCCAAAGCCTATGTGTGTACGAAAGTGGGTCCCAAAGACCTCTGTAATTCTGGTCATACACTGTGGAACACATCACAACAAAGGCAGAGTGGTAAATCTAACGAGGTCCTCTGTGATGGTTTTGAAAGAATTTTCATATGATCTCTTTTGAAAAGGAAACGCTACTAATAAAATCCATGACTTGTCAAAACATTCATTTACAATAACATGTCGTGAAAATCTTTAAAAGCATATTGGGATTTAAAACATGCTATTTTATGAAAAATATAATTTTTTCCACTCACGTAACTACTTAATTGCTTCTAATTCGGCTGGTAGCTTTCAATCGCCTCGTCACCACCTGAAATAACAATAGTACTCTAATAAAAATCTATACACATGAATTTCAACTAATTGCCTACCCACATTCAATACCAAACCTTAACTTTTCTAACATTCTCTAATGTTCCCATTCTCATTGCTTTATTCCACTTCTTTCATTGATTTCACTATATTTCACACCATTGGAACCAACCAATGGAATCACATAATAAATTTCCAAACTTTCACCATTTAGGTAATGTGAGTTTCAATCCACTTTATCACCCACTACTCAATAACCATCAATTCCACTTCAAAATAATTAGTTATGGCCAAATAACATCTTAATAACACCAATTGACCCAAATTAATGATAAATTTCAATCCCCAATGTCTATTGGTAAAACCCTAGAATCAATTTCACAAGTTACCTCGAATTCCATGAGATAAAATTGAGAAATACGCTACCACTCAAACCACGACTAAACCAAGCTATCTTCTTCCTTTTTCCCTTTTTCTTTCTTTTTTTTTCTCCTTTTCTTTTCTTTCCTCGCGTGGAATTAAGTGCCCTGGTTTTCTTTCGTTCTTTATTTGAATCTCACGAATCCCTCTTTGGTTTCATACGTGTATATATATATATATATATATTATATAATTGCAACCCAAGTCCCGCCTTTATTTAAGAGATTTAAGTTGGTCATTGACCCTTAATTGCTTCTATAGCCCACAAACTTCCAATTAAATCGATTTAGTCCATAAATTTTTTAATAGACTAAATTAAATTCCTTTAATAATTTGACTTTGACCCACAATTAACGGCTTTGACCAAGTAGTGGCTAAAATTTAAATAAATGGAAATTCGGTCAGAATAACCTTTACCTCCTTAAAAGAATTTCGTCCTCGAAATTCACCTACCATCTTGTCAAGAGGTGAGGATACTTAGCTCGCATTTGCTCCTCGCTCTCCCAAGTAGCTTCTTCCACTGGATGATTCTTCCACGATACTGAACTAGATTGGCGACCACCTTATTATTTTTGATCTGGCCGTTTTCTACCAAGTATTCGATCGGGTTCCTCATCGTATGTCAAATTCTCCCTCACCTCAACCGGGTTGTGCTTCTAGGATATGAGATGGGTCCGAAATGTACTTGAAGCATGGAAACATGAAAGACATCATGAATCCTAGATAGCTCACTTGGTAGAGCCAAGCGATAAGCGATCGGGCCAATTTCCTCAATGATCTCGTAAGGCCCTATATAACGTGGGCTTAGCTTTCTCGTCTACCAAATCTCAAAACACCTTTCCATGGAGATAGACGCAGTAAGTACCTTATCCCCAACTACAAACTTAAGATCTCTCCTACGCTATCTCGCATAGCTCTTCTGCCCCGAGCCGCCTTCAATCTTTCTCGATTATCGCTACATTTCTCCGGAGTGAGTTGAACCAACTCAGCCCCATTAACTCGTTTCCCCACTTCACTCCAACAAACCGGAGTTCTACATTTTCTACCATACAAGGCTTGAAAGGGAGCCATTCCTATGCTCGAATGGTAGCTGTTATTGTAGCCAAACTCCATCAGAGCTAAGTGATTATCCCAACTTCCTTTAAACTCAAGGGCGCAAGCTCGAAGCATATCTTCCAAAGTTTGTATGGTTCGCTCGACCACCATCTGCTTATGGGTGAAATGCAGATCGAGGTGTTGTTTAGTGCCCAAAGCACCTGTAGTTTCGGCCGTAACTTAGATGTAAACCTGGAATCTCTATCTGAAATAATAGAGACTGAACTCCGTGATAGACACACTATCTCATCCACATACAACTTAGCCAATTTACTTAAAGGATCGTTTCTTTAATCGAAGGAATCGCGCCTTTGTCAACCGATCAACAATCACCCAAACTCCATCATTTCCACGCTATGCACGAGGAAGGCTAAACAGAAAATCCATAGTAATGTGTTCCCATTTCCACTCCTAATGGGCTAAGGTCAGTAGTAATCCAAATGGTCTTTTGACGATCCGCTTTACTCGCCGACAAACTAAACATTTTGACACAAACTCGCCATCTCTTTCTTCATGCCTAACCACCAAGTAATGATCTTTCAATGTGTGATACATCTTAGTATCGCTGGGTGCATAGCATGTTTAACTCAGGCGCTTTCTTCTAAAATCTCCTCTTCAATTCTTCAAAGGTTAGGCACACATAATCTGCTCCCCATAACTAAAGCACCATCATCTCGCGATTGCATAATCTTTTCGTAATCCGAGATTAACCTCCTCCTTCGCTTTCTTAAGTGACAAATCCCAAATTGTGCTTCCTTAACCTTAGCAACCAAGGTAGGTCTCACATGGAAGCTAGCTAATATCCCTCCCGTTGGAGTCGTGGACAATTCAGGTATTCAACTTCTTGAACTCACCAATCAACAAAGCTACCATTGCATTAGCCGCTGATGAGGAACTAGTCTTTCTACTCCATGCCGCCACCACATTCGCTTTTCTGGATGGTAGTCGATTTTACAATCGTAGTCTTTGATCACCGAGCCATCTCCTCTGTCTCAAATTCAACTCTTTCGATCAAAGATGTATTTTAAACTCTTATGATCCGTGTAAATCGGCACTTCTCGCCATAAAGGTAATGCCTCCAAATTTTAAGAGCTAAAACCATCCGACCAATTCTAGGTCATGGGTTGGGTAATTCAATTCATGTTTCTTCAATTGTCTTGAAGCGTAAGCTATAACCTTCCCATTCTCGCATTAAAACGCAACCCAAACCTTTGCCGTGAAGCATCATCAGTATATCACAAATTCTTCACCGAGATGGAAGTGTTAATATAGGTGCAGATGATGACCTACACTTCAATTCCAAGAAACTTTTCTCACATTGTTCTGTCCAGGCAAATCTAGCATCTTTACAAGTCAAACTGGTCAATGGAAGAGCTATTCTAGAAAATCCTTCTATAAATCGACGGTAATATCCGCGAGTCCAAGAAAACTCCGAACCTCTGTCGCATTAGTAGGGCTGCTCCCACTTAAGAACCGCCAGCCTTGATAGGGTCTACGTAAATGCCTTCACGAGATTACATGACCCAAGAATACTACTTTGTCAAGCCAAAATTCACACTTACCGAACTTGGCATATAGTCGCTTGTCCGCATAACCTGGCAAAATAGTCTTCAAGTGCTCGGCATGTTCATCACGATTGCGAGAATAGATTAGTATATCATCTATAAAGACGATTACAAATCTGGCAAAATACGGTTGGAGAACTCGCTCATAAGATCCATAAATACCGCTGGAGCATTGGTTAATTCAAATGGCATGACTACGAATTCATAGTGGCCATATCGAGACCTGAAAGCCGTCTTCGATATGTCCGTCTCTCTGATCTTAAGCTGATGGTACCCTGAACGTAAATCAATCTTCGAGAATACCGTAGCATCTCTGAGCTGATCAAACAAGTCATCGATTCGGGGTAAGGGATATTTGTTGCGAATAGTGACCTTATTCAGATTGCTCGTAGTCAATACACAATCTCATGGTGCCATCTTTCTTCTTCACAAATAACACTGGAGCTCCCCAAGGAGATACTGTTGGGCCGATGAAACCACTTATCCACCAAATCTTGCGGTGAGCTTTTAATTCTTTAAGTTCTTTCGAGCCATTCGATACGGTGCTTGTGAGATAGGTGCTGTCCCTGGTACTAGATCAATTGTGAATTCAACTTCTCTGTCTGGTGGTAAGCCTGGAAGATCCTCTGGAAATACATCGGAGAAATCTTGCACAACTGGGATATCTTCTAGTTTTAATTCGGTGATCTGGGTGTCTATCACATGAGCCAAATACGCTGGGCAACCTTTTCTAAGAAATCTTCCAGCATCCAGTGCAGATATAACACAAGATGATAGAACCCTACGTTCCCCATACAAAATAATCTTAGGTTCTCCCGGCCTTTCAAACACAACTCTCTTACGATAGCAGTCAACTGTGGCATGGTTCTCAGCTAGAAAGTCCATGCCAAGAATAACATCGAACTCACAAATTTCAAGAGGAGCTAGGTTTGCCTTTAATTCATGATCATTCACCTTAACGACACAATCCCTATACCAACTGTCAGCTACTAGTGACACCCTGACTGGAGTTGTCACCACCAAGAGTGTATCTAAAGGCTCTAACATATGGTCAGTATCAACAGTAAATGCATGCGAAACAAATGAGTGGGTAGCACCAGAGTCAATCAAAGTACGAGCATTTCTACCAAAAATAGACAACGTACCCATAATAACGTCGGGCGACTCCTCGGCTTCCTGCTGAGTCACAGCAAAAACCTTTCCCTGTGTCCTTGGACGTCCACCCTGGCTTCCCTGCTTACTACCACTGCTATTAGTGGTGTGAGGTTGTGCTACAGTCGATGATCTGTAATTACCAGCAGTTGGACCCCTCTGGCCTTGTTTTACACTATTAGCACCTGATTGTGAAGACACGACGTGTGAAGCACTTCCCACCTGAGAATTTGGGCAATTAAAACTCAAGTGTCCTGCTTGCCCACAACGATAACAAACACCAGCCCCTTTAAGGCATTCTCCTTGATGGAACCTCCCACAAGTCCGCATCATGATATGTACCCGCACGAGATCTATCATGTCGTCTGAAGTTAGTACCACGAGTATGATCGACCACCACTAGGTTGTTGCACCGAGGCTTGGCTCGCCTCAACTTTGACTAGGCCCAAAACTCCGTGACCTAGACTTGAAGTCGTTAGTATGAGTGACACCGCCAAAAACTCGCTTATTCCCGCTTGGACCTGGCCCATGAGGGTTGCTTGATTGATTATTGGGGCTTTGGTACCTCGCTTCTCTCGACTATTTCCCTTAGCAATGTACTTTTCAATCCTCATATTTGTCTCCACAAGTGCATTGAAATTTCCATGACCTTGATTTGTGGTGATTGTAATATCTCCCAGTAGCCCTTCTTCAAACCTCCTCCACTGATCACTCTCTGCTGGTACCAAATTTCTAGCGTATTTCAATAGCTCCATGAACTTCTTATGATATTGGGCAACTGTCATGGACCCCTGGACCAATTTCGTAAATTCACTCATTTCTTTGCTTGAATGATTGAGGTAAAAGCGTCACAAAGTCGCCTTGAAAGCCTCCAGTAACAAAGATTCGGATCAGCTTGCCTAGCTTCGAAGGAATCCCACCAATCAGCAGCTAAACCCTTCAATAAAAATGAAGCAATTAGGACTTTCTTATCTTGAGGACATTCCATGATCCTGAGTATACGTTCGGTGCTCCTCATCCAGGCGTCTGCATCGGCCGGATCATCTGTACCTTCAAACTCTTTTTCTCCCAATTTAAGTGCCTTCTCGATATTTGTTTCTTGTTCACGCTTTGGCAAAATGGAAGCAAGAGTCGGGTTTAGCCGAGCCAAGTATATTTGCACTTGCGGCTATATTTTAAGGTTCATTTCTATTCGGAGCCATATCTCCCTGTGTAGGCCCATCACGAGACTGATCAACAGACTCATCTACTATTCCCTCTTGCCTAACTTCTCCTTCAGGAACGTGTTGAGCATGAGATCGTGCCTGACTGCGAGTTGTTGCACCACCACGTGCCATGATGTTCTACAAAATGATATGAAATTATAAGAAATATGTAATGCAACTTTTATTGAGCTGGAGAAGAACACGTGATGCAATCCTAGACCCTAGACCCTAGACCATGCTCTGATACCAATTGACACGCCCCGCACCAAATTATCTCTAATAACTTGACACGTGGCGTGCGCCAACGATGGATGACAACTACGTTCCGGATCCATCGCTAAGGCAAACTCTAACTGCTTGATTTTACCTTAATTTGAATAATAATAAAAAAATATTTTGCGGAAAATTTGACAGAGTTTCCTCTGTATTTTGAACATATCCATCCTGTAAGAGATTTATTCCAAGCTCCAGACATGCAACCCAACATTTGCACAAATCTCATTTCAAATCAAGAGTATTGAAACCTTTAGAAACAAGCCCAACCACCATAATTCAATATCAGTGTCACTTTCCAAAACTCAAACGAAAACGATGTCGAAAAGAATTAATGATATGATCCGGGTTAGCTCGACATCATCAACACGCGTGAGAAAGCCGGTCGAGACGAAAACAAGCTTGAACGGAAGTAAGATAAGGTGAAGATGTCAAGAAAAGCCGGATATGCCTGGAAGAACCCTCACTTTGGACTCATCCCGGGACGTGAAACGAAGACGAAGTCGAACGGGTCGAGCTCGGAAAACAAGCTGAAGAATCTGCAGAAGCAAAATTACGGCCGTAACCTTTTGTTCATACGGCCGTAACCCGACCTTTACGGCCGTAACCCCAGTTACGTATGGCCGTAACCCCTGGGACAATTTTGGGCAGAAATCTTCAGAGAGCAAATTACGGGTAACCAGAATATCTGGTAATATACGCAGATATACTACGTCAGAACGCTTGGTCATACTGACGTATCATGAAGATCTAGCTTTGGCCAATTTGAAGCAGAAGGTTTTATACGGCCGTATTTTTACTTCATACGGCCGTATCATCGGATTTACGGCCGTAAATCCAATAATTACGGTCGTAACTTTTGACCGACTTTAGCTTTTTGTGTCTACTTTTTAGATATTTCATTATTTTACTATTATTTCTTGGTCATGGATGTATATGAACGAATTTAGGCCATTTGTAAAGATAACTTTTGTTCAAAGAAGCTCTTTAGCTTTGAGTGTAGCCTTTGCTCCTCTTTGGGTTGTAGCCTTGCTCCCCTCCTTTATTTCCTTGATCTTGATTGCAATTTGTTGAGTTGTAGCCGTGCTCCTCCGCTGCCATCTCGTCTAAGGAACCCCGAACTTATCGGCGTGATCAACCTTCGCATGCTCACCCCGTGATTTGAAGGCGCAATCGAGTCGAGTCGAGGATCCTCCTCCTCGCCGGAGAGTTTCGGTTGTCCTCGATCATACCGATCCGATCTAGGGGTTCTCGACCTTGGGGTCGTATCATCACAGTATCGAGCTAGCCTCTAAGGATTTGGTATTATTTTATCGATTAGTAGTAGTTGTTGTTGTTATTTGATCTTTGTCTTGTGCTGGGAGCTTGATCAAGATCATTGAGTGTTGTTTGTGAATTTATACTTTGTAGGATTTTTAGTGTGTGTTCTTGGTGTTCTTGGTGCATAGTGATTGTTGTGCTTAGAATTCATCAACTTGTTTAGTATTGTGTAATAGTAGTGTTATTGTGTTGTTTGTGTTGTTATTGTTAAAAAAAAAAAAACGAGTAGAAAAAAAAAACAAAGAATGAAATCAATGTTGAACGAGTGTGAGTCATTGATTACACTTAGTTTTATCTTTTATGTTTGAGTTGTGAAGTGTATTGTCCATTGTCTATGTGTTTGAGTTGTTATGTTGTTTGAGATTGTCATAGTGTTGTAGTAGTTAGGTGTAAGTTTGTGATTAGATTATATTGCTTGGTGAAGGGATTGAGCTTTTGTGTGAATCAAACACGAGTGAGAAACACGTGAGGACATTAGCACACACTTAAGCACAAAATGGCGAGTCTTCGTTCTACTACAGGTGAAGGTCGAGATTCAGTGACCGTGGATCAATTGAGAACCTTATTACAAGAAAGCAATCAGATATACAAGCTTGATTGATCGCTCTATCGCCGCATTTGGTAGGCGAATTGATAGACTAGAACTTGGGCAACGACGGCCTAGAGGAGGAAATGGAAGTGAAGAAAGTCGGGATAGTGAATTCGAAGGCGAAGAAGAAGAGCCTCGGATAAATGTGAGAAGAGATAGGGGAAGAGATCGACGTGGGCGAAATGAGGGACGAAGGGGAAATGAAAAATGTGAAGATTGAAATTCCTCCGTTCCATGGAAAGCTCGGATCCCGATGCCTATCTAGATTGGGAAGGCCGAGTTGACATTTTGTTCCAATGTCATAGAATTAGGAAGCTAGGAAGGTGCTATTGTTGGCTAGGAGTTCACAGTTATGCATTAAGTTGGTGGCAACAACTTACGACGGCCATAAGAAGAAATAATGACTTCCCCGTTGAGTCTTGGGAAGATTTGAAGTTCATAATGAAAAAGAGATTTGTTCCTTCACATTATAACCGGAGTTTGCATCAACGATTACAAGCTCTAAATCAAGGGGGAAGAACCGTGGAGGAATATTACCAAGAGATGGAGTCATTAATGACACGGGCCGATGTTGTGGAGGAAGAGGAAGCTACCATGGCTAGGTTCCTTGGTGGATTGAACCGAGGCGCCAACCTCACCGAACTACAAGAGTATCTTAACCTTGAAGAGTTGTTACACAAAGCCGAAAAGGTAGAGGCACAACAAAAAAGGAGAGTATCCAACAAGCCTCACCCCGGGAGTGGTAGCAACTATGAAAAGGCGAAGTGGGGTGACATTCGGGGAGACCAAGGACCGTGGAAAGGAAGGAGTGAACTGCCTAAAGAAACACCGAAAGCAAGCCCTAGCGTGGAAGACAAAGGTAGGGCAAAATGGGAGCACCACCCACCCGAACCCGAGACATCAAATGTTTCAAGTGCCAAGGGATAGGTCACTATGCGTCCGAGTGTCCGAATCGAAGAACCATTTTAGTGAAAACGAATGGGGAGGTAGAAAGTGAGTCCGAAACGGAAGAAGCCCAATTCGTGGATGAAGAGGACAAAAGTGACGATGATCGATTTGTTGTCAAAGTGCCCGAATCCCTACTTGCAAGGAAATTTCCAACACATGCTCGGAGTGGCCATGATATGTCACAACGTGAGAATCTATCTCATATCCGATGTTCTATAAGAGGTAATCCTTGCACTTTGATTATTGATGGAGGTAGTTGCTCAAATTTAGCTAGCACATTGCTTGTGGAGAAATTGGAATTGCTTAGATTCCCACACCCGAACCCCTATGAACTGCATTGGTTGCATGAGTCGGGAAAAATTAGGGTGGATACACAAGTGCTAGTTCCCTTGCATGTTGAGCAATACATGGATATGGTGGTGTGTGATGTGGTGCCAATGGAAGTTGCGCACGTGGTGTTAGGAAGGCCTTGGCGCTTGATCTCAAAGTAACACATGATTGTTATAAAAACCGCTATAGCTTCACAGTGAAAGGCGAGACGATAGTGCTAGCTCCTTTGTCTCCAGAGCAAGTATTTCGTGACCGATTGAAGCTAGATAAGGAGGCCGAGGAGTGGAGAAAAAAGGAAAAGGAAGAGGTAGAGGTTGAACTTGAAGAAGAAACGGAGAGTCATGTTGACAGGGAAGCGGATGAGGAAATAAGTCGACTTGAGTATGAGGATCCATTCCTTGTGGCTCGAACTGCTAACAACCCCCGCCCCAATTTTCTTATTTTCTTCTTGCAGGTTAATGTCCAGAATTGGATGGCCACGTACACAACTTTAGTTCTTGTGATAGCCACTCCAATTCTCGAGGGAGGTTTCATACCAATCCCGGGGCTTCATATTTTCGTGATGGGGATTGATGAAACAACATTTCCATTCGACCCGGGTGGAGGTATAGGTACAATGAAGAATCATATGATTCGGTCGAATCCTTTGAAGAGGGACAGATGATATGATCCGGTTAGCTCGACATCAAAAACACGCGTGAGAAAGCCGGTCGAGACGAAAACAAGCTTGAACGGAAGTAAGATAAGGTGAAGATGTCAAGAAAAGCCGGATATGCCTGGAAGAACCCTCACTTTGGACTCATCCCGGGACGTGAAACGAAGACGAGAAGTCGAGAACGGGGTCGAGCTCAGGAAAACAAGCTGAAGAATCTGCAGAAGCAAAATTACGGCCGTAACCTTTGTTCATACGGCCAGTAACCCGACCTTACGGCCAGAACTCCCGCCACGCACGGCCAGAACCCCGGGACGCTTTGGGCGTAAATCTTCAGAGAGCAAATTACGGCCGTAACTTCAGAATATACGGCCGTAATACAGGATATACGGCCGTAACGTTGGTCATACGGCCGTATCATGAAGATCCAGCTTTGGCCAATTTGAAGCAGAAGGTTTTATACGGCCGTATTTTTACTTCATACGGCCGTATCATCGATTTACTATCAAATCCAAGAATTACGGCCGTAACTTTTGACCGACTTTAGCTTTTTGTGTCTACTTTTTAGATATTTCATTATTTTACTATTATTTCTTGGTCATGGATGTATATGAACGAATTTAGGCCATTTGTAAAGATAACTTTTGTTCAAAGAAGCTCTTTAGCTTTGAGTGTAGCCTTTGCTCCTCTTTGGGTTGTAGCCTTGCTCCCCTCCTTTATTTCCTTGATCTTGATTGCAATTTGTTGAGTTGTAGCCGTGCTCCTCCGTTGCCATCTCGTCTAAGGAACCCCCGAACTTATCGAAGGCGTGATCAACCTTCGTGGCGTTCACCCCCGTGATTTGAAGGCGCAGTCGAGTCGAGTCGAGGGATCCTCCTCCTCGCCGGAGAGTTTCGGGTTGTCCTCGATCATACCGGATCCAGTCTAGGGGTTCTCGACCTTGGGGTCGTATCAATTAATGAATAAACCAATAGATCCATTCTTAAAAACCCTTTCTCAAATGAATGCGAGGTTTCAACTAAACACTAGTAAATGAATGAACAATTAAATGAACCTACTAGCTAAATGGAATGGTAATGGTAGTGGTGGTCAACAGGCGATCCAAGCTCACGCTCAACTGCTTCCTTATAAGAAAAACATTAGGAAAATACGTGAGTTTTGTAACCCAGTGAGTGGATAAGCTCACAAATATATGTAGTTTTCCAGTTAGAATATCTTCATAAAAATTTCTTTATCCAAATGCATAAATAGCATAAATAATTGGAAACCATCGAGATAATACTAATAACTGAAATTATTCTAACTGAACAAACACTGATTATACCGTTTCAAACGGATTTTATTTTCTAAAATTGAATTCTGTAACTACAAATAATTTACTGAAAAATAACATCAAAAGTACCAACGAGCAACAACACGCTTGTGTAGAGTACTCTCAATACACGTGGTGTATCGCTCAAAGTCCTGCTCGCTCAATATCCGTCATACGCTGCAGAGCAAGCCCCAAAGGCTAAACACCTCGCATACACGCCCAAAGCCTATGTGTGTACGAAAGTGGGTCCCAAAGACCTCGTAATTCGTCATACATCGTGGAACACATCACAACAAAGGCAGAGCGGGTAAATCTAACGAGGTACTGTGATGGTTTTGAAAGAATTTTCATATGATCTCTTTTGAAAAGGAAACGCTACTAATAAAATCCATGACTTGCTGAAACATTCATTTACAATAACATGTCGTGAAAATCTTTAAAAGCATATTGGGATTTAAAACATGCTATTTTATGAAAAATATAATTTTTTCCACTCACAGAACTACGAATTGCTTCTAATTCGGTTGGTAGGCTTCCCCAATCGTCTCGTCACCACCTGAAATAACAATAGTACTCTAATAAAAATCTATACACATGAATTTCAACTAATTGCCTACCCACATTCAATACCAAACCTTAACTTTTCTAACATTCTCTAACGTTCCCATTCTGTTGCTTTATTCCACTTCTTTCATTGATTTCACTATATTTCACACCATTGGAACCAACCAATGGAATCACATAATAAATTTCCAAACTTTCACCATTTAGGTAATGTGAGTTTCAATCCACTTTATCACCCACTACTCAATAACCATCAATTCCACTTCAAAATAATTAGTTATGGCCAAATAACATCTTAATAACACCAATTGACCCAAATTAATGATAAATTTCGAATCCCCAATGTCTATTGGTAAAACCCTAGAATCAATTTCACAAGTTACCTCGAATTCCATGAGATAAAATTGGAGAAATACGCTTACCACTCGAAACCACGACGAAACCAAGCTATCTTCTTCCTTTTCCCTTTTTCTTTCTTTTTTTTTCTCCTTTTTCTTTTCTTTCCTCGCGTGAATTGCGTCTGGTTTTCTTTCTTAGATTCTTTGTTGAATCTCACGAATCCCTCTTTTGGTTTCATACGTGTATATATATATATATATATATATATATTATATAATTGCAACCCAAGTCCCTGTCCTTTATTTAAGAGATTTAAGTTGGTCATTGACCCTTAATTGCGCCCATAGCCCACAAACTTCCAATTAAATCGATTTAGTCCATAAATTTTTTTAATAGACTAAATTAAATTCCTTTAATAATTTGACTTTGACCCACAATTAACGGCTTTGACCAAGTAGTGGCTAAAATTTAAATAAATGGAAATTCGGGTCGTAACATAAACGGATTCGGTTAAGTTGATTTTTTCACTTATTTTCTTGCAACTAAATAAATGTTTTTAAGATGTTCTTGACCATATGTTTATGGGTTTGGCATCTTAATTCCTTTGACAAGGTTCAAATGCAAGGGGTCCGTTTATGTTTCGCGGTTGACTTGACCTCATTGAAAGGATATGATGACCTTGTTATTGAACTGGAAAAGATGTTCGGGATCATAGGGGGAGTTGCGGCCGCGAGAAAAATGGGAAATCATTTTCATGGACGACGAAGGTGATGTCATGCTGATGGGAGACGATCCATGGCCGTAAGTATTTTGCATATATTGACTTTTTCATAAGAAGCCTGCTGTTACTTCATCTACACCACTAATTGAAAATGTTTTTGCTTCAGACTTATAATTAATTCCATTTTCTTGTAGGGAATTTTGTAGCATGGCACGGAAGATTCTCATTTGTTCTTGCCAAGATGTGAAGAAAATGCGAAGCAACCTTCCTTTATGTTGTGAAGATAATTGACGTGCATTTGTGTAAATTTTCTTGTTTTTATTTTATTTTATTTTATTTTTTTCTAAAAGGTTTCCGCGTAGTTAGAATTGCATCCCTCACCTGCGAAATGCATTTTATTCACCCATTAATGATCTCTAACGCCTACGAATGTTCAAAAAATGGCATTAATGGTGGTTTTGCAAATGTAAGACAAGATTTCCATTCTGGAAGCTTTAGAATAGAAAACATGCCGTATTCATCAAATCTTGCTCATCCTGTGATTCTATTTTCACCTCTCATGACTATGAAGGTTTGAAAGTCGAGAAAATGGCATAAACCGGGGTTTTCCCAATGTAAGGCAACATTGCCATTTGTAGAATGGTAAACGTGTCGTATTCATCGAATCTTGCTTATCCTGTTATTTATTTTGTACTAATCATCGCCATTTGTATAGGAATAGCAATTTCAGCAGTGTAGGGAGGGTTTGCACCGCAACCAAACATCCATTTATGGTTTCCCAACTGAACTCTACATTCCTATTGCACCCAAGGAGGATCCTTCACCTATGAAATGCGTTTTATTCACCCAATAATGATCCTCTAATGCCTATGAATGTTTTAATGCTGAGAAAATGGCATAAACTAGGGTTTTCCCAATGTAAGACAATGTTGTTGATCTGGAGGCTGTAGAACGGCAAACGTGCCATATTCATCGAATCTTGCATATTCTGTTATTTCTTTTGCACCCATCATCACCATTTGTATAGGAATAGCAATTTCAGTGGTGTAGGGAGGGTTTGCATCGCAACTAACCATCCAGTTATGGTTTCCCAACGGAACTCCAAATTCCTATTGCACCAAGGGGAGATCCTTCATCTGCGAAATGCGTTTTATTCATCCAATAATGATCCTCTAATTCCTATGAAGGTTTGAATGTCGAGAAAATGGCATAAACCAGGGTTTTCCCAATGTACAACAATGTTGCCGTTCTGGTAGCTGTAGAATGACAAATGTGCCGTATTCATTGAATTGTTTTCCAAAAATTCGACTGCATTTCCTCTACATTTTGGAACAAATAAATAAGGCTTGTACATATCAACAAACATACAAAGATGTAGAAACACTAACATAATCCTCGCATTCATTCCAAAATCCACAACCAAGTTATGTCATGTTTTACGAGAGATAACTATACATTAGAAACTCCAACGTTCACCATAGTTGCTAACTCTATACTACATATACATACTTAACAAAATTCATGAAAATTATGAAAGTCCAAAATGTCTACGGGTCGAAATGTTGCCAATAAATTTCTCCCTGCCAATTTTTTTCTCCATGACGACATATGGGAATGACTTATAGGATTGATACCAAGCCTTGCCTGCATGAATTTGATGAATTTTATCGTGAAAGCCCGACAATCACCCCTACAATAGAATGAATAGTAAAATTCAATCTAATTTCCAAATATTCCAATTGACTTTCCAAGTTTTAGTATGTACCCGTTGTCTTGCTGAGGATAAGTGACTCTTTTCCAATCGAATTGGGATGTTTTAAATTTGTCATCAGCATGATGATTCATGAGCAGTGGTATGACCGTCTGGAATGGTTTCATTAGGTTCTCAAGAGTTACAGCATGGATCCTCTTCTTCGTATTGTTGTACAGGTTAATTTGTCGGGCATGTAGATCGACATGTAGAGCAAACCAATGGTCACCTGGGATAGTATGGTATATACAGATGAGTACACTCTTTCCACGACTTTCCATTTGCAAGGGACCATTCATAATTCACATATCTCAACATGGCCTTTTCAAATTTGAACTCCAATTTTGTCTTGCCAAGTTCAAATAGTTCGCTATAAGCTTTGCTTACGAAATACACAAAGTGGGAGTCTAGAATGGCGCATTTTTGTTGAAAGAGTTTTTTATACTTTGCAACTCTCTCTCTCTCTCTCTGATGTGAAACATTGCAAAAGTCACAACCTGAACTTTGCACAAATTAAAAGTTTTTAATTTTGAAAATTTGTGAAACTTTACACAAATTAAAATTTTTTAAATTTAAAAATACAATTATATCCGTGATTAATAAGGGCAGATACATGCCAACCTGAACCCATGCCCAAAAAATTTGAAGGTTACAAAATCCGCCGCTAGTTTTAAATTATGTTGTAGGGGAGAAAATGCTAGTTTAAATAAACTTAGGAAATTCCATTGACTAGAAAAAATTTAAATTATAATAATAGAAAACAAAGCTAGTCCCCTTTATTAGAATTTGTTTTTCGGAAAATTTTTTGTTAGCTGGACATCTATATATATAAATAAAATGCGGTCGCTTTCCCGCTCAAAATTTCATCTTTCAGAATTAAATATTTCATTTTTTGTTCTCATTCCCCCCATTCTCATTTCCTTTTTTATCTTTTTGTTTGTTTCCTTTTTTAGTATATTTAGTAGTGTCATCATTGTAAATCCGGATAAAACAGATCTATACAAATCAGCCCACGATCTACAAGAATCTTGTCGCTAAACGTTTTAATTTATTTTTTGAAAATCAATTCTTATTAATAATCACTAATCCTCAATCTGCTCAATCTTTTAATTGATCCCAAATCTCCTATCCCGATTTTCTTTTAATCCCCTAATTCACATTTTATTTATTGTCATCTCCTAATCAGCTAGGGTAGTTCGCATCTTTTTTAATTGCTTCGACTTAATCGTCATCTCCTATCCTATTTGAAGGTGCCTTTTCTCTATAATTTTTGCATTCTTCTTGAACTATCGAGGAATCCTTGGCGCATGAAGTTCTAAGTGTTCTGCGGGCCAAGAAATTAAAGAAATTTGCAGGGTTTGAACTTTGAAGTGAGAGATTCACAACTTATAGATGCCGAGGTACTCAGGCTCGACTGCATAATGGCATTTGATAAACATTGCATCTGATTACATTTTTTTTGATCATTTAGTTTGTACATTAGTGTTTGTTTGTGGATATCATTGAATATGTGCTTAAAAAGTAGAGACTGAAATTGTTGTCACATTAATAAAAAAAGTGCGATTGAAAATGATTTATGAATAAATCTTAACCAAACAAGCTCTATTTTCAAATTTTCTTTTAAAATTAGATATTTCCTATTTTACTTGTGTGATTCAATAATATTTTAATTGAATGCATGTTCTTCTGATGGTAGGTGAAACTTATGAAATGCATATGTGCTGTACAAGGGTCTGAAAATTTTGATCTATGAGAAGGAAAGAAGTCGAATCAATTAGACCACAAATGTTGTATTCAATGAAGTATTCCAAAATTTGTAATTGTCCAAAGAATTTCCATTTCATTTTTCTAATTTCAAGTGAATGATGCATGGTTACGTTTTTACCTTTCATTGCTTATTTAAATGTGAAAATATACCCACTTCATCGAAAAACAAAATAGCCGTATTTAAATTTTAAGATTACAAATTGAAAAATAAAAACATCACATGTGTGATTTGGAGTGAATATATATCTAACGAAATTATTAATTCCACTATATTAGTTGCTTAATTTTGTTACTTCTGCCATGAGTGTTTACATGAGAGATTTATATGAAATTTGAAGGGAAACTTTGTAAAAAGTTTTAAAAAATCGTTTGTATTTTTTTTTTTCTAAAATGGGTTCTAAATAGTATTTTTGGCATACGTCTCCTTGTGCAACGTGGGAGTGGAAATACTAGTATCTTTATAATACAAAATCGAAATTATCGAAATTAATTTCATTGATTAGAATTTGGTTTTTTAAATTAATGCCAAGGGATGATGAACTAGCAATTTCGTCTCCTCCAAACTAGAATAGGTTGTTCACCTCGTTATTCATTTCTTTTCATTATTCCTCTACATTTGTTTTTCCAATAGTAAATGCACATTGGAGATGGATTGTCGCACATATTCGATACTTTTGATAACTTCGGATTTGGCGGAAACCAGATGAGTTTTTGTAGATGTTCTCATGTTGAAAATCTTCTCATGTTCAAATTTGATGCCTTGGCATTACTTTTTAAGAGTTGTTTGTTTTTGGATGGTAATCAATCTTCCTACACCAACATGATTTGGTGTTTCCCAAAAATATATCTACAATTTTAGTTAATTTTTCCAATTTTCTCAATTTATAAAGTACAATCAATTACCAAATTTAATATGCTTTTTGTCCCTTTCTTAGACGAAATTTAATAATAATGTTTTAAATAGTAGAAAAAAATATATAGAAAGTTAAAAATTTAAATTGCAACATTTTTAAAAAATTTGGACCAATTTGCATATGTTGAAAAGTTTCATATTGAATTGCAACTGTCACATAATTTATTTAATTAGACAAGAGGGCAATATTGTCCACTCTGCCTCGAAGATCCTCACTCTGCTGAGAAAATATGAAAACAGGGACCCAAATGACATGATTTTGAAAATGGGCCCTCGTTCCGCGACTACCTTAAACTCCAGGTCCTCTTTACATCAATTTTCCCTTTTATCATATTGCTTATTGTTTTGTTATGATTTCAAGACAATAAACAATAAATATATTGAGTAATTATTATGTAGAATTATTATTTGTGAACATACAACATAAAACATACGCGGGCTATAATTTCACGTGCAATGTGCATGCTATGGACTAGTATCAATAAACGAGAGGTTTTTTTTTTTTTGGGTTGTGTCCAAAGAAAGCTTGTTCTAGTGGTAAAAACACACTCTAATCAGTTTTACTTGGGACCAAGACATCTCCCCTCCCCTACGATCCCGACTTTGTACTAAGAATGAGGTGTACTTTTTATTTTTTTTTTATTTTTAATTTTTAAATATGACAAGCCTCATTATCCAAATTAACGAATTTTGAAGACAATATGCTATCACATTACAAAAATTGTATTTTCTGTCTATATATAAATAAAATGAGGCCAGTTTCCCGCTCATTTCAGTATTTTTGTGAATTAAAAAATTATTATTTTATTCTTAATTCCCACTCACACACCCTTCCCTAATTTTCCCGATTCTCGCGACTCGAATTAACTGGGCAATCCATAATTTTTCCCTTTTTTTTGGTAAACGGGCAATCCATATTTTTTAGCAAACGGGGCAATCCATAATTGATTCTCACTCTTCCATAATTGATTCTCACTCTTCACAAATATCTGATTCTCTCTCTTCACAAAGTGGCACCTTGATAGCTTTGGCTCACACAAAATCCCCAGTTCCCCTTATCAAAAATCCAAGATCCTCTAATCAAACCCCTTAGTCAACTAATTCGAGCTCAGGATCAACAAAATATCCTAATCAAAGACATCCAATTAGTATTTTCCATTGTTTAGATTAGTATAGATGGCAACGAGTCATGGGCCTTCTAGAATTCTTCTCCAATTTGGCTCTCAGTTCTCCCTACATATAGAATCCTTCTCCAATTCGGCTCTCAGTTCTCCCTACATATATACGTATCAACGTTCCACGATTCTTGCAAAAAAAATTCACGCAGGTACTATATCGTTGCTATTTCTTCGCTTTTTCTTCAATTTTTTGATTCATTATTTTATTGTTCGATTGTTTTTTGACTAAACATGAGTTTTGAATGAAGTTGTCATGGGCTATTTTGTGCATTGAATATTTGAGGAACCTTTAATAATAAAGTGGTGTTGATTTCTTGCATGGTTTGTTGATATCCTGTTGATGTGTACTGAGTGTGAGCTATAACACTTTCTTTTGCCTTTTTTGTCTGCATGTGATCTGAACCCGGATTTGGTCCTCGGCTTGAGTTTTTGCATTTTTTAATTTTCGGATGTTGATTTTTTGGCCAATATAGGCTGATTGAAATGCCTTTCTTCTTCTTTAATGTTGATGTGTACTGATTTGGGAACTTTGTTCAGTGAATTTCTGGAAATTGTTTTTCTTTTGGAAATAGACCTATTTCTAAAAATTCCTTTTTGGAAATCCACTTATGATTGATTCATTGAGTACCTTTACTCTATTGTGTTATATTGCAGATTCCTTACAATGGCTCCCGGGAGAATTTTGTTAGAACAAGTTGTAGGTAATGAGCTCCCCAGGAAGGCTGGTTTTATTGTTCGTACCATTCGCTTGTGGATTGTTCCTCATTGGGGTGTTAATGAAGGTGTTAGCGCTCTTCACATGGTCCTTCAGGACGAAAAGGTATCATATTTTATGATGTTTTGCCCATTTTTAAATTTTTTTTTGATGGCAGATCTTTTCTTGATTATTTCGTGCTTTAATATGATTTTGTAGGGTGTACGGATTCAAGCCTCCATTGAAAAGGAGCTAATCAACAAGTTGAAAAAGAAAATTGAAGAACATGGATATTATGCTATGAAAAACTTTCGAGTAGTTGAAAATTATAAGAAATTCAACCCATGCGTACACCTATTTCGTTTCCATTTCCAAAAGAATACCCAAATTTTCCCTATAGATCGAAGTGATTATCATCAGAATCCCTTGGTTTTGTATAATACCAAGGGAATAAATGACATTTTTCGTATCCCGGCCAGTGACATGAATGATTTGATTGGTGTGTGGATCTATCTAATTCATGTAGCAATTTTGTACCTGGGATAATGTTTTCGTAGGAATTAACTATTTATAATTTATGGCAGATTTTATTTGTGCCTATTTCCCTAAGGATGGACTAAAATCGGGGTCACAACACTCAAGGAACATCGAATTACATCTCCTTTCGTTTGACAGACCTGTCGTAAGAACATATTTGTTTTACAATATTCACTTGTGGCACAATATTTTGTATTGTTGATTATCCTCTTTGATGTGTTTAATTTTGTTTCCCAGTAAAAAGAGCATTTATTGCTCACTTTGGGATACTTATGGGGAGGAAGCCAAAGCCAAGTTGGAAAATTGTGGAAATGAAATTTTTTTATAGTTTTGCTGTAACTCTGCCGTGCAACGTGAAAAGGTAGATATCATTATACTTTTTGGTGGCTTCTTTTCCAATTCTTCATGGTATGTGCTTCTTTAGTAAAAATGCTCTGTTTTTGGTTCCAGGCACTGTTATACTTAGTACGTCATTCCATGTCTCGAAGGTTCTGATAGACGAGCATATCCCTAAGATAGAAAAATTTCATTGAGAGTACACGAACCATCCTACAAAATTCCAATTTGTTTTCTTTTTGACATATACTGTTCTATGTGATTAATTCATTTATTCTAATATCTTTTTAGCTTTAGAGCTATTTATGAAAAGAGATCGCAAGGCAATGGCTATCTATCGGCATCTTTCCACTCCTCATCAGTGTGTTATGACTCCAAGATTATTGCATTGAATCAGCCAAGTGCGTATGAAAGCTCTGAAGAGGTAATTATTATCAGTAGTACTATTTTCCTTTGAAATTAACTTGAATGACATTGTTAATAAGCCTTGCAGTTCATTAATACTTAGTCCATCCCGTGTTTTTGTATGATAGGTGTAGTGACCGCAAAATTCTTCTTAAATAAAATATATTTAATTAAATAAAGTTTCGAACGTGTCGCTACGACCTTACTTATAAAAATTTAAATAGCGTACGCTCGTCTAGTCGGAATTTATATTATTTATTTATTGTAATATTTAATTATTTATAAAAAAATTTATTTATTTTCAAAATTTACAATTTAGGACCAAACTTTAGAAATTATTCGTTTTAGTTCCTAAAGTTTAGTTTTTATTTAATAATGATCCAATACTTACTTTAAGCCAATTATAGATCCATCTAAGGTCCAATTTCAATTCTTCCAAAACAAGAAAGCCCCTTTACAATTGTTACCCTAATTCCCACCTTTAAATACTTATTTTTAAGATCCTCTCAAACCCTAACCCCATTACATCCTCATTGTTCCTCCATTTACACCTTGTAAGAGAAACTAGGAGTTCATCTCCATTCTCAATCCACTCACATTCAAATCTATCAACTGTTTCAAGAGGTAAAATTCTTAACTATTGTCCATTTTTTTTCTTGCTACACTCTACTTCTTGTATGTTCCACTTGATTTCTAATTTTCTATTGTATTTTCTACTTGATTTCTATTGTAGTTAGAATGTATACATACATACATACATACATAGGCGCACACACATATACTATATGCTCCTTCACTGCCAACTATGCCTCCACCGGCATCACCACCTTCCACAGCCGAGCACCACCACGACCTCCACCATCTCCATCGTCATCTCCACCCACGGCCTTCACCGTTGTCATCATCAGTCAGAACACACACAGAGGCATGCATATACATACAAATACATACACACCATAGCCAAAAACGCCGTTAATCTCGGCCAAACAACACCAACACCCAAACTTCAACTTCACAACACAAAAATTACACCTACACCTTCCCCAATCTCCCTAGAACACCATAAGATCATTTAATTTCGAAAATTATTAGAGATTCGATCAAAATTTGAAATTGCCCAAATTTTTGCTTAAGTGTTCTAGCTTCGATTTCTCCCTACATACTCGATATTTCTCTCAATTGAGGTGACCACTAGGGCCACTGCCGCCGCCACCACCTTAGACGCCGGTGAACGGCGGCGTCGCCGCCGCCGGAAAATACTACCCGGTTTTTCACCGATTCGGCTGAGTGTGAGAAAGGGACGAGGGAGTTGGGTGAGGGAGAGAAGATCCGGATATGCATGTGTTTCTTTTTAGAATTTGCAAACCAAGTCCCTCTACTTCTTTAATTAGTTTAAGTTGGTCCTGGAGTTTTATTTAATCTGAAATCCTTAACTTCTAATTGCTATAATTTGACCCTTATATAATATTTTCAAATCTAGCCCCTCAAATTAATTATTATATTTAAGAGAGCCCTCAAATTTTATTTAAATTCTAATCTTCAACTTTCAATTGTTGCAATTTAACCCCTAAACTTTTATTTCACTTTTAACCCTTTAATTTCTTATTCCTATTTAAGTTAGCCCTTAAACTTTAATTGCATATTAGTCCCTCATGTTTTAAAAATCTTATAATTGAGTCCAAAATATTTTGTCCACTTTTATTGCATAATAAACCTTCAAACTATTCGATTCTTTCAAATTGACCCCCGAAGTTTTATATTCTTTCTATTTTGGTCCATAAACTTCTATATTATCTACAAATACTTAATAATAAAGAGTATTAACATCGATTAAATTCTTTATTGACTAGACGAGGCGAACGGACAGCTAGAGGACTTACTTCTCACCGTTAGTAAGCTCAATACTCGGCTAAGGGTAAAGTTAGATGCCCTTTCTAAAAAGTTTCTTTCAAATGTGTGCATTTGCAATTAATATTGTTATAAATACTGCATGTAAATGTTATGTTATGATAGGGTTTTATAGCCTACTTATGACGTGCTTCCTCGGCACTATGACGATAGGCTCTTAGCCTACTTACGACGTGTTTCAATAGCATTATGATGATAGGCCTTTAGCCTAATATATTATAACGACGTGCTATTAAACACTATGATGACATGCACGATTAAGAGGGATGATGAACGAACTTGTATTTCATATACGTTCGTATTTTATGTTAAATGATGATTATGTGCCTTTAATTTGTAATATTTATTAATTGTTGTGCGCGGGATCTACTGAGTATTTAAAATACTCACGCTTTTCTCTATCCAATGAACAAATTGCAGATTGAGGAGACGGAGGCTTGGCGAGGCATGGGAATCTCTTAGGCTTCTTCAAATAAATTAGTTTTAATTCCATTGACAACTGAGTACTTTTAACTATTGAAGTAATGACTTTTGAATGTTTTGAACTTACTAGTACTTTAATTGGATGTTTTGAGGACTGTGTAGAAACTATCGTGAGACGCTCTATCGACTTTATTAATTTAAATAAATTTCTACATTTTAGTTATTTGTTATTTTTCCGCATTTATTAATATTATTATATTTCATAAAATATAAAAAAATAATAATAAGAATTGTTTTCAAGAAAGAACTAATGTTCCGGGTTCTTACAACTCGGGGCGCTACAATAGGATCTAGATTCAGATGATGATTTAAGCTTGATGTTCTCTAATGCAACTGAAGTTGACTCAAACCCAGGAATCTACGGCCACGCCTTCCTCGAAACGTCGCCAACTGGATAATGGTGATGGTTCTGATAGTGCACCGACAACACAAGGCTCTAGCAACAAAAAGATGAAGGATATGAAGATCGAGAAGCCTTAGTTTAGACGTTAAATTATTCCTTTATTTACTTAGGACATCTCTATTCTCTTGCAATTCGATTCAATTTTTAGTTTATGCCTAGACTTTGGGAATGGTTTTTGGAAATTTAGACATCAAGTTATTCTTTTATTTACTTAGGACATCTCTATTCCCTTGCAATTGGATTCAATTTTTAGTTTATATCTATACTTTTGGAAATTTTATGATTGTTTAGTTGGGGCCTGCTTTTAGACAAAAATTGCTTTGTTTAGTTTCATATTCATTCAGGATTTGTAGAACCATCAAAAAATGTTTGCAGATTCAATCGATTTTGGCTTTCCATATATGTTGACATTTGTTAATTTCGATAATATCAATTTGTGGTTTTGAGTGGTTACCTTTCAAGATGGAGAAAAAGGTAGTATAGACTGATCAGCAAATTCAATATGAGTATTAGATCAATAGAATATTTACCTTTTTTCCCACTAATTGTTTAAATGATATAAAGCCAGATGTTTTAGAAGCATCTACTAAACAAATTGCAAAAGTGGCTCGAGAGACATTTGAGGGGTAAGCATTTTTAATTTCATTATTGACTTTGTCTCCTCGAATTTTGTAGTGATCTTCTATGTAGTCATTGATTTGTTTACTTGAACTCCATTTTAACTTTTTATCAATCAAAGTACATTCCTAATGCATATGAATTTGAACACTGGGAAAATTTCACATCTAAACTCTATTGCAATCTGGCTTAGCAATTCCTAGATCAGTCTTGATATGATTTAAATGTGAACTTGAATATGCAAGCAGCACAAGTAACAATACAAAATACTTAATCAGTCAGGGTACAACCAAACTCACAACATCATCAAATTTCATTAGCAGATTAGCTCAATCTTCGAAAAGATATATTAGAGCTATCACATACACAATCATGAGTGCAAATAGGAGCCAAATATAAGATAAAGATTATCCAATTGAATCAACTGTGTTTTGCACAACTAAATTTCATTAATTACATTAAATTTAGTACTATGTTTTGCACAATCTAATCAAGCCAAAGACGATCCAAATTTAGTAATTACTTTAAATTTTCCACAATCAGATTTCACAAATTACATAGCTAGATTGCCATGTCTACAATGCTTCACCACAAAATTATTCAATCATCACACGAAAATCACAATTTTGTCTCTCAAACTTGATGCGCCGAATAATAATATCCTAGCAATTAAGAAAAATGAAACAATAGGGGAAATCACTCATAGAGAGACAACCCTACTATTCGAACACTCAACACCAAACCATGAGCATGAGTTTGAACCAATAGACCATCGGTTTCAACACAAACAGAAAGAAAATGGATGACAATTACAATTCATATGGGAATCCTACTTTTATCTCAACTCTAATTCTTATTGTAATTGTAATTCTAATACAATTCAGTATTCTCTCAACAAAACATGGGAAAAAAATATAAATAGAGATTTATATGATTTGGATTCCCAAGATATTGTCTATGCTCCTAAGAAGATCACGTTTACCCCAGACAAGAGAAAGCTTCTCTGTATGCGTGTTGTTTAATCTCCTTCTCTTCCCAATAAGCAATACACGGTTCCAGCAGTAGATATCAACCATACTACCAACGCATCATCAATTTGAAAATCTTCTAGGTCGCAAACTTTCAAGGTATGTATTCAATTCATTAGCAAGTTTTTTTTACGGCTTTATGCGCTACGACAATTAATGAAAATAATGGTCAATCGCTCTCGAAGAAGCAACAAAGACGTGACCTTTTTTAAATATGTAAAGTAACCTAATCAAATTAGTAGTGAATATGTGCAAACTGAATTTTTGAATGCCCTGTTTTAATGTTTAAAAACTAAACCAGTTATCGAACATAGAAAAGAAAAGTTACAAAGAAAGGATCTACTTAAAATATTTTGGAAAATCAAGACGTATAAGAATTGTTAAAATAATTATCTAAACTATTTGGATCGCTTAAACTGGATATGCATGTATTTTTATCTGGATTGTTCAAATAATTATACTTCTTTCCTCATTGTTGGGATTGGTACCGCCTTATTTCTTCTTCATTTTTTTAAGATAACATTTTATACAATTAACATTATGCGCGAAGAGCTAACAATCTATTCTCCAATACAAATTTAGAACACTTAACACTTTTCGTTAATTGTTTAGAGTGTATCTTAATTGCCATTGGTCATTGTCCATTTTTTCCAATATTAATATATAGACAAAATTAATATGTGCCGTTAGATCAATTAATCATTGTTAAGAAAACATAGTTAATCTATTATTTCTTTAGGATCTTTTTTAGCAATATTGTTAAATATCTATTCTTTTCAAAAATCTTTATTTTCACCAAAGATTATTTTCATTTCGAAATCAATAACTAATGCTTGAAATAATCAAATGGAAAATAATATTTTGATGTAAAATGTTCAAATATTTTAATTGTAAGTTAGAAAATATTACAGAAATTGTTGTTTCCTATCAATTTATGTATATAATATTTTGAGTAATATTTTCAGTTCAAATAGTCAATTAGATGTGTTAATATTCTTCACTATTGTTGCTTTGATTTTTTTATCGACGAAAACCGGCAATGGTGACTGACCTATGGTTCAAAGCTTCCAGGACCACCCAACTTATTGTTATTTCACTCTGCAATGAGGAAATTGACAACATCGGCAACTATTTCAAAGGGAAGGGAATCGACCCAAGATGAAAATGGTAGTGGAATGTATAGTTGTTTGCGCAATCATTCTTGGTACCACTGTCGTATGGTGCTAAATACATATTTTTATAGCTCCAGGCCAATCACATTCAAAGAAATCTCGTGTTTCTGGGAATAGCAATGCTTCAAGTGTCACACAGATAGGTGGTTTGTTCGATGGGTGGTCAACACCAAAACTTCAAACACCGGTGGGCAATCTCACTAATGGTAAGTCATGTTTTTGAGGAATCGCATTTAATTAGAATTCTTTTAACTACCTATATTTCCATTCCTTAGCTTTTTTATTTTTTTTCTTCGTACATGACATAATAATTTTAAAATTAGATTCATGTGACGAATATTGGTAATATAATGGGATTGAAAGTTTGGAATGTGATTCAAGGTGGAGGTTCTACAAACACCGGCAATGGTGTCTCCACAAAAAGCACAAATCAGAGGTTGTTGCATAATCCAAGTAGGTCCACAATGGATCATAGTAAAATTCCCAATGCTGGACCAAGCAATGTGGTTAACAACATTAATGAAGCAGCTGCATCTACTATTTGTGAGTGTTATATAAAAATATTCTTACTTCTACGAGCTTTAGCATTTTTTCTGCAATGTTATATTCATTTATTTCATTTAATTTATCTTCGGTGTTTGTGTAATTCTAAAATTCCCATTCAACTATTTTTTCACATTTGCGAATGCATCGCATTCAAGTACTTCGAAGATTGATGATATATATACTGCTTGGATATCTTCAAATCCTTCAATGCCATTGAGTAGTATAACCCATTTAGATGGTATCCCGGTCAAAGAATGGTTGTCTAAAAATGGCGTTCCCATGTTCTGTGGGCGTGTTGTCGCAGTACGCCAAAATTTATTTTATTTCCTTACTCGGTTTTAAAACTACAAATTAATGTAGAAGTGGTAAGTAAGGGTCGAACCCAAGAGGAACGGTGTTTGATCTAGTTGTTTTTATCAATTAATATAGAAAGGGGGGTTTTGTGAAGTTGAATAAAATTCGAAAATAAAATGACAAAATAAAAGAGATGAAAATGAAACAATTGAAGATATATCTAGTTCTCGGGTTCGGTTGTGTCAACATCTTGTGTTTATCTTTCCCATGCAACGTGTACTATCCCTTCTTCAATTTATCAACTCTCAATTAACCAAGAAGCTCTGATTAACGAATTCTTCCTTAAGTGTATTAAATTAAAGTGAGTTCTTTAACTTAACATCTAGCTATTGGATAATCCTAAACAAGTTCTTAGGATTTAATGCAATGCTAGTGTGAAATGAACAAGAAGAATGAGTTGAATTAGATGATCAATTTCACAAACTTGAATTAATACATCTAAGTTGATTTATTAACAAATATGCACGACATTTGTTTGCTACTGTGGATTGGAATCTAGTGATAATTACGGATCAAAAGTTCCAATTCTAGCACTTAACTTGAACTTAAAGATTAATTGATTCAATTGGCCAAAGTGAATGCAATAATCACATAAATTCAGAACGGGTTTAAAAGCATAACAAATCAACAAATTGAAGTAAAGGAATAGATAAAACGTTAGCAAAGAGTTAGAAAAGATAACAACATGATAATTGAACACAACGTCCTCGAACTAGATAGAGAAGTCTAACTACTCATATTTGTGGGTTTCATACTTTTTAGCGAGTGTTCGCCTTTGTATTACTCCCACAATATGATAGATTATACTTCACTATCACAAATAATATACACAAAACATAGAAACAAGAAAATAAATGCTAAGAAATAAATAGAGAAGTTTAATCACTCATATATATGGGTTAAATACTTTTTAGCGAGTGTTCGCCTTGTATTACCTCCACAATATATGAGAAATTAGACTTCTCAAACAAGAAAATAAAAGAAAGAGAGAAACTAGCGAAGAAATGTCGCTAATCATATTCTCGGTCAAGAATCGCCGATTGATTAATCGAACCTAAATTTAGGTTTTTTCTTCCGACGGAATATGAGAAACTAAAAGCTTTCAAGCTAGAACTAAGAACTAATGATGAAGAGAATTTTATTGAGGAGAAAGTTGGAGAGAATCACAAGCTAATTCTCTCTACAAGTTGTGTGATTCAAGCTTGGAAATGCCTCTATTTATAGGCAAAATATTACACCAAAAATATTAAAAAATCATAAAGTCTTCCTTCATGAGTCTATTGTGGTGTGCTCAAGTTGTTTTATCTCTAAGAAGTCAAGAAAATACCAAAAACACGCTTTATGGTAGGTGGAGTCCGCTGGTCAAAATCTGCGGTGGTGTCAGCGTGACTCGAGTCGCCATGTGCGACTCGACTCGTCACGCGCGATTCTAGTCACCGTAGCCAAGAACGAGGAGGCCAGGGACGGTTTCAGGATGACTCGGACGGTTCGCGGCGCTGATCGAGGATGCTCGGCGTGACTCGAGTCACTTGCGGCCGACTGATCCGCGTCTGCGGTGACTGAGTCACCCGAGTCACCCGTAAATTGCACACAAGTTCCTCAACTTTTGAATCTTGTTCATGTTGGTCCTTGACAAATTGCATTGTGGTCCTCCAACTTTTTGAAAAGTTTCACTTTGGTCCCCTGACTTTTGAAAGTTGCACTTTGGTCCCCAACAGTTTTGGAAGTGATGCTTTTAGTCCTTTTTCTTCAAACGGCCATAACTTTCACTAGGAAACTCCAATTTGCGATCCGGAAAAAGTTTGGGAATCCTCTTTTGATGTTCTTCGACATTGGCACAAGAAAAATTGTAAAAACAACTTTTCATAAAATTGCATCGGAGGTCCTCCATCTTTGATTCGCTTGCCTTTTTGGTCCCGAAGCCGCTTTCATCCGATTTTCATCCATTTTGACTCCTTTTGATTCTTTGTGACCCTAAACACCACAATAAAGGAAAAACACATAAAACGGAACATATAACATTAATAAAACACACAAACACGTAAAATAGAAAAGTTATTTAAGTGCTTTTCTAGCACTTATCAAACTCCCCCACACTTATACTGTTGTTCGCCCTCGAACAACAACTATACGACACAAAACAACACAATGATTTTACATGAGATAAACAACTTTAAACATTGAAATCCTTCTACAGATAGTGACTTGCTTAATCAACATTCTCCCGAACCATGAAAATTTCACTTCTTCTCAAATGCACAATGGCTTGTGAGTGTGTGCAATTAAGATTATCATCCCATAACTAACTGGAACCAAATGAAAGCTTACGATGTTCTATCCAAATCCTGACCCGAAATGGTCAAATATTTCCTTTCATCTCTCGTGATCCCACTCTTATTTTACAATGATTCCCATCGATCCTAAAAATTACTCGATTACTTCACCAAAAATCATCAAGTGTTAGCTTTTGCAAAAAGAAAAAAAAAAAAGGGCATGGCAGGTATTTTATCGCAAATATGTCTTCAATTTAAAGAGTGTTTAGATTTGGGCAAACCACTGATGGAATTTATTTATCTAACTTCACACTTGGGTAGCTGTCACATTTCTTGCGATTTTCTTTTTTTTCTTTTTTTTTTTTTTGATGAAGAAGAAGAAGAAGAGGAGTTTTGCAATTTTCTTTTCACTTTTACCCCATTGTAGCTTTCACACTACCCCTTTCATTGGAGGCAGCCTTCTTCACCCATTCGAGGTGACGGCTTCACACTCTGAGGCAGGTAGCTCTTTCCTGTGGTCCCTCTCCTTATTTTGAACATAAAAGTAAAATTCATTCTCAGCATAGGTCAATGCTTTTTCCAAACTTTTTAAACTCTGTCAATAAAAGACACATTCACAAAAAACAGATACCATGCGATTATAACTCCGCCTTGCTAACAATTGATGTTTCCAGGTTACTTTGTGTTCCAGAGAATGATAGTAAATTACCTTATAAATGTGCTCAGGTAATTTAGCCAGCTATGCGTAGAGAAGAACAGAACACAACAAATTGATTTTTTTTTTTTTTTGGGATCCTGCAGTTTTAGCTAAATCACGCAAATTAAGCTCAATCATATTCAAAAGTTGCTAGCTCATGCAAAATTGTAGACACAAAAAATCACAAGCAGATCACAATATGCCACTCCCCCACACTTAAATTCTACATTGTCCCCAATGTAGAAATATAAATACCATGTAAAAGAGAAGAGATGGAAACTCCCCTATGGTAAGCCATGAGTCGTGCCGAGTGGGGATGGTGGTTGCACAATGTAGCACTTCGTAGGAACAGGTCAACAATCCAAGAGTAAGAGACCTGCAATCAACATATTTACAGAACAAGAAAAACAACAACTGAATTTTTTTTTTTTTTTTTGTTTTGTTTTGTTTTTTTAATGAAGAAAAGAAATATATACAAAGCGACTTTGGGAGTTGACAACCCTCTGAACATCTTGCAGTAGTATTCACATCAAATTAATGATATGATTCCATCAAGTCTGATCCGCATGGAAACTATCTGAATCAGCATACTCTCTACAAAACAGTTTGACAACCAACCTTAATGAAAAGGTCCTCCATATCGCCACATGACACATAGGTATGTTTACCATTCAATAAAGAACAGCCCCACAAGAACCAACAAATGGGAGAACGTTTAGAGCAGAACGTCCAACTCAGACACTTCTCAAATGAATGAGACGTAGTTTTACATCTTCGGATGGGTGCTAATGATCACGCTCAAAAGTTGTCGCTCAATGGTTAGGCCATCGAAGTTTGGTTTCCAACAGACGTTGTCGTTGTTCCAACAAATTATCAAACTCTCTCACACCGACATTACGAAATGGTCAAGCTTTCTCCTGATAGACTTTTCGGCCCTGCACCTAATCGGTCCATCCTTGAAGAAAACAACATGTCTATATTGTGAATAAGTTTGATTTCGAGTACAATGAGGTCCCTCTAATAGCTTTCCACATTTAAAGCAACTTTTAAGGCGCTTAGCACGTCGTTCTATGAAGCAGAGATCGGGATGACCGCCCCAAAAGCGATAAAGTTCCAAAGGGCACGCTCATACTTGTCAACAAGTCGAACAATGTGAATCTTGATATTAAGAGGCATAGAGAAAGAGTCGAGTACTTGTAGAAGAGCAACAATACGTAGAGGGATGCCATAGAAAGAAATGAAAATTCAAAGGCACTTTGAGGTATCTCGCAAAGACTTGAAAGAAGAAGGTTAATAGAAGAGAATACGCTTCTTCAAGGTCTACTGAAAAAGACCAGCTTAACGCCTTTGGGGGATACATAAACCAAAGATCCAAGGTGTTTTCTTCTTTTTTTTTTTGTTTATTCCAGAGCGTAACACGGATGTGTTTCGAGTTAAACTCCGTATTCTACCATCTCAAGTTATCTATTCCACATTCATAACCTTAACTCTAAATCCAATCCATTCGGATCTACATGTTCCTTTTGCTTAATTCCTCTGCCAATTGATGATGTGCACTTCTACATGCATTTGTGGTACATAAGATTCTAATTTCTCCAATAATTCCTCAATTGATGGTGTAATAAAAATCATTTTCAAAGTATTAGGAGAAATCGACTTTTGATGAGCTAAAAATCAGAAATGCCAATAAACCGTCAAAATGGTTGTCAATGTTTAAAAGACCAATTAGTTTAGAGTGCAGTCTCATTTCGCCCAAGAAATTATGCAAAAGATTTGTTCCAGAGTTTCAAACCCCTGGTATTGTAATGAAAGCATCCGAATACATTATCATTAGTGTTAAGCGTTCAAACAATGATCTAGCATGTACCTCAAAACCAATGGTCTTACCATACGCTGTTTAAAGGTGGTACAATAACGCCAACCACCTTTGTAGACCTACCGTGCATATCTTTGACTCAGAATCGCACATCCTATTAGCCCACGACAACCTCCTCCGTAGACTAGCTTATACTTTTGATTTCCAAGGAATGTTCCAGCTGTGACTACTGGTGAGAGAAGTGTCGGTTTTCCCATATTGATTCCACCAAAAAGACTTATGGTTGTCAATTTCCTCTTTGAACTCCCAGTTCCAGTAGAAGTAGTAGCCGCCATAGGTTGTCGACTTTGCACACTAAAAACTGACACAAGAACACAAAAAACAATTAAAAATAACAATATGTACACGTAGTTGTGATTGTGACTCACATCTTCCTCTGGTTTTACGTCCAGAAACGGCTTAAACACCTTCTATGAGTCGGGGATAGGCTTTCCATCCAGTTTTCTTATAGACTGGCAAATAGGGTCTTTTAAAGTCAGATTCCCAAGACTATATCGCTCGTTCCTTTTAAATTCACTCACTGATTGAGAAGTTCGATTTGCACCATTCCACTAGGATGCGTCTCAAGAGTTTGATGGATATCATCCAAAGACTCCTTACTCATGCCATCCTTAATGAAATGTATTTTATCTTCTCGATTTGTGGACACAAATCCAATGGAACGGTTACCTGAGTTGCAGGTCCATCGAGTGCATTTATAGGGCCATCTAGCACATTTATAGCACACATTCATTCTTTTTGCTCTTCGTTTCTTAGCAAAATTACTTTTGCCTAACCCTGGTGCATATTTAGTACTTAAAGCTGGCATTTCACCTCCTAATCGGACCTTTGCTTCAATCAACCAACGAATGTCCTCAGGCATTTCCTTTTCCATCAGCATTTTTAACCGTCCCATTCTAGAATAGTAAATCTCTTTCAAAGCATTCAAAGGCAAAGTGACTGATAATACTTGTGGATTTTGGAAAGTTTGGTATCCATTGAAAATGCAAGAGTTTTGAAGAAGTAGAAGAAAAGAGAATGCTTAGGTTGCCTCCTAAGTAGCGCTTTGTTTATAGTCGTTGGCTCGACTATAAATTTTTTTTAGTTACGTAACACCTAAAGAAAAAGAAACATCAAGTAATAAGATTCAAACCATCAAAATCAATAAGCATAATAGATTATCACACTCTTCCATGTTTTCAAAGATATTGAAGAAGGAAAAAAAATAAGAAAATTTGAATTACATAATCAATTAATATTAAGAAAAGACATATATATACAAAAATATCACACACGTCCATACTATAAGAAAAACAAAATAAATAGAAGGAAGAAGAAGACGGTGAAGAAGAAAGAAATTACCTAATCACTGCTAGAAAGAAATACTCACTGAGACTTAAGATTGTGGTTTGTGATTTGAGGTGGAGAAACGATCTCTGATTTATAGTCAAACTGGGCACTGTTTCAACCGACAATCGTGCATGCAGAGTGTGCTGTAAAGAGTACGTTGGATTGGGCATCCGAGAAAACGCGTTGACAAATTGTTCATTATCAATAATTAATCCTCACACGTTATCAGTAACTATTGCTAATTGCCGATTTGTGCGCCATCATGTCTCGTCCCAATTAATTGAATCCCGAGATATCTTCTTCCTATAGTTTCAAAATAATATCTTCCTTAGTACGATAGATAAAAAGTTGGGAAATAAAAACAAAAACAACAAAAATTCAAAAGTAAAATAAAAAAAATAAGAGAAAATGCTTGGGTTGCCTCCCAAGAAGCGCTTTTGTTTAAAGTCGTTAGCTCGACTAATTTTTTTTTTTTTTAAAGTTAACTAATAAAAACAACTAAATTGGTTAACCGTTCCCCGGCAACGGCGCCAAAAACTTGGGCGTGTTGTCGCAGTACGCCAAAATTTATTTTATTTCCTTACTCGGTTTTAAAACTACAAATTAATGTAGAAGTGGTAAGTAAGGGTCGAACCCAAGAGGAACGGTGTTTGATCTAGTTGTTTTTATCAATTAATATAGAAAGGGGGGTTTTGTGAAGTTGAATAAAATTCGAAAATAAAATGACAAAATAAAAGAGATGAAAATGAAACAATTGAAGATATATCTAGTTCTCGGGTTCGGTTGTGTCAACATCTTGTGTTTATCTTTCCCATACAACGTGTACTATCCCTTCTTCAATTTATCAACTCTCAATTAACCAAGAAGCTCTGATTAACGAATTCTTCCTTAAGTGTATTAAATTAAAGTGAGTTCTTTAACTTAACATCTAGCTATTGGATAATCCTAAACAAGTTCTTAGGATTTAATGCAATGCTAGTGTGAAATGAACAAGAAGAATGAGTTGAATTAGATGATCAATTTCACAAACTTGAATTAATACATCTAAGTTGATTTATTAACAAATATGCACGACATTTGTTTGCTACGTAGGATTGGAATCTAGTGATAATTACGGATCAAAGTTCCAATCCTAGCACTTAACTTGAACTTAAAGATTAATTGATTCAATTGGCCAAAGTGAATGCAATAATCACATAAATTCAGAACGGGTTTAAAAGCATAACAAATCAACAAATTGAAGTAAAGGAATAGATAAAACGTTAGCAAAGAGCTAGAAAAGATAACAACATGATAATTGAACACAACGTCCCCCTCGAACTAGATAGAGAAGTCTAACTACTCATATTTGTAGGTTTCATACTTTTTAGCGAGTGTTCGCCTTGTATTACTCCCACAATATGATAGATTATACTTCACTATCACAAATAATATACACAAAACATAGAAACAAGAAAATAAATGCTAAGAAATAAATAGAGAAGTTTAATCACTCATATATATGGGTTAAATACTTTTTAGCAGTGTTAGCCTTGTATTACCTCCACAATATATGAGAAATTAGACTTCTAAAACAAGAAAAATAAAAGAAAGAGAGAAACTAGCGAAGAAATGCAGCTAATCATATTCTCGGTCAAGAATCGCCGATTGATTAATCGAACCTAAATTTAGGTTTTTCTTCCGACGGAATATGAGAAACTAAGAGCTTTCAAGCTAGAACTAAGAACTAATGATGAAGAGAATTTTATTGAGGAGAAAGTTGGAGAGAATCACAAGCTAATTCTCTCTACAAGTTGTGTGATTCAAGCTTGGAAATGCCTCTATTTATAGGCAAAATATTACACCAAAAATATTAAAAAATCATAAAAGTCTTCCTTCATGAGTCTATTGTGGTGTGCTCAAGTTGTTTTATCTCTAAGAAGTCAAGAAAATACCAAAAACACGCTTTATGGTAGGTGGAGTCCATTGGTCAAAATCTGCGGTGGTGTCGGCGTGACTTCAGTCATGCCAACAATGACTGAATCACGCCATGAGCTTACAATCACTCGCCTGAATCCGAGGAGGCCAGGGACGGTTTCAGGGATGACTCGGACGGTTGCGGCGCTGATCGGGGATGCTCGGGCGTGACTCGAGTCACCCGAGTCACCCAGAAATTGCACACAAGTCCCTCAACTTTTGAATCTTGTTCATGTTGGTCCTTGACAAATTGCATTGTGGTCCTCCAACTTTTTGAAAAGTTTCACTTTGGTCCCTGACTTTGAAAAGTTGCACTTTGGTCCCCAACAGTTTTGGAAGTGATGCTTTTAGTCCTTTTTCTTCAAACGGCCATAACTTTCACTAGGAAACTCCGATTTGCGATCCGGAAAAAGTTTGGGAATCCTCTTTTGATGTTCTTCGACATTGGCACAAGAAAAATTGTAAAAGCAACTTTTCATAAAATTGCATCGGAGGTCCTCCATTTTTGATTCGCTTGCCTTTTTGGTCCTGAGTTTCCGTTTTCATCCGATTTTCATCCATTTTGACTCCTTTTGATTCTTTGTGACCCTAAACACCACAATAAAGGAAAAACACATAAAACGGAACATATAACATTAATAAAACACACAAACACGTAAAATAGAAAAGTTATTTAAGTGCTTTTCTAGCACTTATCATTCTGCGACACCATATATCAACCAGTGACTCCGAATTCACTTTGTTCCAATGTGTGTCTTGGCATATCTTCCAGTACTGGTCCAAGCAATGCGTCTTTGATGGATAATCGCAATGCTGCATCTAATTTTCATAGTGGCACAAATGATGGTGCATGTCCTAGCAATGTATCTAACAGAGATGAGCAAGATGGTGTTCCTAATATCTGTGAGTCGGCATTCACAAATTTCATACTGCAATAATACATATAGTGCTCTTGATATCCTTTGGTCCTTGAGTATTTGGCATTGTTCTCTTCATATTACTTATGAAGATTTTTTTTCATGTTGTTATAATATTTAGTGGATGCATTTGATGACACTGATGATGATGCATCAGGAGATGAAATTGATTCCGACTCCTCGGACGGTATGTGTACTATACCATATTACATTTTTTCCTTAAATATGTACCAACCTAACTTATTTTTAATTTTTGGATTATTACAGGCGACGTTCACGAGTGCTCAGATTTCTTGACTACAGGTAGTCATTATATTTTCATAAATAGCCATTGTTATTCCTACAATTTGCACTTTCAATTCTCTCAACAATTAATTTATTTTCTTCATGATTCGATACTTTGTAGATTACAACTATATTGGGGATCCGATATATTCTTGTGAGCATTGTGGTGCAATTTTTTGGTATGCTGAGAAAATTAAGAAGAAATCCAGAGTCATGCATTCAGTTTACACTATGTGTTGTAATCAAGGGAATATCGTTCTTCCGGTGATGAAGGATCCACTTCGAGTCCTAAATGATTTGATTTTTGGGAGTGACCACAGGAGTAGGCATTTTCTGGACAACATCTGCTCCTACAACTCGATGTTCTCATTCACTTCTATGGGTGGAAAGATAGATAAGGGGATAAATAAGGGCGGATCCCCACCTATATTCAGGCTGAATGGCCAGAATCACCATGACATTGGGTGTTTGCTTCCAAATGAAAATCAAAGCGCAAAATTCTTACAGATATACGTACAGGACTCCCACAATGAGATTGTCAACAGAATTGAATCTGTTAGGTTAGTTTTAACAGTGCATTAGGATATTTTCATTTGGTATACCCGATTGAGTTTTTTTATTTTTGTTTTGGTTCCCTTCAAAATCATGATTTTGTTTCTAAAATATGTCGCCCATTTGTTTGCTTGACAGGTTTGAGGGCGTAAATAACTTGCACGTTCAGATTGTCTCTGATGTGAAGGAGATGCTAGAAGAACATAATGTATTTGGTAAATCGTTCAGGATGGAAAAGGACAGGTTCACTGAAAGTAATTCTGTTGATATAAAGGTCAGGCTTATTGGACGTCGAAGAGGAGACGACAGATAATACGGTCTCCCACAACATAATGAGGTTGCGGCATTGATCATGGGCGACAAAGAAGAAGATCAACTTGAGCGTGACATAATTGTTCAGACAAAGGGTGGTGCCCTTCAACGCATGAATCAACTCAATCCTTCATTTCTCCCTCTCCAATACCCATTTGGACAAGATGGATATAGGGAGGATGTGCTGCTTACGCGTACCACAGAGTCGTCTTTTACAGATAGAAAGAACGTCACTATAAGGTAGTATTTTGCCTATAGGGTACAAGAAAGAGTGACTGAATCACCTTATATTTTGCGAACTAAGAGATTGTTCCAACAATTCCTGGTTGATGGTACACAATGATTGAGGCCGCACGCATGATATATATCAGGACACATCAACCACGTCTAAGATTGGAATTGTACCTGTGGTCGACAGATGCTGCCGGTCGTGGAGAGACAGACTCTGCAAGATTGGGAAAGCGAGTTGTGTTACCGGAGTCATTTCAGGGGAGTCCCCGTCACACGATGTAGAATTACCAAGATACAATTGCCATATGTCGCTGGGCTGGATATCCAGAGTGGTTCACCACTTTTACCTGCAATCCTAAGTGGCATGAGATTACCCGTTTCGTGGAGCCCAGGGGTCTACGACCTGAGGATAGACTTGACATTATCTGTAGGGTGTTCAAAATCAAGTTAGATCAGCTTATCAGTGATATAAAGAAAAATCAGATATTTGGCAAGACCAAAGGAGGTAAATTTTTCCCTTTGATTATCCTCTCTATACAATTTAAGCTGCCCGTCTATCTTCAAGCAATTATTATTGGCTATCAATAATTTGTGTGGCACACATGGTAACAATTGTGTATGTTCTTCGTTGTGCGGCCTCCCTCAAGCACATATTTTATTGTTCATAGCCCAGAAAGACAAGAGTCCAACACTAAAAAAGATAGACAGGATGATATCTGCTGAGATTCCGAATCAAGAGACCGATCATTTATATTATAATCATGTTAAGGACCTCATGGTGCACGGTCCTTGAGGTGTTTGGAACAAAAATTCTCCGTGCATGGATAAGGGCAAGTGCACAAAGTATTACCCTAAAAAGTTTGTCAAGTGCACAAGCATTGATAAAAGTGGGTTTGCCGTATATAGGCGCAGAGATGATGGCAAGACTGTGGATAAAGGTGGGGTGTTGCTTGACAATAGATATGTAATCCCTCACAATCAGTACTTACTTTTGAAGTATGGAGCTCACATTAATGTAGAGTGTGCAACCAGAGCAGGTCTATAAAGTACCTGTTCAAGTACATACATAAGGGCAATGATCGTATTACAATTGCTTTTGAAAAGAATGCTGATGTCGAATTGATGGTCATGGTTGACGAGATTAATATGTACTATGATTGCCATTATGTCTCAGCTTGTGAAGCAGTTTGGAGAATGTTTGCATTCCTTATTCATTATAGGGATGTCTCAGTCGAGCGTCTAAGCTTTCACCTTCCAAGCCAGCAGACTGTGGTATATGATGAAAGGGATGAGGTTGGGCAGGTCGTAGAATGGTTCACCGTACATTCCAGCAAATTTATTGCATGGATGAAGGCAAACCAAAAATATCCTATTGCCAGAAATTTGACCTATATAGAGTTCCCTAACCATTTCACATGGAAGTCCCTTACGCGTGAATGGGTTCCCAGGAAAAAAGGGGTGGCTGTTGGCAGAATGTTTTTTGTTCGGCCTGGAATAGGGGAAAAGGCACATCTACGCAATCTATTGATTCACGTGCATGGTCCTATGAGTTATGATGATATAATGACTGTTGATGGGAAGCTTTACACTAATTTCAAGGATGCATGTTATGCTCAAGGGCTTTTGGATGATGACAAAGAGTATATTGATGCAGTAGTTGAGGCGAGTCACTGGGCTTCAGAATCGTCATTGCTGAATCTATTTGTTGTTCACTGATTGTTTGGATAGGCCTGAGCATGTGTGGGAAAATTGTTGGCAGCATCTGTCTCGTGACATTGAAAACACTTATAAGAAGAATTCGGCCAATCAAGGTACTCAATTTCCATTGGATTGTTGCTTTAGCATTTCTGCGTACGGAATCACTAAAGGAATTTATATCCACCTTGGTCTATTTGTTTTCTATCCTTAATGTTGTCCCTTATGTATTTATTTACCTTTTTTTGGGTTGTTTGTTTATTTATTTTGCAACATGAGCTAATTGTTTCAACTGTTACTGCAGATAAGCAGCTAACTGAAGACCAAATCATGAACTATGCTTTGGCTGATATTGAGAAACTGCTTCACCGGCGAGGGATGAGTCTACGTGATTATGGTTCTATTCCATTTCCAGACTCTTCTTACTTTTCGGCTCCGGACAATATTTTGGTGAACGAAGAATTGGACTATGATCAGTTGCATTAGCTGAGGGACACTCTAGGTTGGTGTCGGATTTGACCGATGAACAACATTCTGTGTATGACATTGTTATGGGTGCGGTTGACGGAGATAAGGGAGGTGTTCTCTTTTTATATGGACATGGTGGTACGGGGAAGAAATTTTCATGGAGGACACTGTTGGCTGCGATACGCTCTCGTGGAGAAATAGTTCTCAATGTAGCATCCAGCGCTATAGCTTCTCTTCTTCTTCTGGGAGGTAGGACTGCACATTTGAGGTTTGCCATTCCGTTGAATGTAGAAGCGGGATCAACCTGCAATATTAAACAAGCAAGCCATTTGGCCGAGCTGGTACAGAGAGCAAGGTTGATAATATGGGATGAAGCTCCGATGATGAACATGCACTGTTTTGAGGCGTTGGATTGCACCATGCAGGATCTTGCTACATTCAATAACCCACGGGCCAACGGTGTACCATTTGGTGGGAAGACTATTGTTTTTGGACGTGATTTTAGGCAAATTCTCCCCGTTATACCCAAAGGAAACCGGCAGGAGATTGTACATGCATCTCTCGACTCTTCCTATGTGTGGGAGTACTGCAAGGTATTAAAAATATCACATTTTTGGCTAAGTGACCAAAATTATAAATCCACATCTTTCCACTTTAGCATGTTGAATGAGATTCGTTTTTGGCAGGTGTTGAAGCTGACAAAGAACATGCAAATCAGATGATCTTCACAGCTTTTTGGAATAGATTCTTAGCATTGGAGATGGGGAAATATGATGACCAAATGATGTGAGGTGACCATCGAAATACGTGATGACCTTTTAGTATGTCATTCATCAGACTCTGTGAAATTGATTATTGATAGTACCTATCCAAATTTTTTAACCGAGGGACCCTCTCCGTCGTACTTGAATGGAAGGGCCATACTTGCACCTACCCTTGAGGATGTTGGCATGGTTAACAATTACATAGTTAATATAAACCACTCTGAGCTGAAAGCATATTACAGTTCCGATTCGACCTGTAGAACTGATGAGTCTGATAATGATCTGCTTCGTGAAGTTCACACTCCAGAATTTTTTAATGGCATTACTGCTTCTAGTGTGCTAAGCCATGTTTTCAAGGTTGAAGGTTGGGGTTCAGTAATGCTAATATGAAACATTAATCATTCGTCGGGATCATGTAATGGCACTCGGCTTATAGTCACAAGACTTGGTGCTCACGTGGTAGAGGCTAAGGTTTTATCTGGGATGAATGTTGGGAAAGAGTTTCTAATTCCCTGATTAAGTCTTACCTCGACGGATATAAGATTGCCTTTCACCTTCCAAAGGAGGCAGTTCCCTTTAATAGTTTGCTATGCAATGATCATAAATAAGAGTGAGGGACAAACATTGACCAATGTTGGTGTTTATTTGAGGAGGCCTATCTTCAAGGATGGTCAATTATATGTTGTGGTTTCAAGGGTCACAAGTAGGAAGGGATTGAAATTTGTTATTTGCGATGATGATGGACGTCCAACGAACAAGACTACAAATGCTGTGTATAAGGAAATTTTCAATAGTTTATAGTTTAGTACGTCTAAAACACATCAGGTATATCCTTTACTCTCAAAATCACATATGATTAGTACATGAACATTAATATTTGGTTGTTGGTAATAGATTCATTTTTATGTAGATTGGTTGTACGAAAACGAGGTTGATGCTATTAGTGAATGAAACATTATTCGAGACGGCTTCCAGGAGGGACAAGATGACTATAGAGGCATAACTTCAAAATACATAATGGTTAGATTAATAAATGAAGTGAAGGGATATGAAAGAAACCCAATTGTTTGGTGTAAAAAACTGTGATCGAAATTATTAGACATACTGTGGTCGGTCAAGTGTATCTACGATTGCTTAATTGTTACAAAATTTGATGTCATTTATATATTCTATAATCGGGTTGTGTGTCGAAGAATAGTGGATTTTATTGGTCTTAGAATGTTATTGAATCTAAGATGTTTCAACACAATATAAAATTATGTGAAATTTTTTGGTTTTTAGTCCTGTTATTTACTATAATAAGATGTATTTGTGCAAAATATAGGCGAAAGTCTACTGAAAAATTTAGAAATTCTTTTGCACTTATCCCCTTATGTGGATTCTAATTTATTACATATACATATGTTTTCCGTGCAACGCACGGGTGGAAAACGCTAGTATACTTTAATATTTTAATTACAACACGTAATTAAAGTAACAAAATAATTGTGTAAATTATGTCCAATAAGTTGATGAGGAATATTTGAGATCCATCGTGTTTGATTCAATAAAGAAATGATTAGATCTTTCACAACCGAATGTCCTTAGAGTTCCATGATTGTAAGTTTTTAGCTACTAACATTAAAAATTGTACCTTCTCTTTTGTTAGGGGATTAACAAATTGTGTTGCTCACCGCTTAGCCTGAGCTGTAAATTCTATGTCTGATTTTGGATGGTAGGACTTTTTTCCCCCTCCTTTTATTGTCGATGTTTTAGCAGTTGATTCAATATAATTCTTCCATTTTCAAAAAAAAAAATGTCCTTAGAGTTCAATTTGCTCTCATTCTACAATTGAACTAAATGAGAATCCCACTGGTACGGTTGTAATGATTAATTGACTTGGAGAATATAATCATATAAGGTTCAGGGTCTTGATCTCATCCCCATATGGAGAGAATAATATCTTTCTATCGTTTATGTGGATCAATCAAATTTTACATGTGGAGTCACCTTATCATTTCAGAACCAATAAAAAACTACCACATTCCTATATGGGGAGAATAACATCTCCCCACATGCAAAGGAGATCATTTTTGATCAGGTTCATCAGCTACTAGCTAATTAAATTTTCATTAGTTAATCCTAATAAGACTAGTACTGAGTATGTACAAATTGTGAATCTCATACTCAATGAATATTTCTAGAGTCCGATTAGTTGACGACTTATTATACCCCATTAAATTAGATATTCACAAAGTATACTTGTATTTGTAATGTTTAGCCCAAATTAAATAAAAGGCATATCAGATATGTACATTTTATCTAGTCATTTATCAAACAGAAGTAGCAAAACTCATCTCCGTTTTACATTCCATATCAATCACCAATATTTCCATACTAAAAGAGTTTTTCTCATTCTTGAAATTTATGGGTTTAGGATGAAGTTGTTTACAATTGCAGTGAATTCCTCTTCAATGAGTGTGCGCTAATTAGGCGTGCAACTCTTCAACTGATATTGTTGTGTGACAAATCCAATCAGGTAGCGATTATTGAAAAAGAAATATTTCAATACGTAGTTAAAATGTCAAGAAAATATTTACCAAAAATTTAAAATTTGTGAAATCAATTGAATGGGTTATTTAAAACAATGACCGAGAAAATAACTGTTAACATGAAACTCCTCAAATTAAATTTTTAAGTAGTGGAAACAAAATTTTAAAGGAAAATGGGGAAACAATAAGACTATAGTCTTCATGTGTATCAAACACATCCCTATACGTCGTCCATCTAGAAGAGAGGTTTCTTTTCCGACGTGTTTGCCCTAAAGGCTGCCAATATTTTCCTGTGTATCATAGGAGAGAAGCTCATCATGCTTTTGGTCGAGAGGCTCTAAAAGTTTTTAAGACAAGAGGCTCTTGATTTTTCACTTGAGAGCTACGTCATCCAAATTATTGAGGACCGTAGGTTGACCGAGGAGATAACAATCCCTTTGATGAATGGTCAAGATCAAGAATTAGACGAAGCTAGTAGGATATTCAGATTGTCGACGCCAAGTGTCATGTCAGTGGAGGAAGACCCAAGTCTTGATTATCGACTCTCGGGTCTTTGAGAAGCGAGTGCTCTAAGCCGACACTCCGTCCATGAACACGATCATGGAAATTAAAGTTGTAAAGCAAGCCTCTATCAAATTGCGAAATTATAGTATATAAATTATATATAAATGACTTGAATTGTAGTAATATATATAGACCTGGTCACTATAATTCCCGAATGAAAATGCACGACCATACGTGGTCACTAAGAATCCTTAAGAAATGAAATCCCAATAATTGACCAAAATATACATTTGAGAGGAAATGGCGAAAAAATGTATTCTACTCTAACTGGTGTGAAGAGGGTAATATACATGTCTCTCATGTTGGAAATTGGATTGCTACTAAACAGACTGTAAACGAACTAGAACAAAGAAATATTATTGACATATGGACCGAGAGTTACAAAACCAATTATCGATCGAAACGTCGAGGCTTGAGTTGTCGCAATCTCCTTAAAGCAATTTCGCCCTTCCTCTCGCCACAGAGCGATTGCCTCCCAGGATACAACGATTGGACTGCTCCGTTGTGCAACGAACCGAAGCAGGTGCCGAAACTCGATCACCAAGTAATATGTAAAAATGAATGAGTATGCAAAGGGCTCGATGCAGATGAGTTTGCAGTGTATTATATGTTGTTTTTTTTCCTATAGTGTTGGAGGATTGCCAGATATATAGGTTTATATGAAGACGACCATCACAACTCGGCCATTACCGCAATAGTTTCACATTCGGCCCATTACAACCTCAGTGTAATGTAACAGTTGACCGTTACAGCACTGGTGTAATGAGGCGTTACCAGTCATTATACTGCAATAATCCACTTCAATTCAGCGGTTATGATTTCCAGAAGGAAAACTAAATTCTTGAAATGACAGTGCAAAACCCGATTTGCACTCAGTGGCCAATTTTGGTGCGACATTCGTATCCGCAGGTCGCACTCGCACACGAGTCCCAAAGCTCGTGAAGAAATTGCTCCAAGATTTTCACCTCCCATGTGGACGCGCGTAGTGCGTGCAGCATTCTTCATGTAGTACTTAGTTACACATTACAAATGGGCAATCACTTATAAATTGTTCATTCCACTTTAGTTGTCCCATGTGGGATAGCTCCCACTACCCAATTTCATTTCCATTCACACCTATCCATTCACACCTATTTTCCAACAATTCCCCACATAAATTGGAATGTCTGACCCGGACTCCTTGGTGATAGAGTTCAGCGTCTGAGACCTGCATAGGATAGGTAGGTGTTACCCTTTGAACCTTCCCTTGTGAAAGGACATTTACTTTGCTAGCTGATTAGTAGACGCAATGTCCTTGAACTGTTCTACCATTTGTGTAAACGATGATGTACGTCACATAGGCTTCTTCCTAACACCCTTCAGTTCTCATTGGTGTGTCCATTTATGGCCCTGGATACTCGTCTGGTTCTACGAGAGTTACTTAAGAATCATGCCTCAACAATTCCCTTCGAAGCGGCCCCACTTCTCTCTCACATAGGTGATTCCTCTGAAGGAATAACCCGCATTATCCTGCTCGGATTGCTCAGATTTCCGATGCCTAGGAATCATTAAGAGCTTATTGCTCAACTTTCTCCCACGGGCATCACTGTTTTAAAGGAATGGACTGAGGGGAAACCCCCCCCCCCCCCCCCCCCCCCCCAACAGTGATCTCCAACCGAGTCTTCGCAATTAGGTTGTCCCATTGAACCTAGATCTTGGGATCCGAAGTTAGCTAGGTTGGGTTTTCCTTCGCAATGACTTAATCTTCATGAGGCTTAAGTCCCATTTCTCTAGTTGACTTAGCAACTAACTCTTGATTTAACCCTTTAGTTAGTGGATCCATTAGGTTATCTTTTGACCTCACATAGTCAACAGAGATAATTCCTGTGGAGAGTAGTTTCCTAATGGTATTGTGTCTACGATGTATGTGTCGAGACTTACCATTGTACATGTTGCTCCATGCCCTTTCGATCACCGATTGACTATCGCAATGTATACAAATCGCTGGCACAGGCTTCGACCATCTTGGAATATCCTCTAAGAACTAGCGTACCCATTCAGCCTTTTCACCACACTTATCGAGGGCGATAAACTCAGATTCCATAGTGGATCTGGCTATAACTGTTTGCTTAGAGGATTTCCACGATATCACTGCACCTCCCAATATGAAGACAAATCCACTTGTGGACTTTGAGCTTTTCATATCAGATATCCAGTTAGCATCGCTATATCCTTCAATCACGGCAGGATATTTGTTAGAGTGCAACCCATAGTTACGAGTATATCTCAAGTATCTTAGTACTCTGACAATCGCTCTCCAATGTTTAGATCCTGGATTACTCGTATGCCTACTTAGTTTACTAACTGCGTAGGCTATATCGGGTCTTGTACAGTTCATTAAGTACATCAGACTCCCGATAACTCTAGAGTACTAAACTTGAGAAATACCAGCACCTCTATTCTTCAATAGGTGTTGACTCGTATCTATTGGGGTTCTGGCCACAAGACTATCATCCTTGTTCAATTTATCTAAGATCTAATCCACATAGTGTGATTGGCTCAAGACAAGACCATCTGATGTTCTAGAGATTTTAACACCAAGAATAATATCGGCCAAACCCATATCTTTCATGTCAAATCTTGATTTCAACATATCTTTTGTGGATTTAACAATTTTATCGTTACTCCCAACAATAAGCATGTCATCAACGTAAAGACATAACATGACGTAGCCATTGTTAGTGGCTTTTACGTACACACACTTATCGCACTCATTTATGTTAAATCCACATTCCAACATATCATTGTCAAACTTTTGATGCCATTGTTTTGGTGCTTGTTTCAAGCCATATAATGACTTCACCAATTTACACACTTTGTCTTCTTGTCCTGGTACGGAAAACCCCTCGAGTTGTTCCATGTAAATTTCCTCTTCTAAATCTCCATTTAGAAAGGCTGTTTTTACATCCATTTGATGTACTTCGAGATTGTGCAAGGCTGCAATCGCTAGTATCATCCTAATGAAGGTTATTCTCGTAATTGGAGAATAAGTGTAAAAGTAGTCAAGGCATTTTCTTTGCTTATAACCTTTTATTACAAGCCTAGCCTTGTACTTGTCAATAGTTCCATCTGCCTTCATTTTTCTTTGAAAATCCACTTGTATCCTAGTGGTTTGTTTCCGGGAAGAAGGTCCACTAGTTCCCAAGTATGGTTCTGTAGGATGGATTCTATCTCACTGTTGATTGCCTCTTTCCATTGAGGTCCTTCAGAGTAGTTCACAGCTTCTTTAAAGCTTTGAGGTTCACCTTCTAGCATATAAGTTAGAAAATCTGGACGAAAAGATTTCTCCGTTCTAACTCTTTTGCTACGTCTTGGTTCAACCTCAACTTCCTCTTCCACTTCTTGGTCCACATCTTCGTGTGTTCGCTTAGAAGAACTTACTTCTTCTCTTGACTTGTATGGGAATACTTGTTCAAAGAAAGAAGCCTTTCTTGATTCAATTATCGTGTTCTTGTGTATATCTTCAATTTTAGATTCGTACACAAGAAACCGATAAGCACTACTATTGTGTACATATCGAATGAATATCCCATCAACAGTCTTTGGACCGATCTTTACTTTCTTGGGTGTAGGTACGGCTACTTTGGCAAGACACCCCCACACTCGTAAGTGTCCGTAAAAAGGCTTTCGACCTTTCCATAACTCAAAGGGGCTCTTTTCCATTTTCTTCCGGGGTACCTTATTTAAAAGGTAGTTGGTTGACAGCACAACCTCCCCTCACATGTTCTGGGTTAACCCAGAACTTATCAGCATCGCATTCATCATTTCTTTCAACGTGCAATTCTTTCGTTCTGCTATATCATTTTGCTCAGGTGAATATGGTGCAGTCGTCTGATGGATAATTCCGTGTCGGGCACAGAACCCACCAAAAGGTGCTTCATATTCGCCACCACGGTCAGTTCTCAACACTTTGATTTTCTTGTTGAGTTGATTCTCAACTTCATTCTTGTGGAAAATGAATTTCTCTATCACTTCATCTTTACTTTTAAGAAGATACACGTAACAATACTTCGTGTGATGAAATACTCGTTGTTACCTCGTGTTTGCACAAGTTTTAAATCACATACATCGGTGTGAATTAAATCAAGTGGTTCACTACTTTTTTCAACGGTTTGAAATGGCGTCCGTGTTAATTTTGCTTCAACACAAGTCTCACACTTGTGTTTCGGATCAATGTAGAATAGAGGTATGTGGTTTAAGTTAATTAATCTACATAATGTGTCATAATTAACATGACCTCGTCTACCATGCCATACATTGGAAGACTCAAGCAAGTAAGTAGAAGAGTTAACTGTTTTATTCATTTTGGGCTTAACAGCCATTACATTGAGCTTAAATAGCCCATCAGTTACATACCCCTTTCCTACAAACACTCCATTCTTAGACAAAATAACTTTATCTGACTCAAACACCATACGAAAACCATGTTTGTTCAACAACGATCAAGACACAAGGTTTTTTCGGATGTCTGGCACATATAGCACATTTGTGAGAGTCAGCTCTTTCCTGGACGTCATCCTCAGAACCAATTTCCTATGACCTTTGACATCGGAGGTAGCCGAGTTCCCCATGAACAGCTTCTCTCTATTCTCAGCAACTATAAAGCTGTAAAACATCTCCCAATCGGAGCAAACATGACGAGTGGCACCGATGTCGATCCACCACTCTCTCGGATTCGACCCAACCAAGTTCACTTCAGAGACAACTGCAACGAGGTCCATATCAGACGCTTTGTTGTCTTCAACCATATTTCGGAATTTTGCCTCCCAAGCCTTGTGACCAACCTTGTCACAATTGTGGCACTTTCCCGAAAATTTCAGTTTCGTGACCCCTCCTTTTAGTCCCAAGTTAGGCCTTTTGTTTGGTGGCCCATTTTTGTTGGGTGGCCAATTTCTATTTGATGGCACGTGGTTCCCTTTGGTGCTCTTAGAATTCTGGCCGCGCTCCACAACATTAGCATTTGCAGCCATCAAGTGATTAGGCTGTTTCTTAGCAGAACTTCTCTATTCTTCCTCAATTCGAAGTCTCACAATGAGCTCTTCAACTGCCATTTCCTTCCGCTTATGCAACAAGTAATTCTTGAAATCTTTCCTACCAGGTGGCAGTTTATGAATCACAGCTACCACTTGGAATGATTCACTCACAACCATCCCTTCGGCATGAATTTCATGCATAATTACTTGAAGTTCTTTGATCTGACTTATCACTGTTTTGGAGTCCACCATGATAAAGTCTAGGAACCGACCAACAACAAATTTCTTTGTGCCGGCATCGTCAGTTTTATGTTTACATTCCAATGACTCCCACAATTCCTTTGCAATTTTGACCGAGCAGTACACACTGAACAGTGAATCGCTCAAACTGTTCAAGATATAGTTTCGGCATAGGAAATCCGAATGCTTCCAAACGTCAACAGCACTGACCGCTTGGAAATCTCCCTCTCTCTCTTTCAGGATTGGAGCCGTCTCAGTAAAAAAACCTCGCAATATTCAATGTGGTCAGATAGAAGAACATCTTCTGTTGCCATCTTTTGAAGTTTGACCCACTAAACTTCTCCGGTTTCTCATTGTGATTTACGAGAACTGTCACACTATGACCTACCCCAATATGTGGCACATGAACCGTCCTACTTGGACCGGTACCAACACTTGGCCCAAAGGCCACAGTCTTAGTCACTGCCACTGTTGGAGCAATAGTCTGAGATACGGGAGCCACCACGGGCGTTATCGGAGCCACAGTTGGTGCCACTTGAGGCACCACATTATTTTCGGGTGCCACAACATTGTTATTTTGGTTGGTTTCCATTTGAACACTCGAGTAAAATCACTGCCACACAAAGAGTCAAGTGAGTGATCTTTCTCACAATAGGACCAATCACAGAATTGTAAGAAAGTCGGACAAAAAAAAAAACAATCTGGATTAAGTGGTCAACTGGAATGAACCATTATCCCGTCAAGGCAACTATCCAGTCAAGTCAACTCATTCTATGTTTATTCCATGCAAGTCATACTATTACACTTGCACACATAAAATGATACAACAAATCAAAGTATAGCTACTTGGCAATTTCACCAGCAGAAATGAAAATGGATTGAATAAATTAGTATTTGCATGGAACAATCAATTACTCTAGACTCAACTACTCAAGATTGACTAATGTGTATGCATGTACATCAAACCGAGAAGAATTATATCCAAACCCAACTATCATGTGCAGTGATACATATATGTGTGCAAGGCTAAATATAGTGACAAATCAAATTCGACATGACTTAGTCAATTTAAATACACATGCACACATATATTTCCAACTCAATTCAAACATCTATATGGGCTAGTCACTGTTCACTGTAATAGAGGATACGGGTATTGGTGCATGGCATATGCGAAATCACAGCGTAAAAGTTGGTCACGAATAGATAACAATCTGTTTAGCAGCAGTAGTCTTTTAAAACCGGAAAATTTCTTTAAGTTTGTTGGAAATTAGATTGCTACTAAAAAGACTGTAAACGAACTAGAGCAAAGAAATACTATTGACACATGAACTAAGAGTTACAAAACCAATTATCGATCGAAACGTCGAGTCTTGCATTCTCGCAATCTCCTTAAAGCAATTTCGCCCCTCCTCTCGTCATAGAGCGATTGCCTTCCAGGATACAACAACTGGACTGCTCCATTGTACAGCGAACAGAAGCAGGCGCCGAAACTCGATCACCAAGTAATATGTAAAAATGAATGAGTATGCAGAGGGCTCGATGCATATGAGTTTGCAGTGTATTATATGTTGTTCTTTTTTCCCTGTAGTGTTGGAGGACTGCCAGATATATAGGTGTATATGAAGACGACCGTTACAACTCGGCCATTACCGCAACAGTTTTCACATTCGCCCATTACAGCCTCAGTGTAATGTAACAGCTGGCCGTTACAGCACTAGTGTAATGAGGTGTTACCAGTCATTATATTGCAATAATCCACTTCAATTCAGCGGTTACGATTTCCAGAAGGAAAACTAAATTCTTGAAATGACAGTGCAAAACTCGACTTGCACTCAGTGGCCAATTTTGGTGCGACATTCGTATCCGCAGGTCGCGCTCGCACACGAGTCCCAACGCTCGTGAGGAAATTGCTCTGAAATTTGCACCCCCTGCAGACGCGCGTAGTGCGTGCAGCATTTTTCATGTAGCACTTAGTTGCACATTACAAATGGGCAGTCACTTATAAATTGGTCAATTCCACTTTAGTTTTCCCATGTGGGATAGCTCCCACTACCCAATTTCATTTCCATTCACACCTATCCATGCACACCTATTTTCCAACATCTCAAACATTACTTAGCCGTTGAGCATTAATGGGAATCAATCAGGGACCGAGCTGGATTAGCAAACTTGGGTATGCAGAGAAAAAAATTTTCAAATAAGGGTCGGGAACCCAGTACATTCATACCAACTCTTTTGATATTCACACCACATTTTATTTGCAAACATAAACCTTAATTTTAGGTCATTATTACTAAAATTATTTTTAAATTTTTTCATCTCATTCTTTTTATATATTAACTGTTAATTAATTAATATAACTAGTCTAAAAATTTTGTTATCAAGGGAAGAAAAAATTATTTTCCCTATTGAAAAACAGTTTTAAAAACATAATAAATGCGAAAATTTAAATCAATACTTTTCTTCAATTAAAAGTAAATCCCTAAAATATTTAAATAGGAATCATCTTAGAGATCAAATATGTTGATTCCAAAGACATTAAAACTAGAAATGAAAAGAAAAAAATTAAAAATATAATTAAAAATCTAAATAAAGATTAAGCAATCTTGATAAAATAAACAAAGTGATGCATATATAAAATAATTAAAACCAATTTAACTACAAATTAAAAAATAATAATAAAAATAAATAAATAAAAATCCACGAAAACGGGGTATCCCGGGAATACCCCTCCCCTCTATCTATGGAATCAATTGTATAGACGTTGGTGTATAAGCCCCATTTAAATGGCATCAAGATTTAAGTTACAAGATCCAACCAAAAAAATATTTAAGTTACAAGATTAATATTATTGAATTTAAATGAAATTGAAAATTGAAACAAAATAAAACCTGAAAATGAGGTTTTTAATGTTTTAATTTAAAGTTTCTATTGAAACGTAAGTTTCAACAATCTCAAGAAGTTGGTGATAAATTATTTCTACACATTCTTGAGGCGGCATTGTAGATGATTGTTCCTCATACGAATATTATTATGGAAGTTGGAATGACATATATATGGTTTGATTAGTGTTGGAGAAGATTATTGAGTCGGTCATGCTACAAATCTTACTTGGTTATCAATTGTCAATTGTTTATCATGTTTTACTTTTTTACTTATTTTATTTTATTTTTTGTATGTTGTGAATTTTAGACTCTTTTCTGTCCTATCTCATGGTCATACTAACAATCTACAAATCTTACCTGGTTATCAATTGTCAATTGTTTATCGTGTTTTACTTTTTACTTATTTTATTTTATTTTTGTATGTTGTGAATTTTAGACTCTTTTATCTCCTATCTCATGGTCATACTAACAATCTACAAATCTTACCTGGTTATCAATTGTCAATTGTTTATCGTGTTTTACGTTTTTACTTTTTTTATTTCATTTTTTGTTTGTTGTGAATTTTATTTTTCATAGAAATTATTTCTTTCCTTTAGACAAGTCTATTTTTATGAATGAAACAAAAGAGAACACATAGTAAGTAGTATTGCTTATCTTACAATCTCTCTTTTTATTTTTTATTTTTAGTGTTTTACCCTTTATCACAGCTATATTGTGATCATTGTTAATATTTTTATCATTTTAGGCATATTATCTATATATATATATATATTATTATATATAGAAAAGTAGGGAAATTTCAACATATTTTTTAATTAAATTAAATTAATTAGTTTTTCCACCTAAAATAAAGTCATTTCTTGTGATTTTTTTTCTTTTTTAATAATTAATAATTAATCTCCAACAATCAATTAACTAATCATTATCTATATTAAATCTTATCCTAACAAAATAAGAGTTTTTCAAATCTCCACTGATTTGAACTTATCTTCTATATATTTTTTGTCTTTTGATTTTTCCTTTTTTATCCATTCATAAAAAATCCTCACAAAAAAATTAATAAATTATTATTATTTATATTAAATGCTAAATATTAAATCTAAATTTTTTTCCTTGCATAAGTATTGAAAATTATTATTTTATTATATCTTTTCAATCTGAATCTAAAAATTTATATTTATATATAGAATACAGAATAAGAAACTTTTTATAAATAATTAACTATGAGACAAAAATTAATTTTTAAGAAAATAAAATTAATTAAAATTAATAATTACATTAATATTTGATTATTGTGTGATACTAAATTAGCATTCATTAAATTTTACACAAAATTAAAAGAAAAGTATAACATTAAAATTTAAAAATTTGATTTGATCTACTAATTAATTTTTTAAATAATTAATTATTTTTATCAATGTTTAGAAAACTGAACTGGTCAGCAAATTGGAGAAGGCAATAGTTCAAGGGTCAAACGGTTGAACCGGGTCAAACTGGCGTCGAACCGTTTTTAATTAAAAAAATTAAAAAATAAATTAAAACCAATAAAATAAAACAAACCGGTTGAACCGTTACCGGGCCATCGTTAGACTGGTTGAACTGGTCGTTGACTGGTTTATTACCGATTTTCGAGTAGTCCGATTTTTAGCTATAACCGACCGGATTTTGCACCGGTTCATGGTTTAACCGACCTGTTCAGTCAAGTTTTCTAAACATTGATTTTTGTAAATAATTAGATAAGGAATGAAACTTAATCTAAATTAGCAATTTCACTAAGATTTAATTTTTGTGTGATACAAAATTAAAAGTCATTAAAATTTTGCATAAAAATTAAAATGAACGTGTAACATGATTAGATCGGTCCGTTTACTTAATTTTAGAAATAACTAATTATTTTCAAAAAAAACATAGCTAAAAATGAAAATTAATTAAAATTAGCAAGTTTTTATAGTTTCATTTTGGTGTGATAAAAAGTTAGGATTCATCAAATTTGTACACAAAAACTAAAAGAAATATGTAACGTTAATTTTTTTTAATTAACCATTCAGTTGTAACATTAATCCAATATTTTTAATGAGTTGAATCTGTATCTATATCTTTTAAATTGCAAATATCCTTTAGTGGAAATAATTAATGGAAACGGGTTTTAATATTGAATTTCAATAGCTATATCTTTTAAACGGATTTTAGATAAGTTTGGATGGTTTTGTTATTGGATTTAATTAGTAGTCAATCAACTTTGAGAACTGGTTTTATTATTGCATTTCAACAATTTATATCGAATTTGAATTATAGTTCTCATCAATTTTCATGGTTTTTGTTATTTGGATTTGATTAGAAGAACCGATAGCCTTCATTTCTCGAATATTTCTTCTTGATGGATTAAGTTTTTCTAGAAAATAAACACAAGTTAATCCTTTTGGTGGGCTATGCTTCTTCTTGATATTGAATATGTAGCTCTTGACTAATATTAAAATCTCACCATAAACTACAATGAAGATTGTCAGTAACTAATTAACGTACCAAAATAATGAACAGCAATTACATGAGTGTCGTTAACGGCATTTTTAAAATTGTTAAGATAAATCTGTAGATTCATAGAACTTTCTTCATACTCTTAAATTTATTTTCCTTGGATCATTTAGTTTTTATGCCAATATATTCATTGTGAAAATTAATTATACTTCATTTATACGGTTGATTAATATTTTTAATTTACACAATTGGTTACAATTGCAAAAGTCCAAGAGATTTTACAATTTTTTATAAAGTTGATTAATTTGCAATGCAACTATTACTATTCAAAAGTATAAAACAAATAAAAATATGAATTGACCGAATTCGATGGATTGTTTGCGGTAAATTGTTGAAATAATTATTCTTTCTCTGCACTGATAAATACTTTCCCTTTCTTTCATTAATTTTTTTATACCATTGGGTTAAGATGACACAATTTTCTAAATATTAAAGGTAAATTTGAGGATTGATCATACTTTTTTCGCACTATTAATTTTTCTTATCTTGGATCATTTATTTTTTATATCCATATGGAAAATACTTTTCAACACTAGAACAAAGTTTCAATCAAAAGAATGTTAGACTCACTTATTATAAAAAAAATAATTGTAATTTCTTCGCACTAGAAAAGTTATATATTTATATATGGTCAATTTTTTAATTAATTAATGCAAATCAACACAATATTTTAAATTATTAAGGTAAATAAGTAGATTTACCGTACTTTTTTCACACTATTAATTTTTTTTCCTTCGATCATTTAGTTTTTATACCAATATATTCATTGTGAAAATTAATTATATTTCTATACTTCTTTTGTGTGGTTGATTATATTTTTAGTTTATATAATTCGTTACAATTGCAAAGTCCAATGTACTTTATAATTTTTTTCCAATTAATTAATTTGTAATGTAACTGTTGTTGTTTACAAGTATAAAATAAATTAAAATATGAATCAACCCAATACGATGGAGTGCTTCCAATAAGTTGTTGCAACAACTATTCTTTCTTCAAAATGATAACTTATTCTCTCTCTCTCTCTCTCTCTCTCTCTCTCTCTCTCTCTTTACTCATTCATTTCTTATACTATTACGTTGAGACGACACAATTTTTAAAATAGTAAGGATAAATTTATGGATTGATCGTATTTTCTTCACACGATTAAATTTTCCTCTTGGATCATTTACTTTTTGTGTCCACATGGAAAATACTTTTCAATACTGGCAGAGTTCAAATCCAAAAAGTGTTGGACTCACACTATTAAATTTTTTTTATTTTTTATTTTTTTTGTCTTTTATATAATCAATTTTTAACGCCATTAATAGGAGGCGATACAATATTTTGAATTGGTAAGGTAAGTTGGTGGATTGATCGTACTTTCCTCACACTATTCATGTTTTCCCTTAGATTATTTAGTTTTTATGCCAACATGTTCATTGTGAATTATACTTTGTTTGTATGGTTGATTAATATTTTTAGTTCACATAATTCGTTGTAATTGTAAAAGTCTAATATACTTTATAATTTTTTCCAGTAAATTAATTTGTAATGCAACTATTACTTTTTACAAGTATAAAATAAATTAAAATATTAATCAACCCAATTCGATAGATTGTTTTTGGAAACTTAGAAATAATTATTTCTTTCTTCACAGTGGTAAATTATTTTCTCTCGTTTTTTAATTAATTTTTATACCATTACGATGAGACAACATGATTTTTTAAATACTAAAGGTAAATCCACGGATAGATCGTACTTTCTTCACACTATTAAATTTTTTTCTTAGATCATTTATTTTTTTGCCTACATTGAAAATACTTTTTAATAGTGGAAGATAGTTCCAATTAAAAAAGTGCCAAACTCACTTCCTGTGCAGAAACAATTGTAGTTTCTTCGCAATAATAAATTGTTTTTCCTTTTTTTGTATTATTATTTTTTTAAACCGTTAGCGCGAGCCGACACAATATTTTAAACTGTTAAAATAAATTCGTAGATTGATCGTACTTTCTTCACAATATTAATATTTTTTCCTTAAATCATTTAGTTTTTATGCCAATATATTTACTGTGAAATTAATTATACTTTTTTTGTATGGCTAATTAAAATTTTTAATTTACATAATTCGTCACGATTACAAAAGTCCAATAAAATTTTTTAATTTTTTTGTTGTAGATTAATTTGTAATTCAATTATTACTATTTACAACATAAAATAAATTAAAATCTGAATTGACCCACTTTGATCGATTATTTGCGATAAATTGTTAAGATAATTATTATTTCTTCATACTAATAATTTTTTTGTATCATTAATTTTTTATACCTTTCGGTTTAGTCGACATAATTTTTTAAATTGTAAAGGTTAATTTGTTGATTGATTGTACTTTCTTCGCACTTTTTTTTTCCGTGGCACTTTTATTTTTTGTGTCAAAATGTTCACATGTTAACTTAGTAAATTAGTGCCTCATTGATCCAATGGACACCTCAATCAGGAATCAATGTTATTAGTTACACAAAATTGAAGTAGAAAAGTTAAGAATATGAATTGTATTCTTATTCTAATTGTATCATAATGAATTTTCGAATGAATATATATGGGAAAAAACAAAGAAATGAGAAATTTAAAACTAAAAGTACATATTTATTGAGTTAAATTATTAAATATTAGATTTAAAATTGTAATTATCTAATGATTACTTACACCATCATCTTTGTAATGGATCGATTTGGAATGAGATAAATTACATTATATTTTATCAATTTTATTTTGCTAATCCATATAGAGTTATTACAATTTTAAAGTATGAATAAAACTATAATAAGGTAGAGAAATAGGCTTTTAGGTGGTTATTTGTTCTTATATTCTAATTCTTATGATAATACAATATTCAATCAATATATATGAAAAAAATAGATATTGAAAAACTTGGCCCACTGCACAACCCACGAGTGAAACAGTTAGGGTTTGAATAGGAAGGGTATGTTGCAGTCTCGAGGGTGAAGAATAGGAATGGTTTAAAGTTTATGATATATGATGACGACGGTGGTCCAACTACCATGACCACAAATGTCATTTATAAAAAAGTGTTTAAACTTATAGTTTCATACTTATTAATCGCATCAGTACGTTGCTTACTTTATTTATTTTTTTACACAAATCGTTTATGTCATTCATGATTTGATATGTGAAGTGAAGGATTGCATTCATATATTATTGTGTTTGTGCTCTTATATTTATCTATGTATAATGTTCCCGTCACAATTTTGGTGGAGTTATAAAAATTGATTATATGTACCATTTATGCATTAGGAGATCCCGTACCCACTCCGGAAAAAAAATTCGTGCCGGCCCTATCGGCCCCCCACCATCAGGGGCAGTTATGTATTATTCATCTAACATAATGTAGATACTAAAAAAATGTAAAAAAAGAAATTGAGTGACGTAAGGCCCTCACGCCACGTGCCGTGGGTACCGTCTTGACGTGGGCAACAGAGAGTATTGGCGTATGCATTAGTGCCACTATTTTAAAAACGATAACGCAACGTACTTAGTAGTCGAAAATTAAACTTTTAGTGAGTTTTATTGATCATATTTGAGATATGATGTTATTTCTAATAGTTTTATAGGTTTCTTATCCTAAATCGCCAGTGTTTGTGTAAAAGTAATGTCAAAAATATTCCAGTCATCTAAAATTTATTTATTATTTTAGTAGAATTCAATTCTATAATAACATTGTCGTTGATCAATCCACACCGCAAGTGTACGGATCGTATAAGTAATAAAGTGGACTTTTAAAGTCCGGATGTCGTACCCACGAGGACTGATTTATTCTCACGCTCACTTTAACTAGCCTTAACCGAAATGAATAAGTTAATGTTACTTAATTTCTAATCTTGCAAAAATTAACTTATTAAATTAAATTTCTAAATCTAAAATTAAAATTAAGAATTAAATTGGAACAAATTAAAAGAATGATTTTTTTATGGTTTTAAATCAAATATGGGAAAACTAGCATTAAGGTTTCGAATCCACTTTTCATTTAGTTATCCTCCGGATTATCAATTTGACAATGAAAGTTAGTTTTGACGGTTCAATTCACAAAATTTGTTGAATAATCTTTCACAAGTAGAATTCAACATATTTATATGACGTGTTAACTATATCTCTATGATAACAACGCCATAAAAATGCATTACAACGCAAGAATTGCATAAAAACATCGCACAAAGCATAGGGGTATTCTCATCCCCTATCGGACTTTGTGGTTTTCAACAAAAGTCTAATCTATTCACGATTTCTCAATACAATAAATAGATCACAGATCAACTTTGGCCACAAGTTGTAAAAGAAAGCATAATTATATTGAAAACTCAAAACCGAACATTCATCTTAGCATAAGAATTAACAAAACATCAAATTAACAATCCGGATTCAAACCAAAATCAAAGTTTCATCTCTACCCTAATGCTATGAAAAGTTTAGCCTATCATGCTGTAAAAATCAGAAGAAAAACAGAAAGAGAAAGCCATCACCGAATTAAAGTTGTGTTCTTGAGCTTGGATCTTCAATTATGGCTTTTTTCTCCAACTTTCTCATAGATGATTGCTCCAACTTTCGTTCCCCTCTGTTCTCTGATGTTCTTCCCCGAAATTAGGTCGAGTTCTATATTAATAGATGCAAGAAAGCCCAAGAAAACCAGGTCCAATTCAGTTTCGGAAAGTTTTCCTAAAATCTGCCCGATATAACCATGCTATCGCGCGTGCGAACGCATGGTTATAAATTTCCAAAGGCATGCGGTCGCACGTGCGACCGCATGGTTATAACAGATTTCAACTTTTGCCCGCTTCCAATTTAGTCCCCAAAGTTTAATTGCAGGGCAAGTCCTGAACTTCCAACTTTGATCAATTGAGTCCCCAAACTTTTAAATCTCTCCAACTTGGCTTCCATTTGATTTTTCTTCACGTTCCCCGCTTTCATTTCTTCTGATTAGGTGCTTCTACTTCTGAATTGTGCCCTGTTTGGCTCAAAATTGTAATAGTTTCTTCCATTCCCGGTTTTCACTGAAATAGAAACAAATAACACTAAATTAAATATAAAATTGACTAAAAATAATGAAAATACATAATTTAAAGATCGAAATAAGTGCATAAATTGCACTTATCAAACACCCCAAACTAGAACAATTGTTCGTCCTCGAACAACGAAACTAAACTAAAGAAAGAAAATAAACAAACAAACTAGACACCAAGCACAAGCAGGACTCATGGTCAAACCGTGTACCATATGCCTCAGGAAAACGAAATGATAGTGAAAACTCAAGTTAGACAAACAAAACAATCACCAAAAAGAAATCCACTTACCCAAGTGCTCGACTATCCTCTGTGTGTGTGTGCTAGCCATCACTTAACTCAAGCGCTTGTTAAAGTATCACCAAAGAATGTCCAACACAAAGCCATGCCCGTATTCCCAAGTGGTTGAATATCCTCAACTTGCTCATGAATCACTCCTGATGCTTTTCTCTCAAATCCCGAGGTGCTTCTAGCTTGTGATTTCTACAAAATATATTATGCATTTTTTTTCCACACAAGACGCCAAGAAGAGTGACTAAATGTTGAAAAGTATTACAACTATCAGTCCATCCACTTCGACCTCAAGTTTCCAAATTCCCAGCCTTTGAGTCCTTTCCTGGCACCTTTATAATTTTATTCAGTGGATTTTCCTTTTATTTGCTCCTTCACTGATAATGGCTCTCTTCGCTCACTTTGTTTTTCTTTTATCTTTTTCTTTTTCCCTTTTTTTTCCTTTTTGTGCAATTTTTCTTTTGACTTTTACCCATAGTAGCTCTCGCTCTATTTCCCTAGAGGTAGCCTTCTTCACTGGTAGATCGTCCTCTAAACATTGGTCATGAAAAGCACCAGATTACTCAGTGACGACTCTCACTCTCTAGGGTAGGCAGCTTTTTCCTGCGGTCCCTCTCATCTACTAAACCATCATCTAAATCCAAAATTCGATACTTAACATATGATAGTGCCGGTATAAACTACTTGACGAAAAATCCTTCAACTTGAAGCGGAAGTATCAAGACTTCCAGTAGCAATCCCCTTCAACATAGAGTCACTACATCTTACCACCCCCAAACTAGACCATTTGGGCTAGTTGGATACTAAAATAGTGGTTGGGAGAACTACCTGGTCCTAAGTGTAACATTGGGGCTCAAAGGTAGTCCTAAAGGAACACAGCATCTAGGTGATAAGTCAACAAGAATGAGAGTTAAACAATGACTATGTGCTCTTTTTCAGTTAATCGGGCACAGATAAGTGAATAGAAAATTTGAAAATTTTCAAGTGTTGTTTCAAATCCAACTATGAGTTCATTAGAAAAATTTAGGCACCTTGTCATCATCGGCGGTACACAACTCGACCAAAACAAATAAAAGACAACAAAGACAAAACAGATTTTTATGTTTATTTATTTATTTATTATTATTATTTTTTTATTTTTTTAGCAACTGCATACTAACAAAAACCGGGTGATAGAGTGTTAAAATAAAGAGCAAACGGGCATCCAATATATATAAAGATTTGAAGTACAACTTCAATCTTTCCCACATAAGCACACAATACAAAAGTATCCCCACCCCATCAAAATAGAGTACATTGCCCCCAATGTACGCAATTAAGATCAAAGAGAAAAGTACAATAAGAAGCAATAAGAAAAGACAAAAAGCGAAACTCCCCTACTGGGTCCCGTGAGGGGGAGCGGATCATGATGAATCCCGTATCGACTCTAAGCGGTCCATCCGGCTCGACCGCCTGTCCCTCCTCAATGCGCGCCATAGAAGCCTGAAGTGCATCAAACCGCTGGTTGTGGCCCTCGAGCTGTCGGTGATCTGGAGGAGGCGGTGTGTCTGTGTCGGTCGGTTGCCCCCTTTGCGGTTGGCGGCTCTGAAGTGTCTGAGGTTGATCCGCTTGGCCGGCTCGGCCAGGTACTCCAGAATGCGATGGTATCGACTATTGAGGCGGATACTCGAGATAAAGGCGGGGAAGATGAGCTTGCGGCCACCGCGATCCAGTCAACCACAAGCCGATAAATGAGGCTCCCAAGATCAATCTTCCTCCCTCGGGTTAAGTGACACAACAGCGAGCTCGATCCTCAGTAAGAGTAGTAAGATGGGTGGTCGGCTCGATGTTAGTGCGGATGAAGATATCTGACACCCTCGAATATCGGGAGATTAGCATAGGTAAAGCCAGGTAGGCGTGGCCATGCGTCATCGATCCATATAAAAATCGGGCCACCTCGGCCAATATCCTCATCAAGTGGCACGGCTCAATATCGGCATGTGTGAGGCCGAGTCTTTGTATCAATGATCCCGGGCTGAATCGACCCATTGGCCTCGTACCCAAGTCTCCTAATAGTGGGGCGTCCCAAGAATGTCGATCCGGTCATTGAAATTGGCATAGAACTTCGCGAACCAGATCATTATAGCCTTTGGGGCGGTCCGGCTACTCGCTCCCATCCTGCTCTGGTGATGAGTCGCTCAATCACCGTATCCCGAAAGTCACCGAGGGTCACCTCCCGCTCGGCGATGTAGAAACCCTTCTTCTTGAGCAGTTTTTTCAGGGTCTGCTCTTCCTTCCTACCCCGACTACGTGGAAACTCAGCGGAAGTACTATCCTGTGCTGGGCTCTCTCTAGCCACACCCTTGCGCTTGTGGGATGATCCCTCTCCGTCATCTCCGTGCCCACTGGGGTTCTTGGTACGAGGCATTGTACCTGCAATGATGACAGTCGACAATCAGTTTCCAAATATAATAATATAGCAAGGAACACCCAGAAAAGCACCCCCAAACTAAAGAAAATTGCATAGGATAAAAGAAGTTCACATAATTGACCAAATGAATGTGGGGCCCGCAAAAACAGTGCAAAAGGATGCAAAGATGGAACGGACCCAACACTACATAAAGTACATGTCTCAATTAATCACATGGCAAAAATTGATGCAATTCTATCAAGTTTGGAATAAAAAATGAGGGTGGTGAAGTGGGTGAAGTGAGAGTGACGCAGCTCGAGCGGCGTCAGGCCATGACTCGAGTCGCGTCAGGGCAGTGACTCAGGTGGCGTCAGGCCATGACTCGAGTCATTGCACCAAGTTTTGCCTAGGCCTAACTTAATGTTCAGTTCGTGCAATCAGTGGAAATTTCACACCAAAGTGATCTTGTAACGATGTAGAATCATGCAATGAAGTTGAAACATATTAGGAAGCTCAAAATTTCATTGCAACATGTTATCGAACACTTGACGTGCACAATAGTTTTTAAGAGATTTGCAACAAATTATAAGCAATGCAGCTACCAAAACATCACAGCAATATCTAAATTCATCCTCTAAACATCCTACAGCCCATACTCCTCAGCATTGTCACACAAAATCGAAAAAATAACACCACAGTAAACAACCATAATCGTTCAATTTCGACAAAGCATCCTAATCTCGATTCACAGACTGAGTATGCACAGAAACGAGCCTAGATTCGATCATTAATATAGCATACGCATCAATTAAAGCATAAAATCAATCAAAATTTCGAATTAAACCCTAGGGGAATGCCTACTGTCGAAATCATGATCCATTATGAGTTAAAGCTTGAAATTGTCGTACCTGAGTCTTCAAATGCCACGGAAATCACTAAATTTGATGATGAAAATGTTGGATTGAGTTCGAGCACAATGAACCCAAGCCTAGATGTGAGAATATATGTCAAATCCTTGGAGTCTATGCGTATTAACTAGGGTAGAGCATCAATGGTGACGTGAGATGATTGAAAACTGATTGAAGATGTGTTGATTATGGAGGGAATTCGCAGTTGAAGTTTTGGGGGAAGAAGGAAGCTAGGGTTCCGTTCGAAAATTTGGGGAAAATTATGGCCGTTTCTGTGTTTTTAAAATCTGACTTTGGGGTCCCGTTTGTACTATGCGATCGCATAGTAGAATATTTTGCTGGTAGTGCATGCGGTCGCATGCGCGACCGCATGCATCCCTGCTTCAGTTTTTTTTTCATTCAAATGAAATGCTGGGACTACTCTAAAGTGGGAAATCAAGTGAAAATTGGTTTGATAAATTTTTGTGGAGTTTTGACCCAAAAGCGAGGAAAGAAACAACTAGGAATGTGAAAATACGAACTAGCATGCAAAACTTGATTCTAAACTCAACACTAAACTTAAAACTGAAAGTAAAACTTAAGGAAACTACATGAACATGAACATCAACTAGAAATGTAAAAATGCAGCCTATATGCAAAGCTTGACTCTAATACTTAAAACGAAACTTAGAAATATCAAGAAAACTGGAATAAAGGATACGGGGATGGGTTGCCTCCCACCAAGCGCTCCGTTTAGAGTCTAAAGCTCGACTTTGATTTGTAATAGCTCAAGGTGGTCGTCTCCGGCTCTTGCACTCCTTGCAATTTCTGGCTTTGCAAATTTCCACATTCCCTTCCGATTTAGTGAGGCATTTATCCTCTTTAGGAGTCCATTCATACCCCTCTCTCCATTGTACCTCTTTTTCGCAGCTCAGCTTAGTCTCGCACGGTGATTCTTCTAATTTGGAGCAAACTCGGGGATTTTGGGGTGGTGATGCGGATTTTAGGATGTTTAAGCGCACTTGATCGTCATCCACCCGTAGAATCACCAATCCGGCCTCTACATCAATCAAAGCTCGGCTCGTGGCTAGGAAAGGTCTTCCAAGTATGATTGGGACTCTACTATCTTCCTCCATGTCGATCACAACGAAATCCGCGGGAAAGATAAACTTGTCCACCTTTACCAAAACATCTTCAACCAGAACATATGGATATCGAATGGAGCAATCTGCTAGTTGCAGCATTATATTGGTGGGTTTTGGCGCCCCTAAACCAAGTTTCCTATACATGGACAAAGGCATTAGATTGATACTTGCTCCTAGATCACATAAAGAATTCTTAAAGCACAAATTGCCAATAGTACAAGGAATAGAGAAACTCCCTGGATCTTTAAGCTTAGGTGGCAACTTGTTGAGCAAGATTGCGCTGCACTCTTCATTAAGCGCAATTTTTTCGAAATCCTCAAGCTTCTTCTTCTTTGATAGTATCTGTTTCATGAACTTGAGGTAGAGGGGCATTTGAGCCAAAGCTTCAGCGAAGGGGATGTTAATATGAAGCTTCTTGAAAACATCAAGAAACTTTGAGAACTGCTGATCCTTCTTATGCTTCATTAGCCTCTGTGGGAATGGAATAGGTGATTTATAAGTTCTCAGCGGTACCACTGTTGTTTTAGATGTACTGCCCACATTTTCTTCAGCTTGTGGCTTTGATTCATCCTTTTGAACTATTTCCTCAATCGCCTCATTTTCTCGTTCTTTGGAGGGCCTTGTGACATCAATGTCGGGAAGCTGCACCCCACTTCTTGTAGTAATGGCCATCACTTTCTCCCTTGGATTTACCTCTGTATTGCTAGGCAAAGTGCCTTGCGGCCGGCCCGAGACAATGATAGCCAGTTGCCCAACTTGCATTTCCAGATTACGAATAGAGGCTTGCTGATTCTGGAGTGCAGTATTGGTCTTCTTCATAAACTGATCGGTGCGATCCATGTATTTCTCAGTTCTCTCCATAAATCTACCCAAAACTTCTTCAATTGAGCTTTTCTTCTCCGGTTGCTGGTAAGGAGGTCCTTGGAATCCTCCATTATTCTGATTATCTCGCCACCCAAAATTTGGGTGATTACGCCAACCTTGGTTATAAGTGTTGCTAAATGGGTTGCCAGGTTGCCGTTGACCTCCTTGAATATAGTCAACTTGAGCAAGGTCACGGTGGCGATAATAGGGCACTCACTGGTACTATGGTTAGCTCCACACTCATCGCAAGTGGGTGGTGTAGGTGCTTTTGAGCTACCTATCTTTACTATACTCTCCACCTTGTGAGCTAATGCATCAATTTTTGCGGTCAGAGCAGTGAAATTGTCGACTTCATATACTCCAGATGGTCTACCATGATTTCTTCTATCAGACGCCCACATCGCTGTACTGTTTGCAATCCTTTCAAATAGCTCAAGTGCTTCAGCGATTGTTTTGGTACGAAGCGATCCATTTGACGATGAATCTACCAAACTCTTACATGAAGGAAGTAGCCCCGCATAAAAATCGTACTTCTTTGTCCATTCGATCCCATGATGCGGGCACTTCCTTAGCAAGCCTTTAAACCTCTGCCAAGCTTCGTCAAACGAATCCGCGTCATGTTACTGAAAAATAGATATCTCGTGCTTCAACTTAGCAATCTTGATCGGAGGAAAGAACTTGGTACAGAATTTTTGAGCTAGGTCGTTCCATGTGGTGATGCTTGCGATTGGCTGAGAATCAAGCCATTCGAGAGCCCTATCACGCAAAGTACGGGGGAACAACCTTAGTCTAATCGCGTCATCTGATATGCCCTGATATTTGAAGTGTTCACACATCTCTAAGAACCGAGAGACATGCGTATGAGGATTCTCATCTGGCAATCCATAAAATTGGTGCCCATTCTAGAAGAGATGGATCACATCTGTCTTGAGCTGAAAATTGTTCTGCCCAAATGGATGGTACACTATACTAGATTGGCTTTGGATAATCTGTGGCGTCATAAAGTCCCCAACTAGCATGTTATCCTCGTCCACAGTCTCTTGGATGCGGGCTTCACCATTGTTGATACGTGGAATTTCATTATTAGCTGCCATCGCTCTCTTGCTTTGTTTTTTTGTTTTTTCTTTTTCTCTAGCTTCTCTACGCCTTTGATGAAAGGTACGCTCGATCTCGAGGTCAAATTCGAGAGGTTGACCGAGTCGTGCACTTCGCATAAACCTGAGAGAGAATGAGAGAAATTGTGAACGAAAAATGTAGTAAAATTAAATAAAAACAAATAAATTTCGAATTAGTGCTAGCTAATCTAAACGGTAAAATAAATACAGTCCCCGGCAACGGCGCCAAAAACTTGTTGTTGATCAATCCACACCGCAAGTGTACGGATCGTATAAGTAATAAAGTGGACTTTTAAAGTCCGGATGTCGTACCCACGAGGACTGATTTATTCTCACGCTCACTTTAACTAGCCTTAACCGAAATGAATAAGTTAATGTTACTTAATTTCTAATCTTGCAAAAATTAACTTATTAAATTAAATTTCTAAATCTAAAATTAAAATTAAGAATTAAATTGGAACAAATTAAAAGAATGATTTTTTTATGGTTTTAAATCAAATATGGGAAAACTAGCATTAAGGTTTCGAATCCACTTTTGATTTAGTTATCCTCCGGATTATCAATTTGACAATGAAAGTTAGTTTTGACGATTCAATTCACAAAATTTGTTGAATAATCTTTCTCAAGTAGAATTCAACCTATTTATATGACGTGTTAACTATATCTCTATGATAACAATGCCATAAAAATGCATTACAACGCAAGAATTGCATAAAAATATCGCACAAAGCATAGGGGTATTCTCATCCCCTATCGGACTTTGTGGTTTTCAACAAAAGTCTAATCTATTCACGATTTCTCAATACAATAAATAGATCACAGATCAACTTTGGCCACAAGTTGTAAAAGAAAGCATAATTATATTGAAAACTCAAAACCGAACATTCATCTTATCATAAGAATTAACAAAACGTCAAATTAACAATCCGGATTCAAACCAAAATCCAAGTTTCATCTCTACCCTAATGCTATGAAAAGTTTAGCCTATCATGCTGTAAAAATCAGAAGAAAAACAGAAAGAGAAAGCCATCACCGAATTAAAGTTGTGTTCTTGAGCTTGGATCTTCAATTATGGCTTTTTTCTCCAACTTTCTCATAGATGATTGCTCCAACTTTCGTTCCCATCTATTCTCTGATGTTCTTCCCCGAAATTAGGTTGAGTTCTGTATTAATAGATGCAAGAAAGCCCAAAAAAACCAGGTCCAATTCAGTTTCGGAAAGTTTTCCGAAAATCTAAAATCTGCCCGATATAACCATGCTATCGCGCGTGCGATCGCATGGTTATAAATTTCCAAAGGCATGCGGTCGCACGTGCGACCGCATGGTTATAACAGATTTCAACTTTTGCCCGCTTCTAATTTAGTCCCCAAAGTTTAATTGCAGGGCAAGTCCTGAACTTCCAACTTTCATCAATTGAGTCCCCAAACTTTTAAATCTCTCCAACTTGGCTTCCATTTGATTTTTCTTCACGTTCCCGCTTTCATTTCTTCTGATTAGGTGCTTCAACTTCTGAATTTTGCCCCGTTTGGCTCAAAATTGTAATAGTTTCTTCCATTCCCGGTTTTCACTGAAATAGAAACAAATAACACTAAATTAAATATAAAATTGACTAAAAATAATGAAAATACATAATTTAAAAGATCGAAATAAGTGCATAAATTGCACTTATCAAACAAAAATGTTTATATTCTATGTGACAATTGTGGATGTGACTTATATTTGAGTACATTCATCTTTTTCGTCAAAATACGAAGATATTTTGTTTTGTCTTGGATGTTGTTGTTGACTATTATTGATAGTGTTATACTCGGATTGCTTTAATTGATGATATCTTTAAGAGTGTTGTAAATTAAATTTTTATTTTTTGGTTAGTTTTCCCCCAATTGTTTGCAAGATGAATTGGTACAAAATAGAGGGAAACTTTGTCGAAAATTTTCAAGAATTATTTCATTAGTTATATTAATGAAATTTATTGTTACTACTTATTATTTATTTTAGTTTTTCGCGATCTTATATTAATACGACTAACACCTATTAATACTGTTGTTAGCTAAAAAATTGTGTCCCCGTGTAACGCATGGGTGAAACAGCTAGTTCCTCAGAATAGAAAAGAAGAATACATCTTCCAATATTTTTGTGTAGATGATATTTTTTTAAAAAAAAGTCTTTTCGGTACTTTTATATCTCTATTTATTTCATTTTTTGGAAATTGAAGTCATTTTGACATTTCTCATTTTTATTTTAAATTGTATTTTAAAATGTCATATCTTTTTATGGAGAAAAAAAGTTAAATTGGGCTTGCGATTTGCTTCACATTTTGGTTTCCGTGTCGAATTGGTTGAATGTGACGCACAGGTGCTGGTGAAGAGACTGAACGCTACGGCGGCATGTGCATCTGTCGAGCCAATTATTGCCAATATCCATGATGAGCTACAACAAGTAGGATGTTCACGTGTCCTGTATATTCCACGTTCTCGGAACTTTGTTGCTCACGATTTAGCGGCCCTAGCGGCCGCTTCTAGATGTAATCGTGTCTGGACGGATTGTCTACCTCTTGTTATTGCCTCTAACTTAGGGGCACATCATTAATAATATTACGTGGATTTCCCTTCAAAAAAATGAAAAAGAAAATAAAATTGTTAAAATTTCAATATATATATATATATATATATATATTTGTTATAGTATTATGGCACGTGTTACATATTAGTAGTAGACAAAAGTATTTTACCCACCGTTTTACACATAAATTTACACAATACATAAGAGCAATATTAATGTTAGGGGAAAAAAGCCAAACGGAAAAATTTAGGGAAAAAACATATTCTGAAATAATGTTGAGGGGAAAAACTATGTGAAAAATTTGGGCACACTCAAAAAAATACATTTGAATTTTTTATTTTCTTCAATACACATCAATACACATTTTTGTTGTAAACCAAAAAAAAAAAAAATTGTGCGCATTTTGGGGGAGGGGCCAAATTTGGCCCCAACTTTAGAGACTAGCCCTCAAGTTTGGGTTTTAACACCCTCAAAAATGATACATTATTTTGGTTTGTTGGGTGGAGGAACCCAAATTCTGGGTTTTCCTACCCAACATTAATTGTGGTCTAATTGAACTTAAATTAAACTCTCTTTCCTCCACTAAATCCATGACTCACATGAATTCACGTATAATTATGAATTTTCCATGCATGATTTGGCATAAAACATCACAAGAAACGTGAGATATGAAGCCGTAACAGCTTCTACTCGACTTACAGTTTCCAGTATTTGTAAGAGTGAATACCATAAAAAGCAAGGTTGACAAATAAAATTTCAATGAAATCAGAACACTTTAATGAATTCCAGTGATGGCAGGATTTTCAATTACCATGCCCAAAATACCTCCAAGAGAGGCGCCAATTCTTTCCTTCCCTCTTTCTTGTCAACGGTCAACATCAATTCAAACTTGTTATGGTAAAATATGCACTACGCCCTCTCTTTTACTATTTTCTTCTCGTTTTCCTTTTGAGATTCAACCCATTGAAGAAGAAAAATCCACTTGCATTAACAGCAACTGATATGTGAAATCAATTCTCCACTAACCTCTATACATAGTGCATCAAAGGAACCATATTAAAGATGGTTTTATAACTCAATTTGAGTCCAACTTTGATGAGTTAATGAGGCTATTAATGGTGGATTGAACGTCTGCATGAGAATAAAAGGTACTAAAATGGGTAATGCTTACTCCTACTCCACTTCATTAGACATTTAATGTTAGACACTTTAATGTGAATGTATAGGGCTTCAATGCTAACCTCTGAAAATGAGATTGCCATAGTGGGATATTTGTAGTTCTACTTGTGTGTTCTAATTTGGGGGCATCAATATCAAGTGCACTTACATGGGAAACATCGACAGACCTAATTCTGAAATTTTTGACAATGTAGTTGGTGGAATTTTGCGAACTAGTGATAAGTTTTCAATAAGACAAATTCAATTTGCAGCATTAACATCGTGAAACCGTCTAGGGACATAATAACTTCATTTTGTAAACTATAATTGCCTAATGAAGGGCCACAGCCTTAGGTGTTCCCTTTACTTTACGGTGTGTTGACAATATTTCCGTTAGTGAAAAAAACTGGTTCGAATAATATTCGATATCCTACGTTATAGGGTATAGGAAAAAATTGATTTGTCACTTCTGTACTGTGAAAATACAAATCATTTGTCATATTCTGTTTGAATTTGCAGGTATATCCTGTAGTAGGAGGATTTTATCATAAAGTTGTTATTTCGTTAAGGGTATGGAGGGACGGGAATGGCGGGTTCGATTACAACATCGATATCGGTGCCCGATAATGTCACATTTGATCCTTTGATTTGTTCAATTCGACGAAAACTTGGGTCCCAGCTTGGCCGGGATAGTATGACTGTAAAGTTTAAGGCACCTGGAATGTCTCTTCTACCTGTCGAAGTAATTGACGATGATGACATTGATTGGTACATGTCATTGACTGCTGATACGCCCTTACGCGTTGTGTCACAAGGTCCCCATACAACTGTCTTGCCCGATGGGGATGAAGAGAAAAAATCATATAATCCCTATGACATGAACGATGTTGACCGGAATGTGCTGGGGAAAACTATAGTTCGAACATTGATTATGATGCATTCATTTTAGACCATATAACTAATGTGCAAAGCAATGAGGAAGATAAGTGTCGTATGTTGACCAGTAGAATTGGTACAGTGGAGCTGAACATTTCCCAAACTCTCGAAAGCAAGCATGAGCTATCTTTGTGACTACATTACCTTGCAATGGTAAACAAATTTCAATTTTTCCGAGCCTGTTCTAACCATTCCAATTTGCACGTGATCGGCGTTGCTCAAGAATGCAATTGGCATGTTCGTTCCTCCCGGGTAGGGAGTTCTTCGTTGTTTAGGATAAAGAGTTTAGACGCAACCCGTACTTGCAGGTTAGTACATCATGTTGATAACCATCCACAAGCCACTTCTAGATTAGTTGCTAGTCACGTCATTGATCGAATACAGTCTTCTTGGACGTAAAAATCCAAGGTCCATTATGTATGACATGAGGAGAGAGATGTGGTACAAGAAGGCATGGAGGGCTTTGGATCGGGGCCGAGATGTGGATCGAGGGGTTGTGAATGAGACTTACCAAAGGTTGCCGATTTATTGCCACACATTGGAAATGGCAAACACGGGTACTATGATGCGTATTGAAACATATCGGCTTCATAGATTTAAGTACCTCTTTGTTGCATTTAGTGCCAGTGTACGGTCTTTCCAAACATTCATATGGCAGGTGCTATGTGTTGACAGAACTCACTTGAAATCTGCTATTCGAGGTGTCCTTCTTACTGCTAGTAGCCAAGATGGGACAAGCACATCTTCCCAATTGCTTGGGCGATTGTGGCATCGGAGACAATCGCTTCATAGCATTGGTTCATGACGTGCCTAGGGGATGTCATCCCTGATACTAAAGATCTGGTATTCGTTTTAGATCAGGAGAATGGCTTTTCGCAACCCATTGCTAATTTGTTTCCTTTGCCAAAGCATGGTATATGTTTTTGGCACTTAGCGAGCAGCATTCGTCGTTTAACTCATTGAAAGTCCAATGTAGCCCCTTTTTTCGCTATGCATATGCTTATACCACCCAGCAATTTGACATTTGCATGCTAGAGTTAGAAGCCATATCCCCGCCAGCACACAGGTACGTTGTCGATGCTGGAGTAGACAAATGGTCGCGCGCCCATTTTCTAGGACATCGTTACAATATAATGACGTCGAACATCGCTAATATTTGAATTCTTTATTACAGCACGAAAGAGAACTGCCCATGACGTCTCTTATAGATGAAATAAGGAGCTTATTGCAGCATTGGCACTTTGAGCGTGAAAGTTTAGTTGTCTCAGTAATCAGATATGTCTGTGTTATGCTCTGTTATTCAGATTTAATAGGTGATAGTTTACTGTTTAATATAAGATGCGTCTGTAAATCATCGTATCCTAGATGCGTCTACGTATGTCAGATGAGTCTGGGTCGCGATTGCAAAAATTAACAGAACGCATAAAAGTAAACAGAAACAACACAGAATTTTTAATGTGGAAACCCAACTGGGAAAAAACCACGTGCTGATCGCCTACGAGCAAAACCAATCCACTAAATCTATTCAGTTTAAATCTTTACAAAAAGGCTAAAAGGGTAATTTAAACATAAATTAACCAACATCTAGGATAATAACAAGAAACACTCCCTATTACTCTCTCCTAGCATGTAATGCGAGCCAACCTCCCATTGCTCTTCAGTAGCTTGTTGTAACCGCGGTCCTGCAATAGATCTTCAACTCCCGTGTTCATCTCCTCGTGTTGTGGGTTGATCTATTAGTGAATGGACTCCTCCCGGAGATTTGAATCCCGATCTATGATTGATCAAAGGTTATTCATGCACTTGGATCAAGAAATCAACTTGAAAAAGTCTTGAACTAAGTTGGAGAGGATGGACATGTTTTTCAAGAATGGGGGGATGAATTTTGGCTCCAAGCGTGCTTTGATGAAGCCTCCTCTTGTGCTGGTGTTTTATTGTGACTTGTTACTTGTTGGCCAAGGCTCCAAGTTACCATAAAACTTCAAATCCTACAAGGAATAAAAATATTATTAGTTGTAGGATAACTTAAATAAGGTAAAACGATAAATATGGAATAAACTCATTACCTTATCCTGTATCAATGTAATAAGGAAAGGATCCTACCAAATCATATGATACATCAAATGTGGACACAAGATCATCCTAGGCGTGTACTAGGTTTCTTGTGCTCCATGGACTCCCACTTGTTAATCAATATAATATATGACAAGGAATTATCACATAGTTAATTAGAATCAAGATAAAACTAAAATTCCATGTGATAATAAGTCCGTAGAAAATCATAATTAAATTAATTAAATATGAAATTTAACTAACCCAACTACTCATGTGGAAAAATGAAAATGCCAATTATTAACCTAATTTTCTACTACACGAAAATAAAATTAACAATCTCCTCCTTTGGCTTTTTCTATCTTTTCCAAAACACAAATCTCCATCTTTTGTAAAGCAATGAATGGTTGAAGTTTAAAAGAAACAATCATTTACCCATAAACGCTCCCCCTCAAGCGATGAGTAAAAACCAATCAAATTATAAAATTCAGTCATGCAAAAAGCGTGCACGAAAGATCACATAACTAAGACGGAGCCACCTAGATGTCATAAACTTCAATATGCAAAAGAGAGATAAAAAGTTAGTTTAGAGTTCAACTCCCCCTCAAAAAGAGCAAGCACTCACTACTACTCCTCCTCCTTTTTGGAACAAATAGAGGAGCCAATGAAACAACTTCCAAAACGGCGTATTGTAACTTGCCATATAAAGTCATCAACCACAACAAATATCAAAGTGGCATGGGAAATAGGCAATATTCAGTTACAGACCAAAAAGTAAGAAAAGAGTCATAACAACTAGCAAAAGTGAACTGAAATGAATGCTCAGATAGATCTGGAGGAGAAATCACGGCCCAGATGTGTCTCGGTCTTCTGTATCTTCTTGGGGGCACTAGATGGACCTGCAGATGACTTTCTTTTCTTCAACATCTCATGTATCTCCCTCGGAGTATACCTAGCCATCAACAAGGCAATCTTCTCATCCTGTGATTTCACAACCTTGGTCACCTCCGTAACTCGAGCCTCAAGGCGAGCAATCCTCTCATTAGATGTATCTGGAGGTGGAGGAGGATCGAATACAGCTGGAGTTGCATGCTTCTCGGTAATCAACTTCTTTGCCTTCACATACCCATAAGTTTCGGGCGAAGTCCAAACATTCTTGGGGAGAGACTTAACTCCTTTTTCAAGAAGATAAGTAGAGATAATCCAAGGATGGCAAAGATGACCACGAGTACTCTTTCAGGGTCCACTACCCGTCACTGGCTTGATAATGTTGACCCAGATATGACTGGCCAAATCAATATTATGCTTAGTCCCAAGCAAGTAGGGTATCAAAGCATGTAATCTAGACAAACTAGTCGCATAAACCAACTGATCAATATCCTTCTTCACAAACCGAAGCCACACTTTATATTTCGGCATGAAAAGAGAAGCTGCAATCTTACCGTTCACAAGCTTACCTGCACCATTTGTCAATTCTTGTGCAATGGTGCGCTTAGTGGCCTCAGAGAAATCAACATCATCAACACAATCAGTTTTCAAACCTAACCAACTCCTCAAGTCATCGGCCGAGATACGGACCAATATTCATCGCACATACAATTTACCAGAAAATATGGCATGTCTTAGTCTGGTACTCAATAGGGATGTTAGCATAAAATTCCCTGACCAAAGTCTCATTGACTTTTCCCTTCCATGCAAATAAATGCTCTAACCCGAAGTGAGCAACAATATGATCAACTGCAATTGCATCACAATGACTAAACTAATGAACCGGAATGTGATGCACAGAATGAATGATCTAGCAGCCATAAATTTATGAAAATCACAATAAGCGCCGAATGACTAAAAACGATGACAAAGAAGAACGAAATCACCTCGAGCAGTCTGTATGCTATCTCTAGTGAAGCTGGGTGGATCTCCAGTAGTGGGATCAAGGAGAGCAGATATATATGCATCATGTAGGGATTTTGTAGCTTTGAGAGAATCCCCAATTTTTCTTTTTCCTCTTCGGGCAATTTTGAGTTCAACGACAAGCTCATCACCACTAGTTTCTTCAGATTCTTTTCATCTTCAAAGTTTGATCCAGATTTCTGCTGTGTAGATGCATCTAGTTGGTCATCAACAGGCTCAAATTCATCCGAGTCATCGTCATTAGTTTGTTCTTCTACCTCAACATCATTACCTGCAGCTTTTTCAACCGAAATATCCAAAGCAACATTCTCATCAACATGAAAGTCAGTGCCACAATCTTTAATCACACTGTCAACCATGCTGTCAATCTCCACATTCTTCTCTAAACTAGAAGAAGTGAATTTCTCCCCCTCAACAAAGTCATCATCAATCTCCTCAATAATCACCTTAGAAGGTGTCAAACTACTTGATGCATTAGCATTAGATAAAGTACCAATATCATCAACACTAGTGGAAGCTTTACCAAAACATGTTTTTCCCAAGTAAACAACTATGTTAGATACTTCATCCGTGCCAAACAATCTAAGTGCAAGTTCAACAATATCTTCATGATTTCCCAAAGTTTCAAGCAAATTCCTTCCAAAATCTTTAGAAATAAAGAGAGTTTTGGAGACATTATCACTCGAAGAAGTTGGAGCATCAAAGTGTAATGGAGTAATAGCATCAATCGGAGGAGATGAGAGGAGGTAGGAGGCGATGGTGGAGACGCTGGTGGAGGTGGTGGCGGTGGCAGTGGCGCCGGTGGCGCGACCGAGAGTTCCGCATGACTTGCGGCTTCTTGAGCCATGGCTCGGGCGACCATAGCCTGTGGCTCGGCTATGGTGGCTTGACCCGATGGTGGTTCCCAAACTTGGTGGTAAAAGTGGTGGAGAAGAAGAGATACTTTGATTTTTGAATTTTCTTGGTGAAGTTCTCAAATTCTTCCCTAAATCAAGTCTCTTGGCAATGGATTTCTTCATTCCCATGTTAATTTCAAGTGGATCCATGTGATTTGGGAGCTTGGTGATGATGGGTATGTAGATTTGAAGAGATGGAGAAGAAGATGAATAGTGAAAGAGAGAGGTTATGCGTGTATAGTGTGTGTTTGTGGTGTTTTATGCGTGTATGATGGAGAAGATGTAGGTTTTAACCATTTTTGACTCAAATACCAAGAATCACTCTCCTTTCAGAATTTCATGCAGAGGAAAATTCCAAATCTGCTCAAATAAGAAATCCATGTGCACGCCAAATTTCGTTACCATTTAAATTGCAGTTGGTTACTTTGGCAAAAATTAAAGAATTAAGGAAACATAAGGTTACCAAAATTGGGCCCACAACTAACTGACTTTTCCTGCAAGACACGCGCACATTAGCCCACTGTATACTGCCATAAAGCAAAAATTTATAGAAAAAAATCCCGAAATTTAGAGTTAGATGCATCTAGCACCTTCAGATTCATCTGGGTGCTATCGGCTTCCATTGCGACAGATGCATCTGGGCAGTGTACAGTCCACCACGCATAAATATAAGTCAATTACGGTGTGTGTGTGTGTGTGAATCAAGCATTCATTGGTCAGTTATACATCACCTTCAAATACCTTAAAGTTGCCCTGACTTATTGGCTTCTCACTGTAGCGCACTAGCAAACCGTTCAAAATCTGTAAAAGTTCCAATTCTTAAGTCTAACTTGCCAACTTTTTCAAAAAAATGGCATTGCGTTTTGGAGGTGGAAATAACGACGCTCAATCCCCAGAAGTCATCTTTTTCGCTTCTTCCCATTTTTCTTTCAACTTTAGCTCATTTTCTCATCATTTTTTTTTTTTTGTTTTGAAAGATAGGTATGGACTTTGCTTGGATTGGCAGCTTTCTTTTCCACTGGCCCTGCCCTTTGACAGTTGAACCCCGTGCAATGCTAAAAGCAAGATTTTGAACGTAGGTCTGCACTCAGATATAGAGCCTCAATTAGAAACAAAACCTTATAGCATTGACAATAGTGACTTATTCCATTGGATTGTCTGACTGAAGTGCTGTTAGATTAGTTTGGAGGCATGTTGACTGCCGTACACCAGATACATCTACCTCAATATCAGCTTCCAGTACTCAGATTTATCCTGCAGTAACCAGACAGTCTACAATCAGTAATACCCACACGAATAAGAAAAACTATCTATATGCATGCCTAAACTTAAACAAATGCAAAAAAGAAAAATTACACAACTAATGTAAATCACTTTTTTGTTTTTGTTTTTTTTAAGTTCACGATGCAAGGCCTATTCAAGTGGTGGGGAGACCCCGATTTGTTTCGTAAGGTTTTCAAATTTGGCAGTATCGAGGGCCTTACTGAACAAATCTGCAAGTTGTAGATCAGTCTGTATGTGCTCCAGATTGATAGCCTTTTGTTCCACCAATTCCCTAATGAAATGGTGTCTAATATCGATGTGCTTAGTTCTGGAGTGTTGGACTGGGTTTTTCGAAATGTTGATGGCACTGGTGTTGTCACAAAACATAGTGGCTTGATCGGTTGTGATATCATAGTCTTCCAACATTTGTTTCATCCAAAGCAATTGTGTACAACAACTACCGGCTGTGATGTACTCCACTTCAGCTATGGATAAAGATACCGAATTTTGTTTTCTACTAAGCCACACCACCAAATTATTTCCAATATAGAAACAGCCACCGGATGTACTCTTCCAGTCATCAACATTGCCAGCCCAATCGGCATCTGAGTAACCTACAAGATGGACGGTGGTGTCTTGAGTATAACAAATACCATAGTTATACATACCACTGACATACCTGATGATCCGTTTGACTGCTGCCAGATGTGACTCCTTAGGGTTCGCTTGATATCTAACGTATACACCTATGCTGAAGGATATGTCCGGCCTGTTGGCAGTGAGATACAACAGATTGCCAATCATGCTTCTGTAGAGGGACGCATCTGCCTCTTTACCAGTCTTATCCTTTGAAAGTTTCAGCGTGGTTGCCATGGGAGTTCTTATGGCTTTGAGTCTTGAAGCCTGAACTTCTTCACCTAGTTCTTGGCATATTTTTCTTGTGAAATGAAGACGCCAGATGCATCCTGCTTCACTTACAAACCAAGAAAGAAAGCCAGTTCACCAACCATACTCATTTCAAATTCTCTTTTCATAGAATTCATAAATTCATCAATTTTGGACTTAGAAGTAGAGCCAAATACAATATCATTCATATATATTTGGGCTACAGTTAGTCCTGATTTCAAATGCTTAATAAAGAGAGTCTTATCAATTCCTCCCATTTTATATCCTTTGCTGCGCAAAAAGGGCGTGAGTCTCTCATACCAAGCTTTTGGAGCTTACTTCAAACCGTATAGAGCTTTCTTAAGCCTATAAACAGAGTCTGGATGGAATGGATCTTGGAACCCTTGTGGCTATTCCACATAAACTTCTTTATTCAGTACACCATTCAGGAAGGCGCTTTTGACATCCATCTAGTACAATCTACAGTTGATGTAGCATGAGATAGCTAACAACAATCTGATGGATTTAAGACGAGCTACAAGAGCAAATGTCTCCTCGAAGTCTATGCCTTCTACCTGTGTGTAGCCTTGTGCGACTAATCTAGCTTTGTTTCGCACAATGATGGCAGATTCATCTGACTTATTTCTTAGGATCCACTTTGTGCCTATCACATTCCCTTCTTTTGGACGTGGGACCAATTCCCACACGTCATTTCTCTCGAATTGATTCAGCTCTTCTTGTATAGGTTGAACCCAATTATCATCTTTCAGTGTTTTTTTCTCATTATTTGGCTCAATTTGCGAGAGATAGCACATAGTCCCCAAGAACAAACGTATATTGCCTAGTTCGGCAGCGAACTTTCTTTGAGTTACCATCCTTTCAGAAGGGTCTATGAGAATGTTGTCCAAAGGATGTGCCTTTTGGACTCGTGAAGATGGTTTCTTTGTAGTTCCAGGCTGCTGTTCTGGTTCTGTAGGACTCGATGTGTCTGGTTCTGACTGCTCGGAGTCAGATTCATCTGTCTGCTGTCCTTCTGTGTTGTTCTCTGTTTCTGTTGGACACTGGTGTTCTGCTGGTTTATTAGATTCATCCAGCTAGTCCATCTGATTAGGTAAAAATTCCAGCGGTTCAGATTCATCTGCTTGCAAATGAGAATTTTCATTGTTAGTGTCATCAACCTTCACATTAACAGACTCAATAACAGCTTGAGTTCTAAGATTAAAGATTTGATAGGCTCTGCTATTCTTCGAATACCCTAAAAATACACCATCATCAGATTTTGAGTCAAATTTTTCTAGATGCTCCCTATCTTTCAAAATGTGACATTTACTCCCAAATATATGAAAGTTATCAATCCTAGGCTTTCTGGGCTTTATAATTTCATAGGGAGTTTGTTTAGTTCCAGTTCTAAGGACGACTCGATTAATAATATAACAAGCAATGTTAATTGCTTTAGCCCAAAATCGAGTGGGCACTTCTTTGCTGTTTAGCATGATGCCGACCATCTCTTGCAAGGTCCTGTTTCTTCTTTCCACAACTCCATTTTGTTTTTGAGTTTTTGGTGTAGAAAACTCTTGGCTTATCCCATATTAGGCACAAAAGTCAGCAAAATCAGAGTTTTCAAATTCTCTTCCATGATCTCTTCTGATCCTCTTGATTCTCACCTGTTCATCATACTTTTCGTTTCTCAATTTCTGAAATAAAATAAAGAAACTTTCAAATGCATCAGATTTTTCACGAATAAACATGACCCAGGTGTATCTAGAAAAGTCATTGACTCTTAGCTCCTATACTCTCCTTTTGAATGGGACCCATCAAGTCCATATGGATGACTTCGAGTACATGAGAAATAACAAGTGACTTACCTGGTTTGTGTTGGCTTCAAATTTGCTTACCCTTTTGACAGTCGCCACAGACTCCCAGTGGAATAGTCTTCAGATTGGGTAGTCCTCTGAATGCTTGAGTTTTTGCCAACTTCATGAGATCATGGTAGTTTAAGTGGCCCAATCAATGATGCCACAATTCTTCAGCTTTGACATTGGCCAAACTACAAACAACAGGGCTGTCATGTGTATAACACTTATCTTTTGTCCCGATCTCCTTGAAAATAATGCTTTCCAATGGGTTGGTGTTCTTGTCACAACACAACACCTTGCAATAGTCTTTAGAAAACATAACAATAAGTTTTTCATCACACCACTGACCTACACTAATGAGATTTACTTTAAGACCCGTCACATAAAGCACATTAGTTAATGTAGGCAAACCTTTAATGTTTCTGATACGTGATCCAGCAATCTGACCCTTTTGGCCATCTCCAAAAGTAACAACACCTATTTTATCTTTCACAAAACTTGATAGTAATGATAGGTCACCTGTCATATGCCGAGAATAGCCACTATCAAAGTACCAAGTGTTAGGAATCAAGGCACTAAAAGACAATTGCACAACATATGTTTTTGCTCTCATCCTTCTAGGTAGATAACGTTTGGGAGGCCTTTGATCAGCTATAGGCTATCTCTTATGAGTATTAACAAGGTTCAAATACTCATGCAGTTGAAAACATCATGTCCAAATTTGGAACAAAAATTACAAGTTACATGTGCTGTAGATGCATCCTTCTTGTCCAGATGAGACTGAGTTCATCTATTTACCTGATTTTGGACGGGCGGCCTAACATTCTGAACTGGAGGCCTAACATTCTAATTCGGAGCAGTTTCTAAAATACGATCAGAGTGTACTCCAGATACATCCTGTGGGCGGCTGGAGGACGCAGATGCGTATAGGTGAGGTCCACTTCGAATTTTGAGTTTGGAACCCATTTCCTTCAAAAACGTGGGGACTGCAGCAGGACCTTTACCTTTACCTTCATAGCCTAGGCCACTTTTGTTGCCGGCGGGCCTTCCATAACTCAGAATTTTATCAAGGTGGGCAGTTCTGAGTACCAGGTTCTTGATTTTGTCATGCACTTTTGCAAGTTCATCACTTAATCTGCTTATTTGAACATGTTCAGAATTTTCGGGTTCAGATGCCTCTGGCTCATCCTCTCTATTGGATTCGATTGCTATCTGCAACAGATGGATCTGCTCTTCTGCTTTCTAGAGCTGTCTTTTCAGATCTTCAGCTATTTTGCCATATTCATCTGGGAAGGTACCTGTACGAGACAAGGTCATAGAATCATTACCAGATGAATGTAAAGCAGTGAGGGCAGTTACCTGATTATCAAATGAGTTTTCATCTGAATCGGATCCAGATGCATCTGACTCAGCATCACTCTACGTGATGGTCATAGCCTTCTTGCCTATCCTTTTCATTGTGTTAACACACCCAGAGGTGATGCGCCCATAACCTTCACATTCTCTACATTGAATGCGGTGTTCACCTTTCCTTTTGGAAGCATAAGAAGAATTTGAATTCTTCCTTGAATTTTTCTCACTCTTAGATCGTTGTTGCCATTGACTTTTCCCCTTGGATTTGGGATTCTTGCCCTTTTCCTGCCCGTTAAGGAATTTCTTGAATTGTTTTGAGATGAGAGCAATGTCTTCATCTTCATTAGAATCTCCAGATTCATCTATTGCCTCATTGTTTGCCTTAAAAGCAATTCCAGATTTTCTGTTATTCTTGCAGTGGCTCAGATGCATCTCAAAGGTCATAAGGTTACAAACAAGTTCGTCAACTCTCATAGATGAGAGATCTTTGCTCTCTTCGATTGCGGCTACTTTTACTTCAAAGTGGTCTGGTAGAGATCGGAGTATTATCTTCACGATTTGTACATTAGTGAATCCTTGACTGAGGGATTCGGCCGAATTTGTGAAGTCACTTAGCCTTGCATAGAAGCTTATAAAGTCGTCTTTCTCATCCATGATGAGAACTTCAAATTCATATGTAATCATTTGTAATCTAGATGATTTGACAGCAATGGTACCTTCATTTGCAATCTTTAGGGCATTCCAAACTTCTTTAGCCGTCCTCAGCAAGGAAATCAACTTGAATTGATCTGCATCCACATGAGAAACAATAACATTTAGGGCTTAAAAGAAGCAGCAGTACGTTCTGTCTCAGAATAAGTGCTCCTAGATTTAGCAGTAGTAACACCTTTAGTGGTGACAGTGGGTGCAGTGTAACCATCAAAGGTGGTAGTCCAACAACGTTCATCAATGGATTGAATATATATTTCCATTCTAATTTTCCAATAGGGATAGTTAGATCCATTGAGAATTGGGGTCTAAGAGTGTTAGGCGACTCCATTTAGACAACTGGATCTCACTTTCTAGAAGTGAACCCGCTCTGATACCAATTGAAAGTTTAGTTATCTAAGCAATCTGATTTTAGTGATCAGATACGCCTGTGTTATGTTCTGTTATTCATATTTAACAGGTGACAGTTGCATCTACGTATGTTAGATGAGTCTGGGTCACGATTGCGAAAATTAACAGAACGCAGAAAAGTAAACAGTAAGAACATAAAATTTTTAACGTGGAAACCCAACTAGGAAAAAACCACGTGCTCGTCCACTACGAGCAAAACCAATCCACTAAATCCAATTAGTTTAAATCTTTACAACAAAGCCAAAGGGTAATTTACACATAAATTAACCAACATCAAGGATAATAGCGAGAAACACTTCCTGTTACTCTTTTCTAGCATGTAATGCAAGCCAACCTCCTGTTGCTCTTCGGTAGCTTGTTGTAACCGCTATCCCGCAACAAATCTTCACCTCTCATGTTGTTCTCCTCGCGTTGTGGGTTGATCTATTAGTGAATGGACTCCTTCCGGAGATTTGAATCCTGATCTATGATTGATCAAGAGTTGTTCATGCACTTGGATCAAGAAATCAATTTGAAAAAGTCATGACCTAAGTTGGAGAGGATGGACACGTTTTTCAAGAATTAGGAGGACGAATTTTTGCTCCAAACGTGCTCTCATATAGCCTCCTCTTGTGTTGGTATTTTATTGTGACTTGTTACTTGCTGGCCAAGACTCCAAGTTACCATAAAACTCCAACTCCTGCAAGGAATAAAAATATTATTAGTTGTAGGATAACTTAAATAAGGTAAAACGATAAATCTGGAATAAACTCATTACCTTATCTTGTATCAATGTAATAAGGAAGGATTCTTGCAAAATCACATGAAACGTCGAATGTGGACACAAGATCATCCTAGGCGTGTACTAGGTTTCTTGTGCCCCATGGACTCCCACTTGTTAATCAATATAATATATAACAAGGAATTATCACATAGTTAATTAGACTCATGATAAAACTAAAATTCCATGTGATAATAAGACCATAGAAAATCATAATTAAATTAATTAAATATAAAATTTAACTAACTTAATTACTCATGTGGAAAAATGAAAATGCCAATTATTAACGTAATTTTCTACTACACGAAAACAAGTTGAAAGAGTGTACGACAAAAGCAAACAAATGTGGATCTGTGTTAGCTCCGGCCATGGAAATTGCATTGCAAAAAAATTTGCATGATGGGCTAGCTTTAGAAGTGCACCCCATATCCGCAATGCAATTCGAGGTTGGCAATGGCACGAACAATGACGTTGTCAACCTACAGGCTCTCATCTACACTTTTTGCAAGTTTGAACTTGACGAGTTGCCATGCAAACATGCGACTCGGGCTGCAAGTTTGGCTCAGATGCCATTGTACGAGCTTTGTTCTCATTACTTCACTAGTGCATTTTGGAGATCTATTTACCATGAGACAATACACCCTCCCATTAGCCATGACGTTGCTAGCGTACCTGTTGACATCGCTACCAGAGTAGTTCGCCAGCCAAACGTTTGTCGTCCAATCGGTCTGCCGTAGAATCGTCGTCATCGTTCAATCTCCGAACTGGTGGGGATTCCCAGCAGGTGTACAAGATGTTGGCAGCGGGGCCATCACCGTCAAACATGCACCGGCCCTATTACCAATGGGAATTAGCATCCTCTCCAACCATTTGTGTAGTCCCGCCAATGAATATGACATGGTTTTGTGATTGGCGGAAGTTGTATGCATTTTGGTTTAAATATGCTTATGGAAATGTAGATGGTTTTCTAATTTTTTTCCACCTTTATATAATTGACGGCAGTGGTAAAGGTCTTTCTAGTACATGTTTTGTAGTAGCCTCCAACTTTTGCAAAGTACTTTATGTTATTTTCGAGTAGCACTTACTTCATCGATGCATCTCGTATCGTAAAACTTTTGTATGTAATTTACTTATTCATCGTCCATATGCATCCATGTGTTTGTAATCCATTTGTGGACCATCGTTGCTTGGAGTTTCCGCGTTAAGTGTTCAGGGCAAGTGTAGAGCCGATTAAAATAGTACTTGACATATTGCACCTAACTGCTTTTGTTCAACTACGAGTGTGTTTGTGTGCATTTATTTTTCTCTAAAAACTTTACAAACAGCGACTGTGACTTTGACTTTGATGTTTGGGATTACATGATTTTTAGGTAAAATAAATGCTCAGAAACACACACTCAATATACCACCGTATACTTTCCTCTACCCTTTACCTCCCGTGACCTTCTGTCCAAATATCGACCTAAACGATCTCCTCTGTTGTAGGTTATAGGAAAAATTATGAAGCTATCACCTATGTGATAGGTGATAGTTAAGGATTGTACTAACTGTAAGTTATCTGCTTTCAACTTTGTTTTGATGGAGGAAATGATCCATACAACAATTAGCACGTCAATTTTCAAAGTTTTAGAGATATGTCTTTAAAATGGCCTACAACTCACAATTAATGTAATGCCCACGAAATAACACATCAATTCGTGTTCATACTAAACAAATCAAAACACTAGGCCCGGTTACACACGTGACACAATTTGGAATGGTGACTCCTACGACTACTACATAACGCCTACCAACATACTTGGGACCCCCAACAACTTATGATACTGAAAATCAAGTTTCAGCATTATGCCTGTAACTCATCGTACCTATTGGCTTTTCTAAACGAAAAACGAGAAAAGAACTACTAAGACGATAACGTGAAGAAACGCATCACATGGTCTCCATGCAATGTCATAACTTCACAACAACAAAAATACGCAATAACTGACCAGGCCTCCGGAAGACAAACTCACTTCTCATTGTCTGGAAGCGAGGCTGTGGGTGTCAACATATATTGCTTTTTTCCCCTTATCATCGGATGACTTGTCAGCCCCATCTGGTGCCTCATACACAAGTGGTGGAGGGTTGGCGACATTGAGAGCAAAAGACACGAACAAATCTAGTGCTGCGTGCATGACATGTTGAGCGACTTTGTGAGGCGGAGGTGTTTCCACTTCGGCTATTTTCTTCATCAAGTTCAACCTACCTGGTCGTTGAATAGCCTTTCCTGATGCACGTCTTTCCTTTGAGCTTCTGTTCGTAGGTGGTGTGATGACCGTCTACGTTTTAGGGTTTTCTGGCAAACGTTGTCGAGTGTTGCTAACGGATGTCTCGGTTTTGTTAGATGCCATTACGTGAGTTCCTAAAGGATATCAGTATGATATGTATATGGTTTGACTTTTGGAAGTGGGCTTAAGAAGGTAGCAAAAGTGGGTACACTATACTTATAGAAGAGGATAGATGATCACGTGTATTGACATGTGACCTAATTGTTTGTACTCAGGATATTTTAGAATGGCACTAAGCACCCGTCTGGAATGAATTCACACTTATGGCATGGAGTGAAGTATGACAAGACTTTTACCTAACACTACTACTGTTAGTTGAAAGTTGGCTTTCAAATTTCAAACGAAGAGTAAATTCAGTTAATGAGAGGTTAGACCAATAGAGTGTGTGACAAGACGTGAAAAATATATGTTTTCTATAGATACTATTTTTCTAATATGAAAATATAACTTCATTGCACACGACGAGAAATGGACAACATGAATTACGATGACAAACCATAGTTGCACATCAGTTCGCACACTAAAATTAGGATTGAAATATCATAATGCAATTCCAATGTTATAATTGGGCCGATACATTTACACAGTCCATATAGTACAAGTTTTTTGGTTACATCACTTGATTACAATAAACAATGGAATTTCGATTTCAATGCATTAGAACTGTAATGCATTGTTAAATTAGAACCCACCTTATTCGTATTTCAACATTGAGTGAGGTTATTCAACGACAAGAAATGAGATATTACAACTCGCATTATTCGTATTTCAAAAGTGAAGGAGATTAATTAATGCCATGAAACGAGATGGGCATGTACAAACCCTGATGGTCGCTTCTTCTGCACGTATAGAGGAAACGGGGGAAAAATTAACAAAAAATATAGTGCAACTGTCATCATCCAAAAGAAAGTGTATAAAATTTCTGTACCACTGCATAAATAAGTCCATGGTCTATATATGTATTTAACGCATACTAGTGCAATACCTGGTATAAGCTATATAACATATGAGATAGGATATAGGAAAATCGGTAGACTTCTGAAACACGGTGGTTGGATATGTATTTAATGCCCTCATCTACCACACTTTATTACTGGTTGACCCAATTTGCATACTATAAAGACATTGTCAACACCCTCGTACATCCCATTCTAAAGACAATCAGAAAATAAATCCCATTTTGTTGCTGCATCCCAAACATTCTGTTGTGGAAATTGTGAGTAAAATATTATAATGAATGGTGCCCAAACATACAACCAAAGTATCTGCTACAGTTGTAGGAGTACGGAACATAGGTTCGTGGAGTGCCCTTCAAACGTAAATGCAATTTATGTTACATGGGATATATCAGATGGTTGGAGGTGGGTAAAGACAGCCCGAACAAAGGACGATTGTTCTTCAAGTATAGCTACGATCCTTGTTGGGCCTTCAATTGGGATGATGGGTCTTCTAGTATTGGGACCTTCGTTGATGCACGGCCAACTGTGAAGCAAGACGCCGATGGGCTTTCCAGAACTTTGAGGACATGTGCTAGAGTGCCAGATGAGGAAGGAGTGAGAGTAAGGGTGTGTTTTGATGTAGATAAGATAGTAGGGGATAACGTTGTCGATAAGAACATAACCATGGAACTAAGCGTGAATGAGTGAATCCTTTTGTTTGTCATCATGATACGTATGTATTTCTTCTAGTTGGAATCGTGTCTTCAGTTGTTTGCTATTCGAATGATTCAATGCCTGAAAATGTAATATGTCTTGTTCTGTCCAGCCTTTTTGGGTCGTTTTTTTCCTTTCTATGTTTAGCATGGGCTTAGATCTTCACCTGATAATGTTGTTGTAGTCTAAATGTTTGTGGATATGTACTTGTCACTCATTCAAGTTGTTTGTACTGAATACTGTTATTATGCAGTTAATTATAAGACAAATTGTTGAAAATCTCAAAATAAAGTGGAGTGCGACGTTATGGTCATCTTCCGTACACGAAATTTTAATCCCGAAACGGTCAAATAGAAGATGAAGTTTGTGCGTCCTCTGGTTGTACGTGGAAAAAAACTAGCTAGGTTTTCATGACATCGTCCACTTGAGTGGACAAAAGGACTACGGAGTAATGTAGTATGAATGGATAGTACGGGTCAATTCAAACAAATGAGTCGTACTTAATAATTTCCACGTAACGTTTCGCATGTGTAATCAACGTATGTGACGACATATGGATTAGCTTGCTCAAACAAACATATAATAAATCCTCCATCATCAACTTATGGCTATGCCACCAAAATGCAAAACATGAGGATAATACTATATTTCGAAATAGGCCTAATAAGTACTTACACAATAGCAAAAAGCACCAAATAGTTAACTTATAGATGGGAACCAATGGGCAAGGAGCGACACACACTCGTTTAATATCACGTAACTCAACTGCTTTCACCGGAGGTCGACAACCAACTTGTCACGATATTCTTGGAGATTGAACATCGTAATATTTTCTAGGGAGTAATCAAATATAAGGAGCTCCGCAATTTTTAGAGCAAAGAACACTGAGTTTGTCCTACAACACGTGGACCAAATGTCAGCTACCTTTCATATTTGGATAATAAATTAACAATCAAATGTATGTCTACTTATATCATGTGCGTGCCTAAGGAACTGTCTCTTCCCCCATCCTCCTGAAACTTAGTACATGGTTTTCCATGATAGTACACCCGTACTTGTATTTTGGCCGGAGTTTGTCAATCCTGTAATGTACCACCATCTTCTAGATCACCTTCGCAAAGGCAGTACGAGCGGTTGTTGGGCGAATTTCAAGATCATGTCTACGTGAGGGTCGTACACAACAATCTCCCACTTTCCCAAATCTTTGACGACCAACACCCAGTGGCGCCCATCTACGCACAGTGGGGATAGCAACTTGTTGAACACGGACAACTTCCTCCTGTCGTCGTAAAAACTTCAGTCGAAAGCCTTGTGGACTCTCTTGCCGAAAGGTGATTTTTTGGCCGTCTTCCCACTACATATTTGACAATGAGCATCAAGCAATGCTTGACAAATGTCAAGATCCAAGAAACCGACATCGACCTTTATTATGTGCTTCACGCTGTCGTCAAAATTTCTCAAAGCAGACAAAGCAAACTATAATATTCTATTTCTCTTATTTCCTATACTCTATGTGATCGGTTAGAGTTCTATGCATTTGACAACTTCTTCTGAAGCAGTTGTCAAATACATGCGTGTGGGCTAGTATTAAATGTGTGGGACCGTGCTTATGTGGAGTATTCTGGAACTGTAGCACATCGACATATAATTAAATTATAAATGCATTGTGGAACGCAAGCATGGGTAGAAGCAACGTAACTATCGGCGAGTGGGGTAGAATATGGTAACTAGTACGATGTGAATGATTGCTAATGATGGAAAAGAACCATACGTGGTTGTTTCTTGCACCCTTGAACCACTCTTCGAACTCGTCATCGTCCTCCTTGCTTATCCTCTCAACAACGCATTTGGAAGAACTTGCCTTTGATAGGTGACGGTGACCAATCGCTGGCCGACCGTGTTCGTTATTTCATTACATAACTCTGTCCTTTTTGTTTTCATATGGAAGCATGTCATTTTCACCTGCATTCAATACCAGGGGTGCTGCCTTTCCATCGTTATTTTGGGAATCCACTTTATCTGTTTCCAAGGGTGCATCATTCTCAGGTTGCTCAATTGGTATGCTGATAATAATCCCATATCCTTCCATCTGAATTGGTGTTCCACTGCCCCCGGCTAAATCAAATAGCATGCCATCCAAACGGTTGACATCCTCATCCCTGGTGCTGTCCTCATTTTTGTCAGGCACAGGGTGCTCCCGTCCATTGTCAACATTCGGCGATTGAAACTCCTGATTGAACGGCACTTCTTCACGCGCATCAATAGGGTTGTCTATGTCTTTTGTGACCTCATTAGGATTTCTATTAACCTGATGTTCATGGTGTGCTGCTCTTTCCTCGGTTTTCTTCAGAAGCTTGTCTATCGTCATGGGCCCCGTCATTACCCTCCATTTGTTCTGGAAGCCAATTGATGGTCATCCACAAATTCACCAAATTCTTGACACTGGGCTTAAGAGAATGAATATTGTTCACCTGCCGTCGACAATGGCTACATTTTCGGTCGTGCTCCGACTCATTTTTACTGCTACCATCTACTGGATCATCATCATCGCTGAAAATATTACCAGAATCCTTATGTCTATGAGTTCTCTTCCACTTCCCGCCCCGACGACTAGTTCCAATATCGTTTGAAACCTTGTCCCAACGACTTTCATCGTCCATCGGAATAATTGGTAACTGACTTTGTACAGCAGTTGCAGCCAGTCCGTCAATCTACGGATTGGACTCATCATCAAAAGCCCAATAGTTCTTCATGTGTTTCATTGTATTCTCCTCTTCCTCAACAATTAGAGTTGCATAAACATGAAACTACATTTGGAAGCACAAGAAGAGGATGACCAAAAATTTATTTTAAAAAAATTACTTTGTATGAGACATCAATGCATAAAAGATTAACAATCACAACTAAGTGGGGACACGATGAAGTAATGTAGCTTACTTTGGTTTCTGTAAAGAACTTGGCTGTATCTTCAGTATTAGTACGAAGTCTGGTCATCCATCTACACATGCGTGGATACTCGAGGCCTTGATGAACACCAAATTTCTCCCCAAGTTGTGGAAGAGTCTCATATGCCCACAACTGAAATTTAAAGCAAAATGACGAAAAAATATTCAGCCACAATCAATTCGTGTTTTGTGTTTCGTAAGCGTACTTAACATAATGTATTAGTTATATCATCACTACTAGAAAAATCGACATAGACATCACTTCATTTACATCAGTTGCTTTGGCAGTTGATGTAAAATAAATTTTTAACATCAGTCATAAAAATAACGGTATTATACACGTTTTTAACATCGTATTTTTTAACAACTAATGTTAATTATATATTTTTAATTTTTTATTGTAAATTTTTAACATCGGTTTTGTTAACAACCGATGTTAATAGTCAGTATTATTTATTTTCACTATTTCCCTACTTATCGTTCCTATCTTATAAGTCTCATCAGGATTTATACTGTTCATACGACCATGTCCAAAAACGACGTCATTTCATGATGTAGACTGAGAAACGACATTGTCTTAGTGGCAATGCAATCGGACCGGCCCATTTCTCCCGGATCTAAACCACGCTCCCTCACTTCCTTCGAGCGCTTGCCCTACTTCTCATTCAAGATCTGCCAACAGCATCGCTCTCTACTCTCTCATCCATGTCTCTCAGCTTTTTCCGACCCTACCGTCGCTGCCAAGTTCTCCGGTACTTCTCCTTCTTCGACGACAGGATAGCAAGGTACTGTTTTTTGTCTCTCTAAACGCTTCAATTTTATTTTCGTCATAATTTTTTGCTCTCCAATTTCGTTTCCCACTTCATGTTTCACTCTTGTCTTCAATACGCCTACCTCCGGCGATGATCTGCTCACTTGGTCGCGTAACAGTACTTCCCCAATTACCCGTTCATGTCTTTGCGTAAGTGTTGTTTCTTACGGTTCATTTCTCTGAATTTATTTTGCGTTTGTTTTCGTGATTCTTTTGATTTCTACACCAGTTGTGCTGTGCGTATTGGTTTATTGCGATTTTCACACACTTGCCTAAGATTTGTTGGTATTTCTTCACGTACATAAAATTTTAATTGCTTTTGCGCAGTGAATCCCTAACTTCTTGTACACATTTTGCGTTGGATTATTGTGTATCGCTTTTTTCTCCTGAATCAAATTATTTTGTTTGGAAAAGGAAATTAAAGTTTTACAGCATCCTATTTTCTCTTTAGGAGATTGACAAATCGGCAAATTGATTTACCTTTTGTTTCTGAAATTAAACTCTTTGCTTATATCGCTGAAACATGTTTAGCCTTTGGGAGATACTAACATGAGTGATATATTTATGTCTTTTGTCCCAGGTTAAGGTCAAGAGTTGGCTGAGTGGACATGAAGGGGCATCAATAAGTAGGTTTAGTGCTGCATTTCGGCAAATATTGTGCACCAACCCTAAAGAACGCCACATATTACCAGCTGTCTTTCCTAATCCTTAAAATTGATGTTCAACTTAATCTTCAAAGGTAAATTCAATATGCAACCATTTTTCCTTAGGTTATCTACTGTTAATTTGGAAAATGGAATACTTTACTACTTGTTTGCGTAGTTTTTTCTAGAAATTATTTTTCTCAAACATCATTTCTGACCACCAATTTAATTGATGTGACAAATTTCTGATATTTTTTAAATTCTTTCTCAACCGTTCTTGCACATTCAGAGATCGTTTTCTCCAAAATCTCTCTCGAACATACGCTAAAGTAATTTGATTCCATGTCTTCGTGATTCCATCCATGTAGTTTATTTACATAGTTTATACTCATTTTGTATTTCTCACAGATGCCCTACTTTTCTGTTTACCTGCTTCAAATCTCCGCTTTGACTGCTTTATGGATAGATGACGTCTTCCATGCCTCTTCAAAGATGCCAGAGCAATAGAGCATTCACCTAGGTTCGTGTTTGCCTCATTTTTGTCGTGTTCATCTTATATTATTCTTTGTGAGGATAACCACCTCATGCTCTTGAGAGATTTTCCATGCATTCAGATTACTGACTTGCTCATTAACATTACTAAGCAGGAGTGCAAACCAAAGGAGCAAATGCTTAATGATGAAGAGAAATACAATCTGTTACGTTAAAGAAGTACTGGTTGGATGCAGAACAGGTAAGTCCTCAAATACGCAAAATGTTACTACTAATGCTGGATCTGTTAGTCTCATAAGTTTGCACCACTCATTATATTGATTCCTTTCTAAAAAAAAATATTTTTAATGCCATTTTCTTTACTTCTCAACAATACATCCAAAGTCCTTTGTTCAGTAGCTTTTTTTTTCCTCTTAACATATGAGAATAGCGGATGCTATTGTGGATCTTGTGAGCAGTAGAACCATACTTGAGAAAAAGTAATTTGAAAGAAACTGGAGTTATTGTGGTAATTCAGGTAATTGCCACATTTTAAAAAAAATATGTTTTTAATACAGTCTTTGGTGGGGGCCGTTGAGTTTAGCCGCTAACTTAACTGCGAGTTAGTGTTCATATTTTTCCAAATATGTGTCTTCAATTTTGTTACAATTGCATCATTCCTACAGTGGTCCTTCCAAATGATTTCTATTTTAGGAGATTGGTTTTAAGAAAACAAAATGTTATTCTCTGTCCCTTTGCTTGAATAATACCGTTTATTGCTAGCAATAACATTTGTAAAGATTTTGAGGGTTAAGGTCCTTTCTCTTTGATCTCCCGTTGTGCAAAAGGAAAAATGAAAACTGCCAAAAAGTAGTTCAGTTTAGGTCCATGGAAATTTGAGCTTCGCACCCATTTACACGAAATCTATATTTTGTACTATGATTCCAGCTGAGCTCCAATTTCATCAGATTCTTTGAAGTTCTCTACGTCAAAATACTTGTATGTAGCTTTCTATGTATGTGTTTCATGTTGTAAATAGTTATGAAAGAAATTGAAATATATTTTCCATCTTTCAATGCTCAGTATCTTAATGTTTGTTAATTAGGTCACTCCTATCTGTTAACATATAAACCAATGATGACTTGCACCAATGACTGGACAAATCATGGATCAAAAAATTGCGGCCCGATATTATTCTACTATCAAGCTCATTATATGTAATTGCTTGTTTGAGTTTTGAGCAACTTCATAACTCAAAAATAGTTTTGGGTTTGAATTTTAGAATGTCATCCACGTCCTTTTCATTTTCAGAAATAAATTTTAGAATGCTCCTATCTGATTTTATTTTGTTCAGTGAGCATGAGGTCTCAATTTCAATTTTCGGCAAGGAATGGTCAAATGTTTAATCAGGCAATTAAGAATGCATTGACTTTTTTTTTTCCATGTCTAAGACTTTCTACGTGCTCGATTAGGTCAGGCAAACGTAACGATGAGATGCGTGTTGAAGTGGCCGACTACCTTCAAGCGTTGACGTAGATATTGTGGTTGAAAACATCATTGTTAATGTATGGTATTGGTTAATGAACCATTCTATATGACACTTGGTTATTAATGTATTAGTGTTGGATATTTTGCCCCTGGGATGACGACGGTGTCAATTGTAATTTTTAGCAGTTGTATTCATTTAGTAATCTTGGGATTTATGAATATTGGGTATTTAGATGTTTGTTGCAATTTTCTAGTACTCAAATTTTTGATTTTTGATAGGTTTTCATAATGGTTTCGATAGCTATCACAGAAATGATGTATGAATGCGCTTGAGACATCAGTTCTATTCGTTTAACACCCAATCTAACTAATGTGTGATGTAGTAATGACATCTGTTCTACTGATGCATTTAACATCAGCTAGAAAGCGACATGTTCTATTGTTAGGATGTCGGTTCTACTTATGTGTTTAACATCAGTTAAAACTTGATGTCTGTTGCTGTAAAGACATCGGTTTACATAATTAATGCGATTTCTATAATCATTTTAGACATCGGTTAAAAACCGATATCTATAGTTTCAGATCGTTAACATCACCCACTAACACATCGGATTTTTTTTTTTTTAACATTAGTTAATAACAGATGTCTAAGTCACTTTTTCTAGTAGTGCATAAATAGTAATTCGTCAGCGGCTTACCCTGATAGCTATAGGAAACCCCTACACTATGTGGGTATGTTTTCCCTTGTCGCCATCTTAATGCTTCAGTACGGAAATTGACTGACCGGTCGTTGAAGGCAGACGTTAGCAACATCTTGTACGCATAAGTTCCCCACGGATAACAGTTAAATATGCTCAAGTGTTCTACCAGTGCAAACCAACGCTTGTTTAAGTTGTTGTTTCGCTCAATGGGTGCCATGGCCGCTGGACACAATATCAAGGCTAGACGAAGCTTGTCGTCCAAATCTTTACATCATTTGAATGCGTGAACAAAGTTAGCAAACTTTGCTGTACGTTGCATTCCACATGCACGAACGAATAGGTTGTCCTCATCTATGATGTGGTCATAGTCACTGCTATCCAATGGAGGCCCGCAGGGCAACCTAGTAACAATAGCGAACTCGTACAAGCTAAAACAAGGCAACAATCCATTGAATTTAAACCAAACCTCATTCTCTTTCTTGGTTTTGACCATCCTCATTATGATCTTATGCGTAATGCAACTGAGAAATTGATCTTTGATAGTCGAAGGAATTTACCGAAGCAGGTCTTTCGAAACCCTTGCGTTTCTCTACTGAGACCAAAGCGGATTACATCGATCCAATCAGTTTTCTTAAACTGCGTGACCCTCTCGAAACATCGATTCTCTGGTTCCAATAGGTATTGGTACTCCGTTCTACCAAAATAGCAAACCATAACGACTCATGAGAAGATTTCCTACATAGCATACAACAGGAAACAATAAGAGAGCATACGGCACACAACAACAAATAAGAAACAACAAATAGATGTGCTCATAAATTCAACTCCATAACACATAAGATAGGGTATAGGTTGCTAGATGCACGTTTGTCAAAAAAATTAAATGGCTCCTAATCCTAAATAATCAACCAACTTGCTAAACATCCAAGTTGCTAACCAAGACCTAACTAACAATAGAACATCGTATCCACAAACTCAGAGGAAATAAATAAGGAATCATAGAGAAGAACTAGGAATGATGACAAAAGATTAATAAGATGCGCCACATCCCATTCTATAAGGAAAATTCACCTAGGCAGTTGTGGTAGTCGGCAATATATCTCATAATATCCATGGAAAACCGTACGTCCTATGAAAATTGAAAGCACGTGTGACAACCACTTATATTCCATCAGTCAAAACCCTTTATCAACTTTGTTAGAGGAAATTTTGGGGATATTCCAATTGAAATACAGAATTTTGAACTGAAAAATAAAGGAAACAATTTTAAATAACAAAGAACCACAAGATGGAAGGCAATCGAGTTGAAATGGTGCATTTGAAAATTCGAACAAATAGCTCAACAAAAATGAGTAAAGATTGAATTGATCCTTTTTCCGACAACATCATATTGACGTGGCAAACCATACTCTCTAAAAACCAATATCCATGATTTCAGTACACCCTAGACGAATTTCATGAAATTCTAATTTAACCATTCAACCCTAAAGTACAAATCGAACAAGTTTTTGAAACCCAGAAATTGAATTCTGTAATTTACGAGACTTACTCTTCCATTGACGACAATGTTTATCAACTCACAATCCGAATTCATGTGCGAAACGGATTACTGAGCCCCGACTCTTCAATTGCGCGAATACCAGCAGGACTGGCAAAAGACCTATTTGAAGGGATATACGGCCAACAACAACGGACAGAGATCATTTAGCAATCTTCAACCAATGACTTACGAATGAAACCAATTTTGAAGAAATAAAAATTAGAAATGCTGAGAAGTTCCCTGTCTTTCGAAGTACTTTGGGAGATGAACATTTCCAAATATACTACTTCTGCATGGGACCATTATCTAAAGATTACTTAAAAAAAATTCAAGACAGGGTTATTTTTGTCATTGCGAAAACGAAACATTTGCTTTACGCGTCCTTTCATGGACTAAATGGGTGCCTAGGAATTCAGATTTTTTTGCCTGCCATTCCTAGGATTGTTTCTTTAATTGATGGATTTTGGCTGGAAAACCGAGAAGCTCTCCGAATTCCTCGTCTAAACTCAAACAATATTCTATCTTTTTCCCCCCAAGTTCTTTTTTTAGTTTAAGTTAGTCACTATACTTTATTTAAATCATAAGTCCTCAACTTTAATTTCTATAATTTAACCCCTAAACTATATTTTACAATTAGGTCCCCCAATTTATTTAGTTTATTTAAGTAAGCCCTTAGAGTTTATTTAATTCTAAATCCTTAACTTTCAATTTTTACAATTTAACCCCTAAACTTTTATTTCAATTTAAATCCTTCAAATTTTCATTCTTATTTAAGTTAAATCCCACACTTTATTCAAGTCCTCAAACTATTCAACTCTTTCAATTCGACCCCGAAACTTTTATATTCTTTCAATTTTGGTCCAAATGTTCAATATTATCTATAAATAATTAATATTTAAATGTATCAACATAAATTAAATTTGCTATTGACTAGACAAGGCATACAAATAGCTAGAGGACTGAATTCTTACCACGAATTAAGCTCAAACACGGGAAAAGACTTAAGGCGGGCTTCAAGCTCAAATCTCAACTTTACGTTTGCCCAAATAAAGTTAACAATCTGTACTATATGAGTACTTTTAATATGGAATTGATGTGATTGCTTGCTTTGGGCCAAATTACTTGCCTTCAGGCCTGGAGTTTCCTTCGGGCCAAAACTTACCTTCGGGTATTATATTACAGAGCTTACATATCTATTTGCCTTATATACTTATATAGATTGATTAACTTATACAAAGCTTACTGAATATTTCTTGAAATACTCATGTGTTTTATTTTAACAAATTATAGATTGAGTTGGAGGCCTGGCGAGGCATGGGAGCTATTTAGGGTTTATTAAATAAGAAATTTAACTTTCGTTGTTATTTCGAGCAAACTTGACCTACTGAAATGTGTTATTTGAAGTGTTTTGAACTATTTAGTATTTTATGTTGAGTGTTTTGAGTTATTAGAGATCGAACAGATGTGAGATACTCTAAAGTGTTTGCTATTTTAAATGAATTTTCGTATCTTAATTATTTGTTATTATTTGACATTTATTTATTTTATTATTATTATAAAAAAATTATGAAATGTTTTAGAGAAAGAACCAACATTCAAGATTCTTAGAACTAGGGGCATTACAAAACACTTGTTGTGGAGATAATGGGGGTAAGGACAACTGGCTTTTCATTCATCTTGAAGTTAGACGGTTTATGTATCCATCATGCAAAACCTTCATATCATATTTCCAAGGTCGATCCAATAACATATAAGTAGCTTGCATTGGCACAATATCACACATGACTTCGTCTTTATAAAACCCAATAGCTGGAGGCACTCTAAATTGTTTGCTAACCTTAACCTCACCTGAATAACTAAACCATTGCAAGCAATAATTTTTAGGGTGTGGAAGTAGTGGTAATCCCACCCTCTCCACAAAAGTAATGCTAGCTATGTTTGTACTAGCACAAGGCTTGCCATTCACTAAGCAACGAGTATGAAAAATACTCTTCCTTTGCGGTGCCGTCTCGTCCACTCTGGCTTGTAAGCTAAGGGCTTGCATTGTGACCAAAGTCTTGGGGATTGTTGGAATGCTTTGATCATCCACGATCGATTTTTCTTCTTCATCTTCAATGAATGGGGCTTCGTCTTCCTCACTTTCGGTTTCCACCTCACCATTTTCCCATATCAACATCGTCTACCTATTAGGACATTTGGATGCAATGTGTCCAAACCTTGACATTTGAAACATTTAATATATTGGTTTCAGGTCGGCATCCCTACTAACTTTCCTTTTCCCTTATCGTCCAAAATTGGAGCTATCTTCGGTTGCTCACTTTGTCTCTGCAATTTTCAATCCACTTCGCTTTACCAAAGTTACTTCCACTATTGGCTTGAGGCTTGATTGGAATTCTCTTCTTGATTTGAGCCTCAACTTTACGACTTTGTGCAATAAATCCTCAATATTAGCGTAATCTTGAAGCTCGATGACATTGGGAATCTCCCTATTCAAACCACTAAGAAATCTAGCCATGGTAGCTTCTTCCTCTTCAACAATGTCGGCTCGAGTCATCAATGATTCCATCTCTTTGTAGTAGGCTTCCTCGATTCGTCCCCCTTATTCAAAGCTTGTAGTCTTTGACACAAACCTCAATAATAATATGCAGGAACGAATCTCTTCCTCATTAGAAGTCTCATCTCATCCCAATTCTCAATGGGATCCTCTGCATTTCTTCGGCTACCCGTGGTCAGCTGCTTCTACGAGCTTAAAGCATATCATGTGAATTATCTCGAGAACGACAATACTTTTCTAGTCTTCGGGATCTTATGACATTCGAACATAGTATCAACTCAACACACCCAATCAAGATAAGTATCTGAGTCCAATTTACTTTGAAATGAACAGATTTTAATCTTCACATTATTCATTTTATTTTATCCTTCATTTCTTCCCCGTCTATCCCTTTCTCTTCTTCTATTTCTTCTATGCTCCTCATCATTATCATCCTTATTTGCCTCACTATCCTGAGACTCATCACTACTACCACCACGAGGTCATCTTTTCCTAACCTCTAAGCTATCCATTCTTCTACCTAATTCGGCTACGGAGTCGGCTATCAATCGATCAACTGAAGCTTTCATCTCCCAATTGCTCTCTTGCAGTATAGTTCTCAATTCATCAACTGTCAGTGAAACCCAGCCTTAACCTACAGTAGAATGAATATTAGACATAATATGCTCAATGTGTGTGAGTATCCTCTCGTGAAGTTTATCACGCATGTTTGTCACTCAATGGCCTTTTATCCTATAACAATCACACCACATGGCCTTTTACCTCTAATTTTCTCACAACGCAATTCTCCAATGGGCAAAACGAACTTGATCATAAATCGAACCCAAGGTTGGGTACCAATGTGTCATGAAGAAACAAAGGTTATCAAAGTAACAACTCAAGTAACAATCTCTAATAGACAATGAAGTAGCACACTGTGGTTACAACTCAAGCAACTAGAATCAATTCCAAAATAAAAACTAATTGCAGCCAAAATTGGACTAACACTCACTCAAAGTTGTTGTGGATTCCATTTTCTTTTGTGGGCTTGTCTCAACTTTTTTTTTTTTTTGAATTTTTATGCCCCTTACTCTTTTTTTTTTTTTTTTTTATGCTATCCAACGACAATAATCACACACACAACACACAATAACAACAAGTCTTTAAAGGAAACTTCAAGAAACTCAAGAAAACTTCAAGAACACTCAAGAACACAATAACACAATAAAATGATCCAAGAACATAGATCCAACCTGCTAACTCAAATAAAAATTCTAAAAATCGAAAATAACACACATAGATAAAATAAAGATTGATTATCGAATTATTAGAGCCTCTGCTTTGAGACCAACTGATGTGAACCACGTTAGAACTAAGCTAATGCAATCCACATGAGATTAGATCAATCCCAAGAAAGCTAAACTTCGATAAGTGGTCTGTGTGATCCCGCCAACCTTCATCGCACGGTGTTGGTAATAACCTGCAACGAATGTAAAGAAATGTAAAAGCAGGTTTTGAATGCCACAAGAATCGATCATGCTCTCGATACGTTCGATTGTCCAATGAAGAACAAGAGGAGAAAATCTTGACTCTCAAAGCAAAGCTTCATAAATCTTCAAAGTTATGTTACAGATGAAATACCCTAACTTGCTCGTGAAGTAAAACTAGAAATATATCAAAATATACAAATATCCTAAAATATCTAAAAATATCTCAGGTAAAATTTTGAACCATACAGTTGTGCATGTGACCGCATGCCTTACAAAATTTTGTACAATGCTATCACATGGGCAACCGCATGCCTTTAATTGCCGGGACGCAATTCACTCAAAGTACAGCAATAACTTGGCTCTCGGAAAATTGTTGGCGTTGACCTCAAATTGGTGCATGCAATCGCATGCCTTTAGCAATTTTACCAAATTTGTTGTTTTGGTCCCAAGCTCTTCCGTCGGAATGTTTTGACCCTCGATCATCATTTCTTGTGTAGAGTGGGTCCCAATGCTTAATAGGTGGATGTCTTTCTCATCTTTGGCTTCCAATCTTCATCCCAAGCCTTGAGATGACTCATTATGGAGGTTTCTCCATTCTTCTTCGACCAAACTCATCATCTTCAACTTGTTCGTCCGAACTCGTGTGATAGGCATGCCCGGCATTCGAAGTGAATCAATCGACGTTGAGCTGTCCCAAATCATATCAAAGTATGTCTCAATAGTTTAGTGCAACTTAAATATTTTGGGATAGTGTTGCTAGGACTATATGAGAGGAAAAATTTTCAATTAGGACGTGTTCATAAATTTTCCGAGCAATATGATAATACAATCAAAGCTAATTTAATTTGAGCCCTTTACTGTGCGGATCAAATATGCCCAATGGACAACCCAAGTTGCTACTCTCCATAATCCCAAATGATCCTATGATTAATTTCATGCTCACAACTACCGGTTACATCTGGGTGAGTAATCTTGTTTTATCTTTGAATTTTTTTTTTATTTATCTTTGAAACGATAATGCTTGATTGTGAAATTTGGTTTTCCATTGTTTGATTGCCTTCCTTAGTTGAATGGAATAACAAGATTGGTATTGGAATTGGAATTAGAATCTGTTAATACCAGTTTTAAGTTAGAAATGGATACTTCATATCATGTTGGATTTGATGCTCGAAAAAATGCAAGCTATACTTCCATATATTTGCTCCCCAAGATATGATGATATTAAACACATGTTGAATTGGATATTTGAACTGATGGTATAGCATGTGTTTATGGGGAACATATATATACTTATAATTAATGATTAGAATGTAATTTTTAATGTTATCTTGGTGAAAAGATGAACACTTATGTAATTTCTAATGTTATCTTGGAGAAAAGATGAGTGGTTATATATGTCTTATTTAATTGTGCAATTTTAAATTATCTCAACTAGTAAACTTCAGGTTAATTTTTTAAAGTAAAAGGCTTGGTCTTGGTTCTTGTTAAGCAATCAAATTAGTCTTGTGTTGATGATCTAATCTTTCCATTAACTTCTTTCTTCTTGCTTAATTTGTTATAGTGATCTTTTACTTGTATTGAACTAATTTTGATGTTTTGCACTGCCAATTGTGACTAATGTTTAATGTCAATTTTATTGTTGACATTTTAGGGTGATTTCGAATTTAGCTAGCTACAAAACAGTGCTGTTGATTAATCATTATTAGAATTGAGTTGAGATACTAGTTTGTTTTGAGCAGTTTTAGATTTTAGATACTTCCATGTAACATTTGAAACAGTTAAGTACTTTGATCGTGTATTGATATGTCGTAAATTTATGATATGTGATAATGTTTGAGTTTCTTACCAGAAATGCTTTGTAAGTTTAATGGAATAAATATCATTAATAACATTTGATCAAACACTATAAATAGATTGCAACAACCTTTTTCAACACTATTAATAAAATAATATAACATTTCAATAAATGCCATAAATGACACAATATAGCGTGCCCCTAAACACTATAAACAACAATAGTTTTGTTTTTTCAACACTATTGATATCAAATTTTCATCGAAATAACATGTAAAGACATGAGTTATATTTCTTATTAATTAGCTTTTTTGAGAATTTAATTAATTAGTAATTTGATGCTAGCCAAATTAGAAAAATCGAAATATGCTAGCTATTTAATTGTAGTTAGTATACAATATGTGTCGTAGTTTTTGGTTGAAATCTTTCTCTCTAAATCCTTGTGAACGAAGGAAATTTTATAAAAACAGCGTGTCACTTTTAGAAATTGTAACTCGTTAACTCATCAAGCCAATTGTAACAAGACACAAGTTCAAAAATGTTTTCACTGTCTGACATTTGTTCGACTTCTCTTTGTTTCAAGATGAAAATTTACAAAAGAATCATATTTAGGTCACTATATTATTACCACTATAATAATAAATCACAATTAAACTTACCGAGTGATATCGGATTCAAAAACTGTGCAGCTACATCCCAAACATCGACCTTAAATCCTCCGACATCTGACCATTTTTTCCCAACACCCTTAACAATGTTAAACTTTCCAATGGTATCCATCATCCGAGGATCAATCTCATAAGGCTCACCGCCTTTCCACAGACAAGACAACCTACCACCCTACCTCAACACCGTAGTGTTTGCAACATTTTTCATAGCCTTAGTATTTCTAACAATTTTTCCACCCACCACTTTCCGGTGACTGGATTATACACTCCTAATTGTACCTTAGTCTTAATGCAACATGACGTGAACATAACCTGTCATTTTGCTCCATCAATGTTGAATGCCCTTGGATAACTGTGGTCATCAAAGAAGGTGCACGGTCGATCAAGCTATGACCATCCAAGAATATCCTCGGTCCCATTAGATAATACGTCCCGAACGGGAAATCAAGAGGTATTTCTATTAGTCATGGTATACAAGGCCCAATAGTTGGACCGAGTCAATCGGTTTAGGGCCTAATTAATTAATTACATTAATTAAAGGGTTTAGTTGACTTGGGGCTTAAGAAATCTCAAGCGCCATAGGTTTATTAGAATCCTATAAATAACTCATTATTGTCATATAACTCAGTAAGTGATTGTTGCTTAATTCTCTCTAAAACTTAGCTAGCACTAAGTGTTAGGGAGAATATCCCACTATGAAGGTGTTCGTGATTCAAGAGTAATCTTGGCATGTTGATCGCCGTTGGAGACCGGACGATCGGACAACTATGGAGACGAAAGAACTAACGAGAGATTCATCATAAAATCCGCTTCTATATCGGTAATTTCTAATCACATATGTCATCTAAAAAATGAGTAGATTCGATGTTTAGGAATTTTTTATTTTATTTCGGCTGCGCATGTCTATTGAACAATTCCTAACAGTGGTATAAAAGTCAACTCATTTTCTTGTTGAGATTTGTAAGGTTCTTGTCTCATTGACAACAGTTGTTATCGTATCAATTTGATTTGGGTAATTGACTAGTGTTATTTATGAAATAATATTTTCAAATCGAAAATGGATTAATATGAGACTGTGATTTTGATCCACAAGTTCTTATTGGAAGATTTATCTCGTTTTTTGAATATGATTCAGACATCCATTGTCAAACCAAAAAAAAAGAACAAATAACTATTGCAGGAAAGGGTTTTCGGCGAGATGCCGAAATTGCTGTGTAGGAGAAGCTGTGAAGCAGCGGTGTCTGCCGTTACTATGGATGGCCATGGTAAACTGGCCGCCATAGCTTAGAAACAACGGCGAACAGTTCACCACTATGTTGGCATAACACAGTAGCTATACACAACAACAGAGCCGATGTCGCTGCTGTCCATGACCAATGGGTCATGAAAGGGCAGCGGTAGCTGATGGCTAACGTTTAAGAAACCTTAGTCCAATTTTAGATGGAAGGAAGCTTGGGGATAGGACTTGATGTGCAATTTTGCAATTTCTGAAATTGCACCTCAAGTCTCTAGTTATTTTAAAATCATTTAAAAGGACATGGGTTTTGGAATTGCACAAATAGTCACTGATTTTTGAATGTTTACTAACTAACCCCTAATTTGTGAAATTGCAAGGGTTAGTCTCTATTGTGAAAGATTTTACAAAATAGTCCTTGAGATTTTAATTGTAATTTGAAAATTTTGTAAAATTTTCAAATTTCATAGTTAGATCAAAATTTCAACTAAATAAAATTATTTTTCAGCAAAAGTTATTTTGGATAAAAGTTGAATTTTGACTTAAATAAAATTGTGATTTTACTTTTCCAACTTGGAAATTATAATCCTAAACTTTTCCAAAACTGACATTAAAGTGTGACTTTTAATGCTAATAGAGAAATAAGGAGTTATTTTGTGCATCCCCTCATAAGAATAAAGTTAATTGATTGATTGTGTTGATCGTGAAATTTTACTCATATGCAATTAATTAGTTAATGTGATTAACTAATAAAATTTTAAAGTAATCCACCAAATAAGGAGTTATTTTGTGAGTCCCCTATTTTTAATAAAATTTATTGATTAATCTAATTAATCAATAAATTTTATTAATGTGTAATTAACTAGTTAATATGATTAAGCCCCCGTTTCCCAACCATTTTTCCACTTTTTTTAATTTTTTATCCATTCTTTCTATATTCTAAACCAGTGTTTGTACCCGTGCGTTGCACGGGGAGATATATATTTAAAATATAATTTAATTAATGGTATTGAGTTTGTGATAAGGGAATGATGGGATCTGTAGAAATCTTAAGAGCGCGTGAAGGGGATATGGTAAATGTGACTGATACGTGAAGATGGATACGTAATGTAATTCAGATAATAGGTAAATATCAAGATTATTATCCTTTGCGTGGGAACATGATTTTTTTATTAATTATTTAATTTAAAAAATAGGTAGAATGAGCGGGAAAATGTCCAAGTTTTATATATATATATAGATATAGATCAGGCGAATTAAAAATAATAATAAAAAATAAATTAAGGAATTGGCAGGAAAATCTATTTTTTGGGGGAAAAAAGGAGGATTTTCCCTGTTTTTCTTAATATATAGATATAGATTTGCAACCCTAATACTCTCACTTTTCCTAATAGGTGCACTCTCAGGCCTTCGCAGTATGTGCTCAAAGTATCTTCGTCGAATCTCTCATATCTTATCCTCAATTGGGGTCACTCGTACTCTATCACAGATCTCTTCATTTTATACGATCTATATATTAATTAAAAAATTAGCATGCTAGACTGCTGGTTAGGAAAACAGATATAGATATAGATTATTAATAATAAATTAATTAAAGAGTAAAAATCTGCGGAATAAAAAATTAGAAAATTTATTAAAGAAATTCTGAAAACTAATTCAAAATCAGACAGAAAAATGAAGTTTTTTTTAAAATTTTTGCCAATCCTACAAGGAGATTTTCTTTTTTTTTTCCCCAATCAGATTGAAGAACATAACATACATTAGTTAAGCGAATGTATTGAAAAATGCTCTATTAAGAGGTAATTAATATTATAGATTAACAGTAATCTTCCTATATCTCTAAGCTACATATAGTATAAATGGTCAACAATTTAAAAAAAAATAGTTGCAAAAGAGTAATAGATTTGATTAATAATAGTTTTTGCTAAAACTTGAGTAACTTGCGTTTCAATTTTAATTTGTCTAACTAATAGTTCAAAAAAAATTTTAAAAAAACAAATGATTAAAAAAATTTTAAAAATGCTTGCAAGAGAAAAACATATTTGATTAACAAAAATTTTTGTTAAAATTGAGCAACCTATGTTTCAATGTTCGTCACTCTATGTGGTCATTTTCCAAAAATAAAATATCAATACTGGTAGAAATCACGATGAAGTTTATAGGGTTCGAACAGATAGCATTAATAGCGTCTTGGCTAAGGTAGTAGACACAAGTAAAAAGAAATGTTAATTAAAAATTAAAAATGTATAAACTTCAAATAATTTTGAGGGTTAAAATTATAGAAGTAAACTTCAAATAAACTTCAAATAATTATAGGATTAAAAAAAAGACTTTGATAAGGGTTACAAATTGGAAACATGTGCTGACATATAGATTTAAAAATAAAAAATAAAAAATTTTAACTGATTTTAATAAGGATTGATATTAGAAACATATTAAATGATAGAAGTAAAAATATTTAAAAATTAAAAATTAAAAATTGAAATTTTTTAAAAATAATTCAATCTACACAATATAATGGCTACCATAATTATCTTAAATTATTTTCAATTACTAATTTTTTAAAAGTATTTCAAATACCCCTATCTTAAAATTTGTTAAGTATTATAATAATAATAATAATAATAATAATAATAATAATAATAATAATAATAATAATAATAATAATAATAATATTGATAGAGATGGTAAGATAATCATGGTTATTTATGGATAATGATAAAAAATAAGGTAATAAAAAATGTAATTGGTGTGCTATGAGAGGGAAAACCTCCAATAAAAATCAAATTTAAAATTAATCAAATAATGAGCGGGAAAATTCCCTCCAAAAACAGTTTCTGCTTATTAATATATAGATTAATCACGTCTACATATCTCACCACATCCATAAATCTCAATCACTGACCTCCACTCATTCTCTCTCTTCTTTTACATTAAAAACCTTTGAAAAAACATTATAATACATTCCCTAAGACACCCTTAACTAATTAAATTTTGACTTGGTTCATACAATAAGAATTATTTTGTAGATCCCCTCCTTATGATAAAATTAAATAATTAATTATATTAAATTTATGATTTTATTAATGAGTTATTAATTAGTTAATTCGATTAACCAATTAATATTCGGCTCGTTCATTTCTTAATTTGCCTAAAGTTTTTAGACAAATTATATCATTACCCAAATCTATATTTTTTAATATTAGATATTATGAATGATTATGTACCAAACCAATGTGATTGAATGGATGTATGGTTATTTCATTATTATTTAAGTTGAGGGCCTTGGTCTCCTACTTTTAATTTGGGTCTGCATGCCAATTAATTTTTAATTTAATTCTAGCCCTATGTGTCTATGTTATATATGGCACATACGCCAACTAGTATAAGATACAGATTGGAGTAGAAGATGAGATCACCACGGTTAACAAACAGAGGATGAAAACATTGTCCATTAGGGATTCACCACCTACTTTTTCTCGTGGCCCGAGAAAACTAGGCAGAAATACTCCCATTATCATCCATTAGATTATTATGCTTGATGATTACATGGTTGATGTTGATTGTTATGCATTATATTATTGATGAGATTGATCCCTTTAGAAATGATATTAAATTCACGATTAAACGTTAATCCATGCCTTCCAATATTACGTGAAAAATTGAATTTTCACAATCATACTCAACTTGTTGAGTAACTCAATGCTGCTCGATCAGAAGAAATGCTCTTCATTCTGAGACATATGATGTCTCTGAACATTGAACCAAATTTAATTGAAACTTATTTCATGTTGAGTAACTCAAGGAAATAGACCTTAGAGGCACGTTAAGTTAATACATAAGATGTACAAGATAAATAGTTGTTTGCTTGATGATGTAGGAGTCACATGGAGATGTGATCAATAGGTGTATCTATCTGAATGTCAATTAGGGCTTGTTGAGTACTTCAAGGTTCTAATTGAACAAACAAGGTCCTAACGCATTGATAAAGTTTCAAAAAATAATTTTCCATCAATATTAGGGATCATTGATGCAGTGGGACCATAGTTGATTTAATAAAAGTCCACGTTCCACTAACTTTTCACTTTTATTAATTGTTATGCTATTTTTATTTTTGTTGATTGTATTATGAGTAATGTTTTGAGTTTGAGAAGCATAGCCGATGCAGACAAACTCACTTAACTACTTGAGTACTGTACTCAAGCACAAAAAATGAATTGAATGTCAACAAACTCATTGGATTGATTTTAGAATAACATCATAAATGTAAGAATTGTTCTCACATATAAATTAAAATATGTAATAAATAGATTATCCAAAAAATCCTACCAAGATAGTCTTACTAGGACAATTTGGATTTGCATAGGTCATGTGATGATCATAATACAGTATGCATGATACTTGTAGTTGTGAGTTGTAAATGTCGCATGTGGCTACAGATATTTATATTGTTATTGATCATTTCAAGGAGTTGATTCACGTACTGAACAATATAAAACCTGAAATGCTATTTAGATGCTTGATGGACAACAAGTCAAATGCTGATTTAGTTCAATATCTATTGCCTAATAGCTTATCACAATTTGTTGTGAATTAAGATGTGAATAAGATTCACAAGACCCACTAATCTCTTTGGTATGCCAAAACTATTAAACCTATAACCAATGTGATAAGTTTTGATCTTACCACTCCTAACGAGACTTAGAAAAAGTCTCAAAGGAACTTTGAGAAAGATTTTGGGAGATCAAACTGACAGTTGAAACATATAAAGACATATTGAAAGCCAATAACACTTTGCAGAGATAAAGAACATTGGCATAGAACTGTAAGGCAACAATAACCATTTTGAAGAAAAAGAGTCTTTGAGAAGGTTTCTACTTCAAATCAAGGTTATTAAAGTCGTATTTAAATCTTTTACGTATTAGATGCCGGATGAAGATCCTATATTTAAATATGATTGAGACTTAAATAGGAAGGTTCATTGCAAAGTAAAATAATAGGACCTATAGTAGGACATGAAGTAAGTGATGCTTTACTCAAGATATATTATTTTTCGTTGCCCTTTTGTTTTATTTTGGACTGAATATTATGATCATATTCTCGTGAAGAGCATTATTTCTTGTTCATGTTCGGACATGAATGGTTCATCTATTAAGATCAAGAACAACAGTTGTTCACAATCATATAATGGAATTAATTGTAGAAAAAGATCGGTAATATTGGCTCTCTAAATCTAAAAGGTTTATTGTTAGAATACAAAACAAAAGAGGTATAAAAATAAGTATATCATATTCCGACATCAAAACATGTTAACCCTAATTCATATCAATCTAATTGGGTAAAAGATAGTGGCCTTTCCTTCGTCGTCAAGCTCCAGGATGACAATATACTAGATGTAGTATCTTAAGCTTCGCAGACTTCATGCGTGAAAGTTTTGAAATGTTCAAAAGGGTTCAACCGGAAAGAGGAAACCTAATTGACGAATATTCTCACACTAGGATATAATTGAAATGGAGACTATTTAAGGATATACTTAGTTATTCAAAGAAGAATAGGATTTTCCTTCAGTGAATTTGGGGGTATACACCAGTAATACAATGGTGTACAATGAGAGAAGTTGTTCATATTAACATGATACAATGTAATCATTATGCCTAATAATCATTACACCATTTTCCGTGAATTGTCATGGTTTTTAATGTGACAATTCTCCGGTGACACCATAAGTTGTCATGGTTAATGACAGTGACAATTGGATGAATTTTTACGGTTTTTAACCGTGACAATTTTTTGAATTGTCACGGTTAAAAACCTTGACAATTACCCAGAGCAAATACAACAATAAAAAAAAATACACAAATATAGAAGAGGATGCTTTTAAAAGTTTATCCAACAAGTTCCCTACTTCCCTTCATGTAAATAAATTTCAACCCAAAACATAAAGCTTCATGAGTTAGCTAAGGCATAATTTATTATTACCATACAATAGCATACAACAATGGAACATATGTTCTCAAACCGAAGGGTTGACTTCTTACAAAGTAATCAGCCTCCAATATTTAACCATAAAATAAAAAATGCAAAAACATCATTGAAAAAGAAAAATGCACTCACAAGCAAGCACTACAAATATTATAATTATAATGAAGTCAAGCAAAAGCAAAGCACTTTGTAGCCATTGCAGTTTCAATGCATAATTCTCTCTACATTGAGAAGAAATTGCAGCAGCTTCCTCTGCATCTCCTTGTAAACCACAATAATAAAGTTATTCTATCTCTCATCTTCTAAAAAGAGAAAGCTATACCATTATTCATCAAATGCCTTATTTTCAAACTTAAGTTATTAGCAATAAACTTTGCACACTCCACTGAAAGCTTCCACTAATTATACAGAAACAGATACATCAGAACATGTTGACGTACAATTAGCATAAACTACAACATGAGTGAGTGCAGACAATATTATTTAATATAAGTTGTAGACTAACAACAAAAAATAGATTACTGGGTTCTATTGATACATTTGTCAATTAATGGAAATCATCTCTGAAATAATTAAAGACAACAAATTCCTAATAAGCACATCCAATACATTTCTGCTAAGAGCACTTGGAGAAATGCCCTCACGCATCTTATTCTAATTAGAAATCATCAAAGAAATCAATATATAAGTTTTATCATCAAATTATCAACTATTACAGACAATGTAAGCATAGAGCATTAAGATGAAAAACCCACAAATAGAGAGAATGTCATATATGAAACTAAAACCTGCAATTGAAAGTTCCAACCCCCGCGGACCTTGTGGTTTGCTGCTGATTGCAATTTATATTCAAAATTGATGTATTTTCTAGAGAATGCAAATTAATTCAATTACATGAATCTGGGTAGTTGAATCCAAAAAAGAAAATCACCATTATGTGGTTGTGACAGCAATTGAATCAAGCACTTGATCCCACAAAAATGCAATCTGCCATTAATGGTTTTGATCTATGAGTGTGACATAGTGAAGATGGAACTCGTGCTTGCAACTGGTAATCTGCTCAACATCAATTAATAAGTTCGATTTAGGTTACATGCATATGTGCAAAAAAATAAATAAATAAATAAATAATGCAATTGGCACAAGAAAATATATTATCTTATACCATCAAAGGATCACTTTCACCAAAGGCCTCGAGTCTCATGTTGCAAGCATCCCCACATGCTTCTTGAACTTTACCATCTACGGAAAATATAGTGGAAGCCACGTGACTCTCTGCCTTATTAATCACTTATGTACTTGGAACCTCGAAGAACCCAAAACTAAAAATATATATAAATCACTTAATTTCACATCAACATATCAATCAAAAATTTGGATTGGTTTCCTTATTCTATTTTCAACATGTATATAAATTATATAGACAAATAAAAATAAAAAACTGCATCAAAAAATAGGACACAAATAAGCAACCTTCTAATCAATAGTTGCATAATGTTAATTGGAGAAAACCAAAAATCACTTATAGTTTTAATAAAATTTTGTCTATCATTGCAGTTAGATTCGGTTATCTCTATCGTGTTGAAATTGATGCATTTAATTCCAATTAACATCATCAACAATATAAATTGTGAAAAAAAAACACATAAATCTCTATTTAATTATTAAAATATTGTCACAACTTGTATAACAATCTATCAGGAAATGAAATAATAGGTCAACTAAATTATTAACAAAGGTCCATAAAGTAAATTTAAGAAATAGAAATTCTAAAATTAAATAGCGTAAATTAAAAACATAGCAATTTACCTCTATGGTCGATAGAAAGACGTTAGAACTCCCATTCATTTCCACAAGTTAAGCTATGAGTATTCCTCATACTTGAGAGAGAGAGAGAGAGAAAAAACCTTTAACATTCCATTGAAGAAAGTCAAGAAACCCTGCAATGTAGAAACAAAAGTAGAGAGAAATGAGAAATATATAATAAGTGGAGGTGGAAATAGGGGTCACAATTTCAAAAACGCTTTCCCTCCATTGTTGCTGCTTAGCAGCAACAGTAGGCTGCTGCCTAGGCAGTAGCAGTTGCTACTATCGTTGGCTGTTACAAGGCAGCAGCAGATCAACAGTTGCTGCTGCTGCTGCTTCAGTGATTGCACTGCTATTGGCAGATCGCTGCAGCTTACCAACAGTACTGCTAGGTCAAATGGATGAAGTAAAGAGTGTCCATGAACGAGATTTTGTCATACAACATACAACCAAATAAGATAACATACACAGTCATGATAGATGGCTATTGCAAGTGAAAGAAACTTTTGAGCTATTTACAAAAGAAAAAGAAAGGATGTAGCCTCACCAAAAAATGCAAGAAACTCCCAAGCAATATTATATTTTAAATTAGCATCATCTTGACCTGCGAAAATCACCTGTTTCCTCCCTTTTCCTCTGCCACTTCCCATTTCTCAAACTGTGGCTTCATTTTCCTTTCCACCTAATTGAGGGAAGTTTCGAATAATAATCCTCTCGAGATTTTGCCCAGAAACTTGCAGCAGGTTGATCAATTATCTGAGTCTTCAACAACCATACGTCAACAAATGATATCTAATCAATATAAATTTTATGGTAAACTTATTTCATACTCAATTTTTTATGCGAACTAAATAGTGGATTTATAATTCCACTACAAAATCAAGAAACTTTGAGTCAACTTAATTTTCATTTAAAGCTAAGAACTTTCTATTATTTTGTTTCAAGTTTGTTCCCACTTCCCTCATCACATATGCCCCTCCACCAATAAAGCTAAGAACTTACAGTAATCTCGATCAAATTTACAAGGAGATTCTCGTAAGTTAACTTATTCTTTTAGCTGACTCCTAAAATCAATTCTAATTTTCATTTATATCACCACTATCTTTTATTGAAAAGAACTATACAAATAATGCCAGAAGAATGTACGAGGGATAAGCAATTGAGGATCTAAAATACAATACACCTAGTTCCATATATTTAGTGATTTAGTGACAAGTTGCGAAGTGTGCAAAGGAAGATTAGCTGTTAACAATCACAAATTTCATACAAAACAAAGAAACAAAATCACATTGCAAAAGTTTAAGCTTGTGCAGCACAATTTAGAAAAATAATTTTAAAATAGTACATGAAATCATAAAATCATGAAATTTGTACAGGAGATAGGAAACTCGTTTAGGTCTAACATACTCAAAAAATAGCTCATTATACCACAGTTTAGGCCACCAAAAGATTTTTCTTCTGACCGTAAATCTGTTCTCGGTTTCCCTTATCACAGTTTACAAAAAAATTCATAAAAATTCCTACGGGACTCCAAATAATGAATCATCAAGAAATCTAGCCTGAATGACCAGTTATGGATGCTTGAAGTCAGGGGAAAGAATCTGCCCAAATAGGGAGCAATTACTTGGTTCAAATTCATCAATTTCATTCAAGAAATTTATCAAACACCTTAATTGTAACCATAATTCACACAAGAAACACAATCATAAACACAAGTTCAAATCTTCATTAGCTCTTAGCAATCACACATTTCATATAAAACAAAGAAACAAAATCATACTGGCCATTCTTTGTTAAACTTAAACCGACTCATTCAAGTGACATACCTGAGCAATTCAAGAGAATTAGAGAAATAGTTAAGCATGAAAACAATAATTCATTAAAAGAAAAAAATAAAAAAACTGACAATTAAAAAGGAAACAAACTAAGGAAATCAACGTAAAATTGCAGAGATGCAATGACCTTAGTCTCGGCTAGAATTGGAGGAGAACAGATGCAGTCCCAAATGAGAAGCCAAGAAGTCCCCAATTTGTGTAGTTCCTCAACGTAGATGTCAGAAATTTTCACGAAATTGAGCTGACCTTCCTTGCACACCGAATGGAAATAAAATTGAGATACAATTTCCTCAAGTGTAGATGATTTTGGCGGAGAATGAAGGAAGAAATGGCATCAAATAGCCAAAAGTCACCATTCTTCTTCATGGTGTTAGGGTTAGAGAGAGTTATACCAATTTAGGGATAGTGATTGTTGTGTTTCTTTCTTCTTTTTTTTTCTACTTATTTCCCGATTGTCACAGTTATAAACCATGACAATCCACGAGAAGTGTTGTCACAGTTTAAAACAATGATAATCGGGCCTTTGGGTCATGGTTTAAAACCGTAACCCATGGACCGTGGATTGTCACGGTTTTATAACCATCATAATAGAAAAAGTTTTTAAAAATAAAAAAAGATCTTAGCCACCATTTTTAATCGTGACAATCCGTGAGAATTTGAGTCATGGTGAAAAACCGTGACTCCTTCAAAATCTATTGTCTAACAATTTCCTTTTTTAGGTGCAGTGAGTTCGGCCTAAAATTTTTTTCAGGATGTGCAATAGAAATTGCAAGAGACGCACCAAATCACATTCCATCTAGCCATGTAGATAAAACTCAAAAAACTATTTTGAGTAATAACGTTCAAATGAAGCATATAGTAACATCTCCTTTTGAGACATATCTAACCAGAAAAGTTGTAGGGTATCACTACTATCACCTTTAAGATGAGAGTCATCTTATCGAAGTATCATCAGTTCTTGGAGAAATTGTTTTTCCCTAAAAGGATAGTGGGAGTAAAATAGATCATGCAAGAGTTCGAGAAACCACGAAAGAGATTAAACAATTAGATGAGCTAGTTAGTAAACGTCATTTGAGAAGGTACAAACTAGCAAAGATGAAACGTTCTCTGGAACACATTAGCTCCATATAAAATGCGTTAGGGCTCATCTACAGTAAGATATAATCTTATGGCTATCAATATGATGTTGCTAGTCGAAGATGATAAGCCTACGATTTATATGCAGTAAAAGTAAACGTGTTGACTTGAAAAGTAGAGTTTGATACGCTAGAATTCAAAGAAAGCTCCATGTAATAAAATCAAAGTGCAGATTTTAGATTGTTGAAATGGGTTAGACATATAGTTTGTAAATCAGCTTACAAATAATAAATTGACATGAATCATAATACTTAGGTTAATATGGCAAGATTGTATCTTTTATAATTTGAATTCTAACTGCCGTAGATGCTCGTGTTTGCAAAATAGATTTCAAACTTCATCCTGATCACGTTGTATCGGATGCGACCGAAAAGTTTTGAATCCATAAGATCAAATTAAACGTGTTAGCAAACCTAAGAGGAGTTAAAAACTTTATTTTGATGAGACAATCAAATAGTTTGATTTTATCATAAATAAATATGAAAAGTGTGTAAAAGAAGTTAGTGGTAGTAGAATTGCGTTTCTAATACGGCATAGGGATATGTGGTAAACAATATCTCCAAAGAAAGTTCAAGGTTTTCTCCATTATGGATTTAGAAATGGGTTGCATGTAATTTTGGGATAAACATCTATACAAATAGATCTAGAAAAATGTTTAGCCCATCTGAATCTAAGTACATAAATGGAATCTTTAGAAGATTTTTCAAGAAAGAGTCCAAGAGAGAACTTTATCCTATAGGGATGGGACTACACTCTTAAAAGGTATTGGAAAACATGGGTTGAGAGAGATCACATAAATAACGTTTATTATTCGCTTGCAAAAGAATTTATCTCACGTGTGATAATATGTACTGGACCAAATGTTGCACATGTTTTGGAGGGGAAAGGAAGTTTCCAAGAAAATAATGTAGGAAACATTAAATAATGACCCATGAACATTATTAGATGCTTGAAACGTTGAATACATGTTCTTATGGAAAAATTGAACTAAGAGTTCAAACATTTACAAGAATCAATTCTCAGTCTTGAAAGACTATAGACTAATCGCAATCTGGATAGATAGTTACTATAAAAGTAGCACAATCAACTGGAAAGAGTTCCAGATGAATACAACTACTCAAGCCTAATACACAGTTACTTTAGAAGTAGCAAGAGAAGCAATTTAGATCGTTAAGTTCTTAATTGAACTTGAATGTTTTCCTTGCATTGTTGATCCAATAGAGACTGTGATAACTATAGAGCCATTGCACAAGTGAAGGAAACCCAAGTATCGTCAACAATCTAAGTATGTATTAAGACGATATATTTCTTTCGAAGAGAGGATACAAGGAAATGATATAGCGATAGATGAATTAAAAGATCTTTTGACATAGTGGATGTCATAGCATATTCATGATGGTCATGATGAATCTATATGTATTAGATACAATAGCATTTGGATCTGTTTGTGTAAGATTCTGGTATTGCAATCAATGTTGGACATTGATGTGTGCGACCTAATTAATAGAGGCGGTTGAATGGCAGATCTATTATTTTACATGTTTCATTGTTTTATCATGAGAACTCAAATAATAGACTAAGCAGAATAAATGTGCGAAAACGGGTTAATCACAAAGTGTTGTGATTGTGTGATATAAAATTTTAGCATTTATTCTTGAACTATCCCAAGTCAAGGCAATAACAAGATCCGGATATTGTTACTATGGATAGACTGGCATGTGTCACATTTCTTTCTTAAGAAGAAAGTAACTGATCTCACAAATTAGAATATGGACACATGGATACTTTGTTAGTGGAACAAGAATCTGGATGATTCTCCTAGAGATACTATATGTGTAGTTATCATTGGGTCAATGGTTGATCTCTAATGTATAGTGGTGGCATTGGTCCTTCGACTTGAGGGTGCCATAGAACCTTATGTAAGGATTACTTTACTTTGGCGGATATTGAAGGATCTCTAACTATGGGTTAACTGGAAATGTAGTATGGGTACAGTGAGAGATACATGAATGTTGTGAGTATTCAATAAAGAATACATCACTCCTAGATAATAGAAGATTATAACCTACATTTCACCCAATCAAGTTAATATAAAATCTTGGCCAAGGTGGGGTTGTGAGATTGAAAGAGTTTTCAATTATAATCACTACTTTAGTCAATGTTAAGTTGATAGCGAAGAATATGATTGGTTGAACGAGATTGAGGCGAATCCATATCTCCGAACCAATCGGGTTATTTTTATGAAGAGATTACAATTCCACGGTCACCACATATGTAAAGGTTTCGTCATTGCCACATGACTTATCCCATCACATGGATTGCCATGACACATTGCTAGATGTCAAACACGGATGGCAACATGGGTCAATCAATCTATGTGAATCGATAATAAACTAAAATAGAGATTTCACTTTATCCTATCTTGATAAGATTAGAATAATGACACCATGATGTTTGCCATCATGAGTGAGAGTCGATTGGGTCACACACAAGGTCAAATACTCGTATCTTGAGTTGGCCATTGTCCAAGTGAGGGAATGTTAGTTATGGTGTACCAAGGCCCAATAGTTAGATGGGGACAATCGGGTTAGGGCCTAATTAATTAATTGCATTAATTAAAAGTTTTAGTTGACTTGGGGCTTAAGAAATCCGATGCCCCATAGGTTTATTAGAAACCTATAAATAATCCATTATTGTCAAATAACTCATTAGGTAATTGTCTCTTAATTCTCTCTAAAACTTAGCTAGCACTAGGCATTATGGAGAGTATCCCACTACGAAGGTGTTCGTGATTCAAGAGCAATCTTGGAGTATAGATCACTATTGGAGGTGGACAATTGGATGGCTATGGAGACAAAAGAACTAATGAGAGTTTCATCGTGAAATCCATTTCTATATTAGTAATCTCTAATCATAGATCTCATATAAGAGACAAGCAAATCTGGTGTTTAGGAATTTTTTATTTTATTTCCATTATGCGTGTTTATTGAGCAATTCCTAGCAATTTCTCCATCAACTAGCCGGAGATTTACTAGTTCGTCAGATTTTTCATGTTGTGAGATGAAAAGAAATTGATAATCCCGAAACACAATTATAGTGTCATCTAGGATTGGAAGTTCATGACTTGGTTGAAGTGGTGGTGGTGGTGCAGTGATTGATATGGTTTGTGGAACATTACGAGCGATTGGAATGTTGTACTTCCTCGACATAGTGAACTTGGCCAGTGGTGGAAATTTTGGTGGGAATGTTGTAATTTGACATTTGGCTTGAATTTTGTTTAGAATGTTATAGTATGATGCATGTGATAGGGAACCTTTTTTTACACATTTTTCCATTCTTTTATCTATTTTTATCCATTCTTTCTTTTGGTCAAACCAATCACATTCACATATCTCGTGGGATCTACATGTACTACACAAATCTCCATCATTCAACTCCACTCATTGTTTCTCATCTTTTACATAAAAATCCATAAAAAAATCCAAGCCTATGACCCCTGATATTTGGCTTGCATTTTTTGCTAGCATGAATGTATTATTATATAGTGGGAGTTTGCATGATGAAAAGAAAGTAAAATTAAAGCACTGTTATTTTGCTTGTAACTTATTATTACATATCTCTAATAGTATATTTTGATATCTGTGAGACATGATATCTCGATAGCGATATAATTCAGAACTCATGCCTCTGTGTGTGTTAGGTTTTCCTTTCTCTAATCTGTTAAATAAAGCAATCGAAATTGAATTGTTAATTAACAGTATGTCAAGCGTTAAGTAAAGAAAAGAATTTGTTAGTTCTGTTGGAGTTAGTTGATGTTGTGATTCGTTAGGTTTGCTACTATAAATAGTTAGTCCTCTATTGTGGTAGCTTTCTATTTATATGGGTCTTTTAAGTGAACTTTCCAATTCAGTCATTCAATAAGATTTTACTTCTCTCTTTTAGACTTTATCATGGTATCAGAGCTTTAGAAAAGATATTTTCTTCCTCCTCGATTATTTCAGATCTCGTTCGATCTATCTATGGCAGATCACTCTCACGAATCCACTGGAATACCAAATCCACCGCCTGGTGGTGGCCGATCTCAACCAGCTTCACTCACTGAAGATCCGTCGTCTCCATTCTTCCTTCATCACTCAGAACACCACGGATCTATTGCTGTTACCCCGGAGCTGACTGCTACTGACTATGCTACATGGCGTCGATCGTTTCTTCTAGCAGTATCAATTCGAAATAAGGTCGAATTCCTAGACAAATTGATGAGAACTACAGAGGTCAAAACATAGTTCGTGTGCCGGAAGGTCCAATTATAAGGTCAAAGGCCAAAAAGATCCAAGAAGCAATGATGGGGTTAATTCAAAAATTGTGGATTAAGGCTCAAGCAGAAAAGGAGTTCAATTTTGAACTTGAATCAGGTGGTGAGGAGCCACGAACAATCACATTGATTGAGATTGAGGAACTGTGCCAAAGCGAGTTGAAGAGCACAAGTTTTGATCAACAAATTGAGACCCAATTGGCAAATGATGTAGAAGAGGTCTTGGCTTAGGGCGTGGGCGCGTCCTGTTTTCACCAGTTTGCATCAGTTTATTTAAAGAAGAAGCCATGAGCTAAAGCGTGGGCACGTCTTACCATATAGGCAGTTCTAGGAAATTTTTCCTTATTTTTCCCATATTCTATTTTTAGTAATTTTTTTTATGAGTCTTTTTATGGTATTTTGTTATTCTCTATTATCCTAGAATTTTAGGGAATATATGTTTCTTTCCCTACAAGCAATAGTTTAGGGTTTTTCTATTATCTATTTAAAGGGTTATTTTCCCATTGTAAAAGGATAACTTTGAATTAATTGGAGTGAAACTCTTTTGTGAGGAAAATTATCTTTTCTTCCATTGTTCTTCTTACAACATTTCGAACTCTACAAGAGATCATCGTTCTTGCGCGAGTTCAACAATCAATCGAAGGTTCTCGTTTCGGCATCTTATTGGGTTTAGGGTTAACATACCCTAGATTCTTGAGTCGTGAAGCGTGGGTTGGAGATTATCGCTTTCTATTCGATTTTAGCTTTTCTGGGACTGTTCCAATCTCGTTGTGGGTTTCATTGGCATCGCTCCAACGGGGTTCTCATCAGTTGGTATCAGAGCTTGGCTCTAAAAATCGGGTAATCTATTTTTTTTTCCTTTTTTTTCGTGTTCTTACTGTGAAAAAAAAAAAAGAAAATTTACAGTTTGCAGAATCTATCCAGACTTGGTTGGTGTCCGTTTTCAGCGAGCTAGTAGTGAATTTTGAGTAGAAACGACCCAATAAACAAGACCAGTAGTAATCTACTGACCCGAGGCGTTTTTGTACAAAATCGATCGTTTATGGCTCTAAAATTCCATATTTAAATTGTTCGGTCAATTTTTCAATTTCTTTTCAATTCTTTTGTTTTGTTAATAGCAAGCAAAGAAATTCCATTTGCTATTGGGTCAAAATTTTGTTCATTACTTTGTCTTTTTTTGATTGATTGTGTGTCGGATCTCACAAAGGACAACCTTCTCAAGTTTAGTTGGTTACGTTCTTTGAAGAACTTGGCGAAAAGGAATAGAGCGGAAAAAGGAAAGAGTGGTGAGTACATTATCGGGTAAAAGCCTAAATTGTGTGATACACGAGTGATCAAACACGTGAGAACACTTATCACACAAGCATAATGACTACCGTTGGGCAAGAAAACAATCAAGTGATGGAAGTGCTTAGAGATGTGGTTGGGAGGCTAGAAAGGCTTGAGGCAAGGAGGGATGAACCACAAGGTAGGGTTCATAATGATAGGAGGAGAAATAGGCGAGAAGTTAGGGGTGAACGAGAAGAAAATGCAAAAAGTGATGAGAGTGGCGATCAAAATTTGATTGTTGGGAGGTATAGAGGAGATACAGGCGTTAGACGGGATCATCGAGGTCGTGATGGATTGGATGAGAATATTGAGAGCATCAAAATGAAAATCCCATCTTTTCGGGGTAGAAGTGATCCAGAGGCTTATTTGGAGTGGGAAAGAAAGGTGGAGCTATTCTTTGAATGCCATAATTACTCAGAAGAGAAGAAAGTAAAATTGGAGGTTGTAGAATTTACCGAGTATGCATTGACTTGGGGGGATCAATTGATGATTAGTAGGAGAAGGAATTTGGAGAGGAGTATAGATACGTGGGGTGAATTGAAAACTATTATGAGAAAACGATTTGTACCGAGTCACTACTATCGGAGTCTCTATCAAAAATTGCAAACCCTTACTCAAGGATCAAGAAGTGTGGATGATTACTACAAGGAGATGGAGATGACCATGATGAGGGCTAATATAGAAGAGGATAGAGAAGCCACCATGGCAAGATTTTTGAGCGGGTTGAATAAAAACATAGCCAATATCGTGGAGTTACACCATTATGTTGAATTGGAGGAGATGGTGCACATGGCTATGAAGGTGGAAGAGCAATTAAAGAAGAGGGGGTCGGATAAGTACCCTTCGGGGTCTAGCGCGTCTTGGAAGCCGAAGTGGAGTAATGAGAGGTATGACCACAGTACTACATATGGGAAGACCGAATTTACTAAGGGAAAAGAAGTTGGGCTTAACAAAAATAAACCCTGAGCCTATACCTACTCGGAGTAGAGAAATTGAGTGTTTTAAGGGTAGAGGTCTTGGGCATGTGGCATCCAAGTGCCCAAATCGGAGGACGATGATTGTGAGAGATGGTGAATGGATTTCTGAAGATGAGGGTATTTTGGGTCATGATCTAGAACGTGAGGAAAGTGATAGTGAGGAGGAGATTGTGGAAGGAGCTGTGAGTCCACCAAAATCACTAGTCACAAGAAGAACACTTAATACCCAGTCTAAGGTTAGTGAAGCTGAGCAGCAAAGGGAAAATATTTTCCACACTATGTGCTACATTGGAGATAAGGCATGTAGCATAATTATAGATGGGGGAAGTTGCACCAATGTGGCTAGCACCACGATCGTGGAGAAATTGGGTTTACCGGTGTTGAAGCATCCGAATCCCTACAAATTGCAGTGGTTGAGTGATTGTGGAGAGGTGAAGGTGAATAAGCAGGTTCTTATCAACTTTAACATAGGAACCTATTGTGACCATGTTTTATGTGATGTAGTTCCAATGCACACCACACACATCTTATTGTGAAGACCATGGCAATATGATAGAAAGGCGATACATGTTGGCCATAAAAATCGGTATAGTTTTCAAAAGGATGGGAAACCGATTGTACTTTTACCTTTGAGCCCAAGTGAAGTCTATAGAGATCAAATGATCCTCAAAAGTGAGGTAGAGGGAAAAGAAAAGAGAGGAGAAAATGAAAAAAGTGGAGAGAGCGGAAATATAAGTGGAGAGAAAAATGAGAGTTCAAAAAAAATAGAGGATGAACTTGAGAGGAAAAGGAGAGAAAAGAGGAAAACGTGTGGTGAGGTTAAGAGGGCCATTCGAGGGAACCAACAATTACTTTTGTTGGTATACAAGGAGTCACTCCTTGTGCTTGATGAGTCTCACAAATCCCTCCCCAACTTAGTTGTTTCTTTGTTGCAGGAATTTGAAGATGTTTTTCCAGAGGAAATGCCTAGTGGGCTTCCACCCATTAGAGGCATAGAACATCAAATAGACTTCATTCCTGGGGCAATCATTCCAAACCGACCGGCCTATAGAAGTAACCCTGAGGAAACAAAAGAACTTCAAAGGCAAGTTGAAGGATTAATGAGCAAAGGATATGTGAGGGAGAGCATGAGCCCTTGTGCTGTGCCTGTGCTACTTGTGCCTAAAAAGGATGGGACATATAGGATGTGCATTGATTGCTGAGCCGTCAATAACATCACGGTAAAGTATCGACACCTTATACCTAGGCTAGATGACATGTTAGATGAATTGTATGGGTCTTGCATTTTCAGTAAAATTGATTTGAGGAGTGGATATCACCAAATAAGAATGAAGGAAGGTGATGAGTGGAAAACTGCCTTTAAAACTAAATATGGCTTGTATGAGTGGTTGGTCATGCCCTTTGGTCTTACTAATGCACCTAGTACGTTTATGAGATTGATGAATCATATTTTGCGTGCATTTATAGGCAAGTTTGTGGTAGTATACTTTGATGACATTCTCATTTATAGTAAGAATTTGGAGGACCATGTTGAGCATTTAAGATGCGTGCTTGTGGTTCTGAGAGAGGAAAATTTGTATGCTAACCTTAATAAATGTCACTTTTACATGGAAAGGGTCATTTTTCTTGGCTATGTAATTAGTGCTACAGGTATTGAGGTAGATGAGGAAAAGATCAAAGCCATCAAGGAGTGGCCAGCTCCTAAGAGCAGTACCGAGGTAAGAAGTTTCCATGGTTTAGCTAGTTTTTATCGACGATTTGCTAAGGATTTTAGCACACTAGCTGCACCACTTACTGAGGTTGTTAAAAAGAATGTGGGATTTAAATGGGGTAAGGATCAAGAAAATGCGTTTAATGCTATTAAAGATAGATTGTGCACTGCGCCTGTGTTGGCATTACCTAACTTTAATAGAACTTTTGAGATTGAATGTGATGCCTCCGGGATAGGTATTGGTGCTGTTTTAATGCAGGAAAGGAGGCCAATAGCCTATTTTAGTGAAAAGCTCAACGGGGCAACCTTTAATTACCCAACGTATGACAAAGAGCTTTATGCATTAGTGAGAGCATTGGAGACTTGGCAACATTATCTATGGCCGAAGGAGTTTGTAATCCATACCGACCATGAGTCCTTGAAGCACTTGAAAGGACAAGGTAAGTTGGGCAAGAGGCATGCCAAGTGGTTGGAGTTCATTGAAACCTTCCCATATGTCATCAAGTACAAACAAGGTAAAGAGAATATTGTAGCCGATGCATTATCGAGGAGGTACGCTCTTATTACCACATTGAGCGCAAAATTGTTGGGTTTTGAATGTCTTAAAGAGATATATGTTAATGATTCTGACTTTGGTAATGTGTTTAGTGCATGTGAGAAAGTGGCTTGTGATAAATTTTATAGGCATGATGGGTTTTTGTTTCGGGAGAGTAAACTTTGTGTGCCCATTTGTTCTATGCGTGAGCTGCTAGTGAGAGAAGCCCATGGGGGAGGTTTAATGGGACATTTTGGAGTAAGAAGGACATTGGACATACTACAAGAACATTTCTTTTGGCCCAAAATGAAACGGGATGTAGAAAGAGTATGTTCTAGATGTGTGACTTGTAAAAGAGCAAAATCAAAGGTTTTACCTCAAGGTTTGCATACTCCGTTGCCCGTACCTAGTGAGCCTTGGACTGAAATCTCTATGGATTTTGTTTTGGGATTGCCTAGGACCAAGAAAGGTAAGGATTCAATCTTTGTGGTCGTTGATAGGTTTAGCAAAATGGCACATTTTATTCCTTGTTAGAAACTAGATGATGCCACCCATATAGCTGACCTATTCTTTAGGGAGATAGTACGACTCCATGGGGTTCCTAGGAGCATAGTATCAGATAGAGATGTTAAGTTTCTTAGCCACTTCTGGAAAGTTTTGTGGGGTAAGATGGGAACTAGACTATTGTTTTCAACTACTTGTCACCCACAGACTGATGGACAAACTGAGGTTGTCAATAGAACCTTAACCCAACTTCTTCGCACTATCATTCGAAAGAATTTAAAAAGTTGGGAAGAGAGTTTAGCTTTTGTTGAATTTTCTTATAATAGAACTATTCATTTTACTACTGAGTTTTCTCCTTTTGAAGTTGTTTACGGTTTTAATCCATTAACTCCTTTGGATTTAATTCCTTTACCTGTTGATGAGAGGGAAAGTTTAGATAGGAAGAAGAAAGCTGAGCTAGTAAAGTCTCTCCATAAAAAGGTTAGGCTTCAAATCGAAAAGAAGAATGACCACTATTCCACCCAAGCAAATAAAGGTCGAAAGCCAGTGACGTTTGAGCCAGGGGATTGGGTATGGCTTCATTTGCGAAAGGAGCGATTCCTAATCTAAGGAAATCCAAGTTGCAACCTCGTGGAGATGGCCCATTCCAAATTGTTGAGAAGATCAATGATAATGCCTACAAATTTGATCTTCCAGGTGAGTATAATGTTTCTGCTTCCTTTAATGTTCTGATTTATCCCCTTATGATGCAGATGAAGATTCGAGGACGAATCGTTTTCAAGAGGGAGGGGATGATGAGAACTACAGAGGTCAAAACATAGTTCGTGTGCCGGAAGGTCCGATTACGAGGTCAAAGGCCAAAAAGATCCAAGAAGCAATGATGGGGTTAGTTCAAAAATTGTGGATTAAGGCTCAAGCAGAAAAGGAGTTCAATTTTGAACTTGAATCAGGCGGTGAGGAGCCATGAACAATATCATTGATTGAGATTGAGGAACTGTGCCAAAACGAGTTGAAGAGCACAAGTTTTGATCAATAAATTGAGACCCAATTGGCAAATGATGTAGAAGAGGTCTTGGCTTAGGGCGTGGGCGCGTCCTGTTTTCACCAGTTTGCATCAGTTTATTTAAAGAAGAAGCCATGAGCTAAAGTGTGGGCACGTCTTACCATATAGGCATTTCTAAGAAATTTTTCCTTATTTTTCCCATATTCTATTTTTAGTAATTTTTTTTATGAGTCTTTTTATGGTATTTTGTTATTCTCTATTATCCTAGAATTTTATGGAATATATGTTTCTTTCCCTACAAGCAATAGTTTAGGGTTTTTCTATTATCTATTTAAAGGGTTATTTTTCCATTGTAAAAGGATAACTTTGAATTAATTGGAGTGAAACTCTTTTGTGAGGAAAATTATCTTTTCTTCCATTGTTTTTCTTAGAACGTTTCGAACTCTGCAAGAGATCATCATTCTTGTGCGAGTTCAACAATCAATCGAAGGTTCTCGTTTCCGCATCTTATTGGGTTTAGGGTTAACATACCCTAGGTTCTTGAGTCCTGAAGCGTGGGTTGGAGATTATCACTTTCTATTCGATTTTATCTTTTCTGGGATTGTTCCAATCTCGTTCTGGGTTTCGTTGGCATCGCTCCAACGGGGTTCTCATCACAAATCTATCTCCAAACCTGCAGAGAGAGATCCTACTTATCAACCATGGTTGCGATGCAATAATCTCATTGTAGCATGGCTTTTGAGGTCGATTTCTCAATCCATAGCTTCTACTGTGTTTTACCTTCAAGATGTAAGCTCAATTTAGGAAAAACTACATCAAAGGTTCTCACAACCATATGATTCCAAAGTATGTAACCTCCAGCATCAGCTAAGTACTATTACGCAGGGTGCTAGGTCAGTTGATACTTACTTTACTGAATTAACTGGAATTTGGGAAGAACTTAGGGTCTTTAGTCCTCTTTTTTATTGCAAATATGGAAGGTTTAACAGTGACTATTTCAAGGAGTTTGCTGATGCATACCAGAAAGATTTGGTGTTTAAACTCCTCAATGGACTCAATGAAATGTATCAAGGCCTTCGTACACAAATCATAATGATGAATCCATTTCCCACTTTGGACCAGGTGTATAATATGGTCTTGAGGGAGGAAAATCAGAGAGCCTACCTCACTCACCAACAAATTTTTACAGAGCTTTCCCCTGCAATGGCAGTAAAGAAGTCCAAGACTGATGTAATGTGTTCTCATTGTGGTAAGCATGGTCACACCAAAGAAAAATGCTACAGGATTATTGGCGTCCCACCAGGGTTCAAATTTACAAAGGGAAAGAATGCCAGTGTGAACTTAGTTAATGAAGATTTTCAACCTTCAGTGGAAACAGTGCCTGATCTCTCTCAATTAGGTTTCTCCTAAGAGCAAGTGCAAAGGATGCGTAGCCTTCTGAGTGTTCCATCTGAGAAAATAGCCTCCATCAACATTCCTTCACAAGCACTACCAATTGCTAATCTTGTAGCTATATTAACTCAATCTTCTGTATTTGCTACATGCCTCTTGTCACATACACCAACCACTCAATCATAGATTCCTGACATTGGGGCAACTGACCACATTGCATGCTCTCTTTCACATTTTACCTCAGCCACACCTCTAGCAAATTCCTTTGTCTTACTACCAGCAGGCACCAAAGTCCCTACAACTCATATTGGTGCTATCACCCTCAACACCAGCCTCATCCTTCATAATGTACTGCTAGTACCATCATTTGGCTTCAACGTTGTTCCAGTTAGCAAGTTGACTAGCTCTAATACACTTACAGTAATCTTTTCTTCCAATAGGTGTGTCATTCAAGACCTTTCATTGTGGATGAAGATTGGTCATGCTAAGGTTCAAAATGGTCTATTCTATCTTGAGACTTCAAGTTCAGCTCCTACCCTTCGAAAGACTGGCACTATAGCATCCTCTCAAGCTGTTACCCCTGCTGTGTGGCACCATAGACTGGGACATAGTCCTCTGCACAAATTTCTCTTTCTTAGTGCGATGTCTAAATCAAATATTTGGCTAACATGTCCAAAGGCAAAACAGAAACGATGTATTTTTCCTTTACATAATCAAAGTACTACCTCTGTATTCCAACTTATACATATTGATATCTGGGGACCTTATTCCCAAGCAGATTTGAACGGTAATTACTATTTTCTCAGCATTGTCGATGATTTTTCCAGAGGTACTTGGGTGTATCTTATGCCACACAAATCTCTAGTGTCGCAAATATTCCCACAGTTCTACAATCTCATATGCACTCACTTTCACACCAAAATACAAACTATCAGGTCTGGCAATGGCAAAGAGTTTCAGCTACCAACATTTTATACTAGTCATGGCATCATCCACCAAACATCCTGTCCATACACACCTCAAAAAAATGGTTTGGTTGAAAGAAAACATCAGCACATCTTAAATGTAGCCAGATCACTCTTATTTCATCCCAATTTACCTGTGAAATTCTGGGGTGATGCAGTCCTTACTGCTACTTTTCATATCAATAGGACACCTCTCAGAGTTCTCAACTACAAAATACCCTATGAACTCCTATTTCACAAAGAGCCATCTTATTCACATCTGAAGTCTTTTGGGTGCCTCTGTTATGCTACAAACACCCTACCTCATAAAAGGAAGTTTGATCATAGAGCTAAGACATGCATCTTTATTGGGTACCCCAACGGTGTGAAAGGGTACAAACTATTTGATTTCAGCTCTAATTCCATATTTGTCTCCAGAGATGTAGTATTTCATGAATCCAACTTTCCCTATATGACATCCCCCACAGCTAATCCCATTCCATCGTCTCCTATTATCAATATTCACTTTCCCAATTACAATCTCTCAAACCAACCACATTTCCCTGTACCATATTCTCCTCTCCAACCCTCACCAGATCCCTCCCACTCTCCATCACCTCCTCCAGCTCCTCTCAGGCAAAGTCACAGAGTCAGACAACTCCCGAAGTATCTCACTGACTATCACCTCACTCTGCCTCCCTCAGTTATCTCCTCTAGCACTGCTCATCCTCTCCCCAATGTGCTCAGTTACAATTAGCTTTCCCCTTCAGATCAGCACTATATCTTCAATCTCTCCTCTCATCCCTCTGAACCTACAACCTATCAAGAGGCTATGCTACATGAACACTAGAGACAGGCTGTGCAATCTGAACTCAATGCCTTGGTTGATAATCAAACGTGGGATCTAGTACCACTACCTCCAAATCAATCCACGATTGGGTATAAGTGGATTTACAGAATCAAATATACATCTACTGGCAGTGTGGATAGGTACAAAGCAGGGTTGGTCGCCAAGGGGTACACTCAAAAAGAGGGTTTGGATTATCATGAGACTTTCAGTCCAGTGGCTAACCACACAACTGTCAAAACCTTCTTGGCTATAGTTGTTGCCCAACGGTGGTATCTCTCTCAGCTAGATGTTACCATGGCTTTTCTCCATGGTGATCTTCTTGAGGATGTGTATATGGATGTTCCGCCTGGATATCAGTTTCAGGGAGAAAGTAAGAGTGACACTGATATCCATCATACGCCTCATCCAAAAATAGTATGCAAGCTTAAAAAGTCCTTGTATGGACTGAAACAGTCTCCTCGTCAATGGAACATTAAATTTGCAGAATGTATGGTAAAGGAAGGCTTTACTCAGCCAAAGTCAGATTACTCATTATTTGTAAGAGGTAATGGCACTAACTTTGTGGCTCTTCTACTATATGTCTATGACATCATTATAGCTGGTGTAACCAAATATGACATATATTAGTTGAAGCAAAGATTGCACTCATATTTTAAAGTCAAAGATCTACGGAACTTAAAATACTTCCTGGGCTTAGAAATTTCCAGAACAAGTAGTGGGATATCTGTAAGTCAAAGAAAGTTCACCCTAGAACTACTAGAAGAGTACGGACAACTGGGTGCCCAACCTGGCAAAACACCCATGGAAATGAATCATAAGTTGGCACAATCAAATCAGGATACACTATAGAATGTAACATTTTACAGACAGTTAGTCGGCAACTGTTGTACCTCAATATCACAAGACCTTACATCAGTTATTCTATAGGGATTCTCTCTCAATTCATGGAGAAACCAACCAAGCAACATCTGGATGCTGCCTACAGAGTGTTAAGGTACCTGAAAGCAGCACTAGGGTAGGGTATCTTCCTACCAGCTAAGTCAAAAATGAAGCTAAAAGCATACACAGATAGTGACTGGATGGCTGGCCCTGACAGCAAAAGGTCAATCATTGGGTTCTGTATTTTTCTTGGAGAATCACTTGTCAGCTGGAAATCTAAAAAGCAAGCCACAGTATCCAGAAGCTCTACTGAATCTGAATACAGAGCCATGGCCTTCACAATGGCAGAAGCTATATGGATCAGTTACTTGTTAAGAGACTTAAAGACAGACTCTCAGATGCCAATTGAACTCTTTTGTGACAGTGAATCAGCTCAAAACATCTCAAGAAACCCAATATTCCACGAGAGAACCAAACACGTAGAGGCTGACTGCCACTATGTGAGGGAGAAAGTTTTGGAAGGCAAAGTTACACTACAAAACATCTCAACAAAAGAACAACCAGCAGACATCTTCACTAAAGCCCTCGGAACAAAGCAATTCTACAAATTACTTGGCAAGATGAACATAAGAAATATCTATGCTCATCTTGAGGGGGATTGTCAAGCATTAAGTAAAGAAAACAATTTGCTAGAGAATGGTTGAGAATTTGTTAGTTCAGTTAGAGTTAGTTGCTGTTGTAATTTGTTAGGTCTGCTACTATAAATAGTTAGTCCTCTCGTGGCAGCTTTCTATTTATATGGGTCTTGTAAGTGAACTTTCCAATTCAGTCATTCAATAAGATTTTACTTCTCTCTTTTAGACTTTATCACAGTAATATATAACTTTGAGAAAGAATACACACAACCAGAACTCTAGCTCTTATTAGGGGTAGACCAAACAAAGCACCATTATATATATTCTCCACATGATTTACAGTTACTGTAAAAGATTGTTTTCACCTTCCATAATAGTTGTGTTCGACAAACACGGAATCATTATGAGCTTGTCCGAAAATTTTTTAAAATATTCACTTCCCGTTGCACTTATTTTTAACTCCGTATATTAAAAAAAAAAAACTTATTTTCTTACTTTCTACATTTTTATATAATTTATTCTTACTTTTCAAACAATATTTCTTGACATAATCACCCTTTTTCTTTCAAAAAAATAAAAATAAACAGCCCGTCCCTATAGCCATAATCACCCTTCTAGTGAAATAAACAGCCCGTGACATAATCACCATTCTAGTGAAATTGAACATTTAGGGATGGTCTGTCGCTCATATAGCCTCGTCCCTATAGACAACCTACAGGGACGAGGCTATGGGGTTAATAAACAGCCCCTGAGGGTCTTATTTCTGATAGTGAATGTCATCATTAATGTACCATGCACTCTCGATTCCCCTTCAAAATATTCAGTGGTTAACTATTTAAAATGTAATATTGTTTGTAGTTTACATCGCAATTGTGTAAAACGTCTTTTTTTTTTATTATTTTACAAAACATTGACTTTTCAAAACATGTACTTAAGTTATCATTTTGAGAAATAAAAAGTCTTAGGGGATATAAGCTACTCTATCTAGGGGCGGAATCAATAACTACGCATTTCGGTGAGAATGTTGCAATATGATATAATAGTGGGAGTTTACATGATAGGAAGAAAGTAGGAAAGCACAATTATTTTGTTTGCAAATGATATGTATATGAACCCAAATAACATTGAGAAAGAATATATGACCTGAACTATAGGTCTCGTTAAAGCAAAGACCAAACAAAGCATCAATTCTCCGCATGATTTATAGTTATAAATTAAAAGATTGTTTCACCCTTCCATAATAGTATGAGTCAACACAAATCGTCATAGGCTATTTGCACATGAAATTATTATGAGATTGTAGGACAAAGTTTAAAAATAATCACTTTTCACTATACTAAATTTGGGTACATGCACGAGCACATGTCAACCTCGTCCTCATCAGCGTCTACAGTGTATATATCAAAGCTGGAGTCACTATAATAACTCCCGTTACTCGTGTTTTTTCATTCACTCCTCTCAGTAATCACCCATATCAAATTACGTTACCACTCGATTGAAAGAGCTCAGGGAACTCTCTATCTTGAAATTTCTTTTTTAGATTAAGCCCCTGATTGGGAATAATTTTTTCCAAATTTTTCCACTTTTTTCCACTTTTTTATACATTCTTTTTTTACTCTAAATCAATCACATCCACACATCTCGTCACATCCACAAATCTCTACCATTAAATTTCACTCATTCTCTCTCTTCCTTTACATTAAAACCCATTAAAAACCAACCCCTAAAACTTAAACAACTTTGGGCAATTTTAATGAACTTCTTTTCTAGTAAGGAAACAACATATTCGTTCTTGCTTATTTTAAACCTTTGGAGAAAGGACTCGAACCATTTGTCTGGTAACTATACTTCCATTGAGTTTTTGGAGGCATGATTTCTTCCAATCATCAAACATCAAGATTCCACTGAGGTGTGCCAAACTTTTCACTTGAAGTTGTGATGAGGATCGGAGGACCTCTTGAGATAAAGTCCTAGCAGGGTGTTATTTTATTGGAATCAAATTGAGAAGATTACAAACGTACCTCCATAGGGAGCAAACAACAAAAACTAAACAAGATGAAAGTAGATAAAGTGCTTGAAATATAAAATAAACTAAACAATAGAATTGAAACTATTACTTTCCCTATTAAAAGTGTTGATTGTTCATTCCTTTGCACTGTCCCAATATTGCTCTTTTACACTTCCGAAATGGTTCAATGACCTTTAATTAGCTACCATTATTCTCACTTTCTTTGATCTCCTCAAACTGCCACACACCTCTAACTATAATTAATTCCTCCACTAAGCTCGTCACTAGATTCTCCTTGAAGCCTATTTGTCTTCGCTAGAGTTCGAATTTGGGTCTCCATTTATTACTTTTGGGCCCTCATATTTGATTGGGTTTTTTTTTTTTGTCAATATAAACTTTTGCCATTAATTTGCATTGGAGTTCCGGAAACTTGGAGGGCGATGGAAAAGAGTTTTATTGAGCTTAAGTTTCGAATCTTTGGTGGGACAGGTATAGGTCATGTAATTGTAACCTACTCATTATCGATTACTATTGATATGCTTAAGCAAAAGGCTTCTACCTAAGAGACTCAGATTGCATGCGTTTTGTGAACCAAAATATTGGAGTATTGTGCATCGCTTTGGTTTTGAGTGTTAAAATTTCACTTAAATTTCATGTTGAAGATTTGTGAAGAACATGAATGAATCACAAAAGAAATGTAGCTCCATTGTTTAGAAAGTGATAGAATATCAAAACGAGTGTGAGAACAACACAAGTAGATTATCGCTATTGTTGTTTTCTTTTCAATTTACACTAATGGTCCCCAATCTTTCACTACATTTACAATTTGGTCCCCAACCTTTTTTTTCTTGTAACACAATTCCCAATCTTTCAAAAATTAGCACAATTAGTCCAAATCGACCTGGTTAACCTGCAATAATACGTTATTAGGTCATTTTCACTTTTTATTTAATAAAATAATGATAATTTAGTAATTTAGCACTACTTTCACTACTTTACCATTTTATTAATAAATAAAGATTAAATCTGGATTTGTAATTTAAAATCTATTTGAAAATATCGCACTCAAATCCCTAAATTATTTAAATTCGCAACACAAGTATTAGTACCTACTCACCACCTACCCTACTCCCAAAACTCATTTCCATTCAAACCCTCCCCCCACCACCACGACAATTTTTAAAACCAGGGGAGGAAACCCGCAGTTGCCTAGTATGTCGAAAAACTAACGTTAACTCAATTTTAACGCACAAAAAACCAACATGGTCTCAAATTTAGTTTTCAGCATTAAAACAAGAGAGAAATCTCTATATCAAATACACATGGTTTGGGGATTTATTGATTCTTGGCAAACATGCTAGGGAAACTCTTGTGGTAATGCCAGAAAATAATCTTTTAATGTGGCGTTACTTCCCATCTAGTAAACACTGGAGAACCAGCATGCTTTACGCTAGTTTTTTCGTGTTAAAACCACCGATAAAATTACCTACTATTCTAGAGGCAGCCATAGGTTTTTTCCCTAATTTTCACAATTGGTGTGGGGTGCGAAAAAGGTTGGGGTAGGGGTTGGGGCGGGGTAGGCATTTGAGTTTGTGTTGAAACTTTGAAAAATGTAGAAACTTGAATAATATTTGCGATAAATTTTAAATTGCAAATGATGATTTAGTCATTATTTATGAATAAAATGATAAAAGCATATGTTATATTACCTAATTACCCTTATTTTACTAAATAAAAATAAAAATGAACTACCAATCTGCTATTGCAGGTTAACCAGGTCAATTTGGATTAATGGCACTAATTTTTGAAATACTGGGGTTTGTGTAGTAAGACAAAAAAGGTTAGAATTCAAAGTACAAATAGAATGAAAGGTTAGAAACCATTAGCGTCATTTACCCTTCAAAATACTTAATTCATTAATAGGAGGCAAAAACTTTTAAAAATAAAGGATTGTATGAGTCATTGGGATGGTTAAAAACAGGTCATGAAATTATAATAACAGAAGTGTAGATTCTAGAATTCTAATATTCTATAATAAAATCAAATCTTTTTCACTTTTGGAAACAGTTCAAAAATAAAATCGTAAAATTCAAATCGAGACTTTAACACGTGTGTAAAAACTAAATATATATTTATATATATAAATGAAAAATATAATAATGGAGCTTCGCACTGCAGTTTGTGGGTCTCAAACTTGACTTGACCTGTCGCTATTGAATTTGTGAGTCCTGGAACCTGACGATACAACCATAGAACTCGTGGGCCTACGATTGTCCCAAAAGCAGCTCCATTCGTATCCGTATTTTTCGAAGTAAAATTTAAGGGAAATAAATCAGTGGGCCCATTTGACACAGCCAAGGGACAACTTGATCGATGACAGGAGCAATTCAAGACCCTCAGTGTTGGGAGCAACAAGTTGCATAATCAATTTTCGATTGTGAAAATAGACAAAATCTTCACTAAATCGTTATGTAATCATATTATTTTGTTTAAATTTTGAACTTTAAACTGTTGCAACTTGCAAATTTTCATAATCGCAATTTAATTATCTATCTAAAATAGATTGTAGATTTTGCATATTATTATTACTATTATTATTATTATAAAAAAATAATTATAGCTCCAAAAAACTAAACGATATATGATCCGTTCAAAACCATCAACCTTGTGCAGCGAAGACTGTAATACGTTTTAGCCAGTGGCTGGTCCTAGAGCATGAAGGTATTTTGAATAGTTCTGCCGCTTTGGAAAGATAGCCTAACTTTTGTTCTCACAAAAATTAAGAAAGTTTAAATACTATTTCTAGAAAAGTAATATTTAAGGATATGTTTGCTAATATTCCATTTCATGTACTATTTATTATTAGACTTTTATAATATTGATACATTGATAATAATGCATATTAAATGTATGTTTGGTAAGTGTAATAATCTAGCTTATAGTTTATTTGGAGAGTTCATAAACTCCTCCTATTCAAATAAGCTTTATTTTGTTGGAAGAGTTTATTTGAAAAGTTAGATTATTTTAAAAAAATTTACTACCTTTTCAAATAAACTCATGAACTTTTCATTTTTTTATTCCATTTTTACCTTTTTCTTTTTGTAAAAAAAAATGTAATTATTTTAAACATTTTTTTTTTGTCATTTTGTAACTTTTTACCTAGATTTTCAGTTAATTTTATCAAATACTAATACTTAAATCAAGTAGTTTTTCAGTTATCAATTATAAGTTATAAGTTATAAGTTCTTAGTTCGCTTATCAATTATAAACTAGGTTATTAGCTATCAGCTAGCTTATCAACTTGTTCTACCAAATATACCTTAAATATAAGTATATAATAAAAGTAACAAAATTTTAAAAAGTAAAATATAATTCGAGACTAATTAAAAAAATTGTGACGACTAAAAAATAAAAATCAGTTTATTTTTACGTGATGTAAACTTTATGCTATAATAAGGTTGGATTAGAGCATCTCCATTGCAATGTGGATATTGAGGGATGATATGAAGGAGAGAGATAGAGAGAGATGATTATTTTAATTGGAAAAAAGAGAAAGAAGTGTAGAAAAAATTGGGAAAAGAGAAAAATGTAGAAACAAATTCAAAAATAATAATAATAATAAAATAGCAGTGGATGATATAAATTTAGATGTGGGAATATAAAAGTAACACGGGAATTTATATAGAAAAAGTGAAGAAAAGTGGAGAACAAGTGAGAAAATGGGAAAAAAAGAGAAGAAAATGTAGAACCCGCAATTCTTTTTATATATGTCACTAAACATGAAAAACCCGCAATTCTTTTTATATATGTCAGTATCTCTCCTTTATATCTTCTTAAATAGAAAATGTTTATAAATCTTGCAGTGGGCTGCTCTTAATTAAAATACTACTTCCATCCCAAAAATATAGTTCACTATTCATTTTTCGCCCGTCCCAAAATAGATCATATTCCTTTTAAAGATGTAATTAAAATGTTATTTGTCTTTTATGCCATCATTTAATATACATTGATATCATCAAAATAGAGTAATTGAAATAAAATATCTAATAAATGAGATGGTATATTAGGAAAATAATTTTGAATTATTCTTTTCCAATACCATTAATTGTATATATTTTTCTTAATCTATATGAAGATAAGAAAATGAATATAATTTTGGAATTGAGGTAGTATCAAATTCCATGTCCTTGGAAACTGATGACTGATACCAATTTGATTAGTCAACACGTAAAAAAGATGATAGGGAATAATTTATAAAAGTTTTTAATGGATTTTAATGTAAAAGAGGAGAGAGAAGAAGTGGAGTTGAGTAGTTGAGATTTGTGGATCTAGTAAGATATGTGGATGTGATTGTTTTAAGACAAAGAAATATATAATATATAAAAAAGTGATAAAAATTGGTAAAATTGATTTAAAAGAGTTGCCCATGAGGCTAAAAGTCACCACAAAAATTAGTATTTTACTTTATGCTTTTATTTGGGCACGAACGTTTTGTAAGATTTTATGGGTCACAAAAATAGATCAACACAACTACTTGGTCGTGAATGTTGAAATTTTATTGGCAGAATTTCTCAATCATGCAATACTCACCCCCAGTAGATCACAGAAATTGCTGTCCAACTTTCTTGCTGTTTGTGGGAATACCCAGTCAAATACTCTCTCTCCCCCATAAAAATATGGATTTTTATATGGGCAAGTATAGGATTAGGTAAAATTTTAGATAAAATGAAAAAGTTGACCAAATTACCTCCTCTCCCACCCGCATTCACATGGAGGTAATTTGATCCATTTTTTCACTTTACCTAAAACTTTACTTAATACTATACCTAATTTTAGAATTATTCTAAAAATATACTCTATCCATTCCAATTATATAATCCATTTTATTATTTTATACAAATTACAAATAACATGAAAAATGATAACTATGCAAATAAGCTTCCTAGAATACTCTCATTTAATTAATAGTATATATTAAAAATAGTATTAAAAAAAAGATAATATGAGGGCATAATTATAAATCTTCCATCTTCTAAAAGGGAGCTATCAAGTGTAAAATATTTTGTATCCAAAACGCCCTCTGAATTTCTTATCAATTACATTAGCAACCTAAAAGGCTCATGTTTAATGCTTTCGAGGTAAAATTCCCATTACTGTTTTATATTGGGTACTGAATTCCTCCAAAGCACCGTCTTCACACCTCTCTCTAATCGACAAATCATGACACGCTGGTGTCTTCCTTATGGTTATTTGGAGACATCACGTAATGGAGGAAGGCCTACACCACTCAACACTCAATAGAGGAGAAAGAATCGCCACACATTTGAGTTCTGATCTTTTATTTCCATACTCGCTTGTTGCCTACTCCATGCTTGGTCGATCAGGGCCCAATGGTCAATGTTCTAGGCTCTTAAATCGCCCCATTACATTAAGTAGGCCAAGAATTAAGATTTAACTTTGCTCAAAGATTGAATTAACTTCCCAAAAAGGAAAAGTGGACCATATAATTGGGACGGATGGAGTATTTGTATTCTATTTTGGCCCGTCCCGCAAAGATAGTCCACTTTCCGTAATGGAATAATTAAAATATTGAACTCTTTATATACCCCTATTTAATGTACATTATTATTAATAAAATAGAATTATTAAACTGTAATAATTGGTAAATTAAATAGTATATTAGGAAAATGCTCTCATATTTTATTTTTGCAATAAAATTAATTAATATTTTCTTAATGCTTGTGAAAATAGTAACAGACCTATCTTTGTGGGATGGAGTGAGCATGTATTAAAATTGTTATTATAAGAAAATAAAGAAATATACACATTTTATCATTATGACTTATTACATTTATCTCCATAAGAAAAATAAAAACCCTTATTAAATATTTCCTCATCCATTAAAGATAAACTTTTTTTTTCATATGCTATTTTTATTGACATCCATTTAATTTTTTTATTTTTGTATTATGTCCTTATTTAATATATATTGTTAATAATGAAAATATATTGTTGTTATTTAATATAAGGGGTACAATTAAACAAATACGGCTAAAACTTATTTTTCCAATAAATAGTAATTATCTTTCCTTATGAAAGTGAAATGACGTTTATCGTGGGAGGGGTATTTGTTTGTTTGAATCAATCACTTAGAGTAATGTAACGTTTTGATTGAGGACCGCAAGATAAAGATCACTTCAATTCCTTGGATTTTTCAAGGAAAATTTTTCATTCAACGCACGCACAAACGTTGCTCGTCTCCACGTGCTGCCTTAGCGCATAATAGTAATTGAAATAAAACAAATGTAGCAGAGGCGACACAGTCTCAATTTCCCCATCACGAAAAAGACACAAATTATTTATTGGACCACAAAATACTGTAGAAATTAAGATGGAATATTCCGACCCTATGGGGTTTCAATTTTTGAGGTTGTCCTTTATTGTTTCGGGTTTCAACGAGATATTAAGAAGATTGCAACTAAGACATCATGTTAAAATTTTCTAGCTACCTGCGAAATATAATACTACCTTTGTTCTATAAATATAGCGACTGTTCTCCTACTCATTTTTACACATTTTTATATATTTTTACACTACCCATTTCGTGGGACCTACCTGTACTACACAAATCTCCACCATTCAATTCCACTTTTTCTCTCTCCTATATCACATCAAAACACATAAAAACACGTAAAAACACACACCCTAACACGCGCATAGTCCATTATTTTTTTTACCTATCCCAAAATATAAGTCATATTCTTTTAAAAATATAATTAAAATATTAATTATTTTATATACCCTTATTTAATATATATTATTATTACCAAAATATATTAATTGAAATAAAACATCCAATAAATGAAATAACATATTAGGAAAATAAGTTTAAATTTTACTTTTTCAATACTATTAATTACATTTTTCTTAATCTTTGTGAAATTAGAAGTGGGTTATATTTATGGGACGATAGTAATATTAGGAAAATAAGTTTAAATTTTACTTTTTCAATACTATTAATTCTATTTTTCTTAATCTTTGTGAAATTAGAAGTGGGTTATATTTATGGGACGATAGTAATATTTTTTTTGTACTTCGAGGCACTTAAAACTTTGCAAAGTAGCATTCGATTTGTAAACAATTACAAAAAATTAAAACAAGACAAACGGTACGTATTAGTCATGACACTTAATTTTTGTTTTCTATAAGCTATTTCAATTCGGAAAGTCTAATCATAAAATAAAAATTTATGAATATATGTAAATAAAAGTCATGAGACTGACGATATACAAGTGTCACATGGTATTTCGTATACTCCTTCCTTCCCAATTATATAATTCATTTTAACTTTGCACATAAATTAAGACTTCTTGCATTGGAAAAGTAAATAGTATATATAAATAATTTCCCATTTTACTCTTATTAATAAGCCTAAAAGATTATTTGAACTAGAAAAAATTTTTGAACTATGAAAATTAATTGGGGGCATAATCGGAAATGAATGTGACAATGACTATATAATGAGGACATTCAAAAAAAGAATAGTGGCCTACATGATTGGAACCGAGGGAGTATATAGTTACGAAATCTTTAATGGGAGAATGGATTGTGGAAGTAGATTGGAAGTGAGAGATAGAGAAATAATGATTAATTTAATTAAAAAAAGGGGAAAAGCGTAAGAAAAACATAGAAAAGTGAAAAAGATTACAGAGATAAAGACAAATTTAAAAATAATACATAGCAAATAGTAGTATAAAATGTCTACATTCTCTTTAAAAAAGTAGAAAATATCTACATGGGTGTTTATTTGTGGACATGGCACGGGAGTCGAAGAAGAAAAATTGAAGTAAAAGTGATCAAAGTGATTTCAAAAAAAAAAAAAAAATTGAAAAAAATACGGAAACCCAAACAAAAATTTGTGTCTTCATCTCTCGTCAAGCACCCACCCAAATGGACTTTGGCATTGAAGATGCTATAGCTTTCATGATTTCAAAGCCATAACACTTAAGTTCGGCAGATTTTATAACTCGACATCTAAATGCTAATAGTAGAAATTAAAAACATGGAAAATACTTGACCGTACACATAATTATCTTATCACATATTACCACACCCTAATAGGGGTAGTGAGAAAATACCATAATGCCCCCTGAAAGTGGTGAGCCCCACAGCCCGATTAGGGCGTGGTAAATTATCACTAGTGATGGCAAAAAAATCCGATCCGTCCAATCAGATGGATCGTCCAGAATGGAGCGATTTTTCTTATCCAGAAGATCCGTGGATTATTGATCTGTGGATCGGCCGATCCGAGACGGATTTGGATTTGGATTTGGATCGGCCTGATCCAATCCGATCCGATCCAAATTGATTTTTATTTTTTATTTTTTATTTATTTTATTTTATTTTTATTATTTTTTATTTTTTTATAAAAACCTATACCAATATGGATCATATTTGGATTTTTTTCTTGATCCGATCCGATCCGATCCGATCCGATCAGAATCCAATCCGAGGGATTTGGATTTGGATTTGGATTTGGATCGGGGTCTTCGATTTGGATTTGGATTTGGATTTGGCCGATCCGATCCGAACCCGATCCATTGCCAACACTAATTACCACACAAAAATTGTGTAGACTTCAAGCAAGGCCCATTCAAATCTGTAGCTCTTTTCCTGTCTCGTTGGCTAGCTGTTTAATGCAATCAAAATGCTACATAATAAAGGGTTTGCTCTACTCACATTAAATCTTATCATATTAAACTTATCTTTTATATCTTATCGTTTTCAACCACTCGTATATTGATTTAATAATTACTTTATATTTTTAATATATTTTTTTCAATTCTAAACTATATATCCAACACAAAATTCGAATAAACTAAAATTACTTTATAAAGAACAAGGCCAAAGTATAGACATGAAATATTTTAATGGTTAACGAGAGAACCAAAAAGACAAGATTTAAAACCCCCAATTATGACTATATTATTTGAAAAGTTCCTCAATTGTCATTATACTTTAAATGCTCACTAGAGTGCCACTATACTATTAAAATTACACCTCATATGCCACTTTCTATAACACTGTTAAAATAATTAATGGCATTGAAATGTGGTGCACATATGGATAATTATTGAATATATAGTCGCCACATCACCAAATTTGTTTTTGACATGGCATAACTAAAAAAAAAAAATCATAGCTTGTTGGAAAAAACGTGTTGTTGATGACCACACAAAAAAAATTAAAATAAAATAAAATAAAATAATTACAGCGTCAAGATCATGAATTTGAGTCAAGATCATGAATTTTTTCTTTTTCTTGTTTTTAATATTTTGCAAAATTTAAAAAATTTAATAATAAGGAAAAAAAATCGTAGATTTTAGTGGCTGGATGCTGCAACTTTTTTCTTTTTAATTTGTAACTATTTTTTCGTGTTGTTATCGACAAACACTTTTGTTTTTCAAGCAAGCTACTATTATTATTTTTTTCAATTTATGCCACGTCAGAAACAATTTTGGTAATATGGCAATGTTATTTCTTTAAACATCATTCACATATGCACCACGTTCCCACTACCGTAAACTATTTTTACGGTGTTAAAAAGAGTGACACATGGGGGGTATAGTTTTAATAGTACTCCAGAGGCCATTTAAAATATAGTGACACTTGAGGAACCTTTCAAATAGTATACTAGCAATCAAGGATTTTAACTCAAAAGACGGAATATTCGAACTCCTAAGGTAGAGGAATCTAAGGGGTCTATAAATATAACTAAAAGTTCTCATTACATTACTAGACACTTTACACGTACTATAGTCATGGGGTCTGCGACAGCGGTCGTCCCCCGCCTGCACTCCGTGCGACCGCTTCGCCGGCGACACTTCAACCGCATATTCGCGGCAATCTATGTCACCGTTATCTTCGCCTTATTCTACCATCATGCAAACACACTCCTCCACTCCACCACCTTCACATCTTTCTTCATAACCCTCTCCTTATTTATTTCAGATATTGTTCTAGCCTTTATGTGGTCTGCAACCGCATCATATCGTATGACTCCCGTGAGACGACAAGAATACCCAGAGAATCTCAAAATACTAATGGACGGAAAAGATTTTCCGGCGATGGATATATTCATATGCACGGCAGATCCGTACAAGGAGCCGCCTATTGACGTTGTTAACACAGCTTTGTCGGTGATGGCTTATGATTATCCGACGGAGAAACTGTCGATTTATGTGTCAGATGATGGAGGATCGGAGCTGACGATGTTTGCTTTCATGGAGGCTGTTGAATTTGCAAGAATTTGGTTGCCTTTTTGTAGAGAAAATAACGTTGTAGAAAGATGTCCGGGTGCTTATTTCAGTTCAACTATTTATGCGCAAAACCCTAAGACTCTGGAAGTTAAGGTAAGCAATTTGCAACTTCTTCATATATGATATATATATCTCTACTTTTAACACAACTCACTGCATATAGTACACAACCATACACAAAAATGTGTACATATAAAGTTCACATGTTAATCGAAGTGTGGGCCATCCTAACATGAGTGTGTGCAGAATCATAAGTTCGTTCAACTCGCTATTAATGTACAGACGCTTATATGGATACATGACTTGTAATACACACATCATTTTTGTATTTGTTAAGTGACACAGTTAACAGAGAACATTTTTATTGACTGCTGAAAAATGGATTTTATTGATAAAGAATTTTTATATTTTTTTCTTTTTCATCATCCAATAATGAAATAATATGTGTCAATTAACCTCTCTAAAACTATTGACATGTACATGTGTATCCATTCTTTAGGAATGGTGATTTACCTTATAACAAACACACTCTTTCCGTTCCAAGATTCTAATCTGTTTTGCCAATTAATTAAATAAGAGCATAAATTATACTAAGAACATGAATTATAAGTCCCTTTTTTATTTCTTATTTTTTGAAATTTTCAATAAAAAAGGTTAAATTTATATCTATATGTAGATTTGGTACCACTACTTGCAGGGCCGTAGGTGGGGTGGGGGGATGGACTAGGCTAGAGTCCAATCCTACCTCCAGCCTGACCGAAAGTGTTTCTAAATATATTTTTCAAATATCAGCTAGAAATTGTAGTTACTTACTTGCAATAACAAAATAGTTGCTAGTGTTTTTTTTTTTTTTTTTTTGCTAAAAAGTAGTTACTAATTCATTGGTTGAAATTTACCTTTTTCTACCGGAGGTATGGGTTCGAATCCCCTCTCATACCTTTCCTACCTCATTTTTTCAACTCATCTCTTATCGCTCTTATTCAGATTCATTTTCTTCATTTTCTTTTCTTATATATATATATATATATATATATATATATATATATATATATATGATAATTTTATATTTCATACTCAATTACTAATTACATTAAATACTCTGATTCCTTTTTTTTTCTCTTTGAATGTAAAAAAGACCACAAATTTCATTGAATTTGTTGTCATGATTTTTTTTTTTTTTTTTTTTTGCAATAGCATATCAAGAAGTTTGCTTATGAGTCTTAATTATTCCTATTGGTTTGGTTTGAACCCATTTATGTATCATATTTTGTATTTCAGGTACGATCCTTATCGTATTAATTTGATTATTTATTTATTTTTTGTTGTTTTATTACCTGTTTTCAAATGCTGACTATCATATTATACTGATTCTGGTAATAAATTGAAAATTTTATATTATTTTTTTATTTTTATATGGTCGGTATTCTATCTTTTTATATCAATCATTATTATTGATGTTTATTCTCAACAAAGCTAAAAACAATTTGCAGAATGAGAATATGCAATGAATTTACATATATAAATTTCTTATTGATGACATTTATAGCTAGCCATAGGAGAAAAAATTATCACAATTTGTCCCCATGAGTTTATTCTCTAGCTACGCCCCAGCTTACCTGTCAAATATGCCTCCTAGCATGTCCTCATACTAAGAACATCCCTCATGCTAATAAAATAAATGTCTAAAAATTACCTCAATATAATACATAGCGTTTAGAGGTACATATGACCGATGGAGCAAAATTAGACACACACATTTTGACGATTAAGATGTGGATACAGCTACCCCTACGAATGACCATAATTTACGATCAACCCTTCATTCTCTTTCTTATTTATTTATATATTATATATTGAGAGATTGTCTATCCTATTGAGCATACATTAGACATGAAATTTGAGTTATAGAGAGTCGAGCTGAGCTTTAAATTGAACCATCTATTTTATAACACATTAATATTGCCATGTAGTGTAAATTTTCTCTTTGACTTTTTCACTTGAATCGTAACTCATGGAATACTTTGGAGACACTCGAATTTAGGCCTTGTTCTATTCAATATTAACTAATACAAATTTTATCAATTTTTTTTTTCTCATCATTTACAATCACACATTCAATTATTTAATATATTTTCCTCAAATTTCAACCACACATTCAACACGTATATCAAGAAAATTAACTTTATCACCAATCAAATATACCCTTAATGTTCATAAGCCTGTCAATTGTTACAAACAAAAGTTGCGTGTCAACTACTTACTGCAGGGTATATAGGACAAATAATGTCCAATCAATTCTCCCTTGTCGTGTCAGAAACTATGAATGTCTTTCAATTTTGTGATATATAAGACCCAAAAAAATAAAAATATATAATATATAATATATAAAAATAAAAATAAAAATAAAAATAAAAATAAAAATAAAAATAAAAATAAAAATCTATCTACAATTCTATAAATATATAATATGGTATATTCCCAATTAACTCATACTTTTATAGAATTTTTTATTTAAAATAATGGAAAAATATTTTTTGAATTTGGATTATTCTGCAATCACAAAAGCTTTGATTTCATTATATGCAGCTTCAAAAATGGAAACGTGAATTTTTAATTATGTAGCACTTTCATCGTTCCCCAAAGACAGGGGTTACATTCTTTTTTTTTTTTCCATTTCAAAATATGGGCTAATGTTTAATTTTATATTTGTCTGTATTTAATTTCTGCACTTTTCTACTATGCCTTTATTTAGTGTACCATGTTAATGAAAGCATATTATTATCATTTTTTAACAGTGAATTTTTAATCGTATTATATCATGGCACACAAACGTGCTAATGAATTTCAGTGCCCAAACCTCTGTGTTAAGTGAGAAATCGGCATAAACGATACTCGTAGTGAGGATATTATTATCATTTAATATAAAGGGTATATTTGAAAAAAAAAATGCAACTACGACTTACTTATTTGACAATATTAATTACTCCATCCATCCCACATATATAGGTTTGTTTTTTTTTTGAATGTTCCCAAATATATAGACCTGTTTCTTTTTTAAGAGATTTAATTTAGAATATTTTACTTATATATCCTTATGTAATATTTAATTATAACTATCAATTTTAAATTCTATTTATTAAATTAAATAAAAGTAAATTGGAAACACCGGTTTGCAAGATGTATATTTCTAATAATTTTCTTAATTTTTGTGAGAAGTCAAACAAATTTATATATATGAGACAGGAGTAGAATTTTTAAATTATTATGCAATAGCCAAACTAAGTATATATGTAACAGAGGGTCCATATACAGCAAATTTCTAAATTGATTTATGTGTTGCTCAAATCATTACTCATTAGTAATGAACTGCCAGATAGAATTTGTGGAGTGCATCAATTCCATGGAGTGCCCTGTCCACATCTCCAAAAAAAGGATTTTCTTTTACATACATTTTATTTTTTTAATTGAGAGTTTATTTTCTCAGTGCAAAAAGGAAAAAATAAATAAATAAAATACAAAAAGGATAAAAGAAAAGCCCCCATTCGAGTCCCTCGAAGTACCAGACCTACTCTTCACTACTTGCAAATTAACATATACTCCCTCCTCTCCTTTTAGTGAATATAGCCTTGTATTGTTTTTCCATCCGTTCCCAATTATAATCCACTTGTTTTATTAAATGTGTATTAAATTTTCCATTTCCCAACATACTCTTATTCAGTATAGTGGCATTGTATTTTTCCACAATATTTAATAATTAAAAGATATTTTGGAAAAAATAATGTAAAATTTACGTTTCCTAAGCACATTAATTGATACTTTTTTAAGAATTAGTTAATATTTTTTAATCTATATAAAAATAGGAGTAAGTCTATTTTCACGCAGTCGAGAGACTATAATATTGACTAAAAGTCTTGAGAATATTAGTATATGTTTTGTGTGGAGGATTCTAGTTATATATGTTGACACGTGGCATGAAATAATTGTGTTGTGAGTGAGGAAATGAACCCAAAGTGTGATCATGTTTGGTCTCTATCGGACTTGGTCCCAATTGACTCATAACCGCGAATCACGCGTGTTAGGTTGTAGATTTTTATAGATTTTTATGTGAAATAGGAAAGAGAATATGTGAACTTGAATGGTGGATATTTATGCAGTACATTAGGTCCCATGATATATATGGATGTGATTCGTTTAACTAAATTCAAATTAGAAAAAAATGTAGATATAAAAATATATAAAAATTTGTAAAAATGTGCATGTAGGTTCCTTCAATTAGCTAGAGTCCACCGTGAAAGTCTATTCTTCCTCACTTCTCTGCCCTTTATTAGTATTCAATATTAATTAGAAAAGATGACTGCATGCATGGGCTATGGTTTCGATAGTTACTGAAATATTTAATTCAATAAGCAAACAAATAAGAGCTAAAAGCTAATTATTATTTCATGTAAGTAGAGTTCGAAGGCCCTATATCATCCCACCCCGCCCCAAAAAAAACCCCATTTAAAAAAAGAAAAAGAAGAAAAAAATGGAAGTTACATAAATTATAAGAAATAATTAATGAAACTTATGAAATTAAATAAATTTTATTGCAGGAAAAGTATGATAAGATGAAGACAAGGATAGAAACCGTGGTTGAGAAAGGAAAGGTCAGTGACGAATACATCTCCAATCAGAAACAACATCAAGTTTTGAGCCAATTTCGGACTCAAGATTTCACTCGCCAAAATCACCCCACAGTCATTCAGGTTTTTCTCTAATTTTCAATTATATTACTATTTTTATTTACAGTGAGAATACAACATTAATTTTCAATTTTCGATCTTCTCATTCACAACATCTAAAATCATCTCCAATAATTTATGGTTCAGAAAATTGTAGTTCAACGCATCAAAATTAAAGTTACTTACGTGTCACATTTAAATATAGGCAAGATCTAACACATTTAAAAATTTGGTATTTCTGTATCATATCTGTAATTTATAATAATACCTTAAACAGGTTCTACTAGATGCAAATGGCGACAAGGACATTATGGGTAATTCAATGTCAAACCTTGTATACGTATCTAGAGAGAAGAGCAAAGCTACTCCACATCATTTCAAAGCTGGCGCCCTCAATGCCTTGGTAACTAGTGCAAATATATATTCTCATTGCTTTTCTTTGATATCATCGAAATCATAGTACGATTCGGTCATTTCTATAAACAAACCATTAATCTAACGGTTTTACACTATAACAACCTGAACTTTTAGAAATGGTCATATCATTCCTCTGGCCTCGTGCCTGTAGAGTAATAAGAGCGATGACGTTGCGATTGTTCTATATGTACAAGTATGTCTCTACTATTGTTTTACAGGCATGGGGCTATACAGACTACAGTCACCTTTAAAAGTCATATTTTTTGTAGTGTTATAGCGTCTACTATGATAACAATGATAGAGACAATTTGAACATGGATAAAAATTTCATGTTAATGTTGGAAAACTTTTGTGTTGTACCATGAAGCTTCGTGTTTCAAGCATCATGACCAACGCGCCAATTATCTTAACTCTCGACTGCGACATGTACTCCAATGATCCGATGACACTTCGAAGAGTTCTTTGCTATCTTTTAGACGAGTCCATTCGCCCCAGTTTAGGGTACATCCAATTCCGCAGCATTTTCATGGGCTCAACAAGGCGGACATCTATGCATCCGAGTACAAACGTTTATTTCAAATAAATCCGACGGGCATTGATGGGCTGCAAGGCCCAAATCATGTTGGGACCGGATGCTTTTTTTGTCGACGGGCATTTTTTGGTGGCCCATCATCACCTGTTCAGCCTGAAACCCCAGAGCTTGGCCCAAATTACACCGTGAACAAGCCTATTATGGATCAAGGCATTTTGGATCAAGCCCGCCTAGTTTCTAGATGCAATTATGAGAACCAAACCTATTGGGGTTCCAAGGTAAGTCTTTCCTTTGGCAAATAATATGTAGACACAGTACACGCATACACGCTATGTGACATGAATAATAACTATTAGTAGATGACAAGTATATCTAATGTTTAATATATTTTTTCTCTTTGAATTTTGAATTATGGAGTTCTTTTTTAACACGTGTAGATTGGATATCGTTATGGTACCTTGGTGGAGGATTACTACACAGGGTTTCAGATTCAATGTGAAGGATGGAGGTCCATATTTTGTGATCCGACAAGGCCTGCATTTTTGGGCGACGTACCAATAACTCTGATCGATACTTTGAACCAAAGCAAGAGATGGGCAGTTGGGCTTCTAGAAGTGGGCTTCTCAAAATATAGTCCATTAACTTTTGGCATCCAGTCCATGGGGATATTAATGGGTCTGTCATATGCAAAGTATGCATTCTGGGGCATTTGGAGTATTCCCCTCACAGTTTATGCTTTCCTCCCTTCATTGACCCTTCTCAATGGAATTCCCATATTTCCCAAGGTACACCTACCTTCTTGAAAACATTTTCTATTGGACATCAACATAATACACTCTCGTTCAAGTGTCCAAATTGAGTACCTTAAATTACCCAAATGCTGATGTGGCTTGTCCAAATAAACATGTGGTTTGTCCAAATAAACATGTGGTTCTAAGCTCTAGAAGTTTCATATGTTGATGTGGACAAGCCACATCAGTAATTTGACCATTTTAAGATACCCAATTTTGGCACTTGAACGGGGTGCAACTGAATATCCCTATTCAACTATCAATTGTCATAAAGATGATTTGACTTTCCAAACAATCATTACAAACTTGAAAAACTTTTATGACTTAGGGTATGTTTGATTGGTAATAAAGCTAATTTTCTTGATATACGTGTTGAATGTGTGGTTGAAATTTGGGAAAAGTATATTAAATAATTAAATCGGTGGTTGTAAACGATGAGAGAAAAAAATTGATAAAATTTCTATTGAATTGTGTTGAGTAGAACAAGGCCTTAATATAGACATGTGACAATGTTTCTCTTCTTTAATCTTAACCGATCCATAACCATCCAATATAGCTCCAAGCATGTTACTTATTATTTTGACTCAAATTGAGTTGATTTGGTGCATCTAGGGTGCACGCTATGACCACCATGATACAATACTCCAGTCTAATTAACCCATCACCCGAACACAGTTGATGTGCCACCCCACTAATGTGCCACATTACCCAGGATTGCATCGAGTTAGCTTAATTTGGACTCAAGACTACCCGTATAATAATATCTTACTACAAGGATCTCATGTCTCCGATCCCTAATCTTCTGATCCTATGTGCAATTCATTATTACATTTTATATAACTTCTTAGTATGCACTTTTTGCAGGTATCGGATCGTTGGTTTCTTGCCTACACGTTTCTATTTGTTGGGGCATATGTAAAGGATTGCATAGATTTCTTGTTGGCCAAAGACAAAGGTACATTAGAAAGGTGGTGGAGTGATCAAAGAATGTGGCCGATTAGAGGACTCTCTTCGTTTTCATTTGGTTTGGTAGAGTACATAGCCAAACGTTTAGGTATGGTGACACGTGGATTCAATGTGACAAGCAAAGTGATGGATGATGCACAAAGTAAAAGATATGATCAAGGAATATTCGAATTCGGAGTGGAATCCCCTATGTTTGTGCCATTAGGGATGGCTGCAGTTTTGAATTTAATGGCCTTTATCTTTGGTGGGATGGTGCAAATTTTCAAGGAGAGGAATTTTGAAGGATTTTTCATACAAGTGTTTATTGTAGGGTTTGGGATTGTGAATTGCTTGCCAATTTATAAAGCCATGTTTTTAAGAAGCGATAAAGGAAAGATGCCAACAAGAACTACCATCATTTCTACTCTTTTTGTCGGAGTGCTTTGTTCTACTTCCTCTTTTCTGCTCAAGAGCTAGGTGATGTGAAAAGATTGAGCACATTTGAACTCATGTTAAGTGGACAAACTCTGAGTAAAATTTTAATTTCATCGAGCATTTTCGATATTTCTTAAACATGGATAAAAGACTCTCGCTTTTACCTTTACGATTTGTTTTACTTAATTACCTAGCCTGTTTCCAAGTAGTGCTAGTATGCCATCTAATATAGCCACTGACATATAAGTTGACATAATGCATATGTGACAATCCTGTTTATGCACACATTACATCATCTTCAAAATAAACAGCCATCACACTTTTCAATCATTATATGTCAAACTTTATGTTATTTTATCTATCGAAGTAGCATTATAGCTATTGTGTTTGTTCTTCCAAGACTCTTTGAAGAGTTTACAGTGTAATAAATTTTGACCTCAAAGTGGTAAAGCAGACCTGCAACTCCACATTATTTGAACATCAACATTTCTTCACCTCCGCTCCAAATGTTGCTTAATAGATTTTATTTGTCATTAACCTTTCCAATTTGATGATGGAAATGTGATAAAAAAAAAAGCGTGAGTCCAATATAGTGCAGTTTTGTAAATCTCAATACAGTGTTTCTTTATGTTTAATAAGAATTCATGATAGATATTCTTCTTTGAATATAGTGGACTTTAAACTGTAAAGAAATGGTACGATTAAAATGTTTGATTACGCGGGTTCTTGCAGTGAAAAAAATAAACTCATTTACTCCGCTTAATCAAGAAAACTTTTTGGACATTGTGTCAGAGATTTCCCGATTGAATTATCCAAATGTAATCGAGTTTGTTGGATATTGTTCTGGGCATGAACAACTCTTGCTGGTTTCCCTAATTTGCACTAGATTATATTTTAGCTTCACAAGTTTTACTGATATAAAATAAAATAAAATAAATTAAACTAAGGGAACAATATAATCTATAAAGATCTCATAATCTATATATATATACACACACATATACATACATACATGCTATTAAATGTGTGCATTTTATCAAGCGTTCGAATACTATTAATTAATTAATTAAATAAAACTATGAATCACATGGTAAATGATTTGTTTTTCATTAATTTTTACTACAAAGTTCAACTTACATAGCTTTACTCCTATGCAACACATGGGTGTGAAAACTAGTAAAATTCTAATAATAAAATGGTAGATTCTAGAATTGGATCAAATCTGTTTCACTTTTGGAGATAGGGTAAAAGTAAAATCGTAAAATTCAAAAGGAGATTTTAATGCTTACCAAAAAAATTTTAAAAAGTCAAAAAAAAAAAAAAAAAGTTTGAGGCTTCGTGTTGCAATTTGCGGGGTCTCAATGTTGACTTGTCCCATCCCTATAGAATATTAGGGTGTGTTTGATTCCACTGCATAGAAATAATTTACATAGAAAGCTAATTGTATTTTACATGTAAAACACTTTCCCAACTCCAAGCTATATGAAAATTGTTTACATGGAAAACCAATTACATTTTACATGTAAAACATTTTCCCAACTCCAAGCTAAGTTTCCATTTGCATGTAAAATGGCCAAAAATATGTTTTAAGGTATTATATCGGTAAATAGTTTACATGGTAAATTTATACAATCAAACAACTAAAGATGCAATTTGATTTCTTTAAAGTGATATGTGCATGTAATTGAAACCCAATCAAACACGGCCTAAATTTTCATTTGCATGTAAAAAGACCAAAAACATACTTTAGGGTATTGTCCGTACCTATAAATGATTCACACGATAAATTTGTGCAATTAAATAACCAAAAATATAATTCGATTTCTTGAAATTATTATTTTTTTTTTCAACTGAAAACCCAATCAAATACACCCCTTACAATTTGTGTCCCTCAATAGGACAAAACATCTCGTGGCGCTAGGATGGGTCAACCAGCCCAAAAGCCGCTGCATTTAATTTGCATCTATACTTTTTTGGAAGCAAAATTGAACGGAAACAAATTAGTGGTCCCATTTTACACTCAGCCAAGGGACAACTTGATCTATGACAGGTGCAATTCAAGACCCCAAGTGATTTTTTTTTTTTTTTTGAAAAGTGAATGTATTTATTCCATTTCGCTATGCACAACTGTGCTAATACAACGTGGGATACAAACTATCGCTAATACAATAAACACCATGCAAAATCACCCATGGACAACTAAATTAACTTTGCGGCTAATATAGTTGCATGAACCATTATCCACATGTGTCAAAACCTCGTTAATATTAACGAAAATTGGAAGTCCATTGTGCAAGTCCTTCAGCCAACTCTTCGTTCCTCCAAACTTGCAAGTCCTTCGCTATTTCGAATCACCACGCCAATGCTAAATGCCCCCACCGGCCGAACCAAAGCATCGGTATTTAGTTTCAACATGTTTAAGGCTGACCGTTTCCATTGTGCTTTGGTCCTAATAGCCTTCCAAAAATCATGTATAAGCAAGACCCCAGCCTTGGGACTTGGGAGTAAGCATAATCAATTTTCCATAATGAAAATAGACAAAAATCTTCACGAAATTGCTATGTTGTTCAATTTTTTTACAAAGATTTATTCCTTTTCAACTGCTATGCAAATTTTCATAATCGCAATTTAATTATTTATCTAAAAAGATTGTACTTTTTTACTTATTATTATTATTATTATTATTATTATTATTATTATTATTATTATTATAAAATAGTGATAGCTCTAACAAACTTTACGATCTATGATCAGTCGAAAATCATAAATCTTTTATAGCCAAGACTAAAATATATTATAGCCCATGGTTGGTCCTGGAGCATGAAGGCATTTGAATGCTCCCTGGGTTTTGCAAAGATATTCTAACTTTCATTTTCACAAAAACTGAGAAATTTTATTAATATTTTTGGAAAAATAATATTTATGAAATTTTTTCCAAATATTCCATTTTATATATTTATTATTCCACTTTTATAGTTTGCATATATTGATAACAATACATATTAAACATAAATATATAATAAAATTAACAAAAATAAGAAAAATAAATTATAAGTCAAGATGAATAAAAAATAATAGACACGAATAAAAAAAAATCAGATTTTTTTTAGGAGATGGATAGGGTATACAATAATAAAGTTGGATTTGTTATAAAAGTATAGAAATAATAGAGAGAATTTAGAGAGAATGAATTCTAAGGAATTCTCATGAATGAATTTCATTAATAACTGAAGCCCTATTTATAGGAAAACCTTGAATGACACAATCGTAATTACATAATTTCATCAAGGGTATAATAGTCATTCACATATAATAATTACATCTTTTACCAAATTATTCCTCCACCAAATTATTCCTCCACCAAATTATTCCTCATAATTCATAACCACCACATTATTCTCAATTATTCATAACACCTAATAATTATTCTTCAATTATTATTCATAACACTTGAATGACTATTAATACAAATGTCTTCTGTTTGGAGAAAAACCCAATGGGAAAAAACTTCCAAACCGATTGCAGATAGCTTGGAGTGGTTATATATCGCTTCATCAAAAACATTGCTCCCCTTATGTCTATCATCGGCATATGAGTATTCACGTCTTTGCCTCGTTAAAACCTTGTCAAGAAAATCCAGGTGGGAAAAAACTTGATCGAAGGAAAGAGTACAAACTCCGTTTGATTTCATATCTTGAGAAGCGATATCTTTACTTACGGTAAATGATTTCAATATCATCATCGTTTGGATCTAAAGCATTAGCTCCATTATAACTTGATCCAATAGATACACCGTATCAATTTCTCCTATCGTTCTCAATATACCATGAATATGCCTCGTTAAAACCTTATTAGGAAAAATCCGATTGGGAAAAACCCTAATGAAGGAAAAAGAGTACATTATTCATGTGAATACGCCTTTAAAGTTGCCTCATTAAAAACCTTGCTAGGAAAACCCAATGGGATAAAACCTCGCCAAGGGAAAAAGAGTGCAATGCGTATTTTATACAAGTATCTTTCAAGCATTTCAAAATCTTTCATACATTTGTATGAGTATCATATACATTGGTTTTATACTCTTTGTTCATTTAGAGTGCATCAATTTTCTTACACAACTACAAAACATTCACCATGAACACATGTCTCAAAACACACAATTTAAAGCATATAAATTCATCATAAAAACATGTAAACATATAAGTAAACCTTCATAACTAACTAACACTTAAAATATATCATTTAACATTTAATACTCATTTAATAGGTTATTTCATTCCCAGGGGCTTAGCTCCCCTTTAGGGTACTTATAAACATCAATCAAGGAAAAAGCTTAGCTCACGATCCTTTAATTTCTTTTTTTACTACATACACGATCGGTAATTTAACTTTCATGAGCATGCAACATATAATGACCACCATATTTATCTTTAAACTTGAGCACCAGTCATCATCATCTCATAAATCAAGGATTTCACATTCACCACTTATCATCTTCAATATATCTCAATATTTTCATTATCATTGATCATATGTAGCGCTACATTTTCATATCGTGTCGACACTTTTCAATTTCATTTCTTTCCCCATATCGACATAACTTATCGAGATATCTCATTATTAATCCTCTTGTAGGATTACACAATATAGTTATGTCTATATGCTCTTCAAGAGCATATGCCTCCGTTATTAAGACCATCTTTTATAATTTGCTTTGATATATATGTTTGGGGAAATCTCATAATATCAACGCTTCTGGCGTGCTAACTTATCAAAGCATCTTAACTGATATATGTGATTGTTCATAGCATCTTTTATGCATCTTTGAACTTCAAGTTCATATTTTAATTGTGAGGATATAACATGATGCATTTCACATATCATTTTTAACCTTTAATACTCCCTCATGCTGAGAAAATTTAGAACACCAAAACTCATACAGTTGGTATGATTTTAATCATATATGTTCTCATCATTCATTTAATATGGGAATTTAGATAGTTTGCATTCTATTCTCGATATCGCAATTTATTTGAGGACTTTAAATAATTTGCCATATAATATCCCACTTGTATGCATACTCAATCCTTGAGGATTTATTCAAGTATTGGGATATACATTTACTAGCTTTATCATTAAATCTGGAAATCATGCTCATCTAGTGAGCAAATATTTAAATAAATTTCAAATTACGAATCATATACACATGTGACTATCTAGTGGATCCATATCATAATATCTAGTAGTCCACATGGAGGATGAGTGGACCCATATTTCTCATCCTTTATTCCAGATATATTTGGGATTTATTTCCAATATTAGCTAGTAATGATTTCATCATTTATCGAGAACAATCATTGAAGAATTCTTTTAATTCTTCACTTGAAATATTGATTTCAATAATTATTTAAACCGGGATGGTCAGTCAGGTTTTGCAAGCAGTATTATTGAACTTCTAGTTCAAGAATTCTTATATCGATTTCACTAGTATCTGTATAGTGCTCAACATGATTTATCATAGAAACAATTCACCGACATATTCCATCATCTTTTGGTGACATTATTGTCTACTACTGTTCAAACACGGAGTTACAGCTCATACGCATCACATCAGCTATTATTTAATTCAAAATCGTAGCTCTTACGCTTTATTTAAAATCTGAGTCTTATTTCATACACGTCGTATTATTCTATAAATAAATCATCAAAATTATTGCAAAATTCATCCTAACAAGGGTCTATACATTATAATGGATCATATGCTCTCAAATCTTGAAAAATACTATCCATCACTCTGATCAAAATCCTAAAAAGGATTTATCGATGTAAGTGGAAAGATTAAGGATGCTAATGAATAAGGGTTTCCCACAAGATATCCGATGCTTGATTGAAGCAAAGGTTCGATTATCCGTGAGGTTTCAATTCCTTCTAAATACATGCAGTATGGGTAAAAGTAATTTTTCAAAGAAAGCGGAGAGCAAAAGATTAGGAGGATGCTACAAGTGTGCTCGGTGGACATGTGACACTCGATGTAAATCTGTGGGGTACTTGTCCAGAAATCGAGAAGATAAAATAGCATTCATTAAGGATGGATTGAGTAAGGAGCCTTTGGATGATATTCAACAGGCTCTTGAGACACATCCTAGTGGACACGCATTACAAGGTGAGCTAATGGCCTTATGGGCCAAATTCAAAGATCAACAAGCAGCGTTATAGTCTTGAAAAACTTACTTTAGAAGATCCTGTTTGTAAATTTAGTAGAAAATTTTAGTATAATAATTTTCTCATATTAATATAAGGAAGCTCGGTGTAATAACGAAGATCAATGTTTTTCTTGTAATTGTAAATATTGTTTTTCAATTTTAAGATATATATATATGTATATATATATTATTTTTCAATCATAAACAGATATATGTCATTTTCACTTAAAAAAATTTTCTGCATTTTTTTCTCTTTCATATTTGTCAAAAAGTAAATAGTGCACTCAATTATTGGTTTGAAAATTTTTCTTTAAATAGAGGGATTCATATATCTCTCATGTTCATACATTAAAAGTATAGTGCAAAAGAGAGAGAGGAGTAGAGATGGATATGGAGATTTTAGAATCATCTCATACAAGTCGACCTTTACCTCGCCATATTAAAACCGTATGTATTCTTGGTGGATCTAAATTGGTAGGCCATATCCAATATGTGGATATGGCAAATCGACTGTAAAAGAGTTAGGAGACAAGAAATCAATATACTATATGGAGGAACCAATAACAAACTTTTAGCTAGACTTATAATGGCCGCACAATCATGGGGAATAAGAGTTTCGAGTGTAATACCTTTCCATCTAGTTGGATCTAATACTCAATTGGAGCCGCTTCTACCATGGAGTCCAAAGCAGGTTGGGACTACAAGCGCAATCCATCCACAACCGCATGATGTATATGATGAATAATAGTGATGCTTTCATTGTCCTTCCAGCGGCTACAACACACTTTGGAGGAAATATTCAATATAGCCTCGTTGTACGGTGGAATTTTCATGTCAAACCAATAGGTTTGTTGAATATTAATAATTTCTTTGATGGCTTACTAGCATTTCTAGATCACGGTTTAAATAATAAGTTTATCTCTCATACAATGAGAAAAATACTTATTTACGCTGAAATCGTTGATGAACTACTCATCAAATTTCATGCATATGTTCAAGAATCTGTGGAAGCCAGTCAGTCCGCGGACCCTTTCGTGTCAAGCGAAAAAGAAATTCGGATCCTTTAAATATTTCATTATGAATCCTAATGTTGATGGCGGCAGATTACGAGTATTTATACTCTCGAGGCATCCTCATTTATGGATTCAATATATATTTTCTTTTAGTATTTCTATATTTTCGAGTGTTTATTGTCATCTTTGATATTCTCAATGTGTTCCACTTATTTGTTTTGTACTTCTTCTGGAGTAATAATAATAATATCATATTGGCTTTATTCAAATACAGATATCTAGTGATTTTGCTTCTTCAAGAGCATTTTATTCTCATATTAATACAATCTCATATAATCGATAAGATTACTTCATATAAGCTTTCCATGCGATATATTTTCTTTGATTTATCAACATGGGATCTATTCAGCATTTTACTTTCGTCTATTTATCCAATGGTAACTTCAAGTACCACTTGCTCAATTTTCTCCATTCATATTCGGTGTATATGAAGAAGTAATTTTATTCTCATCGTCTACTTCTTCGAGAGTATGATTAGAATATTTGATCAACTACTTCTTCTGGAGTATGATTAGTTATAACCAATCATGTAGTATTACCCACCACATTGGAAATATATGCGAAATCTAAAGTGCGTAAATTTAAATTGCAGAAATTAAATTTCCTCCAATAGGTGGTCGAACCTACCTTATGGCAATTATTGCAATAAATATAAATTTACAGAATTTAAATAGCAAGAATTAAATTGCATAATGTTTAACTACTTCTTCAGGAGTAGGATGCCTAGTAGAAGGTATTACCCATCACTTAGCATATAAAGTGCAGAGAATATATAAAACATTAGTTTAGTGACGGTTGAACCCATCATCAAGTAGGAGGTATTGCAGTAATTAAATTGCGATAAATAAAGTCTGAGAATTAAATATTGAATCGCTTCTACGGAGCATTTGTTCTTCTAGAACAAATACTCATTACTTCTACAAAGTCAGCACACTTATCCTTCTGAATAAAGTACATTATGTAATTGAACTCTTGGAGTTACATTAATATTTCGATCTTTTAACTCAAATGGACTTCAAGCCATTTTATATAATCAATGGATTTAGAATTTCTTCATGAATATTCTATCCATTTTTCATTGTCGTTAAAATTAGGTCGGTTTTACCCTAAAGGTAAAATTGTCAATTCCAATTCAAAGGTAAAATTGTCAAAAATATTTTATCAATGTTTCACGATTGGAAAATTATCTCCTTTCTACTTCAATTTATCAATATCAAAATGTTCAAGGACTATTTTGTAACTTTTTCAAAAATTGAAGTCTTGTTTTGCAAATTTTTGAAAGTTTACCTTATCAATATTAGTGTCAAATCGAAGCTCTCGTTAAATCGAGTATAATGGAGTCGAGAAAATTTGATTTTGATAACGTATACTCCTTATATCTCGAGAAAGCGAATATTATAGTTTAATATATTATTATATTATAAAGTAATATAATTTATATATACCTTTTCCTTTTTCTTTGGTAGAAGCAATTGAGCATACGTATTTATCCATTTGCCAATTCTTGAATTGCCCATAATGCAATAATCATCATTAAGCCAAAATATAATATTATTAAACTATAATTAAACACCAGAGATGAGAGAAAAGTTATAAATGTTGCGTCTTTGAAGAAGAAAGCGGAGATCGTGAGAGAATAGGAAGAAGAATAAAGGAGATCTCTCGAATGAAGATGATTTTGAGAGGAGAGAATCTTGATCCCAGAATTGTTCTGGCGTAGTTTTAGAGACAATTAATCGGTAATATTAAGGTTTACGATCTGAGAGGTTCAAATCAATAGATCTGTTGTAAGCATACTCCTTCATATTACTCAAATTGAGGCTACGTCTTTGATAACGTGTTATAAAAGTATAGAAACAATAGAGAGAATTTAGAGAATGAATTAAGGAATTCTCATGAATGAATTCATTAATAAGCGGCGCTATTTATAGGAAAGCTTGAATGTGTGATAATCGTAATTACATAATTTAAATCAGGTATAATAGTCATTCACATATAATAATTACATCTTTTACCAAATTATTCCTCCACCAAATTATTCCTCATAATTCATAACCACCACATTATTCTCAATTATTCATAACACCTAATAATTATTCTTCAATTATTATTCATAACAGGATTATTTAAGATATCAAATTGAATGTTCTTGGGAACTAATGATTGATACCATTTTCTTTTATACCAATTTTGATTAGTCAGCACTTAACTAAAGTGGCCACAAAAATTAAGATTTTATGAGTCACACAAATCATAGATGAACACAACTACTTGGTCGTGAATGCAGTTTAATTATTTTTATTTTTTTTATTATTATTATTATTTTTTTTTTTTGTAGAATTTCTCAATCATCCAATACCTACCCAATGCAAGTTCCTGTCTAATTAACTTTCGTGCTATTTGTGGGAATGCCCAGTCAAATACGTAAAAAGAGTAAAGACTCATATTATAAGAATAAATAAATATATATATTTAATTTATTATTATCGATCGGCTTATTACGCATATGTTCTTCTGCATATTTTTATATATATTTTATATATTTTTAAATATTCTTTTCGATCCCATCAATTCTCCTCATATATATTTCACATCAACATATCTTGTGGAACTTACCTGTACAACACAAATCTCCACCATTCAACTCCACATATTCTCTCTCTTATATCACATAAAAACACATAAAAATCTATTTTTACACACATCCTCCATAGAATAATAATAAAAAACTCCTTTGTTAAATATTTGTTTGTTTGAACTTTGAACCAATCACTCAGAATCCGATGTAACGTTTTGATTGATGAGCGCAAGATAAACATCACTTCAATTCCTTAGATTTTTCAAGGAAAATTTTTCATTCAACGCACGAACAAACTCTGCTCCTCTCCACGTGCTGCCTTAACGCATATTAATAATTGAAATAAAACAAATGTAGTAGAGGCGACACAGTCTCAATTTCCCCATCAAGAAAAAAGACACAAATTATTTATTGGACCACAAAATAGAGATTACGATGGAATATTCCGACCCTATCGACTTTCATTAATTTTTAAGCTACCCAGCAAGTTCAATCTCAATACGCCACGTCAGTATTAGGAAAATAAAAATTATCCCAACACTAATAATATATTAATTCTGTCCCTTTTACGACTGCTTCTTCAGATGAAATACTCCTATTAAAAAGATTTAATTAGTACACATCATGTTAAAATTTCCTAGGAGTATAATATTCTTTTTGCGAGTCAAGAGACTTAGTTTGACAAATGTGTAATACTAGACAATTAATTAAAAAGACACAAGTTTGAACAATTTTAGTTTCAAAGCTATAACAGTTAATCTCAACAAACTTTATAACTCTAAATGCTTATTAGTAGAAATAAGGAACATATACACCCAAACTAATTACGTTCAAAACTCTTTGGACATAACATAAGTAGCTTAGAGAGATTATGAAAGAAGTAGCTAATACATGTCCAATTTCATAGAGAAATAATCACAAGTTATATTTGCACGATGTAAGATTACAATATGTCTTGAATTCAGATGTACTATTAATTGTCTCACTAGCTGTCTTATTAAATCAAAATATTATGTATACACAATAAGGTGTTGATGTTGATTATTTTGATTAGATGAAAATATTAATTACTCCTTCCGTCCCACAAAGATAGAATTGTAGTCCATTTTAATTCATCATATAAAGATAGACCACTTTTCTTAAATGGAGTAATTAAAATATTATGTTTCTTATATATTCATATTTAATATTCACTGTTATCAACAAATAGAATAATTAAAGGGTAATAATTAGTAAGTTAAAGGGTATATTAGAAAAATACACTTATATTTTACTTTTTTAATAATATTAATTAATATTTTCTTAATCATTATGAAAAAATCAACAAGCCAATCGTTGTGGACGGATGGATACATGACAAATTAAAAAAATAGCAAACTTAAACTCTTAAAGTAGGGATTCGGGTCTATAAATGTAACTGAAAATTTCCATTACATCACTACAAACTATACATTATAGGGGTAGTCAGCCAGCAAGAAATCAAAATGGGGTCTGCGACAGCAGATGTCCGCCGCCTACACTCGCTGCGACCGCTCCGCCGGCGGCACCCCAACCGCATATTCGCGGCAATCTACGTCACCGTTATCTTCGCCTTATTCTACCATCATACACACACACTCCTCCACTCCACCACCTTCACATCTTTCTTCATAACCCTCGCCTTATTTATTTCAGATATTATTCTAGCTTACATGTGGTCTACGACCACATCATATCGCATGAATCCCGCGAGACGAGAAGAGTACCCGGAAAATCTCAAAAAATTAATGGACGGAAAAGATTTTCCGGTGATGGATATATTTATATGCACGGCAGATCCGTACAAGGAGCCACCTATTGATGTTGTTAACACGGCGTTGTCGGTGATGGCTTATGATTATCCGACGGAGAAACTGTCAATTTATGTTTCGGATGATGGAGGATCGGAGCTGACGATGTTTGCTTTCATGGAGGCCGTTGAATTTGCAAGGATTTGGTTACCTTTTTGTAGGAAAATAACGTTGTTGATAGATGTCCGGATGCTTATTTCAGTTCAACTAATTATGCGCAAAACCCTAAGACTCTCCAAGTTAAGGTGAGCAACTTCTTGATATTTCTCTACTTTTTAACTCAACTCACTGCATAGTATTTGCTAGGGCGAAAGATACATAAATATTCACATATTATTAATAGAAATGTGGGCCCTCCTAACACAATAGCGTCTAGAATGATAAGTTCATTCAACTGTTTATTAGTGTGTATGGATGCTAGGTTATATGAACACATTTGTGTATACACACATTATTTTTTGATTTGTTAAGTGACACATGCTGAGGAATATGAACGTAAAACATTTTCGTTGAAATGAAAATGGATTTTACAGATAAAATACCTTATTTTTTCTTTTTAATCACCCAGTAAAAAAATAATATCTACGCATATATTTACGTCAATTAAAAACGTCCAAAAATTATTGACATGTATATGTTTATGTGTATCCATAGTTTGAGAATAGTGATTTACCTAACATACCCTTTCCAATATTTTAATAACAACATAACCTACTCCATTTGAGTTTTTTTCCTCAAAAGTTCAACTTTATTTAGGGGTGGTACAAGTCATGGTTGGTACAAGTCATGCTAAGACAAGTATCACTATCACAAGTAGGTTATACACCTATAGGAACGGTAATTAGTTAGGAATTAATTACTATAACGTACTAGAAATGTGGAAATTAATTAATTGGAATGGAAAATTTATGGTACAGCCTCTGGAAGATTGTTAATCTTCCAGACAAGACACAAGCCTCCCCCACCCCCTTTGTGAGAGAGGCCGAAGTTTTGATGACTTCGGCCAGGCCGCACCAGAAGCTCTCTGATAGTTGGAAAGGAGTGAAATAAGAAATGTTGCGTTAATCATTGAGTAATTTAATTTGTGTGTTCATTTGTTTTCCTTTTCCTTTGTTTTTTGATTTTTGATCTTTAATTTTTTGAAATTTTCAATAAAGAAAGTTAAATTTGTATCTATGTTACTATCTAGCTAGTACCATTACCTGTCAAATATGCCTCCTAGCGTGTCCTCATACTAAGAACACACCTTATGCTAACATAAAATAATGTCTAAAAATTACCTCAATAATGCATAATATTTAGAATTACGTGTGACCAATGGAGCAAAATTAGACGTACACATTGTGACAATTAAGGCGTAGATAGCTACTCCCTCCGTCCCATTTTGATAGGCATGATTTGACTTTCACACGGATTAAGAATTTGAAATTAATATTTATTGGAAAGGTAAATTTTACTTGTATATTTCTCAATATACCCCTATATTAAATATGACAACTTACTTTTATTAATAACCATGCATAATAAATAGGGGTAGATTAGGAAATGAAGAAATTAAATTTATACCAATAAGGAAAGTAGCTTATATTTTGGGACGGATGAAAAAGGAAAACAAGCCTATCAAAATGGGACGGAGGGAGTACGAATGAACATAATTTACTATTCATCCTTCAATCTCTTTCTTATTTATTAACTATATATTGAGCGATTCTCTATCCTATTAATCATAAATTAGACATGAAATTAATTTGAATAATTGAGAATCGAGCTGAATTTTTTTAAGGATCTATTTTATAACACGCAATATGACAATGTGGACTTAAATTTTCACTTTTCCTTCTTCACTTAAATTGTAATTCATGGAATACTTTGGAACAGTTTTGTTCCATTGTTCACATGTGAGCACATTACGATACATATCCATATATGAGCAGATGTACGATATGTATTCCCTCTAATGGGGGTGGGATAGATGGAACATATATATCCACCCATATATAGACACCGTAACATACCCATTTATGAACAACGGAATAATACCCTACTTTGGAAATACTCCAATTTAGTATTCATAAGCTTTTCAATTGTGCCAAAAAAATAAAAATAAATAAAAATAAAATAAAAATAAAAATGCTTTTCAGTTGAATTGTACACGGTTGCCAACCACTGACTGAGTCACAGTATATATAAGACACAAGTCGTTCGATATTGGGCCAAATGATGTCCAATCAATTTCTATGCCCTCCTTATCACGTTGGAAACTACGAATCGCTTTCAATTTTGTGATATATCTAATATCTAATTATACTAGGCACAAGTGGTCAAAAAGATTCTTAAAAAAAAAAGGTGGTTAAAAATCTTAGGCACAAAAGATAAACATGATTCTATGAATGGTATGGTGTCTACTAATTATATAATAAAACTTTATAGAATAATTTGAAATACTGACAAAAGATATTTGGATTAATCTTCAGACACAAAAGCTTTCAATTCATTGCATCAAACTTCAAAAATCAAGACATGAATTTTTTAATTATGTACTATAACTTTTCCTGCCCCCACAAAGATCGGGGTTATATATTTCTTTTCCTTTTTATTTCTTTTTTTTTTTATCCATTGATCTCAAATATGGGTTGCTTTTTATACATTTAATTCCTTCATTTTTTTGACTATATATACCCATATTTAATATATTGTATTAATTAAATACATTATCATCATTTATTATTATTATTATTTTTTTCTTTGAAAACTATCTCAGCTCGAAACATATAAACGCTTATATTTAAACGAATGTAACTAAAACTTATTTATCTAATAATATTAATTATAGCTTCTGAAATAATATGAAAGTGAAACTAGGTCATCTATCTGTATGTCACGAAGGCCTATAACAATTTCCTAAAGTGATTCATGAGTTGGTCAAATCATTATCAATAAACTGCTCGACAGAACTTGTGGAGTGCATCAATTCCTCAGAGAGCCAGGTCCCATCTCAAAAATAAATAAAAATAAAAATAAATTATATCATATGCATTAAAAAAATAATAATAAAATAAAATAAAAAATTGAGAGTTCATTTTTAAGGTGCCACTCCTCACCAATTGCAAATTAGCATATATAATGTCGACTGTAATGTCGTGAGAATATTATGTTTTTGTGGGTATGTGAACACGTGGCATGAGCTAGGCAATTGCGTCTTTGTTTTGTGAGTGAGGCAAATGAATCCAAAGTGCGATCGATCATGTTTGGTCTCTTTCCGACGTGTTAGCATATAAATTATAATATATTTTTATGAGCAAGAAGATAGAAAATTAGTAAAATTAGATAGTTGAGATTTAATAATATAAATGGATTCTATAAAATTTATAAATGTGATCTATTTGATTAAATTTAAAATTTAAAAAATATGAGAAAAAAATATACTTTAATAACCATGCTAACATTACTCCCAGGGATTGGAGTCCACCGCGAAAGTCTATTCTTCCCATTCTCTTCTATGTACTTGTTCAATGATTAGAAAAGATAAACGCATGTGCCACAGTAACCATACTGAAATATTCGTATCAGCAAACAAACAAGAGCTGATCATTATTGCATGTGTATTATTTAGTTTGGTAAAAAATGAGTCATACTCGTGTCACAAAAATAGTCGCTTTTTAGTTTTGTTAAAAAATAATATTAAGTTATACATTTTTTAAATATACCCTTACATTAAATTATACTAATTTATTTTGATTGGTCACAATAATATTAAATATGAGTATATTAAGAAATCAAAGACTTTCATACATCCTCAATTAAAAAAAAAAAAAGTATACTATAATTTGTGACGAATAGAGAAGAAAAAAAGAAAATAGAAAAGAGGATTATCATTTATTTCTTATCTGTTTTTGGTATAAATAAATGAAATTTACATAAATAAATTATGAAGCTTATGATTCAATAATTAGATACTAAATTTTATTCTATTGCAGGAAGTGTATGAAAACATGAAAGCAAGGATAGAAACCGTGGTCGAGAAAGGAAAGGTTAGTGATGAATTTATCTCCAATGAAAACCAACATCAGGTTTTGAGCCAATTTCGGACTCAAGATTTCACTCGCCAAAATCACCCTTCAGTCATTCAGGTTTGTCTCTAATTTTCAGTTATATTACTATTTTTATTTACAGTGATAATACAATGATAATTTTTAATTATTCAACCTTCTCATTTACATTTAAATTTAAAAGCATCCCCAGTCATTTGTGGATTCACAAAATTGTGGTTCCACGTGAAGTAATAATAAGACAAAAAACAAAAAACAAAACAAAACCAACCAAAAAAAAAAAAAAAATCTTATGCGACACATTTTGAAATAGACAATGCTTACATATTTACAAGTTCAATATTTCTCCGTCATAATTATAACTCATAATACCTTAAACAGGTTCTATTAGATGCGCATGCTGACAAGGACATTATGGGTAATTCAATGTCAAACCTTGTATACGTCTCCAGAGAGAAGAGTAAAGCTACACCACATCATTTCAAGGCTGGTGCCCTCAATGCCTTGGTAACTAATACATCTTTCACACAAATATATTTTCTTCTTCCTTTTCGTTGATATCATCGAAATCAATCACTTCTACTAAACATACAATTTATCTACAGTTTTATAGTGTTTACTACTGTAAAACATATAGACACAATTTGAATGTGGATAAAAATTTCACGTTAATGTTGGAAAACTTTTGTGTTGTACCATGAAGCTCCGTGTTTCAAGCATCATGACCAACGCGCCAATTATCTTAACTCTTGATTGCGATATGTACTCCAACGACCCTATGACGCTTCAAAGAGTTCTTTGCTACCTTTTAGACGAGTCCGTTAGCCCCAATTTAGGGTACATCCAAATCCCGCAGCGTTTTCATGGGCTCAACAAGGCCGATATCTACGCAGCTGAACACAAACATTTATTTCAAATAAATCCAGTTGGCATGAATGGGCTGCAAGGCCCAAGTTATGTTGGGACCGGATGCTTTTTTCATCGATGTGCATTTTTTGGCGGCCCATCGTCACCTGTTCAGCCCGAAATCCCAGAGCTTGGCCCAAATGACATTGTGAACAAGCCCATTATGGATCAAGGCATTCTGGATAAAGCCCGCCAAGTTTCTGGATGCAATTATGAGAACCTAACCAATTGGGGTTCCAAGGTAAGAGTTTACATTGGCAAACAACACATGCTATGCGACATGAAGATAAAAGTGTATCTAATGTTATATTTTTTCTCTTCGATTTTTGAATTATTATTATTATTATTATTATTATTATTATTATTATTATTATTATTTAATGTTAGATTGGATTCCGATATGGCTCCTTGGTCGAGGATTACTATACCGGGTTTCGGCTGCAATGTGAAGGATGGAAGTCCATATTTTGTGATCCAACAAGGCCGGCATTTTTGGGCGACGTACCAATAACTCTGATTGATGTTTTGAACCAAAACAAGAGATGGGCCGTTGGACTTCTGGAGGTGGCCTTCTCAAAATATAGCCCATTAACTTTTGGCATCCAGTCCATGGGGCTATTAATGGGCCAGTCATATGCACAGTATGCATTCTGGGCCACTTGGAGTATTCCCCTCACAGTTTATGCTTTCCTCCCTTCACTAACTCTTCTCAATGGAATTGCCATATTTCCCAAGGTACACTTATCTACTTTCCAACATTCTCTATTGAACATCAACTGAATATCCATATTGAATTATCAATTTCCATAAAGATGATTTTCCTTCCCAAACAATCATTACAAATTTAGAAAAACGCGATGATTTAACACGGACATGTGACAACGTTTCTTTTCTTTAATCTCATCCGATCTATCACCATCCAACTCAACTCCGAGCATGTTACTATTTTCACTCAAATTGAGCTGATATGGTGCATCTGGCCTAGGGTGCACTATAACCACCCCAGCAGATGTGACACCTCAACTAATCTTTCACATCGCCCGGTGCACCATAGTGCAACCTCAGGTGCACAGAATTAGCTTTGGACTTAAAACTACCCCATAATATTTTAATACAAAGATCTCATGTCTCGCATCTTAATCTTCTAATTTCTGTGCAATTCGTTATTACATTCTATATTGCTTCTTAGCATGCACTTTTTGCAGGTTTCTGATACTTGGTTTCTTGCCTACACGTTTCTATTTGTTGGGGCCTATGTGCAAGATTGCATAGATTTCATGTTGACCAAAGGTACATTAGAAAGGTGGTGGAGTGACCAAAGAATGTGGCTGATGAAGGGACTCTCTTCATTTTCATTTGGTTTGGTAGAGTACATAGCCAAACGATTAGGCATGGCCACACAAGGATTCAATTTGACAAGCAAAGTGATGGATGATGCACAAAGTAAAAGATATGATCAAGGAATATTCGAATTCGGAGGTAGAATCCCCATGTTTGTGCCATTAGCAATGGCTGCAATTTTGAATTTAATGGCCTTTTTCTTTGGTGGGATAGCGCAGATTCTCAAGGAGAGGAACTTTGAAGGATTTTTCATACAAGTGTTTATTGCAGGCTTTGGGGCATTGAATTGCTTGCCAATTTATGAAGCCATGTTTTTAAGAAGCGATAAAGGAAGGATGCCAACAAGGATTACCATCATTTCTACAATTTTTCTAGGGGTGCTTTGTTCTACTGCCTCTTTTCTACTCAAGAGGTGATGTGAAAAGATTTATCCCATCTCAGCTTATCTCCATTATTTCTTAGACATGGATAAAATGTTGTTTCTTTATCTTTTAGGTTTCGTTCTGTATCGAACTTAATCCTTAGCATTCCCCAATGTTCTGTAGCTCATCTTACACTTTATATATGAGCTTAATACACATTGCTACTATTTCATAGTTCGATTTTGCTGCCCTGAAGTCACTATTTCGCTGTTTGAGAAGCCATTAAGTTATTCAACCAGAAAGCAAACGGTGGATAAGGACTAATTTGCAAAAGTTACATTCAAAGCTGCCAAAGAGCAACAATAACAAGGCAATTCATAGGCAATAATGTCTCGCAATAAATCTAAATAGCCATTAAATACTCCAATACTGACAATATTAAACATGGAATTCATAATCAGATTGGGAATTTTGACTCTAATTTCCGTTGCACCAAAAACCCCAAATTAACTAAGCCGAGTTCGATGCCTACCTTTCAGTTTTTTGATTGGTCGAATTCTCGAAATTCTGTTGCTCATCTGCATCAATTATCTTTCCGTCCATGGGAACAAGATGAGGAATTCCATCAACGATCGGATATGAAACGCCGATTGCATCGCTAATTAGGGCATTCGTTTTTTCACACAGTCGAAGGGGTTTTTGGATAGTGGACAGACCACTATTTCTGCCAGAGTGTTGCTTATTCTAACAGCGGCGCCTTTGAGCAGCAATTTGCTTCCCCTCACCATTTCTGTTCCCCAGATTTCAGATCGTATGACCTCTCTCTCCTGTTCACCTCAGCTTCAAATGTTGTTTAAAAATTGGTCAATAACCTGAATGACGCTCAAAGGCTGCATCTGTGCTGCGAAAACGGCAGAAACAGAAAACTTTGGAATCCTTGAAAAATGAAAAAATTAGGTTGTATTTGAAAGATCGAATAGTCTAAAGTCTAGAGATTTTACTCGCTCGATCCCATTTACGTTGTCAATGTTTCCTTTTAAATTTGTCCTATTTACTTCGATGTATTTTATATTTAGTATTAGTCTTTATATTCATTTACAATTCAATATTTTTAGCTCTTGAAAATATAAAATAATTTTTGAAATCGCTATAAATACAACAGTCTAATTATTGACTTAGGAAATTTAATTGTTAACGGGAGCCAATTACTGTTGGATCCATTAACATAAGGTGAGGGAGATCAATTAGGTGAAGTTATGAATCCCAAGTTTGGCAAAATTCTTGGTTTAAATTCAAAAACATTCCTTCCTTTTTTTATTTCTATTAGTTCGTAGATTGATTTTTCAGTATTTTTATTTTTTTAGAATGAAAAACAATCAATTCGAGTCGTCAAATAAACAGATAAATTGATAATTTTAGTAGTCAAGTCAAGTAAGTTCTTGTGGGATCGACATATGTACTCAAATCCACTTTACGACTTGTTCGACCCCTGCACTTGTAGGGTAGCTTAACACAATTATTCTTTTATCTCTAGCCAAGGGACAGTGGGAAAGAAATATGATTTCAAAACTGCATGTGACTTCAACTCCTGCAAATCTCAAGTAGGAGAGTCATTCTCCTTTTGGTGATTTGATCTATTCTATTACCTTCAAAACCATCAGCAACTCAATGCTCATTCTTCAATTAGCATATTTATTTTGAAGCAAGATAGCTTTTACTTTCGCTTTCGCTTGCCAGAGGCTAAAACAAACCAGTTAGCATTCCTAAATTAACAATGAGCTCAACTTCATTTGAATTCATTTTGATGGGCACATTTTGCAAAATGTATGAATTAGATTAACAAAGAAATGGAGACAATGGTCACTGCAATTCTTGAAAAGAATGAAAACAGGATAGAGGATACACTAAAATATTACCAAGAAAGAAACCAAATGGAGGGCTTCCCTATTTTCAAAGAAAGCCATAAATGTTCCTTTCTCTTCATTGTGTGATGAAGGAGAAGTCAAATATAGTACCTCCGTCCCATAATTATAGTCCACTATTCCTTTTTAGGCCGTCCCAAAATATAGGCCACCTTCCTTTTAAAGATATTGTTAAAATATTAGTTGTCTTATATGTCCTCATTTAATGTACATAGTTATTATCAAAATAACTTAATTGAAATAAAACATCCAATAAATGAAGGGATATAATAGGAAAATAAGTTTAAATTTTACTTTTCCAACACTATTAATTGCAATTTTCTTAATTTTTGTGAAATTGAAAGTGGACTATAATTATGGGACGGAGGTAGTAATATAATGACCCTTGAGTGTGTAATGGCCCCACATTCATAGGATTAATTAATTGTAAAGTCACAAAAATGAAACTGAAAATTTAAATAGAAATAACATTGAAAGAACTTTGTTACATAGGACAACTTTGTTGCAAGGTTTTGATTAGTTTTTCCTTTACCGTGAAAAATTATAAAAGTCAAATAGAGGTTACCGTGAGCCAAGCATTTATACCAGTTTTGGACACTACCATTTAGAGTATTCCCGTTTCACAATATTAAAACCCCACACTGGTAAAATAAATAAATAAATAAAGCATCGATGAAATCACACTCAAGATATCATAGATAACACAATTTCCAATGAGTGACTCACATTCAAGCTCTCATCGATAACACAATTTCCAATGAGTGACTCTACCAAAATTAGTCACAATGAGTGAATTACTCCCTCCGTCCCACTAAGATAGGCAAGTATTTCTATTTTATCCATCCCAAATTATAGTCCAATTTCCTTATTGAATGTATAATTTATTTTCCATGTACCTAAAATGCCCTATTTAAGATAATTGGAATACTAAACATCAAGATAGATATTTCATTTCCCAAGATATTTAAACATGTTCACACTATTTTTTAACCATTCAATATAGGGGTAAAATTGGAAGAATATATGAATATCTTATCATTCCAAGAACATTTAAGATGTTTTCTTAATATGTGTGAAAAATGGTGGGTGCCTATCTTAATGGGACGGAGGGAGTAGAACCAACGATTGCATTTTCTCAATAAAGACACCAAATTCTAGTAAAACATTATGGCAGCTACACTGAATCTTGACAACACAACACAACCTATTTTATATTATTATTACTCCCTCCGTCCCATTTTGATAGGTTTGTTTTCATTTTTCATCCGTCCCAAAATATAAGCTACTTTCCTTATTGGTATAAATTTAATTTCTTCATTTCCTAATCTACCCCTATTTATTATGCATGGTTATCAATAAAAGTAAGTTGTTATATTTAATATAGGGGTATATTGAGAAATATACAAGTAAAATTTACCTTTCCAATAAATATTAATTTCAAATTCTTAATCCGTGTGAAAATCAAACCATGCCTATCAAAATAGAACGGAGGGATTATTATTATTATTATTATTATTATTATTATTATTATTATTATTATTATTATTATTATTATTATATAACCGGAAAAACAAATTAGTTTAAACTCCAAATGGATATTTGTTAATTGTGAAGCAAATAGATCAGACATCAATCTATATCTACTTTGCATACAATCTAATATATTCACATGTCGCAAACTCTTGGCCGATCCAAATTTACCGGTTACCACAATGAAATAACGATCAAACAAATATGTTATCACACAAATTAGAACACGGCTTCAGAATGTTGGTGTAATTGCGTGATTTGTGTGTTAAAATATAAAATATAATTCAAGTAAATTAAGCAAGATAAATAAAGAGAAGATTAGAAAGACCAGTCTAGGAGAGTCGTATCAAAGAAGTCATGTTGGCCTCCTCTCGTGTGGATATTATCAGCGTGACACGGTTCCAAAGATAAAACCCTTAGCTCAGCCAATACTCCATCTATGAGCACGATCATAGGAAGTTGTCGAACGACCCTCTATCGAATTGCCAAAATATATATATGCACATATATGATAGAATTAAATCACGATAGCAGCAAATATATGGTTTCGTCATGACAAAGTTACAAACTTACAATACTTTGAAGGAAGAAACAAAATCAGTGGTCACTTAAATTCTCAAAGAAATGAAAGCCAATGGGTGTTCACTTCAACAATATTAGTTGAGATAAGGCCAAAACATCATCTGCTCAAGATTCTTGTTGAAGAAAGTCAATGTATATCTCTTCGAAACATGCAGTTGGCCGTTAGAGACGTAAATACATGAGAATTATTATTTCGCGTTATTATATGTTAAGAATTGAGGGTAAATTATCAAAGAAATAACTCCAAGGCACGTTACGTCGCTATCTTTTCAGAGATGTTTCTCCCCTTTTCCAACGTCACTTCGGGCTCGAGAAAATCTCCGTCAGGATACAATGGAGTTTTTCGTTTGATTCAAACCGAGACGTGTTTGATCAAACCGAAGATAAACTCGAATATTACAACTGATGAAGTCAAGTGCAGGATGAATGCGTGATGTGAGTTTATATTTCGGATTAGTTTTTTTTTTTTTTTTGCACATGACCGAAGACAATCCATTTTATAGAGAGTTTGTGCCTGTTGAATTGGGTTGCGTCCCATCGTTTGAGTTGTGTCTTTCCAACGAATAGATGTGTTTATTCGAGGAGACACATCTCTTTTCTCTTCAAAGAGATGTGTCTATTAACTAAAGAGACATAATTTTTCGTATAAAATCCTTAACCTAAACAAGCACAAATTCTGTTTACCTTTCGGGGGCGTTGCCCCGCGACCCCCGTTCCCCACGAGGGGCACTGCCCCCTCGACCCCTATCGCGGAGTGACAAACAAACGTCGAAGCGGCAAGTTATTTGCAATAATACCGAATTAAAAAAATAATTTTGAGAAAATATCTAATAATATAAGAATTAATGGGATGTATATGGCTGTTATATGTATATATATATATATATTGAAGTTATTCAAATGACCGTTGGAAGTTGTTCATGGTGTAACTCTCGCATAAGTTTCAATTGACTTTTAAGTAATGAATTTAAAATTGAAAAATGAAAATAAGTGAAAATAGAAACTTTTTAATGTGTTAAAGTTTCTTTTAAACGTAAGTTCCAACATATTGGCCCTCGTAATGTCTTTTTTTGGCAAGATAAGTGGTCTGAACTTGGGATTTGGTCTCAAGATAAATGTACCTAGTAGATTCAACAGCTCTTTGGTATTTGAGTTTATTCAATATGGTGCTTGAAATGCTGATAAAGAATAATACTTGAAGTACGCACAAAAAGTTGTCACACTCTAATAGAGTGTGGTATAAAATTACCATCCTCCCATTTGAATTTGGGGGGGCCCATACCCTTATTAGAATGTAGCATTTGCTATACACTTTTTTGTGTGTACTTCAAGCATGGTTCTTTGATAAATCACTTACTCATTTCTGGAAGTAAGGCTCATATGTCCTCCTCCGATTAAGTGTAATTTCTTTTTTACTTTAATAAAATCTCCATCTCCATCTCTACTTTGAATTTTCAAGCAGAGACAGCTTCTCAAATAAATAAATAAATAAATAGTTATGAAAGTAGTGTAATCTATTTAGGACAAAAAGATGCCAGAAAAACTTTCTTGACTAAAAATAATGCCTTTTGACATTTTAAAATGGTCATTAAAAAAATAAAATAAAATAAAAACCTGTAACAAAGTTGACAATGTAGTCATTCGGATTGTACTAAATTTTGTTGCTATGTGTACGAGAGAGAACGAAATTGTAGGAAGAGGCCGATATTGGGGATGACAACTAGTGACCTATGTTGTCGAAGTAAAATCATGGATCAAGTATTGAGTATGTTTGTCTCAATGAATGCTCCTAATAAAAAATAAAAGATACTCATTTTGTTTTCCTTCATGGTTAAGGTAATCGATATAATGCGTTATAAATCGTGGCTCTTTTTCTTGCTGATTGTCACGATTACAAATCGTGACTAAGGCTTTTTCATTGTGAGTCACGGTTTTTAACCGTGACCAAGCCACTCACTAACGGTCACGGTTAAAAACCGTGACTCTCTCGAGTAATTATAAAAAAAAAATTACAGCAACAAAATTAGAGTATCGACTTCACGCTTTCATCCCCAAATTGGAACCAAGAAAGAATAGCTTCAGCCTTTAATCCCCAAATCATAACCGAGAAAGAAAATCCCCATGCATACCCAAATCGTAACCGAGAATGAAAATCCCCATGTTGACTAAAAAAAATAAATAAATAAAAAATTATGAAAGTATCGTAATCCATTTATGACAAAAAGATGCCTAAAAATCTTTCTTGACTAAAAATAATGCCTTTTGACATTTTAAAATGGTCATTAAAAAAAAAAAACAATCACAAAGTTGATAATTTAGTGATCCGAATTGTACTAAGGAGTCGTTCTCAATATAGAATTGTATAGCTTTTTTTGTTTTATAGATTTTCATGAATTTCATGGATTTTAATAGAATTCCACAGAATCCTTCAGATTCTTATGGAATTCTATGTCACTGAATTTTGCAGATTTTCATAGATTTTAGTGGAATTTTATATATATATTTTTTCTCCACTAGAGTAGAATAATCAACTGTGGAAGGTTCATTTGGATGGTTGTTACTAGATCATAAAAAATAAAAAATAAAAACCAAAAGAAAAAGTAAAAAAAATGCCATTAAAAGTTGAGGGACGTATGAAAAATCACGAGTTTCAATTTATTTGGACTTACTAACAATTGGATTTACTAACAATTATTATTATTTTTTTACTAACAATTATGAAATTATCAATATTATACTACATCTAGTCTATTAAATTTTCATTTTATAGATTGGATATCATATGATTCTTCAAAAATTAGAGTAATGAATAATAAATAAATATATGTTATCGTTATAATATATATACACATTTTTTGGTATATTTGCACAAGCTAATTATGATGTAGTTGTTTTCATGTTTTGAAATTATAAGGGTAATGGAAAACATATTTTCCAATTTCTGATTATAAATTTTAGTTAGTAAAATTTTAAAAAAAAGATTATAAATTTTAGTTGATTATGTAGGTCTAAAAGACTTTTTGGAGAAAAAATTAAAAATTCGTGAATTCCATAAGAATCCAAGGGTGGGAGGTAGGATTTTGAGAAGAATATTGTTAGTGTATTTTTAACTTAAAAATCCATAAAAATCAATAGAATTCTACAATTTAATGAAATCCACCAGATTCCATGAGTAATTGAGAACCCTGAATTTTTATGGAATCCATAAAATTCCAAATTTAGAATACCGGATTTGTATAAAATCCACAATTCTAAATTGAGAACACTTGAAATTATATGAATTTCTAAATTCTATGAAATTCAATGTTGAGAACATTGTGCTAAATTTTATTTCTATGTGTATGAGAGAGAATTAATTGTAGGAAGAGGCCGATATTGGGGATGACAACTAGTGACCCATGTTGTCAAAGTAAAATGACGGATGGAGTATTGAGTATGTTGTCTTAGGGGCTGTTTGATTGGGGTTAAAGTTATCCGCGCGGTATTCCGTGTAAAATGTGTGGTTAATATTGCATTAAAAATGTGTATGTGGTTGAAGAGATGAGAGAGAAGTGTGTGGGATAAAATTTATCCTGAATAGAATAAAGCCTTAATCAATGCACTTAATAAAAAAACAAAAGATACTGGTTTTGTTTTCCTTCATTGTTAGGGTAATCGATATAATGCATGTGGATTTAAGAATTGACTTAAAGTGCAATAGAAAAAAATATACACAGCAAATGCAAATTCTTAAATTAGAATCGAAATTTTATTAATTAGATCAAAATAATTTTTGTTAAAACATTAACTTCTATAACTACGTGAAAGGGAAAAAAAGGCGTGTAAGATTTATTATTTGGCCAACAATTATTAATAATGCACAAAAAAGAATTAAAAATTAAATAATTTCTAAAATGTAAATGCCACATTAAAAGCCACAATGTAAAATTACAATAAATAAATCTATATATCTATATATATATATATATAAGGAGCTTTTTTTCCCTCCTAAACACATCCTTAATTTTTTCCGTCTATTAAATTTGTCTAATATAAACTTCTATCTATACATTGAATAATTTATATATATGAAAAATAAGGCTTTTTTCTTATTATAATTTATCTATATTTTTTCTTATGAAATTTTTTATTTGTGATTATATTTTGCTCGACTTGATGAGAGTTTTAAAATAAGCATACTATCAATATATAATTTTTTACTTTTAAAAAAATTTAAAATTTACTGCAAATATATAAATTAGTGTCCAACTTAAATATAAATTGATATTAATATAGATTAGTGACTATTGATATAATAAGATTAAAAATTTTTGATAATTTGTTACGACACTTAATTGATGTTTGTGCGTAAAATTCAAATATAATGAGATGTCTCATTATATTTGCAATTTAACATCCAAACTTCAATAACAAATAACAAATTTAATTTTTTACCTCTTTAGTTTCTTTTATTATCAGTTGTAATTTAGTTTACCTGAACAAATATTACATATTTTTCTTTCAAACATTACAAATTGAAGGAGTTTTTTTAATTTTTTCTTTCAAATCTTCAATTTATAGGTTTATGTGTTGAACAATACAAGGGTGTTCCAAGAATTGGAATGAATTTTTAACTAATCATTTTTTCATAATTTTCGTATTTTAAAAAATAATATTATTTAAAATTAATAGTTTTCACTAAGATTTAATTTTCACGCTATACAAAATTACCATTGATTAAATTTTTATACAAAAATTCAAATAAAGGTTTAACATTAAAATCAAAAAATCATATCAGATCCATTACTTAATTAATTTTAGAAATAATTAATTATTTTTGGAAATAATTAGCTAAGAAACAAAAATTAATTAAAATTAACGATACCGCTAAGATTCAATTTTTTTGGCAATAAAAAATTATGATTCATTAAAGTTTTACACAAAAATAAAAAATAAAAAACTAACCAGCAGCTAGCCAGAGTTTGAGACAAAATTCCAATACTCTGATCCCCAATTTGTACTGAAAAATTAAAAAATTAGGTTAGACCCAATAATTAATTTTAGAAACAATCAATCATTTTTATAAATAATTAGCTAAAGGATAAAAGTCTATTAAAATTAGCAATGTCTATAAAATTTTATGCTTTGTGTGATAAAAAATTACAATTCATTAAATTTTTACATAAAAATTAAAATAGATGCGTAACATGAAAATTTAAATCTTAGCTTGACACCTTTTATTAATTTTACATAGAATTTATTATTTTTAAAAATGATAATTAGCTAATAAATGAAAATTAATTAAAATTAGCGATTTCACTAATATTCAATTTTCCTCGGATAAAAAATTACAATTCATTTAATTTTTATATAAAAATTAAAAGAAAAATATAACATCAATTTTTTTAATTAATCATTCAATTGTAATATTAATTGATTTTTTAATTAATTGAATACATATTTTTTTTAATTCCAAGATATCGTTGCAATTATAAGAGATTTTTAAAATTAGATTCATATAATTCTTAAAATTAAGGCTATCAAGAAAATTATTTTGGAAATAAATATTTTTTTAGCAATAATTAACTTAAATACAACAAAACGATAATTATTTAAACTATTATTAATTAAAATAATAAATTCTATTGTCAATATTTAGCTAGAGATGAGTTTAGTGGACAAAGATTGATCAAAATTAATTACATTTAATTACATTGTTAAAGGAAAAATATAATTAATTTTAAAACAAAAAAATTCATTAAATTACTGCGTGTTTTCCCTAAAAAATGAAAAAAATCCTTTAAATTATAATATATCTTTTAAATTACAAGATTGATTAGAAATTAAATTCAAACACTTCTTAAAAGTGATGATATTAAAATGATTATTTGAGAATTAATTAATTCTTTTCATAAATAATTGGCTAAAAATAAAAATTAATTAAAACTAATTCCATTGCAATTAATTAAAATTAATAATACTATTACGATTTAATTGGACTTGGTGTCAATGAGCGAAAATTGACATGGTTTCATTAGACAAAAATTAATAAAAATTAATTATATTGTAATGACCCGTACTGTCCCCACTGTACCAATACGAGTCTTTTCAGCATGTTTTGTCCTCACTCGCATGCTCCCCGAGAAAACTTCCCAGGGGGTCACCCATCATAGAATTGCTCCAGGTCAAGCACGCTTAACTGTGGAGTTTCTAACGATGGGCTTCCGAAAAAGAAGGTGCACCTTGTTGGTATGAGTAGTACGAATCAATCCTTTTAACCTTTCCTAATCGGTCTGGCATTCTGGGGTATTACAATCACCCCCTGTTGGACTCGCGACATCCTCGTCGCGATCGAACTATCTCAGGATCTGTCCGCCAGCGTTGAGATTCTAGAGGTGGCTCCTACGGGTTCAAGAGGTGGCTCCCACCCTATGGTGTAGCACTTTGTCCCGCATAGCACTTAGTTCCCGATTTCCGGCTGGCGAATGCTCGGTTACCATTCTGTAACGCCCAATCTAAACCCTACCAAAACCAGAGCTGCGGAACTAGACTCGGCGTCACATAGAAAACCTAACCTGTAACGCCCAATCTAAGCCCTACCAAAACCAGAGCTGCGGAACTAGACTCGGCGTCACATAGAAAACCTAACCTGTAATGCCCAATCTAAACCCTACCAAAACCAGAGCTGCGGAACTAGACTCGGCGTCACACGTACATTTAGAAACAACACGGGCGTTTATGTACATTTTCAACTGTTTCTCATTCATAGGACACACAAAACCATAGGACACACAAAACCAACCAAAATATTTCCTGTGTTTACGTCAAAAACATAAATACAGGATCTACAGTAGCTTTCTTCTTCCCCACGCACACGCTCTCACGCCTCAATTCCGAGAAGATTCCCCGCCATCACCTGAGCTGCGCTCCAGCCCTGACGTACCTACACGTATAACATAGAAAACCTAATGAGTCACGAGGACTCAGTGGGAATATAGATAAGTGCAATGCATGTCACACTCGTTTATTGGCCCCAGTTGCTTATCAAGTGGATACACCGGCGCCAACATAACATAACATAACATATGTGGCCAATTGTCTCAATCCTCATGCGGGCTTCACCCGTGAGATGGCCAAAAGTCTCAATCCTCTTGAGGGGCCTCTTCTCGTGAGACTATACATAACTTTACATAGGTGTAAGCACTTGGTAAGCAACCTCACATTCACGCGTTATGAAGTTATGCTTGTGAACAAACGATACAAATTGCTAACCTTTCCGTTACCCCTACTTCCTGTGAAGCTATTCACGTGACGTTAACATACATAGAACATCAACATCATATATCACTTCAGACATAGCATAATCACTTTAAACCCTAAAGCTCACTTTAAACCCTAAAGCTCTAGTACATGAATAAGAAGGGTAATATATAAATCATGCTATACATGTCTACTTCGAGCCATAAACATACATAAACACACATATCAAGACATATATAGCTTGTTCTACTCCTACTTACCCTTGTTACCACTCATATATCTATTACCCACCTTACTAGAGTGAACAAGAACCAAGAAGATGATCAACTTCTTCACCTCAACCTTCACCAATCAAGTAACCAAGTAAGACCACAAGCTAGCTTTTCTTCTTCTCTAGTTGAAGACCTTGGTTTGATGATCAAAAATGGCTTTTGGGGAGTTTAGGGTCGTGCAAATGGAGTAAATACCCGAAAAATGGCTTCAGTTGACTAAAATACCATTCTGCCACCTCAACAGTTACGGTCGTAACTTACTTATTTACGGCCGTAACATCCAAAATTACGCTCAGAATACACCTTCATACGGTCAGAAATAGTCTCAGAATGCAAATATCCGGCATTCTCTCTTACGGCGTAACTCCAAGATATACGGGCCGTATCTCGACCTCAGACGCCGTAATAAACTCTCTCGCATCTTGCGGCACATTGCATCGCCCACATTACGGCGTAACAATGACCCATTATGGTCAGAACCACTAAATTACCGCCAGTAACGATTCAACTTACGGCCGTAAATCCCCATTTTTCTGCATTTTTCACCCGGCCGACACTCATTGACCCGAACATCATCCATGACTTCATATACACTTATAAACACATACAACCACGTGAAACATATACATAACACCAAAACCACGTCATCAACATCACAAATTCATTAGGGAAAAATGAACGGGGCGTCACAATCGTCCCCCCTTAAATAAATTTCGTCCTCGAAATTTACCTGCAAAGAGTTCGGGGTAGTTTTGCTTCATAGTTTCTTCTCGTTCCCACATTTCCTCTTCATTGCTGCGCTTTTCCAGAGTACACGAATAAGAGGAATTTGCTTCCCTCGTAATTGTTTTACACTTCGTCCCACAATTCGAACCGGTCTTTCCTCGTAAGATAAGTCGGGTTGTAAATCTAGTGGAGGGTTCGGCAAGACATGAGTTGGATCTGGCACATACTTCCGTAGCATTGAAACATGAAATATATTGTGGATCCGATCCATGTGAGTCGGTAACTTCAGACGATAGGCAACCTCACCAACTCTATCAAGTATTTCATATGGGCCAATATAACGCGTGTAAGCTTGCCACGCTTTTCCGACCCAACAGCTCTTAATTGGTGAAATGCGTACGAACACCTTTTCACCAATAGCAAATTCAAGTGGTCGACGTCGCTTATCAGTATAACGTTTCTGTCGATCCTGGGCAACCTTCATGCATTGCTTAATCTTCTCAATTGCCGCGAGCATATCTTGTATCATTTCCGTTCGCAACACCTTCATTTCTCCAACGTCATCCCAATGTAGAGGAGATCTACACTTTCGTCCGTACAACGCTTCATATGGTGGCATGCCAATCGAGGAATGGTAACTATTGTTGTACGCAAACTCAACCAAAGGTAGATGACGGTCCCAGCTTTGGGGAAACTCCAAAACACAGGCACGTAACATATCTTCAAGTGTTTGAATTGTCCGTTCCGTTTGCCCATCTGTTTGAGGGTGAAACGCGGTACTAAACTGAAGTTTTGTCCCCAAAACCGAATGTAACTCCTTCTAGAAATGAGATAAGTACCGGGGGTCATGATCGGATGTAATTGTGACCGATACTCCGTGTAACCAACAATTTCCTGCACATATAATTGGGCTAATTGGTCCATACGGGAAGTCATCTTAATCGGCAGAAAATGAGCTGACTTCGTAAGTCGATCAACAATCACCCAAATACCATCCGCTCCTTTGCTCGTTCGAGGTAAACCACTTACAAAATCCATTGTTACCTCATCCCATTTCCACTCTGGAATCGGAAGTGGTTGTAACGGTCCCGCCGGCCGTTGATGTTTGGCTTTCACTTGTTGGCACAATAAACATTTTGCCACATACTCGGCTATATCTTGTTTCATTCCAGGCCACCAATAAAGCGCTTTCACCGCTTTATACATCTTGGTCGAACCCGGATGAACAGTACATGGTGTCATATGAGCTTCTTGACAGATTTCTTGTCGTAAATCTTGCGCCACTGGAACATAATAGGGATATTTATACTTGAGAAGCCCTTGCTGCAGTTGAAAATATGAATTTGGCTTTTCACTCAATCTCTTCTTCACCTTACAAGCCCAAACATCGGTTTTTTGCGCTTCTTTGATACGCTCAATCAAAGTCGACTGAATGGACATGACTGCTAATTGGGCCTCATCCGGCTCTAAAATCTCCAAATCAAACGTCTCCATTTCCTTTTGCAATTCACTCGACCTTTGTTTTGGTGCCTTCCGGCTCAGCGCATCCGCAACCACATTCGCCTTTCCTGGGTGGTAATGAATGCAACAATCATAGTCTTTCACGAGCTCCAACCAACGACGTTGGCACATATTAAGTTCCTTCTGTGAGAAGAAATACTTCAAACTCTTATGATCTGTATAAATCTCACATCGTACTCCATAAAGATAATGACGCCAGATCTTTAAGGCAAACACTATTGCTGCCAACTCCAAATCATGCGTAGGATACTTTTGTTCATAACTCTTCAGTTGGCGTGATGCATAGGCGATAACTCTCTCATTCTGCGTCAAGACACACCCGAGCCCTTGATGAGATGCATCGCTATAAATTGTGAATACCCCTGAGTTATTGGGAATTGCCAAGATAGGAGCTGTGGTGAGGCGAGTCTTCAACTCTTGAAAACTCCTCTCACACTCATCTGTCCACCTAAAGGGCACATTCTTCCGCGTCAAATGTGTCAATGGAGAAGCGATTTTGCCAAAGTCCTCGACAAAACGACGGTAATACCCGGCCAAACCCACGAAACTCCGTACTTCGGTGGGTGTTGTCGGCTGTGGCCACTTCAATACTGCTTCTATCTTCCTAGGATCAACTGCAATACCTTCTTTCATTCCAACGTGTCCCAAGAACATCACGTGTTCAACCCAAAACTCACACTTCGAGAATTTGGCATATAACTTCTCGTTCCGAAGGGTTTGTAAAGCAATACGGAGGTGATTCTCATGTTCTTCCCGGGTCTTTGAATAAATCAAAATATCATCGATGAATACAATCACGAACTGATCAAGATATGGCTTGAAAACACGGTTCATAAGATCCATGAAGGCCGCCGGCGCATTTGTAAGTCCAAAGGGCATAACAAGGAACTCAAAATGGCCGTATCGAGTACTAAAGGCCGACTTCGGAATATCCTCTTCTCTAATCCTCAATTGGTAATACTCGAAACGTAAATCAATTTTCGAATAGATTGCTGAACCTTGAAGTTGATCCAAAAGCTCATCGATACGAGGTAGTGGGTATTTATTCTTCACCGTCACCTTATTCAATTCTCGATAGTCAATACACAACCGCATCGAACCATCTTTCTTCTTTAAGTTCTCGGGTGCCATACGAATAAGGCGTCTTGGATATAGACAAGGTACCCGGTAAAAGCTCAATCACAAACTCAATCTCCCGGGATAGAGGCAACCCGGGGAGATCCTCGGGAAACACATCTCCAAACTCCCGAACAATTGGAACTGAGGATGGCATCATCGGTTTGTCGGTCTTGATATGATATAGTGTGACTGTATAAGCTTGACATCCTTGTCTAAGTAACTTCATTGCCTTCATTTCTGAGACAATTACCCGTTGTGAGCTTTCCAACCTTGGAAATACAATAGGGTCACTCGTGGGGAACTTCAACACTCGCTTAGGGCAGTCTAACATCACCCCAAAACATGTTAACCAATCCATACCGAGAATCACATCAAAATCTCGGATATCCAAAGAAATAAGATCAATAGAGGTGTCGTGACCCTGAACATGGATAGTAACAGCCGGAAAATATTGCAGGGCACATTGATTTTGTCCCGATGGCACAATAACATCAATAGAAGACCACAAAGACTCCGGGCGTATACAATTCCGTTGAGCATACGAAGAGGATATAAAAGAATGCGTAGCACCGGAATCAAACAAAGCGTAAGCAGGTAAGGTTGAAACATAAACAATACCTGCAATAACACTAGCCTTTTTCGACCCCTTAGAATGTCCCAAAGTAAAGACACGTCCGGCCGGTCGGGGTGGAGGAAGTTGTGAAGCCACTTGATCTCTAGCATCTGGACATTCCCGGCTCATGTGTCCCTCTTTACCACATCGATAACATCTGTTAGTGCCAAAATAACATTGCCCCCAATGAGGCTTCCCACAAGTTTGGCATGTCGGAGGAGGAGTAGTAGAACTCGAGCCTTTCTTTGCCGGTGGACGAGATGAAGGAGCATTATTGCCTGTCTTTTATTGTTTCTCCCTCGTCCACGATAACTCATGCCTCGTCCGCGAAAACTAGCTGAAGAACTCTGTGAGGAATATGATTGTCCTTGAGTCGATTGCATGGCCTGACTCAGTTGACTCCCAACTGGACGAGCTTGCACAATCCTAGCCTCCGCCCGCTCCGCCACATAGGCACGCTCTACAATCTCACCATAACTTGCCGTGGGCGACTTGCGCCAACCGAACATCTCGAGCCAACTCAAAGCTTCAACCCTGAAATAAACCGTGCAATCTTCCTCGCCGGAACATCTACCATATGTGTGGCAAACCGAGCATACTCCTCAAATTTCTTGCCATACTCGTTCACTGACATGTTACCCTGCTGTAACCGGATAAACTCATCAAGCTTCTCATTCTTAGCAGCTTCAGAAAAATACTTATTCAGGAATCGTGTACAGAAGTTCGTCCAAGCCGTAACGGGGACTGTTTCTCCCTGCCTGACGGTATCCCACCAAAAACCAGCCGATCCTCGAAGCATAAACGTAGCACAATTCACTTGCTCGGACTCGGGGATGTGAGCATACTCAAACATTCGCTCCATTGTTTGAACCCAATTTTCCCCATCAATTGAATCCTTAGCATCCTCGAAGATTGGAAGGTTCAAATGCCGGAAACGATCAGTTGCTAACTCCTTATCCCTATCCTTCTTTGCCATATTCACCCCCGATCCACTTACTACATTACTTGCATTACTTCCACTTCCACCATTATGGTTACCCAGCAACTGTCGCATCATCTGAGACTGTTGTTCCACCAACCGAGTCAACCGTTCAATAACTGCAGCCTGATCATTATCCGCCATCTAAGCACAATCACGTCCACAATTCATATACTCACCCTCATTCCAAACGTTCCCATACACTTCACCTGAGAATACACAAGCCAACATATTGACAAACATATCAAAACACATAAACAACCCAAGTCACAGCTCGGAGTAGCGAAGAAATCCTCAAGTGGTGAGGGAAGAGAGAAAGCATGCCGCTCTGATACCATCCTGTAATGACCCGTACTGTCCCCACTGTACCAATACAAATCTTTTCAGCATGCTTTGTCTTCACTCGCATGCTCCCCGAGAAAACTTCCCAGGGGGTCACCCATCATAGAATTGCTTAAAGTCAAGCACGCTTAACTGTGAAGTTTCCAAGGATGGGCTTCCGAAAAAGAAAGTGCACCTTATTGGTATGAGTAGTACGAATCAATCCTTTTAACCTCTCCTAATCGGTCTGGCATTCTGGGGTATTACAATATTGTTAAAACAGAAAATAGCATTAATTCAAAAATAAATAATAATTAAAATTAATTAGATTGTTGTGGCTGACAAGATTTTTCCTAACTTTTCTAAAAAATGAAAGACATCTTTTGACATACAAGATATCTTTTTAATTATAAAATATATTTAAAATTAGATTCAAACAATTCTTAAAACTCTGAATAAAAAACTAATTATTTATAAATAATAAATTATTTTTACAAATAATTAGCTAAAACAAGAATTAATTATATTACAATTAATTATATTTTCTAGATTTTATTGGATATATTTTCATTGGACAAAAATTGAGATAGTTTTATTAGACGAAAACTAATCAAAATTAATTAAATTGCAAAAAGGTGAAAACATAATTATTTCAAAAAATGAAATATAATTAAAATTAATTAGATTGCTATGTAGAAGAAAAATGTGCTTGTGAAATTAATTTATCTTTTTACGTATTTAAAATAAAGTTAAGTTAACACCTAAAAGATTTTTTTATTATTAGAATTGGGGTGTTACATCTTATTATAAAGTAAGTCGATCGATATTAAAATGATTATTATAGAAATAATTAATTCTTTTCATAAATAATTAGCTAAAAATGAAAATTAATTAAAAATAATTCTATTACAATTAATTAAAATTAATAATACTGTTACAATTTAATTGGACTTGGTTTCAATGGGCGAAAATTGACACAATTTCGTTGGACAAAAATTAATCAAAATTAATTATATTGCTAAAATAGAAACATAGCATTAATAAAAAAATAAATAATAATTAAAATTAGTTAGATTTCCATGGTTGACTAGATTTTCCCTAAAAAATGGAAAACATCTTTTTACATGGAAGATATCTTTTGAATTATAAAATATTTTTAAAATTGTATTCATACAGTTCTTAAAATTGTGGTTAAAAACTAATTATTTAGAAATAATAAATTATTTCTATAATTAACTAGCTAAAAACAACAATTAATTAGAATTAATTATATTGAAATTAATTATATTTCTTAGATTTTGTTGGATATATTTTTATTGGACAAAAATTGAGATAATTTTATTAGACGAAAATTAATCAAAATTAATTAAATTGCTAAATATGGGGAAACACAATTATATCAAAAAATGAAAAATAATTAAAATTAATTAGATTGTTACGGGAAAGAAAAATGTGCTCACGAAATTAATTTATCTTTTATGTATTTTAAAATTAAAATTAAGTTAACACTTATAAGATTTTTGATTCTTAGAATTGGGATGTTATATCTTATTGTAAAATAATTTGAGTGATCATTAGTCCCTAATTAACTTTGTTTACTTTTCAAGTATCATTTTTTTTTGGAAAACATGCTTTTCTTTTGATTCTTATATGTTTTTGCATTTTCTATGATATTTCTTTTGAATTACAGTTGGTGGCAAAATATTAATATTTTTTTTGTATAATTACGAGTGTTTCAAGCGATCTGCTCCTTTTTTTCTTTTTCTTTTTCTTTTTTTAAAAGTAAGTAGCTCCCAAAATAGGTATTCAAATAGTAATGATTTTTTATTTTGACACTAATCAAACCAACAATTATAGAATAATTCTTTGGTTCAATCTATCGCTTTCACTAGGAAATAAGTCTAAGAATTCATATTAAACAATTGGCTATCGACTCAATCAATTCTTGGAATTATATGACTCAATTAGAATATTTTAATTGATTTTTGACTATGTTAAATATTTATCTAAGTTTCTATTTCTTAAATAATTATTAAGAATTCTACCTACTTTGAATTATTTATTTTATACCGAATTTTCCCTGTTGATATTTTATTTTATTTTTACGTATAATCAATTAGATTGTATATTTTAAGTATTAATCATATATATTTTGAATTTATTTGTCTTATCCAAATTAATTTAAATATTGTATCAAATCATTCAATATTTAATATACCGAATATGTTAAATTAGTAAGTTTATATCTAATATGTTAATATACATGTTTAATATATTTAGAAGGTATTTATTAAATAAATAAAATGTCGAAACAAAACTCTTGGATTAAACCATCACAATGGGGCGTGGATGGTGATGAGAATTTTCTAGCAGGGCAGGGACGAGGACGAGGAATGGAAGTTTGTAATTCTTATATCATCCGCGTTCGGCCTAGAGTAAATGAGGATGGGTCGAAACGAGAATAAGTGTTGACAGGAACAGTTTAGGGTGTGTCGGACTGTACTCACTACATTGTTATTTTTATAAGATATCTTTATACTGATTATATTTCATAATTAAAATTTAAAAATAATTATTTACATATTAATTGTTAATAACGTACATCATACTGATGTATAATAATTAATATCTCCCAAAATTTATAATTGCATATAATAAAATGTAAAATAATTTTAAAGAAAAAACAATGAGCTCTACGAATATTAGTAGCGTGATTTTAGTATGGTTATTCTGATAACTATAAAATTTAATGTTATTTTATTTTGGGTTTACATTAGTAGATTAATCTTGCAATGAGCAAAATGTAATATATTATCACAATCGCGCCACGAATTATTATCCCGTGCAAAGTGTGGGTGTAAATGTTAATTAAATTGCTATTCTATGGAAAATAGTAAATTAAATTGTGTGAATTTTCGTGAGTTATTTCTTACATATTTGCACCATGGATTAGTACGAAATATAGGGAAAATTCTATCGAAATTTTTATAGAATTGTTTCAAGTTAAATTTTTTAAGTTTATTGTTGTGACTCATTCTTTATTTTATTTATTTTTTTAGATTTTATGTTAATCTTATTAATATCTATCAATAACGTTATTAGTTGAAACATTTATCCCCCGTGCAATGCATGGGTGAAATAGCGAGTAAATAAATAAGTAGAGTTAAAAGTTTTACAGTTTGGATACTTATATGAAGCAATAGACCTGGGTTCGACTCCCGGCAAACGCAGATGACGTTCTTTTGTGCTTTCATCTTTTTCGCTAGATGACTGAAAACATATATAATCAATAAACAAACTAAAAAGCTATACAGCCCAATTGCAAATTCGCATATCAATTTTCCATTTCCAACCACCAATAATATTTTATATTATTACAACCATTGCTGCATTGCATTTTACAAAACATTTTGGAACTATGAAATTTAGCTTATCTAATTCTTTAGTTTTTCAAAAAATGTGTATGAAGACAACATTTTTTCAATGAAATTAATTTCAAACATTTCTAAAGACTGATATGATCGAAAATTAATATTAATTTTGTGTGTCTGTGTGTGAAGTAACGGTCTAAAATTAGTCAAATATATGAATGGAATGCTTGTTTGTGAAAAGGGGAGAATCATTATGGTTGAATCAATTGTTGATGCCAACAACAATGGTACAATGTCATCCTTAGGCGTTTACCTTACAATGTTTGGCTAGCTGAAAATCCAAATGGTATATATTGGAGAATTCGCATTTACCATCAAAATCAATAAGTAGCAAACTGCTGCGACAAGATTACTAATTTTTTTACTAGAAGAGAGCAAGTCATATATGTTATCTTGATGGTACTTATGTTAGAAAATTAGAGTAGGGTGCATATTATATTTAAAAAACCAAAATGAAAATAGAAATGAAAATAGGGTAGGTCGAGTTTCTCCTTAAAGACAAAATTACTCTATATTGGTATTTTTGGTTTATGACAATCATTTCTCAAGATATGACGATTTTAAGACATGTGATAGGAGCAAACCAAATCACGAATACAACAAATCTACTGGCATCATGAACTCTTTGAAGAAGTGATAAGATCCGAAACTGCCTAAAAGCTAAGTTTAAGTTGGAAGGCCAATTTGGAAGTGTATTTAGTTTAAGGCATGGGCACGCCTGACGAATTGATCTCTTCGGCCTGGCCCAGATGCATGACTTGAATCATTATAGAAAGTTAACGTTTCCTTTATTTTTATTTTTATTTTTTTTGTTTTTAAATTTAGTTTGAATTGTTTCCTAGAATAGGGGTTCTATTTTAACTAAGTTTCTTGCACTCCAAGATTTAGATTAGGGTTTTGTTTTTTTTTTTCTCCCACCCTATATAGAGGGATTTCTATTGTAATGTAATACAAAGTTGAATGATGAGTTTTGCGTTTATACAACTTGGGACAGAATTATCTCTTTTCGCGTTCTAGAATTTAGAACAATTATCGAACTCATCAAGGAGCGTGATTGACTGCTTGTGGCGTTTAACATCTCACTGGTTCTTATTTTCGCATCTTATTGGGCTTAAGGTTTAATATACCCTAGGTTCTTGAGCCGTGAAATTTGGATTAAGGGGTTCTACCAATCACATACCGTGATTTTTAGCTTTTCTAGGATTGTTACAATCTCGTTGTGGGTCTCGTTGGTATCGCTCCAACGGGGTTCTCACCAGTTGGAATCAGAGCTTGGCTCTAAAGTCAGGTAATCTATCTTTTTTTCTTTGTTCTTCGTGTTCTTACTGGGAAAAAAAGAAAATTTACCGTTTCGAATCTACCTAGACTTGGTCGGTGTCTGTTTTCAGGGAGCTAGTAGCGAATTTTGAGTAAAAATGACCCAATAAAAATAACGGTAGTTCATTACTGATCCGAGGCGTTGTTATGAAAATTCGATCGTTTAGGGCTCTGAAGTTCCATATTTTAACTGTTCCGTCATTTTTTCAATTTCTTTTCAATTCTTTTGTTTTGTTAGGAGTAAGAAAACCAATTCCACTTGCCACTGAGTCATTGTTTTCAAAAATATTTGAGATATTGATGTGATTGGGTATGGAGAAAATTTGTGGTGTTTCGTTTCAAACTCGATGCTCGGTGACTGCTACACCTTGTACTGTGGATATTGATGAGAGGTATTATGATAATTTGGTTAGCACAAGTGTGCTTAAAAAATTGGTTATATAAACTACGACATCTCAAACCTTACACAATGAGGTTGACAGACTGTGGAATAGTGGAGGTAACTGAACAAGTCGTAGTGGATTTTTCTATTGGAACATACAATGATAAAATAATATGTGATTTGGTTCCCATGGAATCTTGTCATATATTATTGGGGGAGCCACGACATTATAAAAAGAGATATTAGCAAAAACATCATAAAATAATTATATAAATACTAGAATATCATATTAAATTTATATTTGCAAGAGTAACAACTTTGTTAAAAAAAAATATTGCACATGGACTACAATACCACTCTTTAAACACCTACCCCTACCCTTGACCCTACTTGCACCTTGAGTCCCCCCACCCCCGAACTCCCCAACCGTCCCCATGCCCCCAAAGTCCCCAACCTAGTTTTGCAGCTTCGTTCCCAATTGGTTGCCCCATCAGATTCGGAAGAGCAGATGATGACGACGACTCCACCTCGCAAAATGGCCATTGGTATGTAGAAGGCAAGGGAAAGAGATGCGATGAGATTAATGTTCTTGAAAACTAGTCATTTTCGCCATTAATGGAGAACCATTGGATTTGGTTTTTCCAGATCTGGAAATTGTTCTCCTTCATCTTTATTTCACCGAAACCTTTATTCGAAATAGAGTTTTCCTCGAAAACTTAAGACCGTAAAGAAGATGAGCAAGTTTTGGACGTTCTCGAGAATCAGTGGTTCTCCCCAATGGAGAACCATAGGATCTTGTTTTTCAGATCTAGATATGGATCTACTTCATCTCTAGTTTGCTAGAATCTTTTATTCGAAATAGAGAAAATTAAGACCATGAAGACAATGAGCGGAGTGTTTCTTTGCCTTGAGTTAACAAGAGGATGACCCCGTGTTTCTTTGTCATGAAGAATACAAGATGATTGGAATTGAAAAGTTGGCCAGAGAAGATGATCGGAGTTGTCATTTCGTCAAAGAAGATGACCGGAGTTGGTCGGAGAAGATGACCGGAAAAGGAAAAAAAGGAAAAAGGAAAAGGAATGAAAAGGGATTATGAAAAGATTGAAGGGTATTTTGGTCATGCTTTATATTTTGCTGGTAGTCTTGCAAAATGAATTTTTTTTGACTTTCTTGCTATTGTAAATCTAATCTTGCATATATCTGCTAATGCCTCTTATAAAAAAGATGTGACTTACAACAGGGCTAAAAACATGTGCAAGTTTGTCAAAAATGGAAAAAAGACTATCATCGCTTCCTTAACACCGAATGAAGCACTTGTTGATCAGAGTAAGGTGAGAAAAGAAATGATACGGCCCGTGGCGGGTCGAGAACCCCTACATTGGATCCGGTATGATTGAGAACAACCCGAAACTCTTCGGCGAGGAAGAGGATCCCTCGACTCGACTCAACTGCGCCTCAAATCACGGGGGTGAACGCCATGAAGGTTGATCACGCCTTCGATAAGTTTGGAGCTTCCTTAGACGAGATGGCAACGGAGGAGCACGTCTACAACTCAACAAATTGCAATCAAGATCAAGGAAAATAAGGAGGGGAACAAGGCTACAACCCAAAGAGGAGCAAAGCTACAACTCAAAGCTAAAGAGCTTCTTTGAACCAAAGTTATGTTTACAATGGCCTAATTTCGTTCATATACAGCTATGACTAAGAAATAATATTAAAATAATGTAATATCTAAAAAGTTGAGACAAACAGCTAGAGTCGGTCTAAATTTACGGTCGTAATTCTTGGATTTACAGCCGTATGAAGGAAAGATACGGTCGTATAAAACCTTCTGCTTCAAATTGGCCAAAACTGGATCCTCATGTTACGGCCGTATGACCAACGTTACGGCCGTAAAATCCTGTAGTACCGCCGTATATTTTGAAGTTACGGCCGTAATTATCTCTCTGAAGATTTCTGCCCAAAACTATCCCTGGGGTTACGGCCGTACGTAACTGGGGTTACGGCCGTAAAAGTCGAGTTACGGCCATATGAACAAAAGGTTACGGCCTTAAATTTGCTTCTGCAGATTCTTCAGCTTGTTTCCCCGAGCTTGACCCCGTTCTCAACTTCACGTCTTCATTTCACGTCTCGAGATGAGCCAAAAGTAAGGGTTCTTCCATGCATATCCGGCTTTTCTTGGCATCTTCACCTTATAATACTTCTATTCAAGCTCGTCTTCGTCTCTACCGGCTTTCTCACGAGCGTTGATGATGTCGAGCTAACCCGGATCATATCATCCTCTCCCTCTTCAAAATGATTCGACCCAAATCATATGATTCTTATTGTAACTATAACTCCACCCGGGTCGAAGGGAAATGTTGCTTCATCAATCCCGATACATAAAATATGAAGCCCCGGGATCGGTATGAAGCTCTCTCGAGAATTGGATGGGCTATCACAAGACATAAAGCTGTATACGTGGCCATCCAATTCTGGACATTAACCTGCAAGAAGGAAATAAGAAAATTGGGGTGGGGCGTGTTAGTAGTTCGAGCCACAAGGAATGGATCCTCGTACTCAAGTCGAATTGTCTCCTCATCCGCTTCCCTATCAACATGACTCTCCATTTCTTCTTCAAGTTCAACCTCCACTTTCTTTCTTTCCTTCCTTCTCCACTCCTCGGCCTCGTTTTCTAGCTTCAATCGGTCAAGAATTACTTGCTCCGGAGACAAAGGAGTAAGCACATTAGTCTCGCCTTTCCATGTGAAGCTATAGCAGTTTCTATAACAATCATGTGTCACTTTGAGATCAAACTGCCAAGGCCTTCCTGGCATAACATATACAACTTCGATTGGCACCACATCACACGCCACCATATCCATGTATTGCCCAACATTCAAGGGAACTAGCACTTGCGTATCCACCCTAACCTTTCCCGACTCATGCGACCAATGCAAATCATAAGGGTTCTGGTGTGGGAATCTAAGCAATCCCAATTTCTCCACAAGCAATGCGCTAGCTAAATTTGAGCAATTACCTCCATCAATAATTAAAGTGCAAGGATTACCTCTTATGGAACATCGGATATGAGATAGATTCTCACGCTGTGACATGTCATTGCCACTCCGAGTATAAGTTGGAATTTTCCTTGCAAGTACGGGATTTGGGCACTTTGACAACAAATTGATCATCATCGCTATTGTCCTCTTCATTCACGAATTGGGCTTCTTCCTTTTCGGACTCACTTTCTACCTCTCCATTCGTCTTAATTAAGATGGTCATTCGATTCGGACACTCGGACGCATAATGACCTATCCCTTGGCATTTGAAACATTTAATGTCTTCGGTTCGGGTGGGTGGTGCTCCCATTTTACCCTTGCCTTTGTCTTCCACACTAGGACTTGCTTTCGGTGTTTCTTTAGGCAGTTCACTCCTACCTTTCCACGCTCCTTGATCTCCCCGAATGTCACCCCACTTCGCCTTTTCATAGTTGCTACCACTCCCGGGGTGAGGCTTGTTGGATACTCTCCTTTTTTGTTGCGCCTCTACCTTTTCGGCTTTGTGTAACAACTCCTCAAGGTTAGTATACTCTTGTAGTTCGGTGAGGTTGGCAATCTCCCGGTTCAATCCACCAAGGAACCTAGCCATGGTAGCTTCCTCTTCCTCCACAATATCGGCCCGTGTCATTAATGACTCCATCTCTTGGTAATATTCTTCCACGGTTCTTCCCCCTTGGTTTAGAGCTAGTAATCGTTGGTGCAAACTCCGGTAATAATGTGAAAGCACAAATCTCTTCCTCATTAAGAACCTCAAATCTTCTCAAGACTCAACGGGGTAGTCATTATTTCTTCTTTTGGCCGTCGTAAGTTGTTGCTACCAACTTAACGCATAACCTATGAACTCCCTAGCCAACAATAGCACCTTCCTAGCTTCCGGAATTCTATGACATTGGAACAAAATGTCAACTCGTCCTTCCCAATCTAGATAGGCATCCGGATCCGACTTTCCATGGAACGGAGGAATTTCAATCTTCACATTTTTCATTTCCCCTTCATCCTCATTTCGCCCACGTCGATCTCTTCCCCTATCTCTTCTCACATTTATCCGAGGCTCTTCTTCTTCGCCTTCGAATTCACTATCCCGACCTTCTTCACTTCCATTTCCTCATCTAGGCACTCGTTGCCTAAGTTCTAGTCCATCAATTCGTCTACCAAGTGCGGCGATAGAGCGATCAACTGAAGCTTGTATATCCTGATTGCTTTCTTGTAACAAGGTTCTCAATTGATCCATCACATCAATCTCAACCTTCACTGCGATGAGAACGAAGACTCGCCATTTTGTGCTTAAGTGTGTGTGCTAATGTCCCACGTGTTTCTCACTCGTGTTTGATTCACACAAAAGCTCAATCCTTCACCATGCGATACAACCTAATAAAAATACTCACACCTAACTAATACAACACTACAAACTATAAACTACAACACACAGATAATGGAAATTACAACTCACAACTCAAACATAAAAGATAAAACTAAGTGTAGTCAATGACTAACACTCGTTCAACATTGATTTCATCATCTTTTTTTTTTATTCCTACTCTTTTTTTTAAAAACAACAATACAAACAACACAATAACACTACTACTACGCAATACGAAGCAATTTGATGAATTCTAAGCACAACAATCACTTTGCACCAAGAACACCAATAACACACACTAAATCCCTACAAAGTATAACCTCACAAACAACACTAAATGATCTTGATCAAGCTACCGAAATAAGAAAAAGATCAAATAACAACAACAACTAATGCTAATCAAATAAAATAATACCAAATCCTTAGAGGCTAGCGCTGATACCAGATGATACGGCCCGTGGCGGGTCGAGAACCCCTAGACTGGATCCGGTATGATCGAGAACAACCCGAAACTCTCCAGCAAGGAGGAGGATCCCTCGACTCGACTCAACTGCGCCTTCAAATCACGGGGGTGAACGCCACGAAGGTTGATCACGCCTTCGATAAGTTCGGAGCTTCCTTAGACGAGATGGCAACGGAGGAGCACAGCTACAACTCAAAAAATTACAATCAAGATCAAGGAAAATAAGGAGGGGAGCAAGGCTACAATCCAAAGAGGAGCAAAGCTACAACTCAAAGCTAAAGAGCTTCTTTAAACCAAAGTTATGTTTACAATGGCCTAATGTCGTTCATATACATCTATGACTAAGAAATAATATTAAAATAATGAAATATCTAAAAAGTAGAGACAAAAAGCTAGAGTCGGTCTAAATTTACGGACGTAATTCTTGGATTTACGGCCGTAAATCCACTGGTACGGCCGTATGAAGGAAAGATACGGCCGTATAAAACCTTCTGCTTCAAATTGGCCAAAACTGGATCCTCATGTTACGGCCGTATGACCAACGTTACGGCCATAAAATCCTGTAGTATGGCCGTATATTCTGAAGTTACGGCCGTAATTAGCTCTCTGAAGATTTCTGCCCAAAAACTGTCCCTGGGGTTATGGCTGTACGTAACTGGGGTTACGGCCGTCAATGTCGAGTTACGGCCGTATGAACAAAAGGTTATGGCTGTAAATTTGCTTCTGCAGATTCTTCAGCTTGTTTCCCTGAGCTCGACCCCGTTCTCGACTTCACGTCTTCATTTCACGTCTCGAGATGATCCAAAAGTAAGGGTTCTTCCATGCATATCCGGCTTTTCTTGACATCTTCACCTTATAATACTTCCGTTCAAGCTTGTCTTCGTCTCGATCGGCTTTCTCACGAGCGTTGATGATGTCGAGCTAACCCGGATCGTATCAAGAAAGTAATCCATTTGAAAGGATTAATGAACTGTTAAGGAAGATTAGTGAGAATCTAGAAATCCTGGAAAAAGAAATGAAGGAAAGGGAAGTAAATGACAAGAAAGAAATGGAAGAAAAGAGAGGGATCAAAAGGAGTTAATTAAGATTGAGGAGAAAAAGGAAATTGAAAAAGATGAAGTAGCTTCAAAAGAGAACGAAATTGAATTTGAACTAAATGAGTAGAAAGTGGTGATTGGAGATGTTGTGGAAAAGGAAGAGGAAGATGTGATCAAGCAAGAACGTGGGAAAATGGGTTTTGTGGTGAAAGAGGTTTAGGTTAATCGTGAGTACAAGGATTCCGTATCTTTTACTTGGTGAATCTAACATATCCCACCCTATTTTGTTTAGCATATTCTATCACATATCCCACCTTGTTGTGTCACATATTGTGAAGCCTTATTCATCACATTTGTTGACAAAAAGCTTCACACATCCATTCTATTGTGATACCAAGTTAAAGACATGCCATGTGTTGGTCCTTATTGATGGTGGAAATCTATTCTCGTTTGACCCAAGTAGACATTGGTGTTCTTTAAATCACGTAGCGATTTGAGGACAAATCGTCTTGAAGATAGAGGGAATGATAAGATCCGAAACCGCCTAAAAGCTAATTTTAAGTTGGAAGGCCATTTTGGAAGTGAATTTAGTTTAAGGCATGGGCACACCTTACGAATTGATCTCTTCAATCTACCCCAGACACACGACTTGAATCATTATAGAAATTTAACGTTTCCTTTATTTTTATTTTTATTATTTTTGTTTTTAAATTTAGTTTGAATTGTTTCCTAGAATAGGGGTTCTATTTTAACTAGGTTTCTTGCTCTCCAAGACTTAGATTAGGGTTTTGTTTTTTTTTCTCCCACCCTATATAGAGGGATTTCTATTGTAATGCAATACAGACTTGAATAATGAGTTTTGAGTTTATACAACTTCAAACAGCATTATCTCTTTTCTCTGGTTCTATGATATAGAACAATTAATCAAACTTATCAAGGAGTGTGATTAACTCCTTGTAGCGTTCAACATTTCAATGGTTCTTGTTTCTGCATCTTATTGGGTTTATTAATATACCCTAGGTTCTTGAGTCATGAAATTTGGTTCAAGGGATTCTACCAATCACATACCGTGATTTTAGCTTTTCTGGGATTATTCCAATCTTGTTGTGGGTTTCGTTGGCATCGCTCCAACGTGGTTCTCATCAAGACTGAAAACATGGAGTAGAAGAGAGACGCAAGCGATGAACCAAAGTCGAAATATGTAAAGTACAAGGAGGACAAATTTTGGCGAATGATGAGAACTTGATGAATTCTAGTGCAGGGATACCTATTTATAATAATAGAAAGGTTGTGTCTGAAACGTCACAATTGTTCGAAAAAGTGTAACTGAAAAGTCAAATGTATTGGCAAAGGTTTGAGTGAAAAATCAAATCTATTCAGATCAAATGATGAAGCGATACATGTCAATTGTCTATTAGCATTACTTAGCGACTTGGATAGAACGGAACTTAGAATAAATTTTATTTAAAAATATATATTTGTTCCAAGACCACAAACCTGTGCCCGAGTGGCCTTTACACTAAATCTAACCTCACCTAAGTCTTTTCTTGTTTAAGGACTAGTGGTACCCTCTTAGGACTCAAATCCAATATCTAGTTCTTCAATTGTTACTATACTATAGATAGATTCAGTGTCTGAAATACGTTCATCTACACAGATTAAATCTTCATTAACATTCTCTATTAAGTTGGTCAGTTTATCATTAAAGTTTGTATTCTTTTTTGGGCAATTTCTTGCTAAATGATCTGGGCTATTACAAATATAACAATTGAACCTTTGCTTATATTGTCTATTTGGTTGGAATTTTCGAACATGTTTTTGCTGATCTAAGTATGGTTTTCTTTTATTGGATTTTCGTAAATAGTATTGTTTTTTAGGTAGTTTCTTTTTATTATTTTTGTATGGTTTAACTTCTTTTCTAGGTTTATTATTTACACCATAAGTTTGTGGAGTAAACATATCTTTGCAAAATTAAAAATCTGTTTGTTTGAGTTGTTTCTGAATTTGAAGTTCAACACATTTTTCTTCTAAACATCTTACTACATGTATGGCTCTTGTGCCTATTGCCCATTTTTCGTCTGGATATTGTTTTACATTTTTTAAATTATTCCATTTATTAGTTATTTCTATTCCTAATTCGCCTGGTAGTTTATGAAAAAGTTTTTGTCCTAGTTCTTGATTATATGTATTTCCTGAAATTGTGAGTAAATAGACATAATGTAATAAAAATTGTTTTACTTCTTTACCACTAGTCCAGTTATAAAGATTAAGCTGTTCTAACTCTCTTAAGGCTTTCTTTTGAGTTCCCATCTGTCCTGAATTGGGGTCTGTTCCAGTTATAATGTTTTGGATTGTATTTACAAAATTATACGGATTTGGTCCGGCTTCCAATAGTCTATTGTATTCTGTATTTAATTCTTTCTTATAGGATTCCCACATAGCCTTTACGCTTTCTCCTAAAAATGTTTCTAAATATCTATACATTTCATCTGTTTTAAGGTCATAGTTGATATCATTAAATCGTCTAAAATAGTCTGAAATTATAGCATTCTTCCATACTTCTAAAACATTCGTCCAGTTTTGTGGATCATGTGCTGTAAGGTTTAAAATCTGGGCTTTAGCTTCTGTCTGAAATATTATTGGTTGTTCTAATGGTCTAAGAGCTCCTTTTGAAACATATCTATACCAGTTGGTGGTTCTTTGTATCTAGAATAAGGGAGTCTTGAAGGATTATCTATAGAGGTAACATATCCTACAGGTACTGCCTGATCAAAGGGTGTTTTATGTGTGGTAAAAACATTTCTATTATTAGTCTCTTCTACTTCATCTACAAATTCTTTTGGAGTACTAAAATCTGTGTTAGCAAGAGATAAATTATCTATGATTTCATCTTCTTCTTCTATCTTATTTTCTGGATCTAATATATTATCTATTAAGTCATTACCTATTCTAATATTTTGTTCATTATCGTAATATAGGTATTCATATTCTGAGATTTGACCTGTTTGGTATAGATTCTCTTCTAGGAGTAATAATTCTTTAGGTTCTAATTTTAGTTGCAATTCTTTAGGGTACAAGATCTTATCTGCTACTGTTTCTACTAAATTTGTGTCACAATTGCTTTCGGTTTCATCTTAAGTTTCATTATTATGGATTGTCGTATAGTCTGTAAATCTTAAACTTGTTCTTCCAAATTTATTCCTATAAGTAATAGCTTCTTTTGGTGCTATAGTTTGATTTTTCGTTTCTAAAAATTTATCTATATCCCAATCTTTTCCTGCTAATTCTTCACTAGAAATTTCTACTGGTTTTACCATAATAATTCCTTTACTACTGGCTAGTTCGACTACTTTATCTGTAAATATACGATATCTAGCTCCTGACAGTACTGAACATCTTCCTAAAACTCCTATGGCAATTATTAAATTATCTCCTGTTACTACGTTTTCGTATCCTTTTGTGTGAATTCCTATTTTAATATGTTTAGTAAAGTCTGGTATGTTAAGAATAATATCTGGACTACAATAAATTAGACCTTTATTTTTGTTCATATCAACTTCACTGCTAGCTATCATACTTTGTTCTATATCGTCTATTCTTTTATCAAAAATAGTTACTAACACTTTTCCTCCCATATTTTTTCTCATCTGCCCTTTTACACCTATGGCTATTAATCCTATATGAATAAAATTATATTTTTTACTAAGAAGTTCTGCTTCTCCTTGTGAGGAAATAACACTTAATACTTTATGTTTGTCTTTAATACATTGTACTGAAAGTTCTTGACTATGTTTGAAAAACTGAGTAGAGTTTTCGAAATATCCTTTGTTATATAAGGTTTCGGGTTTTAAAAGTTGTAAGCCTTGGGTCTGAGATAATTGTTGATCTTGTTCTGGATTAATTAGTTCTTCTATAGTATTGTTGTATTTTTCTTTTTTACTTAATATTCTTTCCAACAGGTTCTTAGGTCTAAGGGAAACGGATAACCTATTATTACTTGATTCTCCTTGATGAGTCATTCTGAGTCGCTAAGGGTTTCTTGATATTGTATAAATTTAAAGCCTTTTGATTCTGATGTTGTAGGTTTTTCTTTTAATGACAAATTTTTAATTTGGTCCGTAGTTTTAGTAATGAGTTCTACTACTTCTTCAGTCGCTGTTCCTTTTTTCTGTTTTTCCTAACGTTTTATGTAGTTTTTGTAATTCTTCTAAAGTCTGATTTATCAGTGGTGTCTGTATTTTACTAGTACTTGCCTTGTTTAAAATAGCTGTGTTTTGATCTTTGATATAGTCAGACTTTTTATGCAATTCTAAAATAGTCTTGTTTAAATTAACTATGCTGTCTTCAATAATTACTATCTTTTGAGCAAGATGATTAACACCGTTAATTACTAGATCTATTAAACTATTCTGAGAAGGGTCTTCCGAATGTAAACTATGTTTATGATATTTGTCAAAATTGCAAGTAAGTTTAAAAGTACTATCTGGTATAGGACTGGCTCTAAAATGAGGAACAAAGTCTAATCCTAAACTAATTAAACTTAGTCTATTAGGTTCTAGTTTATCGTACTACTCTTTCTCTGATACCAATAAGAGAGGGGAGTGGGTACCTGATAATTGCTGCCTGATATAGATTGTTGAGCTTTGTTATGCTTGCTGTTGCTTCCAATAAAACTTTAACACCTACTAGGTACTCTCTCATGTCGATTATACTTTCACGTATGTATATGATATTCCCAATTTTTTTTTTTTTTGAAAATACCAATTGAGATATAGTAACTTGTATCTAATCCGCCTCTAACCACGGCACCAAAGGCACTCCATGAATTAGAATACTTACGCCAACTAATATACGATCTTTTCTGACCTTTAAACGGCTCCTCTGGCCAACATAGGTCTAAGATCTTTATGACGTAAATACAGTAGAGAGGCTTTTTACTGCGGATTAAATAATGTCTTTTATACTATACTCAATATGAAATACTTTCAAGATTTAAAAATACGATATTGGAAAATGCAAATTTGTACAAAGAAAATGCTTCTTTTATACATAAACAAAATTAAAACATAAACAAACTGTACATATATGAAAACGGGAATACCTTACATAGCGACTGTATAAAACATGAGATTTCCCGTTCGGGAATCCCAAAAACTAGTCACAGGGACTTTGGATTGAGATTTTCTATATTACAAGGTTTGGGATACAAAGAAAATGAAGAATTTCAACTCATGAAAAACTTCATTGATAAGATGCTAATTGTTTTCTTCACTCTGAAATGCTTGATCATCTGCTTCTGAAGAGTGCTTCTTTATATAGAAAATCCGGGAGCGGGGTAACATTATTGCTTATACACGCGTCTGGCAGAGAATGAAAGTCTGGATTACTGATTGTCTTTCACGCGGTTCTCTTTCTTATCTGAATTGAATCTGGCTACAGTTCTTGTACCGAGAAAGTCAAAAAGATACAATTATGCATCTGTTATGTTGCGTCTGTCGTCTTTGCTTACGTCTGAATGGAATCCGGGTCTTTGCTACGTGTCAAAATTATGTCGCTCTATTGTGTCGGCTGAATAATGGCCATCTGAAATATTATCTTCTACATCATTAGAACTACTGGTCTCCATAGTGTCTTCAACTATTGGGCTTTTGGGCCGTCTTGGTGGATCCATTACAATGTCTTTACACTGTCTTAATTCTTTAAGGGCTTCTTGTACTGCTTGCTGGACTTGTTCTTTTATAGAGAGTTGAATGTCTAAAGGGGGAGAAACGGGCTGTTTGGCTAGTTCAAATTGGGCTGATTGCAAAATTTTTAAAAAATCTTGTGTTTGGGCTAAGTTTGTCCGAGAATTTTGACTGAAGTATAGATTTTCCGCTTGATTTTCCTGACTAAGAGGCTGGCTATCGATAATGGGTCTTTTTTCAGGGTTTTTGGGCTGGTTTATATTATTTGGATCTGGGATTGTACAAGTATGGGTATATTTAACCAAATAATCGAACTTACCACTGGGCTGGCCCAAAGTATCCCATCGTTCTGGATTGTGATCTTTTAAATAATCTGATGGGCCGTGTCTAGTAGAAGAATCAACAGTCTTCTGAGTCTGTTGAGCTTTTGGCAAGCCCATAGCCGTCTCAGGATTTGACTTGTCTTTACCATCAGCCTGTTCTGATGGACTAGCTTCTAGCTTAAGGGGCCTAGAAGTGCCAGTAGTAATCGTTGGAGAATACCCACCACTCTCCATATTAGATTGGGTTGGAGATACACCATTGGGAGTTGTTTAAGGAGTAGAAAGCTCCAAATTTATTTTTTCTCCTTCTAAATAAGCTGTGTATTTTTGTAACATTTCGCGTTCTTTTCTAATTTTAAAATTATCATTATTTAAAATATTATAATTTTGTTTTAACCTCTCACAATGATCACAAAATAAAATCTTTTTATCGGAGTCTTTGGCTATTGAATATTCTAACTCTGGAGGTTTAAAATTACGTAAAGAGGGAGAAATATAAAAATTTGGACCTAAAATGTGTCTGGCTGAATTTAAAGCTTCTTCAAAATCATTAAACCCTTTATACTGAGGAACTGAAACTCCTTGAGTACTGTCTAGCACTTCGACATATGAATGAAAAAGTCCTACAGTTTTTCCTCTGGTAACTACATAATAGTTATATTTCTTTTTATTATTGTTAAAATGTTCTGCAAGAGAATTTAGACAAGCAAGAAAATATTTTCTATCTTTAGGGTCTCGATTATAAGATATCCATAAATTATCGAGTAAACATTTTTCTTCTCTAGATAAGGCTGTAATATGAGGCTGAACTTTAAAAGAAATGTTACTACTAGGAAAGGTCAAGATTTACTCAGATACCAAATCTAATTTTGTCTGGACTGTATGGAGGTCTTGAGATTGGAATTTCTCCTGCTGCATAGCTACCTGGAGGAAATCCGGGTCTTGGTGGTGGTCTACTCATCTTGTTAAAGTCTGATATATATTGGTTAATTGGGGTTAGAAGAATAAAAAACATGGTTACTGTTAGTGAAACAGAAATTCAAAAGTTTCATTACTAATAAAATTTGTATTAAAACAATTTGTTAATAATGCTAAAATTCTTGTTATCTTTACAATTTCTTGACCATGTAAATTCATGTAAGTTCTAACTATTCTAGGAGGAGGTATGTTTTGAAAAAGACAATGATCATAAATTCCGATGTATAAATTATGTTCTATTCTGTTTTGGTATAAATCTTTTTCTAATTTACATTTTTTATCTAATAGTTGGTTAATTAAATGGAAATTATCTGGAAATAAAGTGGCCATCCTGCAAGAAAAAGAAAAAATTTAATTATAAACTTTTTCAAATATAAAGTCTAAATCTTTAGTTATGTAAATCTGAGCTTCTAAAATATTATTAGCTATATGAAGTTTCTGTTTTGTCAACTGTATTTTAGCCTCTATCTTAGTTACTTTTGAGTCTAAAATAGGACTTGGAAAGCCAATGCTTCTTTGATACAAAGTATTATTCCATAAGTCTTCTAGCTGCAAGCTTTCTTGGTTAAAGAGGTATTCTAGTTCTGTTATTCTCTTAGATATGAGATATCTTTGATGTAAAGTTAGATTATTAGTCTGAAAACTAGAGCTGGGAGAATTATTCATTGTATTTATGTTCTAGAATCTGTTCTAATTCAAGAAGAGTCAAATGTCTTTGCTTAAATCCTTTATTAATTAGTTCTATTCTTCTTATAGCATTGTTTAAATGGGAATAATTTATTCCTACGACTTCTTGTGTTAATTTTAATGTTTTCGACTGACTCTGTTCTAATTCTTTATCAATTTTTTGATGAAAAGCTTTTATCACTTCTTGTAAATATTCGTAGTGCTCAATTGTTGCTAATCGTAAATAAAGTTCTTCAGTAATATGAATTATCTTATCTGATGGGGTTTGCTTATGACTAGTATTACTGCACTCTGAAATTTCGTCCATTCCTGATATAATGAGGCCTATGTAAGTCTTCTAGAAATGTACTAGGTCTAGGTGGTAAGTTATTAGAGAATATAATTTCTAAGTCTTCTGGTGTACAGTAGTTTTTGTGTAAACAATCTTTCATTTTTGTTAGAATCTTTTTACAAAACTCTTGTTGTTTCATTAATGGGATTCCTTCTCTTTCTATAATAGGGTCTAATTTTCCTAATTTCCTTCTTTCTATTATTTTATTCCAATGTTGATTTATTTGCCAATTTATATTATTATAAAGGGTAGTTATCCTAGTGTATTGATTATTAATATGACTAATTCTTTTTGCCAATTTAAATTTTTCTTCGTTTTTCTATATTCATATGACTAATTCTTTTTCATTCTTGGCTATTATTAATCTACTTAGGATGTCTGCTGCTGTGTTGTCTTTTCCTTTTATATGCTCTATTTCTATTTTTACGTTAGTGTTAACTATCCTATCTAAGAAAGTCATCCATCTCCGTCTACTGCTTCGTTTACTGTTTGTATTTTTATAAAATTTTACAATAAAATTTTACAATTGCTTCACAGTCTGTTCTTAAAGTTATTTCTTTTTTGGATATAATAAATAATTCAAAACTATCTAAAGCATATGTTATTGCTAAAAGTTCTGCATCTATACTAGTGATTTCTCCTCTTTCTTTGTAGGTTCCACTACTCTATCTACAATTTTTTTCTAAATTTTTATCAGCATATTTATGGGGTTTACAAAGCAAAACTGTTCCCCATCCTTGTTCACATCTGTCTGTTTCTATAATTACATAGTCTGTTTCTACTGGTAAGGCGAGTTCTGGTAAAGTTTTAATCATTTCTTTTATTTTTTGTACTATTTTAATATCTTCGGAATTAAAATATCGTTGTCCTTTTAGAGATGTCTTACTATATAAGGGTCCTGCTATTTTTCCTAAATTTTTTAGAAATGGTCTAGCATAATTAATTAGTCCTAAAAATCTTTGTAATTCTTTTAAATCTTCTAATTTATCTGGAAAACCTAAAGCTTTCTGTGCTATATGAGGCAGTAAACGAAGCAGTAGACGGAGATGGATGACTTTCTTAGATAGGATAGTTAACACTGGCGTAAAAATAGAAATAGAGCATATAAAAGGAAAAGACAACACAGCAGCAGACATCCTAAGTAGATTAATGATAGCCAAGAATGAAAAAGAATTAGTCATATGAATATAGAAAAACGAAGAAAAATTTTTAATCAATACACTAGGATAACTACCCTTTATAATAACATAAATTGGCAAATAAATCAACATTGGAATAAAATAATAGAAAGAAGGAAATTAGGAAAATTAGACCCTATTATAGAAAGAGAAGGAATCCCATTAATGAAACAACAAGAGTTTTGTAAAAAGCTTCTAACAAAAATGAAAGATTGTTTAGACAAAAACTATTGTACACCAGAAGACCTAGAAATTATATTCTCTAATAACTTACCACCTAGACCTAGTACATTTCTAGAAGACTAACATAGACCTCATTATATCAGGAATGGACGAAATTTCAGAGTGCAGTAATACTAGTCATAAGAAAACCCCATCAGATAAGATAATTCATATTACTGAAGAACTTTATTTACGATTATTTTATTTACGATTAGGAACAATTGAGCACTACGAATATTTACAAGAAGTGATAAAAGCTTTTCATCAAAAAATTGATAAAGAATTAGAATAGAGTCAGTCGAAAACATTAAAATTAACACAAGAAGTCGTAGGAATAAATTATTCCCGTTTGAACAATGCTATAAGAAGAGTAAAACTAATTAATAAAGGATTTAAACGACGACATTTGACTCTTCTTGAATTAGAACAGATTCTAGAACATAAATACAATGAATAATTCTCCCAGCTCTAGTTCTCAGACTAATAATCTAACTTTACATCAAAGATATCTCATATCTAAGAGAATAACAGAACTAGAATACCTCTTTAACCAAGAAAGCTTGCAGCTAGAAGACTTATGGAATAATACTTTGTATCAAAGAAGCATTGGCTTTCCTAGTCCTATTTTAGACTCAAAAGTAACTAAGATAGAGGCTAAAAGACATTTGATAAAATAGAAACTTCATATAGCTAATAATATTTTAGAAGCTCAGATTTACATAACTAAAGATTTAGACTTTATATTTGATAAAGTTTATGATTAAATTTTTTCTTTTTCTTGCAGGATGGCCACTTTATTTCCAGATAATTTCCATTTAATTAAACAACTATTAGATAAAAAATGTAAATTAGAAAAAGATTTATACCAAAACAGAATAGAACATAATTTATACATAGGAATTTATAATCATTGTCTTTTTCAAAACATACCTCCTCCTAGAATAGTTAGAACTTACATGAATTTACATGGTCAAGAAATTGTAAAGATAACAAGAATTTTAGCATTATTAACAAATTGTTTTAATACAAATTTTATTAGTAATGAAACTTTTGAATTTCTGTTTCACTAATAGTAACCATGTTTTTAATTCTTCTAACCCCAATTAGCCAATATATATCAGACTTTAACAAGATGAGTAGACCACCACCAAGACCCGGATTTCCTCCAGGTAGCTATGCAGCAGGAGAAATTCCAATCTCAAGACCTTCATACAGTTCAGACAAAATTAGATTTGGTAATACAGAACTCTTAACCTTTCCTAGTAGTAACATTTCTTTTAAAGTTCAGCCTCATATTACAGCCTTATCTAGAGAAGAAAAATGTTTACTCGATAATTTATGGATATCTTATAATCGAGACCCTAAAGATAGAAAATATTTTCTTACTTGTCCAAATTCTCTTCTCAGTAACATTTTAACTATAATAAAACGAAATATAACTATTATGTAGTTACGAGGTAAAAGCTGTAGGAGTTTTTCATTCATATGTCAAGTGCTAGGCAAGACTCAAGGAGTTTCAGTTCCTCAAGATAAAGGGTTTAATGATTTTGAAGAAGCTTTAAATTGACCAGGCATGATTTTAGGTCCAAATTTTTATATTTCTCCCTCTTTACGTAATTTTAAACCTCCGTGAGTTAGAATATTCAATAGCCAAAGACTCAGATAAAAAGATTTTATTTTGTGATCATTGTGAGAGTTTAAAAGCAGATTATAATATTTTAAATAATGATAATTTTAAAATTAGAAAAGAACGCGAAATGTTACAAAAATACACAGCTTATTTAGAAAGAGAAAAAATAAATTTGGAGCATTCTACTCCTAAAACAACTCCCAAGGGTGTATCTCCAACCCAATCTAATATGGAGAGGGGTGGGTATTCTCCAACGAATACCACTGGCACTTCTAGGCCCCTTAAGCTAGAAGCTAGTCCATCAGAACAGGCTGATGGTAAAGACAAGTCAGATCCTGAGAAGGCTATGGGCTTGCCAAAAGCTCAACAGACTCAGAAGACTGTTGATTCTTCTACTAGACACGGCCCATCAGATTATTTGAAAGATCATAATCCAGAACGATGGGATACTTTGGGCCAGCCCAGTGGTAAGTTCGATTATTTAGTTAAATATACTCCTACTTGTACAATCCCAGATCCAAATAATATAGACCAGCCCAAAAACCTTGAAAAAAGACCCATTATCGATAGCCAGCCTCTTAGTCAGGAAAATCAAGCGGAAAATCTGTACTTCAGTCAAAATTCTCAGACAGACTTAGCCCAAACACAAGATTTTTTAAAAATTTTGCAATCAATCCAATTTGAACTAGCCAAACAGCCCGTTTCTCCCCCTTTAGACATTCAACTCTCTATAAAAGAACAATTCAAGCAAGCAGTACAAGAAGTCCTTAAAGAATTAAGACAGTGTAAAGACATTGTAATGGATCCACCAAGACGGCCCAAAAGCCCAATAGTGGAAGACACTATGGAGACCAGTTGTTCTAATGATGTAGAAGATAATATTTCAGATGGCCATTATTAAGCCGACACAATAGAGCGACATAATTTTGACACGTAGCAAAGACCCGGATTCCATTCAGACGTAAGCAATGACGGCAGACGCATTATAATAGATGCATAATTGTATCTTTTTTACTTTCTCGGTAAAAGAACTATAGCCAGATTTCATTCAGATAAGAAAGAGAACCGCGTGAAAGACAATCAGTAATCCAGACTTTCATTCTCTGCCAGACGCGTGTATAAGCAATAATGTTACCCCGCTCTCAGATTTTCTATATAAAGAAGCACTCTTCAGAAGCAGATCATCAAGCATTTCAGAGTGAAGAAGACAATTAGCATCTTATCAATGAAGTTTTTCATGAGTTGAAATTCTTCATTTTCTTTGTATCCCAAACCTTGTAATATAGAAAATCTCAATCCAAAGTCCTTGTAACTAGTTTTTGGGATTCCCGAACGGGAAATCTCATGTTTTATACAGTCGCTATGTAAGGTATTCCCCTTTTCATATATGTACAGTTTGTTTATGTTTTAATTTTGTTTATGTATATTCTTTTGAAATATCTCTTTCCTTATATAAAAGAAGAATTTTCTTGGTACAAATTTGCATTTTCCAATATCGTATTTTTAAATCTTGAAAGTATTTCATATTGAGTATAGTATAAAAGCATTATTTAATCCGCAGTAAAAAGCCTCTCTACTGTATTTACGTCATAAAGATCTTAGACCTATGTTGGCAAGAGGAGCCGTTTAAAGGTCAGAAAAGATCGTATATTAGTTGGCGTAAGTATTCTAATTCATGGAGTGCCTTTGGTGCCGTGGTTAGAGGCGGATTAGATACAAGTTACTATATCTCAATTGGTATTTTCAAAAAAAAAAAAAAAAAATTGGGAATATCATATTCATACGTGAAAGTATAATCGATATGAGAGAGTACCTAGTAGGTGTTAAAGTTTTATTGGAAGCAACAGCAAGCATAACAAAGCTCAGCAATCTATATCAGGCAGCAATTATGAAACTGAAGAACAAGTTTAAGATTTACAGACTATACGACACTCCATAATAATGAAACTGAAGATGAAACCGAAAGCAATTATGATACAAATTTAGTAGAAACAGTAGCAGATATGATCTTGTACCCTAAAGAATTGCAACTAAAATTAGAACCTAAAGAATTATTACTCCTAGAAGAGAATCTATACCATACAGGTCAAATCTCGGAATATGAATACCTATATTACGATAATGAACAAAATATTAGAATAGGTAATGACTTAATAGATAATATATTAGATCCAGAAAATAAGATAGAAGAAGAAGATGAAATCATAGATAATTTATCTCTTGCTAACACAGATTTTAGTACTCCAAAACAATTTGTAGATGAAGTAGAAGAGACTAATAATAGAAATGTTTTTACGACACATAAAACACCCTTTGATCAGGCAGTACCTGTAGGATATGTTACCTCTATAGATAATCCTTCAAGACTCCCTTATTCCAGATACAAAGAACCACCAACTGGTTATAGATATGTTTCAAAAGGAGCTCTTAGACCATTAGAACAACCAATAATATTTCAGACAGAAGGTAAAGCCCAGATTTTAAACCTTACAGCAGATGATCCACAAAATTGGACGAATGTTTTAGAAGTATGGAAGAATGCTATAATTTCAGACTATTTTAGACGATTTAAAGATGTCAACTATGACCTTAAAATAGATGAAATGTATAGATATTTAGAAACATTTTTAGGAGAAAGCGTAAAGGCTATGTGGGAATCTTATAAGAAAGAATTAAATATAGAATACAATAGACTATTGGAAGCTGGACCAAATCCGTATAATTTTGTAAATACAATCCAAAACATTATAACTGGAACAGACCCCAATTCAGGACAGATGGGAACTCAAAAGAAAGCCTTAAGAGAGTTAGAACAGCTTAATCTTTATAACTGGACTAGTGGTAAAGAAGTAAAACAATTTTTATTACATTATGTCTATTTACTCACAATTTCAGGAAATACATATAATCAAGAACTAGGACAAAAACTTTTTCATAAACTACCAGGCGAATTAGGAATAGAAATAACTAATAAATGGAATAATTTAAAAAATGTAAAACAATATCCAGACGAAAAATGGGCAATAGGCACAAGAGCCATACATGTAGTAAGATGTTTAGAAGAAAAATGTATTGAACTTCAAATTCAGAAACAACTCAAACAAACAGATTTTCAATTTTGCAAAGATATGTTTACTCCACAAACGTATGGTGTAAATAATAAACCTAGAAAAGAAGTTAAACCATACAAAAAGAATAAAAAGAAACTACCTAAAAAAGCAATACTATTTACGAAAATCCAATAAAAGAAAACCATACTTAGATCAGCAAAAACATGTTCGAAAATTCCGACCAAATAGACAATATAAGCAAAGGTTAAATTGTTATATATGTAATAGCCCAGATCATTTAGCAAGAAATTTCCCAAAAAAAGAATACAAACTTTAATGATAAAAAGACCAACTTAATAGAGAATGTTAATGAAGATTTAATCTGTGTAGATGAATGTATTTCAGACACTGAATCTATCTATAGTATAGTAACAATTGAAGAACTAGATACTAGTGAACAGACAGATAGTGATAATGAAGATTTTAGTTTCGTTCAAGAATTTATTAGAGAAAAAGATTTAATGTTTAATCATCTTAATACAGAGCATACAGAGCTAGTAAATACAGAAATAGATTATAAGCACAATTGGAAAAAACAAATGGGAAATTACAATGTTCCCTGTTACATATGCAATCTCTACCCTTTTATTTTGTTAAGAGCCAAGTGTATTAATTGTTATTTAGAAGCCTGTACGAAATGTTTAAACAATAATGGAATTCAATTAGAGGAACTTAATCAACCAGAAACGAAACACCTAGCTGAAATAGATAAACAAGAAATAAGAATTTTACGAAAAAGAATTGAAACAATAGAAGATACTCAGAAATTACTAAATAGGAAAGTAGAATTATTAGAACATCATGTTAAAGGAAAACAAAAACTCCAGATTGAAGATGAAGAAGAAAGAACAGAATTAATACAAACAATCTGTAACACAGACAGACTGTCTACCATAAAACTAAAATGCCAAATTCGAATAGACAATTATTTTATTACATGTTTAGGAGTTTTATACTAAGGATGTACGAATTGTTCATTAAATAAAAAATTAGTACCCCAGAAATATATTACTGTTGCCACACACCCAATAGAAGCCCAACAAATGGATGGTAAATACTATAGATATACAGAACTCCTTCAACCAAATAGTAAAGTTAGCTTTGAAACAAATTGCGGACTTAGTAAAGAATATACCTTACCAGCTAATGATACTTGGATTAGACCTTTTACTTACACATGCGCTGATTTTATCCTAGGATTAAGTTTTATTTTGAAAGATAGCGGATGTGTCACTATTAGTAAAGACTATATTTCCCTTAAAAAACATACCATTTTCTCTCCTGTTTATCCTCACTCCCAACCATCAGAATGCACTGAGAAGCGTGGTGGACACCCTCCAGCAGCCAAAACAAAATGACACCTTCCTAAACCTTGTCCTTGTAAAGAAGACTATGCTTGCCAATTACTTACTGATACCACTACAGACACACATCATAATTCCGAATCCGATTTAGACATCAATGAGATAGAGCAACAGTTAATAGAAACAAATTTTTCTTTCATTAATACAGAACTAGCATATATTAATCTCGTGACAGAAGAGCACATAAACCAGCTAATCTCTAAATTAGAGCAAATGGGAATTTTAGGAGAAGGCCTTTTAAAATATTGGGATAAAGACAAAGTAGCGTGTAACTTAATAATAAAAAATCCTGAATATATAATTAAGACAAACAACATTGAAGCTACAAATGCAGACATTGAAGACTTTAAAATGCATATCAATGAATTACTCAAACTAGGTGTTATAAGAAGATCTAGTAGCCCTAATAGATCAGCTGCATTTATAGTAAGAAACCATGCCGAAATAGCCAGAGGAAAAAGTAGGATGGTAATAAATTACAAAAGACTTAATGATAATACTTTAGACGATGCCTACAACATCCCAGATAAGAATGTACTAATAAATAAGATACAAGGTTGTAAAATATTTAGAAAATTTGACCTAAAAAGTGGATTTTGGCAAGTTAAAATGCATCCTAATAGCATTGCTTGGACTGCTTTTACTTGTCAAGAAGGACACTTCGAATGGTTAGTAATGCCATTTGGATTAAAAAATGCACCTAGTATATTTCAGAGAAAAATGGAAGACATATTTAATAAATATAGCAATTTTGTTATTGTCTACATAGATGATATATTAGTGTTTAGTAAAAATAAAAAAGAACACCGAGGACATTTACAAATAGTATTTTCAGAATTTATTAATCATGGATTAATCATAAGCCAGAAGAAGATGCAGTTATTTAAGACTTATATAGATTTTTTAGGAATTAATATAGGAAAAGGCAAAATTAAATTACAGCCTCATATAGCCTGTAAAGCTTTAGGTTTTCCAGGATAAATTAGAAGATTTAAAAGAATTACAAAGATTTTTAGGACTAATTAATTATGTTAGACCATTTCTAAAAAATTTAGGAAAAATAGCAGGACCCTTATATAGTAAGACATCTCTAAAAGGACAACGATATTTTAATTCCGAAGATATTAAAATAGTACAAAAAATAAAAGAAATGATTAAAACTTTACGAACTACAGCCTTACCGGTAAAGCAGACTATTTAATTATAGAAGCAGACGGATGTGAACAAGGATGGGGAAGCGATTTTACTTTGTAAACCCCATAAATATCTTTGATAAAAATTTATAAAAATTTGTAGATACTGATAGTGGAACCTACAAAGAAAGAGGAGAAATCACTAGTATAGATGCAGAACTTTTAGCAATAACATATGCTTTAGATAGTTTTGAATTATTTATTATATCCAAAAAAGAAATAACTTTAAGAACAGACCGTGAATCAATTGTAAAATTTTATAAAAATACAAACAGTAAACGAAGCAGTAGACGGAGATGGATGACTTTCTTAGATAGGATAGTTAACACTGGCGTAAAAATAGAAATAGAGCATATAAAAGGAAAAGACAACAAGACAGGACATCCTAAGTAGATTAATGATAGCCAAGAATGAAAAAGAATTAGTCATATGAATATAGAAAAACGAAGAAAAATTTTTAATCAATACACTAGGATAACTACCCTTTATAATAACATAAATTGGCAAATAAATCAACATTGGAATAAAATAATAGAAAGAAGGAAATTAGGAAAATTAGACCCTATTATAGAAAGAGAAGGAATCCCATTAATGAAACAACAAGAGTTTTGTAAAAAGATTCTAACAAAAATGAAAGATTGTTTAGACAAAAACCACTGTACACCAGAAGACTTAGAAATTATATTCTCTAATAACTTACCACCTAGACCTAGTACATTTCTAGAAGACTAACATAGACCTCATTATATCAGGAATGGACGAAATTTCAGAGCGCAGTAATACTAGTCATAGGCAAACCCCATCAGATAAGATAATTCATATTACTGAAGAACTTTATTTACGATTATTTTATTTACGATTAGGAACAATTGAGCACTACGAATATTTACAAGAAGTGATAAAAGCTTTTCATCAAAAAATTGATAAAGAATTAGAACAGAGTCAGTCGAAAACATTAAAATTAACACAAGAAGTCGTAGGAATAAATTATTCCCGTTTAAACAATGCTATAAGAAGAATAGAACTAATTAATAAAGGATTTAAACAAAGACAATTGACTCTTCTTAGAACAGATTCTAGAACATAAATACAATGAATAATTCTCCCAGCTCTAGTTCTCAGACTAATAATCTAACTATACATCAAAGATATCTCATATCTAAGAGAATAACAGAACTAGAATACCTCTTTAACCAAGAAAGCTTGCAGCTAGAAGACTTATGGAATAATACTTTGTATCAAAGAAGCATTGGCTTTCCTAATCCTATTTTAGACTCAAAAGTAACTAAGATAGAGGCTAAAAGACAGTTGATAAAACAAAAACTTCATATAGCTAATAATATTTTAGAAGCTCAGATTTACATAACTAAAGATTTAGACTTTATATTTGAAAAAGTTTATAATTAAATTTTTTATTTTTCTTGCAGGATGGCCACTTTATTTCCAGATAATTTCCATTTAATTAAACAACTATTAGATAAAAAAATGTAAATTAGAACAAGATTTATACCAAAACAGAATAGAACATAATTTATGCATAGGAATTTATAATCATTGTCTTTTTCAAAACATACCTCCTCCTAGAATAGTTAGAACTTACATGAATTTACATGGTCAAGAAATTGTAAAGATAACAAGAATTTTAGCATTATTAACAAATTGTTTTAATACAAATTTTATTAGTAATGAAACTTTTGAATTTCTGTTTCACTAACAGTAACCATGTTTTTAATTCTTCTAACCCCAATTAACCAATATATATCAGACTTTAACAAGATGAGTAATCCACCACCAAGACCCGGATTTCCTCCAGGTAGCTATGCAGCAGGAGAAATTCCAATCTCAAGACCTCCATACAGTCCAGACAAAATTAGATTTGGTAATACAGAAATCTTGACCTTTCCTAGTAGTAACATTTCTTTTAAAGTTCACCTCATATTACTGACCTTATCTAGAGAAGAAAAATGTTTACTCGATAATTTATGGATATCTTATAATCGAGACCCTAAAGATAGAAAATATTTTCTTGCTTGTCTAAATTCTCTTGCAGAACATTTTAACAATAATAAAAAGAAATATAACTATTATGTAGTTACTGGAGGAAAAGCGTAGGACTTTTTCATTCATATGTCAAGTGCTAGACAAGACTCAAGGAGTTTCGTTCCTCAAGATAAAGGGTTTAATGATTTTGAAGAAGCTTTAAATTCAATGACACATTTTATGTCCAAATTTTTATATTTCTCCCTCTTTACGTAATTTTAAACCCCCGAGTTAGAATATTCAATAGCCAAAGACTCGATAAAAGATTTTATTTTGTGATCATTGTGAGAGTTTAAAAGTAATTATAATATTTTAAATAATGATAATTTTAAACTTAGAAAAGAACGCGAAATGTTACAAAAATACACAGCGTATTTAGAAAGAGAAAAAATAAATTTGGAGCTTTCTACTCCTAAAACAACTCCCAAGGGTGTATCTCCAATCCAATCTAATATGGAGAGGGGTGGGTATTCTCCAACGAATACCACTGGCACTTCTAGGCCCCTTAAGCTAGAAGCTAGTCCATCAGAACAGGTTGACGGTAAAGACAAGTGAAATCCTGAGAAGGCTATGGGATTGCCAAAAGCTCAACAGACTCAGAAGACGGTTGATTCTTCTACTAGTTACGGCCCATCAGATTATTTCAAAGATCATAATCCAGAACAATGGGATACTTTGGGCCAGCCCAGTGGTAAGTTCGATTATTTGGTTAAATATACCCCTACTTGTACAATCCAGATCCAAATAATATAGACCAGCCAAAAACCCTGAAAAAAGACCCATTATCGCTAGCCAGCCTCTTAGTCAGGAAAATCAAGCGGAAAATCTATACTTGATCAAAATTCTCACGCACTTAGCCCAAACACAAGATTTTTTAAAAATTTTGCAATTAGCCCAATTTGAACTAGCCAAACAGCCCGTTTCTCCCCCTTTAGACATTCAACTCTCTATAAAAGAACAAGTCCAGCAAGCAGTACAAGAAGCCCTTAAAGAATTACGACAGTGTAAAGACATTGTAATGGATCCACCAAGACGGCCCAAAAGCCCAATAGTTGAAGACACTATGGAGACCAGTAGTTCTAATGATGTAGAAGATAATATTTCAGATGGCCATTATTCAACCGACACAATAGAGCGACATAATTTTGACACGTAGCAAAGACCCGGATTCCATTCAGACGTAAGCAATGACGACAGACGCATTATAACAGATGCATAATTGTTTCTTTTTGACTTTCTCGGTAAAAGAACTGTAGCAAGATTCCATTCAGATAAGAAAGAGAACCACGTAAAAGACAATCAGTAATCCAGACTTTCATTCTCTGCCAGACGCGTGTATAAGCAATAATGTTACCCCGCTCCCAAATTTTCTATATAAAGAAGCACTCTTCAGAAGCAGATCATCAAGCATTTCAGAGTGAAGAAAACAATTAGCATCTTATCTATGAAGTTTTTCATGAGTTGGAATTCTTCATTTTCTTTGTATCCCAAACCTTTTAATATAGAAAATCTCAATCCAAAGTCCTTGTAACTAGTTTTTGGGATTGCTGAGCTTTGTTATGCTTGCTGTTGCTTCCAATAAAACTTTAACACCTACTAGGTACTCTCTCATGTCGATTATACTTTCACGTATGTATATGAGATTCCCAAAAATTATTATTATTATTATTATTATTTATTTTTTTTTTTGAAAAATACCAATTGAGATATAGTAACTTGTATCTAATCCGCCTCTAACCACGGCACCAAAGGCACTCCATGAATTAGAACACTTACGCCAACTAATATACGATCTTTTCTGACCTTTAAACGGCTCCTCTTGCCAACATAGGTCTAAGATCTTTATGATGTAAATACAGTAGAGAGGCTTTTTACTGGGGATTAAATAATGCTTTTATACTATACTCAATATGAAATACTTTCAAGATTTAAAAATACGATATTGGAAAATGCAAATTTGTACAAAGAAAATTCTTCTTTTATATAAGGAAAGAGAGATTTCAAAAGAATATACATAAACAAAATTAAAACATAAACAAACTGTACATATATGAAAAGGGGATTACCTTACATAGCGACTGTATAATACATGAGATTTCCCGTTCGGGAATCCCAAAAACTAGTTACAAGGACTTTGGATTGAGATTTTCTATATTACAAGGTTTGGGATACAAAGAAAATGAAGAATTTCAACTCATGAAAAACTTCATTGATAAGATGCTAATTGTTTTCTTCACTCTGAAATGCTGGATGATCTGCTTCTGAAGAGTGCTTCTTTATATAGAAAATCCGGGAGCGGGGTAACATTATTGCTTATACACGCGTCTGGCAGAGAATGAAAGTCTGGATTACTAATTGTCTTTCACGCGGTTCTCTTTCTTATCTGAATGGAATCTGGCTACAATTCTTTTATCGAGAAAGTAAAAAAGATACAATTATGCATCTGTTATAATGCGTCTGTCGTCATTGCTTACGTCTGAATGGAATCAGGGTCTTTGCTACGTGTCAAAATTATGTCGCTCTATTGTGTCGCTGAATAATGGCCATCTGAAATATTATCTTCTACATCATTAGAACTACTGGTCTCCATAGTGTCTTCAACTATTGGGCTTTTGGGCCGTCTTGGTGGATCCATTACAATGTCTTTACACTGTCTTAATTCTTTAAGGGCTTCTTGTACTGCTTGCTGGACTTGTTCTTTTATAGAGAGTTGAATGTCTAAAGGGGGAGAAACGGGCTGTTTGGCTAGTTCAAATTGGGCTAATTGCAAAATTTTTAAAAAATCTTGTGTTTGGGCTAAGTCTGTCTGAGAATTTTGACTGAAGTATAGATTTTCCGCTTGATTTTCCTGACTAAGAGGCTGGCTATCGATAATGGGTCTTTTTTCAGGGTTTTTTGGCTGGTCTATATTATTTGGATCTGGGATTGTACAAGTAGGGGTATATTTAACCAAATAATCGAACTTACCACTGGGCTCGCATAAGTATCCCATTGTTTTTGATTATGATCTTTGAAATAATCTGATAGGCCGTGTCTAGTAGAAGAATCAACAGTCTTCTGAGTCTGTTGAGCTTTTGGCAAGCTCATAGCCTTCTAAGGATTTGACTTGTCTTTACCATCACCCTGTTCTGATGGACTAGCTTCTAGCTTAAGGGGCCTTGAAGTGCCAGTGGTATTCGTTGGAGAATACCCACCCCTCTCCATATTAGATTGGGTTGGAGATACACCCTTGGGAGTTGTTTTAGGAGTAGAAAGCTCCAAATTTATTTTTTCTCTTTCTAAATACGCTGTGTATTTTTGTAACATTTCGCATTCTTTTCTAAGTTTAAAATTATCATTATTTAAAATATTATAATTCTGTTTTAAACTCTCACAATGATCACAAAATAAAATCGTTTTATCGGAGTCTTTGGCTATTGAATATTCTAACTCTGGAGGTTTAAAATTACGTAAAGAGGGAGAAATATAAAAATTTGGACCTAAAATGTGTCTGGCTGAATTTAAAGCTTCTTCAAAATCATTAAACCCTTTATACTAAGGAACTTAAACTCCTTGAGTACTGTTTAGCACTTCTACATATGAATGAAAAAGTCCTACAGTTTTATCTCTGGTAACTACATAATAGTTATATTTCTTTTTATTATTGTTAAAATGTTCTGCACGAGAATTTAGACAAGCAAGAAAATATTTTCTATCTTTAGGGTCTCGATTAGAAGATATTCATAAATTATCGAGTAAACATTTTTCTTCTCTAGATAAGGCTGTAATATGAGGCTGAACTTTAAAAGAAATGTTACTACTAGGAAAGGTTAAGAGTTCTTTATTACCAAATCTAATTTTGTCTGGACTGTATGGAGGCCTTGAGATTGGAATTTATCCTGCTGCATAGCTACCTGGAGGAAATCCGGGTCTTGGTGGTGGTCTACTCATCTTGTTAAAGTCTGATATATATTGGTTAATTGGGGTTAGCAGAATTAAAAACATGGTTACTGTTAGTGAAACAGAAATTCAAAAGTTTCATTACTAATAAAATTTGTATTAAAACAATTTGTTAATAATGCTAAAATTCTTGTTATCTTTACAATTTCTTGACAATGTAAATTCATGTAAGTTCTAACTATTCTAGGAGGAGGTATGTTTTGAAAAAGACAATGATTATAAATTCCTATGTATAAATTATGTTCTATTTTGTTTTGGTATAAATCTTTTTCTAATTTACATTTTTTATCTAATAGTTGTTTAATTAAACGGAAATTATCTGGAAATAAAGTGGCCATCCTGCAAGAAAAGGAAAAAATTTAATTATAAACTTTATCAAATATAAAGTCTAAATCTTTAGTTTTGTAAATCTGAGCTTCTAAAATATTATTAGCTATATGAAGTTTCTTTTTTATCAACTGTCTTTTAGCCTCTATCTTAGTTACTTTTGAGTCTAAAATAGGACTAGGAAAGCTAATGCTTCTTTGATACAAAGTATTATTCCATAAGTCTTCTAGCTGCAAGCTTTCTTGGTTAAAGAGGTATTCTAGTTCTGTTATTCTCTTAGATATGAGATATCTTTGATGTATAGTTAGATTATTAGTCTGAGAACTAGAGCTGGGAGAATTATTCATTGTATTTATGTTCTAGAATCTGTTCTAAGGAGAGTCAAATGTCTTTGTTTAAATCCTTTATTAATTAGTTCTATTCTTTTTATAGCATTGTTTAAACGGGAATAATTTATTCCTACGACTTCTTGTGTTAATTTTAATGTTTTCGACTGACTCTGTTCTAATTCTTTATCAATTTTTTGATGAAAAGCTTTTATCACTTCTTGTAAATATTCGTAGTGCTCAATTGTTCCTAATCGTAAATAAAATAATCGTAAATAAAGTTCTTCAGTAATATGAATTATCTTATCTGATGGGGTTTGCTTATGACTAGTATTACTGCACTCTGAAATTTCGTCCAGTCCTGATATAATGAGGTCTATGTTAGTCTTCTAGAAATGTACTAGGTCCAGGTGGTAAGTTATTAGAGAATATAATTTCTAAGTCTTCTGGTGTACAGTAGTTTTTGTCTAAACAATCTTTCATTTTTGTTAGAATCTTTTTACAAAACTCTTGTTGTTTCATTAATGGGATTCCTTCCCTTTCTATAATAGGGTCTAATTTTCCTTATTTCCTTCTTTCTATTATTTTATTCCAATGTTGATTTATTTGCCAATTTATGCTATTATAAAGGGTAGTTATCCTAGTGTATTGATTAAAAATTTTTCTTCGTTTTTCTATATTCATATGACTAATTCTTTTTCATTCTTGGCTATCATTAATCTACTTAGGATGTTTGCTGCTGTGTTGTCTTTTCCTTTTATATTCTCTATTTCTATTTTTACGCCAGTTTTAACTATCCTATCTAAGAAAGTCATCCATCTCCGTCTACTGCTTCGTTTACTATTTGTATTTTTATAAAATTTTACAATTGCTTCACAGTCTGTTCTTAAAGTTATTTCTTTTTTGGATATAATAAATAATTCAAAACTATCTAAAGCATATGTTATTGCTAAAAGTTCTGCATCTATACTAGTGATTTCTCCTCTTTCTTTGTAGGTTCCACTACTGTATCTACAAATTTTTTTTTCTAAATTTTTATCAGCATATTTATGGGGTTTACAAAGTAAAACTGCTCCCCATCCTTGTTCACATCCGTCTGTTTCTATAATGAAATAGTCTGTTTCTACTGGTAAGGCGAGTTCTGGTAAAGTTTTAATCATTTCTTTTATTTTTTGTACTATTTTAATATCTTCGGAATTAAAATATCGTTGTCCTTTTAGAGATGTCTTACTATATAAGGGTCCTGCTATTTTTCCTAAATTTTTTAGAAATGGTCTAGCATAATTAATTAGTCCTAAAAATCTTTGTAATTCTTTTAAATCTTCTAATTTATCTGGAAAACCTAAAGCTTTCTGTGCTATATGAGGCTGTAATTTAATTTTGCCTTTTCCTATATTAATTCCTAAAAAATCTATATAAGTCTTAAATAACTGCATCTTCTTCTGGCTTATGATTAATCCATGATTAATAAATTCTGAAAATACTATTTGTAAATGTCCTCGGTGTTCTTTTTTATTTTTACTAAACACTAATATATCATCTATGTAGACAATAACAAAATTGCTATATTTATTAAATATGTCTTCCATTTTTCTCTGAAATATACTAGGTGCATTTTTTAATCCAAAGGGCATTACTAACCATTCGAAGTGTCCTTCTGGACAAGTAAAAGCAGTCCAAGCAATGCTATAAGGATGCATTTTAACTTGCCAAAATCCACTTTTTAGGTCAAATTTGCTAAATATTTTACAACCTTGTATCTTATTTATTAGTACATTCTTATCTGGGATGTTGTAGGCATTGTCTAAAGTATTATCATTAAGTCTTTTGTAATTTATTACCATCCTACTTTTTCCTCTGGCTATTTCGGCATGGTTTCTTACTATAAATGCAGCTGATCTATGAGGGCTACTAGATCTTCTTATAACACCTAGTTTGAGTAATTCATTGATATGCATTTTAAAGTCTTCAATGTCTGCATTTGTAGCTTCAATGTTTTTTGTCTTAATTATATATTCCGGATTTTTTATTATTAAGTTACACACTACTTTGTCTTTATCCCAATATTTTAAAAGGTCTTCTCCTAAAATTTCCATTTGCTCTAATTTAGAGATTAGCTGGTTTATGTGCTCTTCTGTCACGAGATTAATATATGCTAGTTCTGTATTAATGAAAGAAAAATTTGTTTCTATTAACTGTTGCTCTATCTCATTGATGTCTAAATCGGATTCGGAATTATGATGTGTGTCTGTAGTGGTATCAGTAAGTAATTGGCAAGCGTAGTCTTCTTTACAAGGACAAGGTTTAGGAAGGTGTGATTTTATTTTGGCTGCTGGAGGGTGTCCACCACGCTTCTCAGTGCATTCTGATGGTTGGGAGTGAGGATAAACAGGAGAGAAAATGGTATGTTTTTGAAGGGAAATATAGTCTTTACTAATAGCGACACATCCGCTATCTTTCAAAATAAAACTTAATCCTAGGATAAAATCAGCGCCTGTGTAAGTAAAAGGTCTAATCCAAGTATCATTAGCTGGTAAGGTATATTCTTTACTAAGTCCGCAATTGGTTTCAAAGCTAACTTTACTATTTGGTTGAAGGAGTTCTGTATATCTATAGTATTTACCATCCATTTGTTGGGCTTCTATTGGGTGTTTGGCAACAGTAATATATTTCTGGGGTACTAATTTTTTATTTAATAAACAATTCATACATCCTGAGTCTAAAACTCCTAAACATGTAATAAAATAATTGTCTATTCGAATTTGGCATTTTAGTTTTATGGTAGACAGTCTGTCTGTGTTACAGATTGTTTGTATTAATTCTGTTCTTTCTTCTTCATCTTCAATCTCGAGTTTTTTTTCCTTTAACATGATGGTCTAATAATTCTACTTTCCTATGTAGTAATTTATGAGTATCTTCTATTGTTTCAATTCTTTTTCGTAAAATTCTTATTTCTTGTTTATCTATTTCAGCTAGTGTTTCTGTTTCTGGTTGATTAAGTTCTTCTAATTGAATTCCATTATTGTTTAAAGATTTCGTACAGGCTTCTAAACAACAATTAATACACTTGGCTCTTAACAAAATAAAAGGGCAGAGATTGCATATGTAACAGGGAACATTGTCATTTCCCATTTGTTTTTTCCAATTGTGCTGACAATCTATTTCTGTATTTACTAGCTCTGTATGCTCTGTATTAAGATGATTAAACATTAAATCCTTTTCTCTAATAAATTCTTGAACGAAACTAAAATCTTCATTATCACTATCTGTCTGTTCACTAGTATCTAGTTCTTCAATTGTTACTATACTATAGATAGATTCAGTGTCTGAAATACATTCATCTACACAGATTAAATCTTCATTAATATTCTCTATTAAGTTGGTCTTTTTATCATTAAAGTTTGTATTCTTTTTTGGGCAATTTCTTTCTAAATGATCTGGGCTATTACAAATATAACAATTTAACCTTTGCTTATATTGTCTATTTGGTTGGAATTTTCGAACATGTTTTTGCTGATCTAAGTATGGTTTTCTTTTATTGGATTTTCGTAAATAGTATTGTTTTTTAGGTAGTTTCTTTTTATTCTTTTTGTATGGTTTAACTTCTTTTCTAGGTTTATTATTTACACCATACGTTTGTGGAGTAAACATATCTTTGCAAAATTGAAAATCTGTTTGTTTGAGTTGTTTCTGAATTTGAAGTTCAATACATTTTTCTTCTAAACATCTTACTACATGTATGGCTCTTGTGCCTATTGCCCATTTTTCGTCTGGATATTGTTTTACATTTTTTAAATTATTCCATTTATTAGGTATTTCTATTCCTAATTCCCCTGGTAGTTTATGAAAAAGTTTTTGTCCTAGTTCTTGATTATATGTATTTCCTGAAATTGTGAGTAAATAGACATAATGTAATAAAAATTGTTTTACTTCTTTACCACTAGTCCAGTTGTAAAGATTAAGCTGTTCTAACTCTCTTAAGGCTTTCTTTTGAGTTCCCATCTGTCCTGAATTGGGGTCTGTTCCAGTTATAATGTTTTGGATTGTATTTACAAAATTATACGGATTTGGTCCGGCTTCCAATAGTCTATTGTATTCTGTATTTAATTCTTTCTTATAAGATTCCCACATAGCCTTTACGCTTTCTCCTAAAAATGTTTCTAAATATCTATACATTTCATCTGTTTTAAGGTCATAGTTGACATCTTTAAATCGTCTAAAATAGTCTGAAATTATAGCATTCTTCCATACTTCTAAAACATTCGTCCAGTTTTGTGGATCATCTGCTATAAGGTTTAAAATCTGGGCTTTAGCTTCTGTCTGAAATATTATTGGTTGTTCTAATGGTCTAACATCTCCTTTTGAAACATATCTATAACCAGTTGGTGGTTCTTTGTATCTAGAATAAGGGAGTCTTGAAGGATTATCTATAGAGGTAACATATCCTGCAGGTACTGCCTGATCAAAGGGTGTTTTATGTGTGGTAAAAACATTTCTATTATTAGTCTCTTTGTAACGCCCCGAGTTCTAAGAACCCGGAACGTTAGTTCTTTCTTTAAAACTAACCATTTCTTTCTTTTTTTTTTATATATAATATAAATAAATGCGGAAAGATAACAAATAGCTAAAATGCGAAAATTTATTTAAACCAATGAAGTCGAAAGAGGGTCTCACGATAGTTTAAACGCAATCCTCAAAAACATTCAATTAAAGTACTAGTAAGCTCAAAATATTCAAAAGTCATTACTTCAACAGTTAAAAGTACTCAATTGTCAATGTAATTAAAACTAATTTATTTGAAGGTCCCTAAGAGATTCCCACGGCTCGCTCAGCCTCCGGCTCCTTAGTCTGCAAGTTGATCATTTGATAGAGAAAATCGTGAGTATTTTAAATACTCGATGATCCCAAGCCACCACAATTAATATATATTACAAATTAAATGCACATAATCATCATCTTCATAAAATACTTGACAGTATGAAATACAAGTTCGCTCATCATCCCTCTTAATCGTGCACGTCATCATAGTGATTAATAGCACGTCATTATAATATATTAGGCCAAAGACCTATCGTCATAATGCTATTAAATCACGTCGTAATTAGGCAAAGAGCCTATCGTCATAGTCTTAGGAAGACGTCAAAAGTAGGCTAAAAAGCCTATCATCACATAACATTTACATGCGGCATTTATAATAATATTAATTGCAATTGCGCACGCTTAAAATAAACTTTTTAGAAAGGGATCTACCTTAACCTTTTCCCGAGTATTGAGCTTACTAACGGTGAGAAATCAGTCCTCTAGCTGTCCGTACGCCTCGCCTAGCCAATAACAAGTTTAATTTATATTAATATTCTTAAATATTAAGTATCTATAAGTAATATAGAAGTTCGTGGACTAAAATAGTATGAATATAAAACTTTTGGGGTCAATTTGAAATAATTTAATAGTTTGAGGACCTATTACGCAATAAAAGTGAACTAAAAATATTTTGGGCTCAATTATAGGATTTCTAAAACATGAAGGGCCAATATGAAATTAAATTTTTGGGGGGTTAGATTAAATAGGAAAAGGAAATTGAAGGATTAAAAGTGAAATAAAAGTTCAGGGGTCAAATTGCAATAATTGAAAGTTAGGGACTTGAATTTAAATAAAATTTGAGGGCTTATTTAAATATAATAATTAAATTGGGGGGACTAAATCTGCAAATAACATTTAGGGGCTAAATTGCAGAAATTAAAAATTAAGGATTTGAAAATAAATAAAACGGAAGGACCAACTTAAACTAATTAAATAAAACGAGGGACTAGGCGTGCAATATCCGGATTTAAAACACGGATCGGGCCGGGTCGCGGGTCGTCACCTTCTCTACCCGACTTTCTCTCTCTTCCGTCGCGCTCTCTCTCTCTTCCGTCGGCTCTCTCACTCTCTCACGTGTTCCGGCGGGTTTTGGTCGGCGAAAATGGCGGCGAAGGTCAATATGGTGGTGGTGAATCTAATGGTGGTGTCAATTTCAAGAAATATTGAGTATTTTTGGAGAAATCAAGGATTGAACACTTAGGTGAAAATTTGGGTATTTTCAAAATTGGGTTGATTCACTAACTATCAGCGGAATTAAACTATACTACGATGTTTTAGGGAGCTAGAGGAAGGTGTAGGTATAATTTTTGTGAATTAAAGTTGAGTTTTGAGCGTGGTCGATGTTCTTGGCCGAGAGTTCGTGTGTATCGGCTATGGCGTATCTATCTCTGTATGTATATGCGTGTGTTGCAGTGGACGAGGTGGTGAAGACGGTGGCAGTGGTGGTGGTGGTTGAGCGGCGGCGATGGTGGTGGTGTGTACGTGTATCTACGTATTTTGTGTGTATAAATTACATGAGAAATAATACAATTAGATCTCTAAAAATTTAAATCAACAAAAATAAATAAAAACAAATGGAGATATGAATCAAATAACAAGAAATCTTACCTCTTGAATTTGGATTGTTGATTTTGTTGGATGAACTTGGTAGGATGATCTAGAGTACTCCAATTAGGGAAAAATGAAGAGTAGTGTGGCTAGGGTTTTCTAAAACAATCCTTAGGGTAGTATAAATAGGGTAGGATTTGGTTATACCTCCAAATGGGCCTTGTAGTATAAGAATAGAGTTTGGACTTTAAAATGAAATTAAATTGGAATTTGGGCTTTCTTATATTATAAAGAGAAAAATTGAGCATAAACGCTTATAATTGGGTTTAAAGCGAATAATTTCTAAAGTTCGATCCTCAAACTAAATTTGAAAATAAATAAATATTCTATAAATTATTATTATTTTAAATAATTTAATATAATATAAAATAATATAAAATTTAACTGCAGTGTCTGTTGTTTAAACTTTATTGAGTGAAGTTGTAGCGGCATCGTTTGAGATTTCACTTTAATTAAATATCTTAATTTAAAGAAATTAGCGATCATTCTACAACCTTACTCTCTTAAAAATAATTTCGTCATCAAATTTAAATTTACTTAAAACATAAACTTATATTTTTTCTATAAGGTTTGGGTATTGGGATCGGATCTCTTCTTTCTTTCTCATGTTTCCTCATCCTTGCCATGACTACTCCCATCGAATCTTCATTAGTGAACTCTTCTATTTCTCAACATGGGCCTTTCGATCTATGATGGTCACGGGTGTCTCTTGATATGATAAATTAACTTCCGAATATCCAAAGATTGAAAAGTTCACCATGACTTGGATCGTGGGCGTACTTCTTCAACTATGAGATGTGAAATACATTATGCACCGATGAAAGTTCGGATGGAAAAGCCAAGCGATAGGCTACTGTCCCAACTTCTTCTAGTATCTCGAATGGTCCAACGAACCGTGGTCTCAACTTCCCTTTCTTCCCAAAACGTATGGTGCCCTTCATTGGAGATACCTTGAGAAATACTTTCTCTCCAGTCTCAAACTTCAAGTCCTTTCTCCTCTTATCGGCGTGGCTCTTCTGTCTATCTTGAGCGGACTTGATCCTCACTCTGATCTTCTCTATAGCCTCGACAGTTTCTCTACCATTTCTGGGGGTGGTAAGCAATACTGAATCTGAGCTTTGTGCCCATATCCGCTCAGAACTCTCCCATAATCTCGAAGTAAACCTTGGATCTCGATCTGAAATAATGGACACTGGTACCCCATGGAGTCGAACAATCTCTCTAATATATAACTGTGCCAACTGGTCGATGCTGAAAGTCATCTTAACTGGTAGAAAGTGTGCAAATTTCGTAAGTCGATCAACAATCACCCATACAGCATCATGTCCTCTCAGTGACCTAGGAAGAGTCGTCATGAAATCCATGGTAATCTTCTCTTTTGAAAACAATATTATCTTTACGATTTGTACTCAAATGACCCTTTCTACTTAACTGAAAATATCAATCTCCTTTCGATCATAACATATCGTGCTCCTCATAGCAAAGCTTTAATAACATCGCATACGTTATCACTTAGATAACAATAATCGAGCATATACCTCATAGTTAGTCCGTAATAACCGAAAGGACCTCGTTACCATCTATGTAAATTCGTTTGAATTACAAATAGTACAACCCAATGAAATTTGGCAATAATTTCATAATCGTAACCCTTTCTCTTCTTCTAAAAATTTTCAAGTCTCGAACTCAAAATCATTACGACTCTGGTCATGCTCCAACTATATATGAGCCACAAACATTTTCCCTGAATATATCCTCCACTATCGAAATCCCTTGAAATGTGATCGTCACCCAATTCAATAGTTATCGCTCGATAGGAATGGAATTAATTTTGTTGAAAATAGATGGAACATTCATTAATTTGAACTCAGGAGTCTAAATAGAAAACGAAATTTTTGTCAAATCCTTTCTCCACAAGAATTGTTTGCTGAGTTTATAGAGATAGGTTGATTACAAATATAGGTCGAAATCCGAAAAAAAATCAACACTTTAACACCTTTCCCTTGCATATCAAGCCAAATGTTGAAAAAGTAAAAGTTTTAAAATTTTCTTTCCATTCTTCTCGCAATGAGAAATGTCATTTAAATCGCAACAGCATTAAAAGAAGAACATTCCATCCTCAATCGAAGGCTAAAGAAAATTTAATAATGTTGCATTAACTTATGCTCAAAGCATTCTTGTTTACCAAACAAGTAAGTCAAATAAAAGTATGATCTAGCACAACCTTATAATAATAATAATACTTCCAATACTAACCATGTTTTCGAAATCGATTTCTATTTCTTTCGCAACAAGAAATGTACTTTTGAATCACATGCAATTTAAGGAATTTGAAAATAACCGGTCAATCAAATTGGAAAGGATGGTGGAAGTTGACTGAAAACTTGATAAGTAATTTCGTGAGCTTGCATAAAAATAATATTTTCATTTGGATCATGTATGGGTCGAATGTCCTCAAAGGTGACTATCTCATCAATACATCAAGTACAATCCTCAACTGCTCTCGGCCCCTGTCGATCGTAATCCCTTGAATAGGTCAATACCTCATCAATAAATATAATGACGCACTTGTCCCGATACTGATGAAAAGCTCGATTCATTAAATCTATGAACACTGTAGGTGCATTCATGAGACTAAAAGGCATCGTTGTAAACTCGTAATGCCCATATCGTGTCCTGACTACTATCTTTGGCATATCTCGCTTGACCTTCAAGGGTGTTACCTCGATTTCAAATCAATCTTCCAGAAAACCAAGCACTCTTCAAGCGATCAAACGAAATCAATCTTTGGGTAGAGGGTACTTATTCTTTATTGTCAACTTGTTAAGTTCTCTATAATCAATACACATCCTCATATTGTCATCATTCTCCTTAACAAATACATGTGCTCCCCATGGAGACACACTTAGTCGGATGAAACCTTTCTCAGGCAATTCCTCCAACCGTATCGACCTTTGACCTCACATTTCAAATCCTCCAATCCCCAAAATCCAAATAGATTTTAAAATCAATCACACTCTCAAAATCGCGCTACATCCTTAAAATCAAAATCATCATACAGTCACATTTTATATAATTAATCCTCTAAATCCAAATCTGATATCCTCAAAACTCATTTCATAAAAAAAAAATATGAATCCTTCAAAAACTCTCTCAATCTCAATCTAGCAAAATTAGGTCAAACTTTGTCATTAGAAGTTCCCAACATAATACATAAACATGCCACCCAAATTTCGTAAATAATACATTTAACTTCAATTTATACAATTTGAACTGATTCACCACTAATCAAGTCCTCCAAATTCAACATCAAAAACAATTCAAATCAACCTTTAACATTTAATGCTCAGTATAAAATCCAAAAAAAATCTAAAGCCATAACTTCTACTAACTATCCTCAATCTATAATCTTTAATCTCAAATTGTTTTCCGTTGAGGATACCATAACATGCAAGTATGAAACTTACAAACTTCACTTTGAGGATAGAATAACATATTTGCGACGCTGAATGTAGACGATGAGATATATACATTTCCTATTGCATTAAAACTTCATAACAATGTAATGCAACAATCTCATCTCGAGTGCACAAAGTCAATTAAACGATATCGATGATCAATTAGTATCACACACTGCCGATATTCGTGAATACGCTTACTTGCCTTATCTTTTACCCCTTTCACTGAAGAATTTAGGAATATCTAGCACAACATAGGTCAATTCCTTCTTAATCAGGCCCATCATTCCATTACAACCTTTTCTTAACCCATGACATTGAATTGAAGTTCCATTACAATCAATCACTAATCCATTACAACTCCTATCTCAATGCATAACACCAAACTAATGTCCCAATCATCAAGAATTACAAATCACCGTTCAATATAGGCAAGAGAGAACAACAATACCCATACACAATGGTCAATGCTTGAAAATCAAGAAATAAATTTCGAGGAGTAGAAATATCGTTCAATGCATTTAAAGTTATGCTTTATTAATCATTAGGAGATTTCACGCTTAGGCTCAAACTCGGTTTCTTATTCTCTATAAAAAAAAGCACTTTACTCTTTCTTTTCTGGATATGAAATCCCTCAATTCAGATACAACTACTTGCAAAATATTTTAATGCCGTATCAACTTTTAATTCTCGTAAAATCCTTCAAAGAGGCTCTCTTAACTTTAAATAGATACAAGCATTCACAATACTTTTAATATTGTATCTATCATAAACTTTTTCTTAAAGTGATTAGGCATTAAGTAAATACTCTTTCTTATTGTATCCAAAATTTCAAACTTTCTTCTTTCATTCTATATCAAAACATAGTTTCTCAAAAGAACTTGAAACTCAATAAGTCAATCTTTGAAATCTAAAAACTCTCTTTCTTTACCTCGAGTCGGAGAGACGATGGTCGTGGGCAACTCTTAGGACATAAAACTTTCAAATTTTGAAAAGTTTCTTTCGAAAAATTCTTTAAACAATTTGCAAGTCTACAGAACCGTAGACCCGCTCTGATACCAAGCTGTAACGCCCCGAGTTCTAAGAACCCGGAACGTTAGTTCTTTCTTTAAAACTAACCATTTCTTTCTTTTTTTTTTATATATAATATAAATAAATGCGGAAAGATAACAAATAGCTAAAATGCGAAAATTTATTTAAACCAATAAAGTCGAAAGAGGGTCTCACGATAGTTTAAACGCAATCCTCAAAAACATTCAATTAAAGTACTAGTAAGCTCAAAATATTCAAAAGTCATTACTTCAACAGTTAAAAGTACTCAATTGTCAATGTAATTAAAACTAATTTATTTGAAGGTCCCTAAGAGATTCCCACGGCTCGCTCGACCTCGGCTCCTTAGTCCGCAAGTTGATCATTTGATAGAGAAAATCGTGAGTATTTTAAATACTCGATGAGATCCCGCGCACCACAATTAATATATATTACAAATTAAATGCACATAATCATCATCTTCATAAAATACGAGCAATGTGTATGAAATACAAGTTCGCTCATCATCCCTCTTAATCGTGAACGTCATCATAGTGATTAATAGCACGTCATTATAATATATTAGGCCAAAGACCTATCGTCATAATGCTATTAAATCACGTCGTAATTAGGCAAAGAGCCTATCGCCATAGTGCCGAGGAAGCACGCGTCAAAAAGTAGGCTAAAAGCCTATCATCACATAACATTTACATGCAAACATTTATAATAATATTAATTGCAATTACAAGCGTTTAAAAGAAACTTTTACAAAGGGGATCTACCTTAACCTTTAGCCGAGTATTGAGCTTACTAACGGTGAGAAATCAGTCCTCTAGATGTCCGTACGCCTCGTCTAGCCAATAACAAGTTTAATTTATATTAATATTCTTAAATATTAAGTATCTATAAGTAATATAGAAGTTCGTGGACTAAAATAGTATGAATATAAAACTTTTGGGGTCAATTTGAAATAATTTAATAGTTTGAGGACCTATTACGCAATAAAAGTGAACTAAAAATATTTTGGGCTCAATTATAGGATTTCTAAAACATGAAGGGCCAATATGAAATTAAATTTTTGGGGGGTTAGATTAAATAGGAAAAGGAAATTGAAGGATTAAAAGTGAAATAAAAGTTCAGGGGTCAAATTGCAATAATTGAAAGTTAGGGACTTGAATTTAAATAAAATTTGAGGGCTTATTTAAATATAATAATTAAATTAGGGGGACTAAATCTGCAAATAACATTTAGGGGCTAAATTGCAGAAATTAAAAATTAAGGATTTGAAAATAAATAAAACGGAAGGACCAACTTAAACTAATTAAATAAAGCGAGGACTAGGCGTGCAATATCCGGATTTAAAACACGGATCGGGCCGGTCATGGTCGTCACCTTCTCTACCCGACTTTCTCTCTCTTCCGTCGCGCTCTCTCTCTCTTAGTCGGCTCTCTCACTCTCTCACGTGTTCCGCGGGTTTTGGTCGGCAAAAATGGCGGCGAAGGTCAATATGGTGGTGGTGAATCTAATGGTGGTGTCAATTTCAAGAAATATTGAGTATTTTTGGAGAAATCAAGGATTGAACACTTAGGTGAAAATTTGGGTATTTTCAAAATTGGGTTGATTCACTAACTATCAGCGGAATTAAACTATACTACGATGTTTTAGGGAGCTAGAGGAAGGTGTAGGTATAATTTTTGTGAATTAAAGTTGAGTTTTGAGCGTGGTCGATGTTCTTGGCCGAGAGTTCGTGTGTATCGGCTATGGCGATCTATCTCTGTATGTATATGCGTGTGTTGCAAAGGGCGAGGTGGTGAAGACGGTGGCGGTGGTGGTGGTGGTTGAGCGGCAGCGATGGTGGTGGTGTGTACGCGTGTATCTACATTATTTTGTGTGTATAAATTACATGAGAAATAATACAATTAGATCTCTAAAAATTTAAATCAACAAAAATAAATAAAAACAAATGGAGATATGAATCAAATAACAAGAAATCTTACCTCTTGAATTTGGATTGTTGATTTTGTTGGATGAACTTGGTAGGATGATCTAGAGTACTCCAATTAGGGAAAAATGAAGAGTAGTGTGGCTAGGGTTTTCTAAAACAATCCTTAGGGTAGTATAAATAGGGTAGGATTTGGTTATACCTGCAAATGGGCCTTGTAGTATAAGAATAGAGTTTGGACTTTAAAATGAAATTAAATTGGAATTTGGGCTTTCTTATATTATAAGAGAAAAATTGAACCTTAAACGGGCCTATAATTGGGTTTAAAACGAATAATTTCTAAAGTTCGATCCTCAAACTAAATTTGAAAATAAATAAATATTCTATAAATTATTATTATTTTAAATAATTTAATATAATATAAAATAATATAAAATTTAACTAGACGGGTGTACGCTGTTTAAACTCTATTGGTGAAGTTGTAGCGACACGTTTGAGATTTCACTTTAATTAAATATCTTAATTTAAAGAAATTCGCGGTCACTACACTCTTCTACTTCATCTACAAATTCTTTTGGAGTACTAAAATCTATGTTGGCAAGAGATAAATTATCTATGATTTCATCATCTTCTTCTATCTTATTTTCTGGATCTAATATATTATCTATTAAGTCATTACCTATTCTGATATTTTGTTCATTATCGTAATATAGGTATTCATATTCTGAGATTTGACCTGTTTGGTATAGATTCTCTTCTAGGAGTAATAATTCTTTAGGTTCTAATTTTAGTTGCAATTCTTTAGGGTACAAGATCTTATCTGCTACTGTTTCTACTAAATTTGTATCATAATTGCTTTCGGTTTCATCTTCAGTTTCATTATTACGGATTGTCGTATAATCTGTAAATCTTAAACTTGTTCTTCCAAATTTATTCCTATAAGTAATAGCTTCTTTTGGTGCTATAGTTTGATTTTTCTTTTCTAAAAATTTATCTATATCCCAATCTTTTCCGGCTAATGATACTAGTGAATATAGAAAAACGAATAAGGGAGTCTTGAAGGATTAATGATAGCCAAGAATGAAAAAGAATTAGTCATATGAATATAGAAAAGCGAAGAAAAATTTTTAATCAATACACTAGGATAACTACCCTTTAGAATAACATAAATTGGCAAATAAATCAACAGTGGAATAAAATAATAGAAAGAAGGAAATTAGGAAAATTAGACCCTATTATAGAAAGAGAAGGAATCCCATTAATGAAACAACAAGAGTTTTGTAAAAAGATACTAACAAAAATGAAAGATTGTTTAGACAAAAACTACTGTACACCAGAAGACTTAGAAATTATATTCTCTAATAACTTACCACCTAGACCTAGTACATTTCTAGAAGACTAACATAGACCTCATTATATCAGGAATGGACGAAATTTCAGAGTGCAGTAATACTAGTCATAAGCAAACCCCATCAGATAAGATAATTCATATTACTGAAGAACTTTATTTACAATTATTTTATTTACGATTTAGAACAATTGAGCACTACGAATATTTACAAGAAGTGATAAAAGCTTTTCATCAAAAAATTGATAAAGAATTAGAACAGAGTCAGTCGAAAACATTAAAATTAACACAAGAAGTCGTAGGAATAAATTATTCCCGTTTAAACAATGCTATAAGAAGAATAGAACTAATTAATAAAGGATTTAAACAAAGACATTTGACTCTTCTTAGAATAGATTCTAGAACATAAATACAATGAATAATTCTCCCAGCTCTAGTTCTCAGACTAATAATCTAACTTTCATCAAAGATATCTCATATCTAAGAGAATAACAGAACAAGAATACCTCTTTAACCAAGAAAGCTTGCAGCTAAAAGACAGTTGATAAAACAGAAACTTCATATAGCTAATAATATTTTAGAAGCTCAGATTTACATAACTAAAGATTTAGACTTTATATTTGAAAAAGTTTATAATTAAATTTTTTATTTTTCTTGCAGGATGGCCACTTTATTTCCAGATAATTTCCATTTAATTAAACAACTATTAGATAAAAAATGTAAATTAGAAAAAGATTTATACCAAAACAGAATAGAACATAATTTATACATAGGAATTTATAATCATTGTCTTTTTCAAAACATACCTCCTCCTAGAATAGTTAGAACTTACATGAATTTACATGGTCAAGAAATTGTAAAGATAACAAGAATTTTTGCATTATTAACAAATTGTTTTAATACAAATTTTATTAGTAATGAAACTTTTGAATTTCTTTTTCACTAACAGTAACCATGTTTTTAATGCTTCTAACCCCAATTAACCAATATATATCAGACTTTAACAAGATGAGTAGACCACCACCAAGACCCGGATTTCCTCCAGGTAGCTATGCAGCAGGAGAAATTCCAATCTCAAGACCTCCATACAGTCCAGACAAAATTAGATTTGGTAATACAGAACTCTTAACCTTTCCTAGTAGTAACATTTCTTTTAAAGTTCAGCCTCATATTACAGCCTTATCTAGAGAAGAAAAATGTTTACTCGATAATTTATGGATATCTTATAATCGAGACCCTAAAGATAGAAAATATTTTCTTGCTTGTCTAAATTCTCTTGCAGAACATTTTAACAATAATAAAAAGAAATATAACTATTATGTAGTTACCATAGGTAAAACTGTAGGACTTTTTCATTCATATGTCGAAGTGCTAGACAATACTCAAGGAGTTTCAGTTCCTCAGTATAAAGGGTTTAATGATTTTGAAGAAGCTTTAAATTTAGCCAGACAGATTTTAGGTCCAAATTTTTATATTTCTCCCTCTTTACATAATTTTAAACCTCCAGAGTTAGAATATTCAATAGCCAAAGACTCCGATAAAAAGATTTTATTTTGTGATCATTGTGAGAGTTTAAAACAGAATTATAATATTTTAAATAATGATAATTTTGAACTTAGAAAAGAACGCGAAATGTTACAAAAATACACAACTTATTTAGAAAGAGAAAAAATAAATTTGGAGCTTTCTACTCCTAAAACAACTCCCAAGGGTGTATCTCCAACCCAATCTAATATGGAGAGGGGTGGGTATTCTCCAACGAATACCACTGGCACTTCTAGGCCCCTCAAGCTAGAAGCTAGTACATCAGAAAAGGCTGATGGTAAAAACAAGTCAAATCTTGAGAAGGCTATGGGCTTGCCAAAAGCTCAACAGACACAGAAGGCTGTTGATTCTTCTACTAGACACGGCCCATCAGATTATTTCAAAGATCATAATCCAGAACGATGGGTTACTTTGGGCCAGCCCAATGGTAAGTTCGATTATTTGGTTAAATATACCCCTACTTGTACAATCCCAGATCCAAATAATATAGACCAGCCCAAAAACCCTGAAAAAAGACCCATTATCGGTAGCCAGCCTCTTAGTCAGGAAAATCAAGCGGAAAATCTATACTTCAGTCAAAATTCTCAGACAGACTCAGCCCAAACACAAGATTTTTTAAAAATTTTGCAATCAGCCCAATTTGAACTAGCCAAACAGCCCGTTTCTCCCCCTTTAGACATTCAACTCTCTATAAAAGAACAAGTCCAGCAAGCAATACAAGAAGCCCTTAAAGAATTAAGACAGTGTAAAGACATTGTAATGGATCCACCAAGACGGCCCAAAAGCCCAATAGTTGAAGACACTATGGAGACCAGTAGTTCTAATGATGTAGAAGATAATATTTCAGATGGCCATTATTCAGCCGACACAATAGAGCGACATAATTTTGATACGTAGCAAAGGCCCGAATTCCATTCAGACGTAAGCAATGACGAAAGACGCATTATAACAGATGCATAATTGTATCTTTTTGACTTTCTCGGTAAAAGAACTGTAGCCAGATTCCATTCAGATAAGAAAGAGAACCGCGTGAAAGACAATCAGTAATCCAGACTTTCATTCTCTGCCAGACGCGTGTATAAGCAATAATTTTACCCCGCTCCCGGATTTTCTGTATAAAGAAGCACTCTTCAGAAGCAGATCATCAAGCATTTCAGAGTGAAGAAAACAATTAGCATCTTATCAATGAAGTTTTTCATGAGTTGAAATTCTTCATTTTCTTTGTATCCCAAACCTTGTAATATAGAAAATCTCAATCCAAATTCCTTGTAACTAGTTTTTGGGATTCCCGAACGGGAAATCTCATGTTTTATGCAGTCGCTATGTAAGGTATTCCCCTTTTCATATATGTACAGTTTGTTTATGTTTTAATTTTGTTTATGTATATTCTTTTGAAATCTCTCTTTCCTTATATAAAAGAAGAATTTTCTTTGTACAAATTTGCATTTTCCAATATCGTATTTTTAAATCTTGAAAGTATTTCATATTGAGTATAGTATAAAAGTATTATTTAATCCGCAGTAAAAAGCCTCTCTACTGTATTTATGTCATAAAGATCTTAGACCTATGTTGGCAAGAGGAGCCGTTTAAAGGTCAGAAAAGATCGTATATTAGTTGGCGTAAGTATTCTAATTCATGGAGTGCCTTTGGTGCTGTGGTTAGAGGCGGATTAGATACAAGTTACTATATCTCAATTGGTATTTTCAAAAAAAAAAAAAATTTTGGAAAATCATATACATACGTGAAAGTATAATCGACATGAGAGAGTACCTAGTAGGTGTTAAAGTTTTATGGGAAGCAACAGCAAGCATAACAAAGCTCAGCAATCTATATCAGGCAGCAATTATCAGGTACCCCCTCCCGTCTCTTATTGGTATCAGAGCAAGAGTAGTACGATAAACTGGAACCTAATAGACTAAGTTTAATTAGTTTAGGATTAGACTTTGTTCCTCATTTTAGAGCCAGTCCTATACCAGATAGTACTTTTAAACTTACTTGCAATTTTGACAAATATCATAAACATAGTTTACATTCGGCAGACCCTTCTCAGAATAGTTTAATAGATCTAGTAATTAACGGTGTTAATCATCTTGCTCAAAAGATAGTAATTATTGAAGACAGCATAGTTAATTTAAACAAGACTATTTTAGAATTGCATAAAAAGTCTAACTATATCAAAGATCAAAACACAGCTATTTTAAACAAGGCAAGTACTAGTAAAATACAGACACCACTGATAAATTAGACTTTAGAAGAATTACAAAAACTACATAAAACGTTAGGAAAAACAAGAAAAGGAACAGCAACTGAAGAAGTAGTAGAACTCATTACAAAAATTACAGACCAAATTAAAAATTTGTCATTAAAAGAAAAACCTACAACATCAGAATCAAAAAGCTTTAAATTTATACAATATCAAGAAACCCTTAGCGACTCAGAATGACTCATCAAGGAGAATCAAGTAATAATAGGTTATCCGTTTCCCTTAGACCTAAGAACCTGTTAGAAAGAGTATTAAGTAAAAAAGAAAAATACAACAATACTATAGAAGAACTAATTAATCCAGAACAAGATCAACAATTATTTCAGACCCAAGGCTTACCACTTTTAAAACCCGAAACCTTATATAACAAAGGATATTTCGAAAACTCTACTCAGTTTTTCAAACATAGTCAAGAACTTTCAGTACAATGTATTAAAGACCAACATAAAGTATTAAGTGTTATTTCCTCACAAGGAGAAGCAGAACTTCTTAGTAAAAAATATAATTTTATTCATATAGGATTAATAGCCATAGGTGTAAAAGGGCAGATGAGAAAAAATATGGGAGGAAAAGTGTTAGTAACTATTTTTGATAAAAGAATAGATGATATGGAACAAAGTATGATAGCTAGCAGTGAAGTTGATATGAACAAAAATAAAGGTCTTATTTATTGTAGTCCAGATATTACTCTTAAAATACCAGACTTTACTAAACATATTTAAATAGGAATTCAGACAAAAGGATACGAAAACGTAGTAACATGAGACAATTTAATAATTGCCATAGGAGTTTTAGGAAGATGTTCAGTACTGTCAGGAGCTAGATATCGTATATTTACAGATAAAGTAGTCGAACTAGCCAGTAGTAAAGGAATTATTATGGTAAAACCAGTAGAAATTTCTAGTGAAGAATTAGCAGGAAAAGATTGGGATATAGATAAATTTTTAGAAAAGAAAAATCAAACTATAGCACCAAAAGAAGCTATTACTTATAGGAATAAATTTGGAAGAACAAGTTTAAGATTTACAGACTATACGACAATCCATAATAATGAAACTGAAGATGAAACCGAAAGCAATTATGATACAAATTTAGTAGAAACAGTAGCAGATAAGATCTTGTACCCTAAAGAATTGCAACTAAAATTAGAACCTAAAGAATTATTACTCCTAGAAGAGAATCTATACCAAACAGGTCAAATCTCAGAATATGAATACCTATATTACGATAATGAACAAAATTTTAGAATAGGTAATGACTTAATAGATAATATATTAGATCCAGAAAATAAGATAGAAGAAGAAGATGAAATCATAGATAATTTATCTCTTGCTAACACAGATTTTAGTACTCCAAAAGAATTTGTAGATGAAGTAGAAGAGACTAATAATAGAAATGTTTTTACCACACATAAAACACCCCTTGATCAGGCAGTACCTGTAGGATATGTTACCTCTATAGATAATCCTTCAAGATTCCCTTATTCTAGATACAAAGAACCACCAACTAGTTATAGATATGTTTCAAAAGGAGCCGTTAGACCATTAGAACAACCAATAATATTTCAGACAGAAGCTAAAGCCCAGATTTTAAACCTTACAACACATGATCCACAAAACTGGACTAATGTTTTAGAAGTATGGAAGAATGCTATAATTTCAGACTATTTTAGACGATTTAAAGATGTCAACTATGACCTTAAAACAGATGAAATGTATAGATATTTAGAAACATTTTTAGGAGAAAGCGTAAAGGCTATGTGGGAATCTTATAAGAAAGAATTAAATACAGAATACAATAGACTATTGGAAGCCGGACCAAATCCGTATAATTTTGTAAATACAATCCAAAACATTATAACTGGAACAGACCCCAATTCAGGACAGATGGGAACTCAAAAGAAAGCCTTAAGAGACTTAGAACAGCTTAATCTTTATAACTGGACTAGTGGTAAAGAAGTAAAACAATTTTTATTACATTATGTCTATTTACTCACAATTTCAGGAAATACATATAATCAAGAACTAGGACAAAAACTTTATCATAAACTACCAGGCGAATTAGGAATAGAAATAACTAATAAATGGAATAATTTAAAAAATGTAAAACAATATCCAGACGAAAAATGGGCAATAGGCACAAGAGCCATACATGTAGTAAGATGTTTAGAAGAAAAATGTATTGAACCTAAACACAAGGACCCTTACCAGCTAATGATACTTGGATTAGAATAGTTGTGTTTTGATCTTTGATATAGTCAGACTTTTTATGCAATTCTAAAATAGTCTTGTTTAAATTAACTATGCTGTCTTCAATAATTACTATCTTTTGGGCAAGATGATTAACACCGTTAATTACTAGATCTATTAAACTATTCTGAGAAGGGTCTGCCGAATATAAACTATGTTTATGATCTTTGTCAAAATTGCAAGTAAGTTTAAAAGTACTATCTGGTATAGGACTGGCTCTAAAATGAGGAACAAAGTCTAATCCTAAACTAATTAAACTTAGTCTATTAGGTTCCAGTTTATCGTACTACTCTTGCTCTGATACCAATAAGAGACGGGAGGGGGTACCTGATAATTGCTGCCTGATATAGATTGCTGAGCTTTGTTATGCTTGCTGTTGCTTCCAATAAAACTTTAACACCTACTAGGTACTCTCTCATGTCGATTATACTTTCACGTATGTATATGATATTCCCAATTTTTTTTTTTTTTTTGAAAATACCAATTGAGATATAGTAACTTGTATCTAATCCGCCTCTAACCACGCCACCAAAGGCACTCCATGAATTAGAATACTTACGCCAACTAATATACGATCTTTTCTGACCTTTAAACGGCTCCTCTTGCCAACATAGGTCTAAGATCTTTATGACGTAAATACAGTAGAGAGGCTTTTTACTGCGGATTAAATAATGCTTTTATACTATACTCAATATGAAATACTTTCAAGATTTAAAAATACGATATTGGAAAATGCAAATTTGTACAAAGAAAATTCTTCTTTTATATAAGAAAAGAGAGATTTCAAAAGAATATACATAAACAAAATTAAAACATAAACAAACTGTACATATATGAAAAGGGGAATACCTTACATAGCGACTGTATAAAACATGAGATTTCCCATTCGGGAATCCCAAAAACTAGTTACCAGGACTTTGGATTGAGATTTTCTATATTACAAGGTTTGGGATACAAAGAAAATGAAGAATTTCAACTCATGAAAAACTTCATTGATAAGATGCTAATTGTTTTCTTCACTCTGAAATGCTTGATGATCTGCTTCTGAAGAGTGCTTCTTTATATAGAAAATCCGAGAGCGGGGTAACATTATTTCTTATACACGCGTCTGGCAGAGAATGAAAGTCTCGATTACTGATTGTTTTTCACGCGGTTCTCTTTCTTATCTGAATGGAATCTGGCTACAGTTCTTTTACCGAGAAAGTCAAAAAGATACAATTATGCATCTGTCGTCTTTGCTTACGTCTGAATGGAATATAATTTCTAAGTCTTCTGGTGTACAGTAGTTTTTGTCTAAACAATCTTTCATTTTTGTCAGAATCTTTTTACAAAACTCTTGTTGTTTCATTAATGGGATTCCTTCTCTTTCTATAATAGGGTCTAATTTTCCTAATTTCCTTCTTTCTATTATTTTATTCCAATGTTGATTTATTTGCCAATTTATGTTATTATAAAGGGTAGTTATCCTAGTGTATTGATTAAAAATTTTTCTTCGTTTTTCTATATTCATATGACTAATTCTTTTTCATTCTTGGCTATCATTAATCTACTTAGGATGTCTGCTGCTGTGTTGTCTTTTCCTTTTATATGCTCTATTTCTATTTTTATGCCAGTGTTCATTATCCTATCTAAGAAAGTCATCCATCTCCGTCTACTGCTTCGTTTACTGTTTGTATTTTTATAAAATTTTACAATTGCTTCACAGTCTGTTCTTAAAGTTATTTCTTTTTTGGATATAATAAATAATTCAAAACTATCTAAAGCATATGTTATTGCTAAAAGTTCTGCATCTATACTAGTGATTTCTCCTCTTTCTTTGTAGGTTCCACCTTGTATCTACAAATTTTTTATAAATTTTTAGCATATTTATGGGGTTTACAAAGTAAAACTGCTCCCCATCCTTGTTCACATCCGTCTGTTTCTATAATTAAATAGTCTATTTCTAGTGGTAAGGCGAGTTCTGGTAAAGTTTTAATCATTTCTTTTATTTTTTGTACTATTTTAATATCTTCGGAATTAAAATATCGTTGTCCTTTTAGAGATGTCTTACTATATAAGGGTCCTGCTATTTTTCCTAAATTTTTTAGAAATGGTCTAGCATAATTAATTAGTCCTAAAAATCTTTGTAATCCTTTTAAATCTTCTAATTTATCTGGAAAACCTAAAGCTTTCTGTGCTATATGAGGCCATAATTTAATTTTGCCTTCTCCTATATTAATTCCTAAAAAATCTATATAAGTCTTAAATAACTGCATCTTCTTTTGGCTTATGATTAATCCATGATTAATAAATTCTGAAAATACTATTTGTAAATGTCCTCGGTGTTCTTTTTTATTTTTACTAAACACTAATATATCATCTATGTAGACAATAACAAAATTGCTATATTTATTAAATATGTCTTCCATTTTTCTCTGAAATATACTAGGTGCATTTTTTAATCCAAAGGGGATTACTAACCATTCGAAGTGTCCTTCTGGACAAGTAAGCGACCCAAGCAATGCTATTAGGATGCATTTTAATTTGCCAAAATCCACTTTTTAGGTCAAATTTGCTAAATATTTTACAACCTTGTATCTTATTTATTAGTACATTCTTATCTGGGATGTTGTAGGCATCGTCTAAAGTATTATAATTAAGTCTTTTGTAATTTATTACCATCCTACTTTTTCCTCTGGCTATTTCGGCATGGTTTCTTACTATAAATGCAGCTGATCTATGAGGGCTACTAGATCTTCTTATAACACCTCGTTTGAGTAATTCATTGATATGCATTTTAAAGTCTTCAATGTCTGCATTTGTAGCTTCAATGTTTTTTGTCTTAATTATATATTCAAGATTTTTTATTATTAAGTTACACACTACTTTGTCTTTATCCCAATATTTTAAAAGGTCTTCTCCTAAAATTCCCATTTGCTCTAATTTAGAGATTAGCTGGTTTATGTGCTCTTCTGTCACGAGATTAATATATGCTAGTTCTGTATTAATGAAAGAAAAATTTGTTTCTATTAACTGTTGCTCTATCTCATTGATGTCTAAATCGGATTCGGAATTATGATGTGTGTCTGTAGTTATATCAGTAAGTAATTGGCAAGCATAGTCTTCTTTACAAGGGCAAGGTTTAGGAAGGTGTGATTTTGTTTTGGCTGCTGGAGGGTGTCCACCACGCTTCTCAGTGCATTCTGATGGTTGGGAGTGAGGATAAAAAGGAGAGAAAAGGGTATGTTTTTGAAGGGAAATATAGTCTTTACTAATAGTGACACATCCGCTATCTTTCAAAATAAAATTTAATCCTAGGATAAAATCAGCGCCCGTGTAAGTAAAAGGTCTAATCCAAGTATCATTAGCTGGTAAGGTATATTCTTTACTAAGTCCGCAATTGGTTTCAAAGCTAACTTTACTATTTGGTTGAAGGAGTTCTGTATATCTATAGTATTTACCATCCATTTGTTGGGCTTCTATTGGGTGTTTGGCAACAATAATATATTTCTGGGGTACTAATTATTTATTTTATAAACAATTCGTACATCCTGAGTCTAAAACTCCTAAACATGTAATAAAATAATTGTCTATTCGAATTTGGCATTTTAGTTTTATGGTAGACAGTCTGTCTGTGTTACAGATTGTTTGTATTAATTCTGTTCTTTCTTCTTCATCTTCAATCTCAAGTTTTTGTTTTCCTTTAACATGATGTTCTTATAATTCTACTTTCCTATGTAGTAATTTCTGAGTATCTTCTATTGTTTCAATTCTTTTTCGTAAAATTCTTATTTCTTGTTTATCTATTTCAGCTAGTGTTTCTGTTTCTGGTTGATTAAGTTCTTCTAATTGAATTCCATTATTGTTTAAACATTTCGAACAGGCTTCTAAATAACAATTAATACACTTGGCTCTTAACAAAATAAAAGGGTAGAGATTGCATATGTAACAGGGAACATTGTCATTTCCCATTTGTTTTTTCCAATTGTGCTGACAATCTATTTCTGTATTTACTAGCTCTGTATGCTCTGTATTAAGATGATTAAACATTAAATCTTTTTCTCTAATAAATTCTTGAACGAAACTAAAATCCTCATTATCACTATCTGTCTGTTCACTAGTATCTAGTTCTTCAATTGTTACTATACTATAGATAGATTCGATTTCCAAATACATTCATCTACACAGATTAAATCTTCATTAACATTCTCTATTAAGTTGGTCTTTTATCATTAAAGTTTGTATTCTTTTTGGGCAATTTCTTGCTAAATGATGCTGGCTATTACAAATATAACAATTTAACCTTTGCTTATATTGTCTATTTGGTTGGAATTTTCGAACATGTTTTTGCTGATCTAAGTATGGTTTTCTTTTATTGGATTTTCGTAAATAGTATTGTTTTTTAGGTAGTTTCTTTTTATTCTTTTTGTATGCTTTAACTTCTTTTCTAGGTTTATTATTTACACCATAAGTTTGTGGAGTAAACATATCTTTGCAAAATTGAAAATCTGTTTGTTTGAGTTGTTTCTGAATTTGAAGTTGAATACATTTTTCTTCTAAACATCTTACTACATGTATGGCTCTTGTGCCTATTGCCCATTTTTCGTCTGGATATTGTTTTACATTTTTTAAATTATTCCATTTATTAGTTATTTCTATTCCTAATTCGCCTGGTAGTTTATGAAAAAGTTTTTGTCCTAGTTCTTGATTATATGTATTTCCTGAAATTGTGAGTAAATAGACATAATGTAATAAAAATTGTTTTACTTCTTTACCACTAGTCCAGTTATAAAGATTAAGCTGTTCTAACTCTCTTAAGGCTTTCTTTTGAATTCCCATCTATCCTGAATTGGGGTCTGTTCCAGTTATAATGTTTTGGATTGTATTTACAAAATTATACGGATTTGGTCCGGCTTCCAATAGTCTATTGTATTCTGTATTTAATTCTTTCTTATAAGATTCCCACATAGCCTTTACGCTTTCTCCTAAAAATGTTTCTAAATATCTATACATTTCATCTGTTTTAAGGTCATAGTTGATATCTTTAAATCGTCTAAAATAGTCTAAAATTATAGCATTCTTCCATACTTCTAAAACGTTCGTCCAGTTTTGTGGATCATGTGCTGTAAGGTTTAAAATCAAGGCTACTTTAGCTTCTCTGGCTCCCAAATATTATTGGTTGTTCTAATGGTCTAACGGCTCCTTTTGAAACATATCTATAACCAGTTGGTGGTTCTTTGTATCTAGAATAAGGGAGTCTTGAAGGATTATCTATAGAGGTAACATGTCCTACAGGTACTGCCTGATCAAAGGGTGTTTTATGTGTGGTAAAAACATTTCTATTATTAGTCTCTTCTACTTCATCTACAAATTCTTTTGAGTACTAAAATCTGTGTTAGCAAGAGATAAATTATCTATGATTTCATCTTCTTCTTCTATCTTATTTTCTGGATCTAATATATTATCCATTAAGTCATTACCTATTCTAATATTTTGTTCATTATCATAATATAGGTATTCATATTCTGAGATTTGACCTGTTTGGTATAGATTCTCTTCTAGGAGTAATAATTCTCTAGGTTCTAATTTTAGTTGCAATTCTTTAGGGTACAAGATCTTATCTGCTACTGTTTCTACTAAATTTGTATCATAATTGCTTTCGGTTTCATCTTCAGTTTCATTATTATGGATTGTCGTATAGTCTGTAAATCTTAAACTTGTTCTTCCAAATTTATTCCTATAAGTAATAGCTTCTTTTGGTGTTATAGTTTGATTTTTCTTTTCTAAAAATTTATCTATATCCCAATCTTTTCCTGCTAATTCTTCACTAGAAATTTCTACTGGTTTTACCATAATAATTCCTTTACTACTGGCTAGTTCGACTACTTTATCTGTAAATATACGATATCTAGCTCCTGACAGTACTGAACATCTTCCTAAAACTCCTATGGCAATTATTAAATTGTCTCCTGTTACTACGTTTTCGTATCCTTTTGTCTGAATTCCTATTTTAATATGTTTAGTAAAGTCTGGTATGTCAAGAGTAATATCTGGACTACAATAAACAAGACCTTTATTTTTGTTCATATCAACTTCACAGCTAGCTATCATACTTTGTTCTATATCATCTATTCTTTTATCAAAAATAGTTACTAACACTTTTCCTCCCATATTTTTTCTCATCTGCCCTTTTACACCCATGGCTATTATATGAATAAAATTATATTTTTTACTAAGAAGTTCTGCTTCTCCTTATGAGGAAATAACACTTAATACTTTATGTTGGTCTTTAATACATTGTACTGAAAGTTCTTGACTATGTTTGAAAAACTGAGTAGAGTTTTCGAAATATCCTTTGTTATATAAGGTTTCGGGTTTTTAAAGTTGTAAGCCTTGGGTCTTAAATAATTGTTGATCTTGTTCTGGATTAATTAGTTCTTCTGTAGTATTGTTGTATTTTTCTTTTTTACTAAATACTCTTTCTAACAGGTTCTTAGGTCTAAGGGAAACGGATAACCTATTATTACTTGATTCTCCTTGATGAGTCATTCTGAGTCGCTAAGGGTTTCTTGATATTGTATAAATTTAAAGCCGTTTGATTCTGATGTTGTAGGTTTTTCTTTTAATGACAAATTTTTAATTTGGTCTGTAATTTTAGTAATGAGTTCTACTACTTCTTCAGTTTCTTTTCCTTTTTCTGTTTTTCCTAACGTTTTATGTAGTTTTTGTAATTCTTCTAAAGTCTGATTTATCAGTGGTGTCTGTATTTTACTAGTACTTGCCTTGTTTAAAATAGCTGTGTTTTGATCGTTGATATAGTCAGACTTTTTATGCAATTCTAAAATAGTCTTGTTTAAATTAACTATGCTGTCTTCAATAATTACTATCTTTTGAGCAAGATGATTAACACCGTTAATTACTAGATCTATTAAACTATTCTGAGAAGGGTTTGCCGAATATAAACTATGTTTATGATCTTTGTCAAAATTGCAAGTAAGTTTAAAAGTACTATCTGGTATAGGACTGGCTCTAAAATGAGGAACAAAGTCTAATCTTAAACTAATTAAACTTAGTCTATTAGGTTCCAGTTTATCGTACTACTCTTGCTCTGATACCAATAAGAGAGGGGAGGGGGTACCTGATAATTGGTGCCTGATATCGATTGCTGAGCTTTGTTATGCTTGTTGTTGCTTCCAATAAAACATTAACACCTACTAGGTACTCTCTCATGTCGATTATACTTTCAAGTATGTATATGATATTCCCAATTTTTTTTTTTTTTTTTTTTGAAAATACCAATTGAGATATAGTAACTTGTATCTAATCCGCCTCTAACCACAGCACCAAAGGCACTCCATGAATTAGAATACTTACGCCAACTAATATACGATGTTTTCTGACCTTTAAACGGCTCCTCTTGCCAACATAGGTCTAAGATCTTTATGACGTAAATACAGTAGAGAGGCTTTTTACTGCGGATTAAATAATGCTTTTATACTATACTCAATATGAAATACTTTCAAGATTTAAAAATACGATATTGGAAAATGCAAATTTGTACAAAGAAAATTCTTCTTTTATATAAGGAAAGAGAGATTTCAAAAGAATATACATAAACAAAATTAAAACATAAACAAACTGTACATATATGAAAAGGGGAATACGTTACATAGCGACTGTATAAAACATGAGATTTCCGTTAGGAATCCCAAAACTAGTTACAAGGACTTGGATTGAGATTTTCTATATTACAAGGTTTGGGATACAAAGAAAATGAAGAATTTCAACTCATGAAAAACTTCATTGATAAGATGCTAATTGTTTTCTTCACTCTGAAATGCTTGATGATCTGCTTCTGAAGAGTGCTTCTTTATATAGAAAATCCGGGAGCGGGGTAACATTATTGCTTACACACGCGTCTGACAGAGAATGAAAGTCTGGATTACTGATTGTCTTTCACGCGGTTCTCTTTCTTATCTGAATGGAATCTGGCTACAGTTCTTTTACCGAGAAAGTCAAAAAGATACAATTATGCATCTGTTATAATGCGTCTGTCGTCTTTGTTTTAGGTCTGAATGGAATCCGGGTCTTTGCTACGTGTCAAAATTATGTCGCTCTATCGTGTCGGCTAAATAATGGCCATCTGAAATATTATCTTCTACATCATTAGAACTACTGGTCTCCATAGTGTCTTCAACTATTGGGCTTTTGGGCCGTCTTGGTGGATCCATTACAATGTCTTTACACTGTCTTAATTCTTTAAGGGCTTCTTGTACTGCTTGCGGACTTGTTCTTTTATAGAGAGTTGAATGTCTAAAGGGGGAGAAACGGGCTGTTTGGCTAGTTCAAATTGGGCTGATTGCAAAATTTTTTAAAAAATCTTGTGTTTCGGCTAAGTCTGTCTGAGAATTTTGACTGAAGTATAGATTTTCCGCTTGATTTTCCTGACTAAGAGGCTGGCTGTCGATAATGGGTCTTTTTTCAGGGTTTTTGGGCTGGTCTATATTATTTGGATCTGGGATTGTACAAGTAGGGGTATATTTAACCAAATAATCGAACTTACCACTGGGCTGGCCCAAAGTATCACATCGTTCTGTATTATGATCTTTGAAATAATTTGATGGGCCGTGTCTAGTAGAAGAATCAACAGTCTTCTGAGTCTGTTGAGCTTTTGGCAAGCCCATAGCCTTCTCAGGATTTGACTTATCTTCACCATCAGCCTGTTCTGATGGACTAGCTTCTAGCTTAAGGGGCCTAGAAGTGCCAGTGGTATTCGTTGGAGAATACCCACCCCTCTCCATAGGAAAACAAAAACTCGAGATTGAAGATGAAGAAGAAAGAATAGAATTAATACAAACAATCTGTAACAGAGACAGACTGTCTACCATAAAACTAAAATGCCAAATTCGAATAGACAATTATTTTATTACATGTTTAGGAGTTTTAGACTCAGGATGTACGAATTTTTTATTAAATAAAAAATTAGTACCCCAGAAATATATTACTGTTGCCAAACACCCAATAGAAGCCCAACAAATGGATGGTAAATACTATAGATATACAAAACTCCTTCAACCAAATAGTAAAGTTAGCTTTGAAACCAATTATGACTTAGTAAAGAATATACCTTACCAGCTAATGATACTTGGATTAGACCTTTTACTTACACAGGCGCCGATTTTATCCTAGGATTAAGTTTTATTTTGAAAGATAGCGGATGTGTCACTATTAGTAAAGACTATATTTCCCTTCAAAAACATACCCTTTTCTCTCCTGTTTATCCTCACTCCCAACCATCAGAATGCACTGAGAAGCGTGGTGGACACCCTCCAGCAGCCAAAACAAAATCACACCTTCCTAAACCTTGTCCTTGTAAAGAAGACTATGCTTGCCAATTACTTACTGATACCACTAAAGACACACATCATAATTCCGAATCCGATTTAGACATCAATGAGATAGAGCGACAGTTAATAGAAACAATTTTTTCTTTCATTAATACAGAACTAGCATATATTAATCTCGTGACAGAAGAGCACATAAACCAGCTAATCTCTAAATTAGAGCAAATGGGAATTTTAGGAGAAGACCTTTTAAAATATTGGGATAAAGACAAAGTAGTGTTTAACTTAATTATAAAAAATCCTGAATATATAATTAAGACAAAAAACATTGAAGCTACAAATGCAGACATTGAAGACTTTAAAATGCATATCAATGAATTACTCAAACTAGGTGTTATAAGAAGATCTAGTAGCCCTCATAGATCAGCTGCATTTATAGTAAGAAACCATGCCGAAATAGCCAGAGGAAAAAGTAGGATGGTAATAAATTACAAAAGACTTAATGATAATACTTTAGACGATGCCTACAACATCCCTGATAAGAATGTACTAATAAATAAGATACAAGGTTGTAAAATATTTAGCAAATTTGACCTAAAAGGTTGATTTTGGCAAGTTAAAATGCATCCTAATAGCATTGCTTGGACTGCTTTTACTTGCCCAGAAGGACACTTCGAATGGTTAGTAATGCCCTTTGGATTAAAAAATGCACCTAGTATATTTCAGAGAAAAATGGAAGACATATTTAATAAATATAGCAATTTTGTTATTGTCTACATAGATGATATATTAGTGTTTAGTAAAAATAAAAAAGAACACCAAGGACATTTACAAATAGTATTTTCAGAATTTATTAATCATGGATTAATCATAAGCCAGAAGAAGATGCAGTTATTTAAGACTTATATAGATTTTTTAGGAATTAATATAGGGGAAGGCAAAATTAAATTACAGCCTCATATAGCACAGAAAGCTTTAGGTTTTCCAGATAAATTAGAAGATTTAAAAGAATTACAAAGATTTTTAGGACTAATTAATTATGCTAGACCATTTCTAAAAAATTTAGGAAAAATAGCAGGACCCTTGTATAGTAAGACATCTCTAAAAGGACAACGATATTTTAATTCCGAAGATATTAAAATAGTACAAAAAATAAAAGAAATGATTAAAACTTTACCAGAACTCGCCTTACCAGTAGAAACAGACTATTTAATTATAGAAACAGACGGATGTGAGCAAGGATAGGGAGCAGTTTTACTTTGTAAACCCCATAAATATGCTGATAAAAATTTAGAAAAAATTTGTAGATACAGTAGTGGAACTTACAAAGAAAGAGGAGAAATCACTAGTATAGATGAAGAACTTTTAGCAATAACATATGCTTTAGATAGTTTTGAATTATATATTATATCCAAAAAAGAAATAACTTTAAGAACAGACTGTGAAGCAATTGTAAAATTTTATAAAAATACAAACAGTAAACGAAGCAATAGACGGAGATGGATGACTTTCTTAGATAGGATAATTAACACTGGCGTAAAAATAGAAATAGAGTATATAAAAGGAAAAGACAACACAGCAGCAGACATCCTAAGTAGATTAATGATAGCCAAGAATGAAAAAGAATTAGTCATATGAATATAGAAAAACGAAGAAAAATTTTTAATCAATACACTAGGATAACTACCCTTTATAATAACATAAATTGGCAAATAAATCAACATTGGAATAAAATAATAGAAAGAAGGAAATTAGGAAAATTAGACCCTATTATAGAAAGAGAAGGAATCCCATTAATGAAACAACAAGAGTTTTGTAAAAAGATTCTAACAAAAATGAAAGATTGTTTAGACAAAAACCACTGTGTACACGAAGACTTAGAAATTATATTCTCTAATAACTTACCACCTAGACCTAGTACATTTCTAGAAGACTAACATAGACCTCATTATATCAGGAATGGACGAAATTTCAGAGCGCAGTAATACTAGTCATAGGCAAACCCCATCAGATAAGATAATTCATATTACTGAAGAACTTTATTTACGATTATTTTATTTACGATTAGGAACAATTGAGCACTACGAATATTTACAAGAAGTGATAAAGCTTTTCATCAAAAATTGATAAAGAATTAGAACAGTCGAGTCAAAAACATTAAAATTAACACAAGAAGTCGTAGGAATAAATTATTCCCGTTTAAACAATGCTATAAGAAGAATAGAACTAATTAATAAAGGATTTAAACAAAGACAATTGACTCTTCTTAGAACAGATTCTAGAACATAAATACAATGAATAATTCTCCCAGCTCTAGTTCTCAGACTAATAATCTAACTATACATCAAAGATATCTCATATCTAAGAGAATAACAGAACTAGAATACCTCTTTAACCAAGAAAGCTTGCAGCTAGAAGACTTATGGAATAATACTTTGTATCAAAGAAGCATTGGCTTTCCTAATCCTATTTTAGACTCAAAAGTAACTAAGATAGAGGCTAAAAGACAGTTGATAAAACAGAAACTTCATATAGCTAATAATATTTTAGAAGCTCAGATTTACATAACTAAAGATTTAGACTTTATATTTGAAAAAGTTTATAATTAAATTTTTTATTTTTCTTGCAGGATGGCCACTTTATTTCCAGATAATTTCCATTTAATTAAACAACTATTAGATAAAAAAATGTAAATTAGAACAAGATTTATACCAAAACATAATAGAACATAATTTATGCATAGGAATTTATAATCATTGTCTTTTTCAAAACATACCTCCTCCTAGAATAGTTAGAACTTACATGAATTTACATGGTCAAGAAATTGTAAAGATAACAAGAATTTTAGCATTATTAACAAATTGTTTTAATACAAATTTTATTAGTAATGAAACTTTTGAATTTCTGTTTCACTAACAGTAACCATGTTTTTAATTCTTCTAACCCCAATTAACCAATATATATCAGACTTTAACAAGATGAGTAGACCACCACCAAGACCCGGTGTAACGCCCCGCTAAAATCTCGTCACGATTTTATAGGATTTCGTATGTTTCTCGTTTGTGTTTTTGGGAATGGGTCGTGATGATGTGAATATGTCGTGAGATGGTGTTGATGGATATGACATGTTTAGGATGTGTTTTGGATTGCCCAATGTATGTTGGAACTAGGTATGGTCGCTGGGAATGAGTCGGAAGAGAAATGCAGAAAAATGGGATTCTGACCGTAATTTTGGTATTCTACCGTAAATGTGGTCGTTCGTCTGCCGTAAGGCTTATAGTTCTGTACCGTAAGTAAAGAATGAGGGTTAAAGGGCTGATTTTACGCTGGTCACAGAATCTTGGCGGTCGCGTGTGCTAGTTACTGGCCGTAATGAATTGAGTTACGGCCGTAAGTTTGGTAGTTACGGCCGTAATTTATTGAGTTACGGCCGTAATGTTGGAATTCTGACTACTAGAATGGATATTTACTACCGTAATTTTAAGTCGGCAGATATGGATTTTTGGTCAAAAGTCACTTTTCTTGGTGGTTATCCTCATTTTCGAGCCAAGCATACATCTAGGACATTTTGAAGGTCCTCCATCTCTAAAAATCCATCCACATATCATACTTGGATCAAGTGTTGATATAGAAGATCAATCAAATTCCCAAGGAGCAAGGTGAAGAAGCAAGCAAGTCCATCCTCTACCTAGTTTTCTTGGTGGTCCTATCTTCCTAAGGTGGGTAGTAGAACACTTAAAGTGTTTTGAGGTAAGATCGTGCCCTAATATTGGTTGGTTTGCAATCAATAGGTAAGGAGACAATTGTTAGGGTAGGATTGATGATGTTGATGCTTTGGTTGAGTAGATATGACTATAGAGTTGGCATAGCATATAGATACTCAATTTGGGGGTTTGTAGGATTTTGATGCTTATGAACCCATTTTATGTTAATATGCATATGATATTACATGTGTTTATTTATGTGTATACCTTGAGGCATGGTCATGCATGAAAAACGAGAGATAGGGTTGCCAACCAAATGTTTATATCATGTTCGTCTCACAAAGGTTTGAGACAATTGGCCCAAATGGAGGTCCCTCAAAGGATTGGGAGTGCAGCCAATTAATGTATGAATGTATATCACGGCGCCAATATAAACATATGGTTATAGCAGACCCATGATTACGAATATGTCGTGCATTGCATATGATTGTGCTTCCCCCTTTGGGCCCTCGTGGCTCACGATATGTTATGTTACGTGATAGGTGACCGAGCCGAGGACCGTGGACTTGGGGACGGCGGGGAATCCTCGAGGACGTGACGTGGAGGGGAGACCAAAGGAAGCTCCTGATCCTGTATAGGCTGCTTTTGAATGTGTCCAATGGCCATGATATCTTGTATTTTGCTTATGTTTTGATGTCAATGTGTAAATAAATACTCATGAGCTTGGACAAGTTAAAGGTTTTATGCTTATTTGTTTAGCTTCCGTTGCTTACCGTTATGGTTGTATACGTATGTTTTAAGAGCGGGCGTTACAGGATGGTATCAGAGCCGGCTTCCTTTTCGTTTCCCCACACATTTGAGGACTCCCTTCGCCTCTCCAGGTTATGGTTGGTAATGCGTTTTATGTGTGCATACTTTATTATTATGATATGTTATGTTATGATGCTCTGTGTACTATATGAAGGAGATTAGTAGGGTGATGTGAGTTGAGATGTTTCCTTGTTGTGATGGATAGATGGCTGATGATCAGACACCAGTTATTGAAAGGTTGACTCAGTTGGTAGAACAACAGTCCCAAATGATGCAGCAGATGATGACGAACGCGAGTGGGAATCATAATGCTAATGGAAGCAATTCCGTGAGTGCTTCGGGTGTTGAGAAGACCCGAGAAGATAGGGATAAGGAGTTTTCATCCGATCGGTTCCGTCGTCTTAATCCGCCTATCTTTGAGGATGCGAAAGATCCGATTGACGCCGAGAATTGGCTTCAGACGATAGAGCGGATGTTTGTGTATGCCCACATTCCCGAGTCGGAGCAGGTGAATTGTGCGACCTTTATGCTCAGAGGCTCGGCGGGTCTTTGGTGGGATACTGGTGAGACAAGAAGAGGAAGTAGCCGGTTCTGGCATGGGCGGATTTTTGTACTAGGTTTGGACCAAGTATTTCTCGGATGCGGCTCAAAATGAGAAGTTGAATGAGTTCATCCAAATTCAGCAGGGTGCTATGTCGGTGAGTGAGTATAGTAAGAAGTTTGATGAGCTCGCCCGATTTGCTACGCACATGGTGAATACCCCGGCTCGTAAAGTTGCTCGGTTTATTATGGGTTTGAAACCGGAGTTAGCTCGAGATGTACAGTTGGCCAGTATGGCGACTACGAGCTACACTGAGGTGATAGAGCGGGCCTATGTCGCGGAACGAGCCGAAGCGAGAATTGCTCAAGCTCGTCAAGCCGCTAGCCAATCGGTTCCATTTTCACAACCGGCTCAAGGACAATCCTTTTCTTCCCAAGGTTCATCTATGAGCGGTCGAGGACGAGGTTCTAATTATAGAGGTCGTGGGAGGAATAATAAGAGGCCGGCGGGTAATGCTTCCTCCGCCCGACCACCGGCTAAGAAGGGAACGAGTTCTTCTCCCGCGCCAACGTGCCAGACATGTGGAAAGCCTCACGGAGGACCGTGCTACTACGGCACCAATCGATGTTATAACTGCGGTAAAGAGGGACACATGAGTAGGGCTTGTCCGGAGGCGAGGAATCAAGCGCCTCAACAACTCCCTCCACCGAGACAATCCGGACGCGTGTTTGCGTTGGTACAACCCGAGGTGCCCGAGAAGGTTGATGTTATTGCAGGTATTGTTTATGTTTATGCATTACCTGCTTATGCCTTGTTTGACTCCGGAGCTACGCACTCTTTTATATCATTATCCTATGCCCTACGAATGGAGATGGTCCCGAAGCCATTGTGGTGCACTTTTGATGTTATTTTACCCTCGGGACGGAACCAGTGCATTGTGAGTTATTGCCCTAATGTCCCGATACGGGTTCAGGAGAATGAGACATCCATTGATTTACTAGCTTTGGAACTTCGAGATTTTGATGTGATTCTCGGGATGGATTGGTTAGTTCAACATAGGGTTATGTTAGATTGCCCTAATCGTGCTTTGAGGTTTCCGAATGGTGAACCAATTACGTTTCCAAAGCTAGAGCGCTCCAAACGGGTTATGATTTCGACTATGAGGGCCGAGAGATTGATTAGTCAAGGGTGCCAAGCCTACGTAGTCACTTTGTATAGTGCAAAGATGGAGATACCCATGTCGCCAGCTTCAGTCCCGGTTGTATGTGAATTCTTAGATGTGTTTCCGGAAGATTTATTGGGTTTGCCTCCGCCCCGGGAGATTGAATTTGTTATTGAGGTTGTTCCGGGTATGTCGCCCATTTCTAAAGCTCCCTACCGTATGGCTCCCTCGGAACTTAAAGAGCTTAGAATCCAATTGAATGAGTTGTTGGAAAGGGGCTTCATTCGACCAAGTACCTCGCCATGGGGTGCGCCGGTGTTATTTGTGAAGAAGAAAGATGGATCTATGAGGCTGTGTATTGATTATCGAGAGCTTAATAAGGCCACGGTGAAGAATAAGTATCCATTACCCCGCATTGATGAATTACTAGATCAACTCCGAGGTTCGGCAATTTATTCGAAGATCGATCTTCGTTCCGGATATCATCAGTTAAGAATTAGTGATGGGGATGTGATGAAGTCGGCTTTTAGCACCCGGTATGGCCACTTCGAATTTTTGGTTATGCCTTTCGGACTTACGAATGCTCCAGCCGCTTTCATGGACTTGATGAATCGAGTTTTCAAGCCCTATCTCGACGAGTTCGTTATTGTTTTTATCGATGATATTCTTATCTACTCTAAATCCCGGGAAGAACACGAGAATCATCTCCGCATTGTCTTGCAAACTCTTCGAGATGAGAAGTTGTATGCAAAGTTCTCGAAATGTGAGTTTTGGACGAAACAAGTGGTGTTTCTAGGACATGTGGTGACGAAGGATGGTATTTCCGTTGATCCTAGTAAAGTGGAGGCCGTCTTGAAGTGGTCTCAACCAACGACGCCACTAGTCAAGTTTTGTAGGTTTGGCTTGGTATTATCGGTGTTTTGTCAAAGATTTTGCCAAGCTTGCTTCTCCATTGACACGGTTGGCGAAAAGCGTGCCTTTCCGATGGACGAGGCGAGTGTGAGCGGAGTTTTCAAGAGTTGAAGACTCGCCTCACCACAGCTCTATTTTGGCAATCCGGACTGACTCAAGTGTTTTCGCTATTTATAGTGATGCGTCTCAACAAGGACTTGGGTGTGTTTTGATGCAAAATGATAGAGTGATAGCCTATGCCTCCCGCCAATTGAAGAGTTATGAGGAGAGGTATCCAACACATGATTTGGAGTTAGCCGCGATCGTATTTGCGTTGAAAATTTGGCGCCACTACCTTACTGAGGTTCGATGTGAAATTTTTACGGATCACAAAAGTTTAAAGTATTTCTTCACTCAAAAGGAGCTCAACATGAGACAAAGACGATGGTTGGAGCTCGTGAAGGATTATGATTGTTCGATCCATTATCACCCCGGTAAAGCAAACGTAGTAGCGGATGCTCTAAGTAGGAAGTCGCCGAAACAAAGATCCCGTAAGTTGCAACATGAAATGGAAAAGTTGGATCTTGAGGTCTTAGACCAGACGGCTTGACTCATGGCTATGTCAATCCGGTCGGCGCTCATAGATCGTATCAAGGAAGCGCAAGAAATGGATGGTGGGCTACTAAAGCGAAGAAGAAGCTTCAGGAGAAGCCAAATCCGGACTTTCAAGTTCAACAGGGGATTCTTAAGTATAAGAACAGGTACTATGTTCCGGCTGCAGAGGAGTTGAGGCAAGAGATTTGTCTCGAGGCTCATATGACCCCCTATACTCTCCATCCAGGCTCGACTAAGATGTATCGGGATATTAAGGTATTGTATTGGTGGCCAAGCATGAAACGGAGTGTAGCGGAGTTTGTAGCAAGATGTTTGGTGCATCCAACAAGTCAAGCGAGAACACCGAGGCCGGTGGACTATTACAACCACTCCCGATTCCAGAGTGGAAATGGGATGAAGTTACCATGGATTTTGTAAGCGGGTTACCAAGAACGAGTAAGGGATTCGATGCTATTTGGGTGGTAGTCGACCGACTCACCAAGTCTGCCCATTTTCTCCCGATCAAGATGACATATCGAATGGAGCAATTGGCTCAATCAGATATTCGGGAGATTGTTCGATTACATGGGGTTGCGGTGACGATCACCTCGGATCGAGATCCGAGATATCTATCACATTTTTGGAAGGAATTACATATAGTCTTGGGGACAAAACTTCAATTCAGTACGGCGTTTCATCCTCAAACAGATGGACAAACGGAACGAACAATCCAAACGCTCGAAGATATGTTGAGAGCTTGTGTTTTAGAGTTTCCCCAAAGTTGGGACCGTTATGTACCGTTAGTTGAGTTCGCCTATAACAATAGCTATCATTCCTCGGTTGGAATGCCTCCCTATGAAGCTCTGTACGGTAGAAGGTGTAGATCCCCTCTTCATTGGGATGATGTGGGAGAAATGAAGTTGATGCGAACGGAAATGCTACAAGACATGCTGTTAGCAGTTGAAAAGATTAAGCAACGGATGAGAATAGCTCAAGATCGACAGAAAAGTTATGCTGATAATCGACGTCGGCCACTAGAGTTCGAGATTGGCGACAAAGTGTTCGTTCGTATCTCGCCAATTAAGAGACTCTTTCGATTTGGAAAGCGTGGCAAGTTGACCCCAAGGTATATTGGTCCCTACGAAATCCTTGAACGAATTGGAGAAGTAGCGTATAAGTTGAAGTTGCCAACTCATTTGGATCGAATGCACAACGTATTTCATGTCTCCATGTTGAGGAAGTATGTTGCAGATCCCTCCCATGTATTACCAGACCCTCCATTAGATCTTCAACCGGACCTATCGTATGAAGAGAAACCCGTACAAATCGTTGATCGTAGCGTCAAGCAACTACGAGGGAAACAAGTGCCTATTGTACGTGTTTTGTGGCGAAGTGCAACCATCGAAGAGGAAACCTGGGAGAGAGAGGAAGCGATGAGACAACACTACCCCGAACTATTTTCAGGTAAATTTCGAGGACGAAATTCTTTTAAGGAGGGGATATTGTAACGCCCCGCTAAAATCTCGTCACGATTTTATAGGATTTCGTATGTTTCTCGTTTGTGTTTTTGGGAATGGGTCGTGATGATGTGAATATGTCGTGAGATGGTGTTGATGGATATGACATGTTTAGGATGTGTTTTGGATTGCCCAATGTATGTTGGAACTAGGTATGGTCGCTGGGAATGAGCCGGAAGAGAAATGCGAGAAAAAATGGGATTTACGGTAGTAATTTTGGTATTTCTGACCGTAAATGTGGTCTGACGTAAGGCTTATAGTTACTGCCGTAAGTAAAGAATGAGGGTTAAAGGGCTGATTTTACGGTCGGCGTAGCGAAGCTGGTCGCGTGTGCCTAGTTACGGCCGTAATGAATTGAGTTACGGCCGTAAGTTTGGTAGTTACGGCCGTAATTTATTGAGTTACGGCCGTAATGTTGGAATTTACGGCCGTAACAGGGATATTTACGGCCGTAATTTTAAGTCGGCAGATATGGATTTTTGGTCAAAAAGTCACTTTTCTTGGTGGTTATCCTCATTTTCGAGCCAAGCATACATCTAGGACATTTTGAAGGTCCTCCATCTCTAAAAATCCATCCACATATCATACTTGGATCAAGTGTTGATATAGAAGATCAATCAAATTCCCAAGGAGCAAGGTGAAGAAGCAAGCAAGTCCATCCTCTACCTAGTTTTCTTGGTGGTCCTATCTTCCTAAGGTGGGTAGTAGAACACTTAAAGTGTTTTGAGGTAAGATCGTGCCCTAATATTGGTTGGTTTGCAATCAATAGGTAAGGAGACAATTGTTAGGGTAGGATTGATGATGTTGATGCTTTGGTTGAGTAGATATGACTATAGAGTTGGCATAGCATATAGATACTCAATTTGGGGGTTTGTAGGATTTTGATGCTTATGAACCCATTTTATGTTAATATGCATATGATATTACATGTGTTTATTTATGTGTATACCTTGAGGCATGGTCATGCATGAAAAACGAGAGATAGGGTTGCCAACCAAATGTTTATATCATGTTCGTCTCACAAAGGTTTGAGACAATTGGCCCAAATGGAGGTCCCTTAAAGGATTGGGGTCTGGCCAATTAATGTATGAATGTATATCACGGCGCCAATATAAACATATGGTTCGCAACGGGCCCATGATTACGAATATGTCATGCATTGCATATGATTGTGCTTCCCACTGGGCCCTCGTGGCTCACGATATGTTATGTTATGTGATAGGTGACCAGAGCCGAGACCGTGGACTTGGGGACGGCGGGGGAATCCTCGAGGACGTGACGTGGAGGGGAGACCAAAGGAAGCTCCTGATCCTGTATAGGCTGCTTTTGAATGTGTCCAATGGCCATGATATCTTGTATTTTGCTTATGTTTTGATGTCAATGTGTAAATAAATACTCATGAGCTTGGACAAGTTAAAGGTTTTGTAACGCTGTTTAGCTTCCGTTGCTTACCGTTATGGTTGTATACGTATGTTTTAAGAGCGGGCGTTACACCCGGATTTCCTCCAGGTAGCTATGCAGAAGGAGAAATTCCAATCTCAAGACCTCCATACAGTCCAGACAAAATTAGATTTGGTAATACAGAACTCTTAACCTTTCCTAGTAGTAACATTTCTTTTAAAGTTCAGCCTCATATTACAGCCTTATCTAGAGAAGAAAAATGTTTACTCGATAATTTATGGATATCTTATAATCGAGACCCTAAAGATAGAAAATATTTTCTTGCTTGTCTAAATTCTCTTGCAGAACATTTTAACAATAATAAAAAGAAATATAACTATTATGTAGATACCAGAGGTAAAACTGTAGGACTTTTTCATTCATATGTCGAAGTGCTAGACAGTACTCAAGGAGTTTCAGTTCCTCAGTATAAAGGGTTTAATGATTTTGAAGAAGCTTTAAATTCAGCCAGACTGATTTTAGGTCCAAATTTTTATATTTCTCCCTCTTTACGTAATTTTAAACCGCCAGAGTTAGAATATTCAATAGCCAAAGACTCCGATAAAAAGATTTTATTTTGTGATCATTGTGAGAGTTTAAAACAGAATTATAATATTTTAAATAATGATAATTTTAAACTTAGAAAAGAACGCGAAATGTTACAAAAATACGCAGCTTATTTAGAAAGAGAAAAAATAAATTTGGAGCTTTCTACTCCTAAAACAACTCCCAAGGGTGTATCTCCAACCCAATCTAATATTGAGAGGGGTTGGTATTCTCCAACGAATACCACTGGCACTTCTAGGCCCCTTAAGCTAGAAGCTAGTCCATCAGAACAGGCTGATGGTAAAGACAAGTCAAATCCTGAGAAGGCTATGGGCTTGCCAAAAGCTCAACAGACTCAGAAGACTGTTGATTCTTCTACTAGACACGGCCCATCAGATTATTTCAAAGATCATAATCAAGAACGATGGGATACTTTGGGCCAGCCCAGTGGTAAGTTCGATTATTTGGTTAAATATACCCCTACTTGTACAATCCCATATCCAAATAATATAGACCAGCCCAAAAACCCTGAAAAAAGACCCATTATCGATAGCCAGCCTCTTAGTCAGGAAAATCAAGCGGAAAATCTATACTTCAGTCAAAATTCTCAGACAGACTTAGCCGAAACACAAGATTTTTTAAAAAATTTTGCGATCAGCCCAATTTGAACTAGCCAAACAGCCCGTTTCTCCCCCTTTAGACATTCAACTCTCTATAAAAGAACAAGTCCAGCAAGCAGTACAAGAAGCCCTTAAAGAATTAAGACAGTGTAAAGACATTGTAATGGATCCACCAAGACGGCCCAAAAGCCCAATAGTTGAAGACACTATGGAGACCAGTAGTTCTAATGATGTAGAAGATAATATTTCAGATGGCCATTATTTAGCCGACACAATAGAACCACATAATTTTGACACGTAACAAAGACCCGGATTCCATTCAGACGTAAGCAAAGAGGACAGACGCATTATAACAGATGCATAATTGTATCTTTTTGACTTTCTCGGTAAAAGAACTGTAGCCAGATTCCATTCAGATAAGAAAGAGAATCGCGTGAAAGACAATCAGTAATCCAGACTTTCATTCTCTGCCAGACGCGTGTATAAGCAATAATGTTACCCCGCTCCCGAATTTTCTATATAAAGAAGCACTCTTCAGAAGCAGATCATCAAGCATTTCGGAGTGAAGAAAACAATTAGCATCTTATCAATGAAGTTTTTCATGAGTTGAAATTCTTCATTTTCTTTGTATCCCAAACCTTGTAATATAGAAAATCTCAATCCAGAGTCCTTGTAACTAGTTTTTGGGATTCCCGAACAGGAAATCTCATGTTTTATACAGTCGCTATGTAAGGTATTCCCCTTTTCATATATGTACAGTTTGTTTATGTTTTAATTTTGTTTATGTATATTCTTTTGAAATCTCTCTTTCCTTATATAAAAGAAGAATTTTCGTTGTACAAATTTGCATTTTCCAATATCGTATTTTTAAATCTTGAAAGTATTTCATATTGAGTATAGTGTAAAAGCATTATTTAATCCGCAGTAAAAAGCCTCTCTACTGTGCGTGAAGTGAGGGTGGTCGAGAAACGTGTTGAGAATGTTGGCCATATTTTCTATACGTTGTATGTGTAAGGTGTTAAAAACATATATTTTGTGTTTGTGTTCCATATCAAATTAACATAAATGATCAAAAAATTACGTACAACGTGGAGGTAGATTAATTCATCCCTCGGCTTGGGCTATAAATTGACTTCGCCGTTCAATTGAGTCGAGGCAACATTGTCAGAAATTTTCTTTCTTGCATCATCAAAATTTTCACATGTGGGAACATTTCACTTGAATGTAAACTATTGCTGGTTTTCTTGAGTATGATTATTCTTCTCAATTGAATTCTAGTTTCAATGTATTATCATACATGTGGTAAATGTTTGTTTTATCTAAGTTGAGAAAATGCAAAAATAATGTATACAGAAATTACAATAATGCCATATATGTTGATAGTCATTTATGTCCACTCAACCTAATGCAACTATTTCCTTTTCCATTTTAATTTGGGATTTATAGAAAGAAGGCGAGACTTGAGTGCATTACCATATTACACTAGTGATCTCCTTCCCATATGGGGAGAAGTTATTCTCCCCGTATATTAGGTATCGACAGATGAGTTTAATACATCAGTAGTGGGGCTCAATTCTTAATTTCTCAAATATATTCATCTGCTGACACATAACATGTGGGAAACAATTATTCTCCCCATATAGAGAGGAGATCATTAGTGTACGATATTAATGGAAATACTTTAAAATCTTGACACCACTCTCATAAAAAAATAAAAATAAAAAATCCCTTTTTCTAAAAATATTTTGGGGTGTTTTGGGGGAACGGGTTTGCTTATTTCTGTAAAATTGAAATGGTTAATAAATGTGAAACCGAAAATTAATGAATTTTGACCGAGTGGGTGGGGCGATATGAAAAGGGGAATACCTTACATAGCGACTGTATAAAACATGAGATTTCCCATTCGGGAATCCCAAAAACTAGTTACAAGGACTTTCGATTGAGATTTTCTATATTACAAGGTTTGGGATACAAAGAAAATGAAGAATTTCAACTCATGAAAAACTTCATTGATAAGATGCTAATTGTTTTCTTCACTCTGAAATGCTTGATGATCTGCTTCTGAAGAGTGCTTCTTTATATAGAAAATCCGGGAGCGGGGTAACATTATTGCTTATACACGCGTGCCTGGCACGTAATGAAAGTCTGGATTCTTGATTGTCTTTCACGCGTTCTCTTTCTTATCTGAATGGAATCGCTACGCTTCTTTTCTGAGAAAGTCAAAAAGATACAATTATGCATCTGTTATAATGCGTCTGTCGTCATTGCTTACGTCTGAATGGAATCCGGGTCTTTGCTACGTGTCAAAATTATGTCGCTCTATTGTGTCGGCTAAATAATGGTCATCTGAAATATTATCTTCTACATCATTAGAACTACTGGTCTCCATAGTGTCTTCAACTATTGGGCTTTTGGGCGTCTTGGTGGATCCATTACAATGTCTTTACACTTGTCTTAATTCTTTAAGGGCTTCTTGTCTTCTTTGGACTTGTTCTTTATAGAGAGTTGAATGTCTAAAGGGGAAAAGCAGGCTGTTTGGCTAGTTCAAATTGGGTGATTGCAAAATTTTTAAAAATCTTGTGTTTCGCTAAGTCTGTCTGAGAATTTTGACTGAAGTATAGATTTTCCGCTTGATTTTCCTGACTAAGAGGCCGTTGTCGATAATGGGTCTTTTTCAGGTTTTTGGGCTGGTCTATATTATTTGGATCTGGGATTGTACAAGTAGGGGTATATTTAACCAAATAATCGAACTTACCACTGGGCTGGCCCAAAGTATCCCATCGTTCTGGATTATGATCTTTGAAATAATCTGATGGGCCGTATCTAGTAGAAGAATCAACAGTCTTCTGAGTCTGTTGAGCTTTTGGCAACCCCATAGCCTTCTCAGGATTTGACTTGTCTTTACCATCAGCCTGTTCTGATGGACTAGCTTCTAGCTTAAGGGGCCTAGAAGTGCCAGTGGTATTCGTTGGAGAATACCCACCCCTCTCCATATTAGATTGTGTTGGACATACACCCTTGGGAGTTGTTTTAGGAGTAGAAAGCTCCAAATTTATTTTTTCTATTTCTAAATAAGCTGTGTATTTTTGTAACATTTCGCGTTCTTTTCTAAGTTCAAAATTATCATTATTTAAAATATTATAATTCTGTTTTAAACTCTCACAATGATCACAAAATAAAATCTTTTTATCGGAGTCTTTGGCTATTGAATATTCTAACTCTGGAGGTTTAAAATTACGTAAAGAGGGAGAAATATAAAAATTTTGACCTAAAATCTGTCTGGCTGAATTTAAAGCTTCTTCAAAATCATTAAACCCTTTATACTGAGGAACTCAAACTCCTTGAGTACTGTCTAGCACTTCGACATATGAATGAAAAAGTCCTACAGTTTTACCTCTGGTAACTACATAATAGTTATATTTCTTTTTATTATTGTTAAAATGTTCTGCAAGAAAATTTAGACAAGCAAGAAAATATTTTCTATCTTTAGGGTCTCGATTATAAGATATCCATAAATTATCGAGTAAACATTTTTCTTCTCTAGATAAGGCTGTAATATGAGGCTGAACTTTAAAAGAAATGTTACTACTAGGAAAGGTTAAGAGTTCTGTATTACCAAATCTAATTTTGTCTAGACTGTATGGAGGTCTTGAGATTGGAATTTCTCCTGCTGCATAGCTACCTGGAGGAAATCCGGGTCTTGGTGGTGGTCTACTCATCTTGTTAAAGTCTGATATATATTGGTTAATTGGGGTTAGAAGAATTAAAAACATGGTTACTGTTAGTGAAACAGAAATTCAAAAGTTTCATTACTAATAAAATTTGTATTAAAACAATTTGTTAATAATGCTAAAATTCTTGTTATCTTTACAATTTCTTGACCATGTAAATTCATGTAAGTTCTAACTATTCTAGGAGGAGGTATGTTTTGAAAAAGACAATGATTATAAATTCCTATGTATAAATTATGTTCTATTCTGTTTTGGTATAAATCTTTTTCTAATTTACATTTTTTATCTAATAGTTGTTTAATTAAATGGAAATTATATGGAAATAAAGTGGCCATCCTGCAAGAAAAAGAAAAAATTTAATTATAAACTTTTTCAAATATAAAGTCTAAATCTTTTGTTATGCAAATCTGAGCTTCTAAAATATTATTAGCTATATGAAGTTTCTATTTTATCAACTGTCTTTTAGCCTCTATCTTAGTTACTTTTGAGTCTAAAATAGGACTAGGAAAGCCAATGCTTCTTTGATACAAAGTATTATTCCATAAGTCTTCTAGCTGCAATCTTTCTTGGTTAAAGAGGTATTGTAGTTCTGTTATTCTCTTAGATATGAGATATCTTTGATGTAAAGTTAGATTATTAGTCTGAGAACTAGAGCTGGGAGAATTATTCATTGTATTTATGTTCTAGAATCTGTTCTAATTCAAGAAGAGTCAAATGTCTTTGTTTAAATCCTTTATTAATTAGTTCTATTCTTTTTATAGCATTGTTTAAACGGGAATAATTTATTCCTACGACTTCTTGTGTTAATTTTAATGTTTTCGACTGACTCTGTTCTAATTCTTTATCAATTTTTTGACGAAAAGCTTTTATCACTTCCTGTAAATATTCGTAGTGCTCAATTGTTCCTAATCGTAAATAAAATAATCGTAAATAAAGTTCTTCAGTAATATGAATTATCTTATCTGATGGGGTTTGCTTATGACTAGTATTACTGCACTCTGAAATTTCGTCCATTCCTGATATAATGAGGTCTATGCTAGTCTTCTAGAAATGTACTAGGTCTAGGTGGTAAGTTATTAGAGAATATAATTTCTAAGTCTTCTGGTGTACAATAGTTTTTGTCTAAACAATCTTTCATTTTTGTTAGAATCTTTTTACAAAACTCTTGTTGTTTCATTAATGGGATTCCTTCTCTTTCTATAATAGGGTCTAATTTTCCTAATTTCCTTCTTTCTATTATTTTATTCCAATGTTGATTTATTTTCCAATTTATGTTATTATAAAGGGTAGTTATCCTATTGTATTGATTAAAAATTTTTCTTCGTTTTTCTATATTCATATGACTAATTCTTTTTCATTCTTGGCTATCATTAATCTACTTAGGATGTCTGCTGTTGTGTTGTCTTTTCCTTTTATATGCTCTATTTCTATTTTTACGCCAGTGTTAACTATCCTATCTAAGAAAGTCATCCATCTCCGTCTACTGCTTCGTTTACTGTTTGTATTTTTATAAAATTTTACAATTGCTTCACAGTCTGTTCTTAAAGTTATTTCTTTTTTGGATATAATAAATAATTCAAAACTATCTAAAGGGCATTACTAACCATTCGAAGTGTCCTTCTGGACAAGTAAAAGCAGTCCAAGCAATGCTATTAGGATGCATTTTAACTTGCCAAAATCCAATTTTTAGGTCAAATTTGCTAAATATTTTACAACCTTGTATCTTATTTATTAGTACATTCTTATCTGGGATGTTGTAGGCATCGTCTAAAGTATTATCATTAAGTCTTTTGTAATTTATTACCATCCTACTTTTTCCTCTGGCTATTTCGGCATGGTTTCTTACTATAAATGCAGCTGATCTATGAGGGCTACTAGATCTTCTTATAACACCTAGTTTGAGTAATTCATTGATATGCATTTTAAAGTCTTCAATGTCTGCATTTGTAGCTTCAATGTTTTTTGTCTTAATTATATATTCAGGATTTTTTATTATTAAGTTACACACTACTTTGTCTTTATCCCAATATTTTAAAAGGTCTTCTCCTAAAATTCCCATTTGCTCTAATTTAGAGATTAGCCGGTTTATGTGCTCTTCTGTCACGAGATTAATATATGCTAGTTCTGTATTAATAAAAGAAAAATTTGTTTCTATTAACTGTTGCTCTATCTCATTGATGTCTAAATCGGATTCGGAATTATGATGTGTGTCTGTAGTGGTATCAGTAAGTAATTGGCAAGCATAGTCTTCTTTACAAGGACAAGGTTTAGGAAGGTGTGATTTTGTTTTGGCTGCTGGAGGCTCTAGTTTCTTTTTCCCTTTTTTTTGGTGTCTGTGGGACAATTGATTTTCCATTCTCCCACCTTTTCAATTCCCTTTTCAAACACTTGAATATAGCACCCTTTAGACTGTAAATTTGCATTCATCCAAAATCTGCTCTTAGCATGTAAATATACTACTATAATCGACTCACCTAGTAAAGTAATTTTAGCATAAGACATCTCCATTTCAAAAAGCGGGATCCACTTAAAAGTTAGTCACAACTTAGTGGCGTGAATTGATTTCCAACAACTTATATTATTATTATCGTTATTTTTATTTCTTTTTTTTTTTGTTGAATCGTTATACACTTTTTTTGGAGGCTATTATACATTTATATTGGCAAGCAATTAAAAATTTATTTCACTTTCGTGATTTGTTCAAATTTTTTGTTAGGGTGTATTTGACAAAAGTTTATAACCTAAATTGATTAATAACTTGCTCTGTGGCGCTGGCCATCTTTATTCATTATCCTTGTTAAGACTTAATCCCATGGATTAAATAATTTGTATCCAAACATCCTGAGATGATATACAGATATGGAGGAACTTTGTGTATTACTCATCTATCTTTCGCTAATGATAATATTATTTTTATGAATGGGAAAAACATATGGTACAACTGCTATTGGAATTTTTGTATGCATATTCAACAACTTCTGGTCAAAAAATTGACTTTCATAAAACTAGCTTCATTATAAGTAAATGACGACAACACCAGTAGGACATCAACTCTATCTCGGATTTCACCTATCAGCCACTCCCTATTCTCTACTTGGGGGTTCCTTTATTTAAAGGGAAAAAGAAAGTATTTTTGTTTGATAATATGCTTGAAAAAGTTAAGATGAGGCTCATTGGTTGGGAACATAGGCTTATCTCAGGTGCTAGTAGACACCTATTGAAGATGTTAGAATTTCCTAAGACTATCCAGAACAAATTGGAAAGAACCTTCAATGCTTATTTCTGGGGAGATACTAGTAGCACTAAACAGATGCATTGGGCTGCTTGGGAGAATATTTGTTTGTCTCTCAAGGAAGAAGGGATTGGCATAAGTAGTTTGGAGATCCTTAACAAAGCTTATGACTATAAATTGTCTTGGCGTTTAGATGTCAAAAGTCCATGTGGAGCTGGATATTAAAGGAAAAGTATTGTAGAAATACTCATCCAACTTTGATTGAGCCTCGCATTAATGATTCTGCTATTTGGAGATGAAACAAGCACGAGACAATTTTGAGCATCATTTAAGATGGAAGATTAATGGTGCTGGCAAATGCAACTTTGTCCTTGACCATTGGCTACCTTCAGCGAGAACTTGACGTGCGTATGTGGAAGATACTCTAATCTTTCATAAAGTGGCTGATTTTCATAATCATCCTACTTGGGATATTGATGCTCTTTAGCAAGTATTACTTGTACATACAGTTAAAGAGGTTCTTGATCTTCCTATCTCTGGCGGTAAAGATAAGCTTTATTGGAACTTAACTCAGGATGGTATTTTTAATATTCAGAGTTGCATACAATTGTTGTATCGAGAGCGCAGTAAATAGGTATCTTTCCCTTATTTTTGGAATTCTCATGTACATCCTAAAATCTCAGTTTTTTCTTGGAAATTGTGGCACAATTGGTTGCCAACTGATGATATTTTACAAAATCACTTCAACATTCCCCTCCCTTCGATGTGTCAACGTTGTAAATCTGTTGAAACTATTGAGCACATGTTCATTAGTGGGCCCGTGGCTAAATGTCTTTAGGACCATTTCTTTGCTAAGTTGGGTAGTAAAACTCTATCTATAATTCATCCTAAGCAACTATACATTTGGTGGATGGCTACGTTTGAAGTAACCCCGAGGATGTCATTTCTATTGTGCCTCTTATCATCTTACGGTTGCTATGGAGGAGTGGGAATAAATCTAAGTAGGAGGGAAAACTTATTCAGCTCATGGTATCACTAAAACAACCACTTCCTTGGTGAATAGCATGTTGTAGGCTGGCATGCCATGCAGAAAATTGAGAACAACGTCTCTCACCATTGTCAAGTGGTGGAAGCCTGAGGAGAATGGTTAGTGCTCAAAAGCGATGTTTATTTTGCATTATTCTATATATTTTGCGCAACTGGTCTTCATAATAATAACGAACTAAATGATTTTTACACTATTTTCTCAGGTTAACCACTTTTACAAGAAAAGGAATTTTAAGTAAAAGCAAACGACTGACATTCACTTTGATACTTGATGGGCCATTCTTTTATACATATATATACACACAACATGTGTGAAGAAATATAATGGGCTTATTCGTGATTGGCATTGGATTCAAGTTAGTGGGCTTTAGATCAATTAGTAGGCTAAATCTTTGAGGATAAAAACACACGGATATAGCCAGTGGAACTAGCAAAGAGAAAAAAGAAAGTGGACATGATACAGAGCAGAAAGGCGCGGACGACATGACGCCAAGGACTCGGCAATTCGTTTTCAAAAATTCCTCCTAAATTCTAGTTTTATATTCTCTTTTCTATGAGGAACTAATCTCCCAGCTAAGGTTAGCGGAGAAATCTAGATAATTCATGTGGTATTATTGATTTGTTTTAGACAATCACTTTTATGCAATTTTAGTTTTTGGATTGTTAATCTAGCATTGGGTTTGTTTATTGAAATGATTGATGGATGTTATATAATCTAATTCATAGGTTCAATCAAGTTTTTCTTCCTAATATTTAGTAAAAACAACCATTCTTTTGAAATTTTGAAGACGCAATTGATTGATTAAAATCTCGGCCGAATTATTTATTGATAGATTGTTGCCGTAGATACAGTTTATGCTTGAGATTAATTTCATAAGAGATTATTTGTGCTTATTGTGTAAACAACCATTAATTGAATTTATCTTTTCAATATCTATTCTTATATAAGTTTTAGGAAAATAATTGAATCAGTAACACTGCATTAATAATCGATGGTGGAACTCCGACGCCTTAGTGTTTCTCTCTTATTAGTCTACAACAACTGAAATTCTTTTGTTTCATTATTACAATCTCAATTGAATCATTTTAATTATTTTATTTTTCTTACTTTATAGTAATTTTGCGATCTTTCTTATTGCTCTTGGTGGAACGACACTCGTACTCAAAGTTATATTACTACGTGACTCCTGTACTCGGGATTAGGAAGCAGAGAAATTTGTGAAATTGAATACAGACGGATCACTAAAGGCAGATTTGTGTGCATCTAGTGGTGAGATTTTACGCAACCTTAAAGGTCAGACAATTTGGGTTCTATGAGTATTATGGCCAAAAATCAATTGTATATACAAAGCTAGCTGTTATTCTTTGATGCCTGCATTATTGTTGGAAGATTGGTTGGCAGGCAGTAGGTATGGATTGAATCTGACTCTTCTACAGTTATACAGTTTTGTTCACATCCTTCTAGAGCTCCATGGGCACTACAATTTTTAGTTGATAAAATCACTTAATACAAAAGTAAGGTGGTACTTCGCTTTACACATACATGGCTTGAAACTAATAGGGTTGCAAACTCTCTAGCAAATTTGGGACACGTGGAGGAGTGTAGCAAGTTCTTAAAGCCAAAAGAGTTGAGCAGAGCTATTAGAGGTCTTATTTACGTAGATAAAGTTGGTTTGGCTAATGTTAGAATAATTAATGGCTCAATTAATTCGGCTCTTTCTAATTTGTGAACTTATTAGCTTAATTTTAGAATAATCTACTGGGTAGGTGGCTAGGTATCTGATGTACTTTGTTATTTTTTTAATTGAAAGTTAGGTATTAAAGCCCCCTCCCTCCACCGCTTCTTGCTTGTATTTGAATTTTTATTATTAATAATATTTTACCTCTGAGGTGGAGATAGTTCCTTTATAAAAAAAAAGGAAACTGGCTATGTGACATCATTTCATCGTAATTTTTTACTTTCCAAAAGAAAAGAACCAATGAAATAATGCCACTTGGTAGGTTATAATCCAATTTATAAACTTTTGATTACAGACCAATTTGTCAAACACCGTGTTAGTTTAATGATTTTCCACATGACATACATGAACACAAAACTATTTACATTTTTTTTTGTTTTTTAAAGTTAAGTAAGAAATTTATGCTTTGTAACAAATTACTCCTATATCCATCTCTGTCAATATAATACGCAAAGTAAATTACAATCTTAAGTCGACGGAGTATGTTGAATACAATATTTCATCAATGAGTAACGAAATTATGCAATTTTGTCAGTATATGCACAGTTGAGTTGCAAAAAACAATTAAGATAATATAATAGTCATATATTATCCTTACATATAAAAGTTTTATTTTTCACTAACCACTTTCATATTAATGCCTAGTGTGAATGAATTGATAGCTACTAATAGTAATATTCTTTTTTCCTCGAAATGTAATTTTCTACTTGTTAATAAAAAACTAGTACTTTCATCCCCGTGTGTTGTATTGGAAGATATATATATATATATATATATATATATAACCAATTTAACAGAAAAAATGTAAGAGATTTTTTAAATTTTGATATAGAGTTTTCCCTATATTTCCTCACTATGTCATTAGTGCGTTGCACGGGAAGATATGTCCAATATAAAATTGCTTTGATACTTTTTTTGGTCGCAATATACCTACAATATCGTTGCAATAGGCTCGTACCTGTAGCTTTGCTGCGATTAAATTATAGCATTGCAATAGGATTTTCCATCTATTATAACAATATTTTTCATCACAATAGCTGATAATTGTAAGCGTAAAATCTTGTATTAATATAAATAATACAAACGATTTTGCTACAAATTTCATTTTGATAATTTGGTGGTGGATTTGACTCTCTTGACTTTTTCAATCCTTTGATTGACGATCCACAAGCTGGAGACGAGAGACTATGTGGCTTGAGCCTGCACTCCAAATGATTTGATGGCCTAGACTTGTTGAAGAGGCTTTGATAGGACTCTTCTTGTTTGGGACTTGATTTGGGCTTGCTAGGATGCTTTGATCTTTCGAATTTGATTTGGTTTTAGCCTTGCACTTGAATGTTGATTTGGCTTATGTTTGGAGAGGCTGGCTCTCTCGTGGAATTGAAGGGCCTGAAGAATGTTTGTGCTTCTTCCTCCTTCTTCTCCTCTGCCTTTGGAATGCTAGGTTTGCTCGCAATTCCTCTCCCTTCTTGACTCCCTTGGTGCCCCTGCAAATGGACCTATGAAGGGGGTATATAGGCACTATGGACTGCCATGAAACCCCAATGGGTTTATTCCATTGCTTTGGATAAGCCCACAAATAATACCATAATTATCCAAAAATCAAATAAAAAGAGTAGGATGGGCCATGGGCTTTAAAAGAGACATTTGAGTTTAAAAGCCCTAATGGATCAATCAATTAAAATTAACCCGGTCTAATAGACTTAATGGGCTAATAAAAATCGAACCGGCCCCAAGGAATTTTTTTAAAAATTTTTATGTCTACAGTGAATTGTGACGAAAAATGTCATTACAATAGACTAGAAATCCTATGGTGCTTGGAATTCCTATGGCGACGACGTCTTCTGCAACTACATTCGTCATCGCAAGATCTTTGTCTAACGCAGCAATTTTTGTTATCATAATAAAGGTTTTATCTATTGGAAATAATATTCGTGCCCGTACCATAACAATTGTTATTATTGATATTTATTATAATTTATTGATTAATGTAATACTTCTATTTTGGATACTAACAATAATAATGGAGACATAAATATAATTCATTTAAAAAAAGGGATAAGTAGAATTGAATATTAAATTTCTTTATATATTACAGAGTTTTAGGTGTTGAATTTTAAGATTGATAGAAATTTAGTTGAGAGATTTCAGTATTGACCCAGATTGAGGTGATGGATTTTAGGAAATAAGGAATGGTGGGAAATGTGAATAAAAAATAAATTCTTTAAGTTTGAAAAGTTTAAATTTGAGTTGAAAAATGTCCTTGATTTATTTATAAATAGATATGACAAAGTCTGTAGTTCAAATTTTTATATTTGTTTTCACCATACAAATTCTAAACATTTGACGAAACATTGTGTTGTAATGCAAATTTCAAAATAACATTGTCAATTTGAAATTAAAAGTTGTGAACACAAACAAAATTTAATTATAACTAAACTACAAGGTGAGAAAATCATTAAGGACCAAAGTGAGTTATTATATTGAAATATTATTTATTTTAGAAAGAATGAATTATTAGTGAAAGTTAAAAAGTAAAGTAATTAATTATTAAGGACTAAATCGAATTAAATTGTAAAAGTTGAAAATACTATATTATTTGTAACCCCTAATTTATTCCACAATTTAACCATTTGTAACCCTATTAATTTCTTGAAAATTGTTGATACGATCACGGGTCGCGCTCGACCCGAATCGATCCTCGCGGAATGAATACAACGCCAGAAAAGCCCAAGTATCCGGTAGAACGATCGGAAAACCCGGAAAACCCGGAAATCCCTCGACCGACGACGTAGCAACAAAGGGTATATCGAACCCTTCGCCTCAAACGGTGCGCAAATCGAAGAAGGAACGGGGTTGAGCGCCACGCGAGTCGATCACACTCACGATAAGCTCGGGGTTGTGTTTAACGAGCCCAAACACGGGGGACGAGGTGGGGAGAAAACTCGACCCGAAGATTGGCTTTCAAGCTCAACATCTCATTCAAAGCTCAAAAATTTTTGTTTACAATGAAGGTTTTGCCTTCATATACATGCCCAACTCGAAAATAATAATAAAATAATGAAAATATCCGAAAATATCTACATTTGACTCTAAGTCGGTCTAGAGTTACGGCCGTAATTTTATGATTTACGGCCGTATCACTCAAACGTACGGCCGTAATAAGCTCTCTGCTTCAAAACTGCCCAAACTTGATTCTTGAGTTACGGCCGTATGGACAAAGGTTACGGCCGTAAAATCTGGAGTACGGCCGTATGCTGATAAAGTACGGCCGTAATTTACTCTCTGCATAACTTTGGCCCAAAAGCTGGAAATTGAAGTTACGGCCGTAAGGACCAATGATACGGCCGTAAAAATACTGATACGGCCGTAAGACTTATAATTACGGCCGTAATTATTCTCTGCTGAAATTTCCCACTTCACCGCTGGACAACCTTCACTGTTTTGGCCATAACTTTCGAACCCGATGTCCAAATGAGGTGATTCAAAGCTCCATGTAATCTAGACTCGACGAGCTTCAATTCTTCAAAAGACTCTGCCTTCAAACTCTCACTCGTTCCAACGATGTATAGCTTTGAACCCAGTCGAACATCCCAAGTTGCGTGAAATCTCTTCATTTCTGCTCCACTTGGCTTGAACTTGATTTCACTTAGCCTAAACAACGCTCCAAGCTTCCCTGTCGCGCATGGGGCATCCAGGATCGTATCATCCCCTCCCTCTTCAAGATGATTCGTCTCGAATCAACATAGGCGTACTTAACAAAGTCATTTCGGGGTGATACAATACTTCGGCCTTTTTGCTTGAATGACCATTCGATTCCTCCCGGGTCGAATGGGAAAGAATGGTCAACTTCACGAATGAAGCACGGGACCGGCTCGTGGAGTGAAGGGACTTCTTCAAGAAGTGGTTGACGCTCAAACTTCGCAAAGCTTAAGGACAATAAAATTCCTTTCGTTCGGCCGGCATCAACCTGAAAAAGAAAGTTAATAAAATTGGGGTGGGGTATGTTAGAGGTGTGAGATACAAGGAAGGGATCCTCATACTCAAGCTCGACAGTCTCCTCGACCACCCTTTTCTCAAGTGATATTTCATCTTTCTCCTCTCCTCTTTCAACTCCTACTCCTCCACTCTCCATTTCTTCTTTCTTCCTCGGGTCAATGTCATGGATGTCAACAAGTTCATCCACAACTACAACCTCTAGCTCCTCTACAACTTGCTCCACCGAGCACTCAACTCCTTTCTCCTCCTCAAGATCAATTGGATGTTGGAAATCAACAACCAATTCCAATGACTCCCTTTCCATGGATTCCCTAGTCTCCTTCTAAATTACATTGGCTTTTGAACAATATGGACTAGGAAAATCAACACTCACTTCCGAAGGCTCTTTTGCAACTCCCTTTGGACAATGTTGTTCAAACGGCTCAACAACCACTTTAACACTTGCATTGTCCTTCTTCAATGCAATTGTCGCCTTCTTCAGTTCACCTCCTTTCCTTTTCTCATATCTTCTCACATCGGCCTCATCCTTTAGCTTCATTTGATCTATATGTACCTGTTCCGGAGATAACGGATCAAGTATAATAGTTTTTCCGTTCAACTTGAAACTAAAACGGTTTTTATAGCCATCATGCAATACCTTCTTATCATGTTGCCACGGTCTTCCCAACCACACGTGGGTAATATGCATAGGTACTACATCACAAAGCAACTCATCCGTATAAGATCCGATCGAGAATGGCACTAGTACTTGCTTGTTAACCTTAACATTTCCCGAATCATTAAACCATTGCATGTGATATGGATTCGGGTGTTTAATCATATGCAATCCCAACTTCTCAACAAGCACAAGACTAGCTAAATTTCTACAACTTCCCCCATCAATAATAACACTAGTAGGCGTACCTTTCACCAAGCAACGGGTATAGAATAGATTCTCTCGTTGTGAGTTCGACTCATTCTCCTTTGCTTGAGTACCAATGGCGTGCCTTACTATCAATGCTTTGGGAATTGTCGTAGAGCTGTTGTCAACAACCACCAACTCCTCTTCCTCCTTGGTTGAAGACTCCTCTTTCACCTTCTCCTTCTCGGGAACCATTTCTTGATTCTCCCGTATCACCTTTGGTTTAGGGCGTTCGGACGAAATAGAATCAACCCCGTGACATTTAGAACATAGCTTGTCTCGAGTTTGACTCGTCACTTCTCCGACTCTTCCTTTGCCCTTATCTCTAAGCTCTTGTGATACTTTCAATGGTTCACTTCCAACCTTCCAAGCATTTCTTCTATCATCCTCGAGACCGGACGGTTTAGTTCTATCAAAGCTACTACTCTTCTTGGTTTGGAATAGGTTTGAACTTCTTCTCTTCAGTTGCTTCTCCACCTCCACTGCTTTGCAAACAATTTCCTCAAGATTCGAATAGTCTAGCAATTCAATGAAGTCGGCAATATCTCGGTTCAATCCCGCCAAAAACCTAACCATAATAGCTTCTTCACCTTCCACAATATCGCTCGAGTCATCAATCTTTCCATTTCTTGAAGTACTTCTCAACGGTTCGTCCACCTTGAGTTAGGTTTTGTACACTCCGATACAAATCCCTATAAAAATGCGATGGGACGAATCTCTTTCTCATCAACCTTCTCAAGCAATCCCAAGTGTCAACGGGTTCCTCTAAATTTCTTCGCCTAGCAAGGGTGGTTTGCTTCCACCAACATAGGGCTTGATCCATGAACTCCTTGACCAACAATGGGACCTTCTTCGTCTCCCGGATTTTATGAGTTTGGAACATGAGATCCACTCGGCTTTCCCAATCTAGGTAAACATCCGGATTGGCTCTTCCTCGGAATGAAGGTACGTCAATGCCCGCATTCTTCGTGATCCCCTTCATACTCACTTTGCCTCCGTTGTTCCCTCTTTCTAACCCGCCGAATCTCTCTATCCTCACTCTCATTCTCATAAGCATCCCCATCACTATTACCTCGAAGACTCACATTCGCATTCAATCGAGCAATAGATGATTCAACACTTCCCTTCAAATTTCGACTCAATCGATGCTCCATTGTAATCATAGAAGCGTGAAAGTCTTCCAACGTCATAGCTTTTGGACGATGTCTATCATTACAGCTCAACTCCGGCATTGTGTTTCAACTCAAAGAAATAACACAAACTATAAATTACAACTCAAACACAATGACACTACTACAAAACAAACTTACACAACTCAACACACTAATACTCAACAACAAACAACACAATTTAACCAACACCTATAACTTGAAACCCTAACAATGTAAATCCAAGCAATAAAATTACAACTCACACTACTAGGATAACAACACAAGTAATTAAAACTAAGTGTAGCCAAGAAACTCGACTAACACTCGTTCACACCACATTGGAGCCATAATTGTTTTTTTTTCTCTTCTTCTTTTTTTTCAATATTTTCGCCCTCTTTTTTTTTTCTTCACAACATATACTGACAAATACAACAACAACACAATACTAGAAAAGAAATGGATTCTAAGCACAAAATTAATTTGCACCAAGAACACCAAGAACACACACTAAATCCTACAATTCAAAAAAACCGAAAATCGATAATCTAAACCGATAAAAACAACAACAACAACAATCTAAGAACTATTAATAAAGGATAGATACCAGATAATTGGATTCTAGCTCTGATACCAGATGATACGATCACGGGTCGCGCTCGACTCGAATCGATCCTCGCGGAATGAATACAACGCCAGAAAAGCCCAAGTATCCGGTAGAACGATCGGAAAACCCGAAAATCCCTCGACCGACGACGTAGCAACAAAGGGTATATCGAACCCTTCGCCTCAAACGATGCGCAAATCGAAGAAGGAACGGGGTTGAGCGCCACGCGAGTCGATCACACTCACGATAAGCTCGGGGTTGTGTTTAACGAGCCCAAACACGGGGGACGAGGTGGGGAGAAAACTCGACCCAAAGATTGGCTTTCAAGCTCAACATCTCATTCAAAGCTCAAAAATTTTTGTTTACAATGAAGGTTTTGCCTTCATATACATGCCCAACTCGAAAATAATGATAAAATAATGAAAATATCCGAAAATATCTACATTTGACTCTAAGTCGGTCTAGAGTTACTGGCCAGTAATTTTATGATTTACTGCCAGAATCCTCTACGGCCGTATCACTCAAACGCACGTCGTAATAAGCTCTCTCGCTTCAAACCGCCAAACTTGATTCTTGAGTTACGGCCAGATGGACAAAGGTTACGGTAGTAAAATCTGGAGTACGACCGTATCTTTGATAAAAATCGGTAGTAATTTACTCTGCATAACTTTGGCCCAAAAGTCGAAATTGAAGTTCTACCGTGGGACCAATGATACGCCGTAAAAATACCGGCCAGAAGACTTATAATTACGGCCGTAATTATTCTCTGGAAATTTCCCACTTCTTGCCTGGACAACCTTCATTGTTTTGGCCATAACTTTCGAACCCGATGTCCAAATGAGGTGATTCAAAGCTCCATGTAATCTAGACTCGACGAGCTTCAATTCTTCAAAGACTCTGCCTTCAAACTCTCGCTCGTTCCAACGATGTATAGCTTTGAACCCAGTCGAACATCCCAAGTTGCGTGAAATCTCTTCATTTCTGCTCCACTTGGCTTGAACTTGATTTCACTTAGCCTAAACAACGCTCCAAGCTTCCCTGTCGCGCATGGGGACATCCAGGATCATATCAATTGTAAGTCTATAATTTACTCAATTTTGTAATAGAGATGGTAAAAAAATCCGCAAAACTCGAAAGACGTGGATACCCGAACCGAATAGATAGAAAAAACCCAAACCGATGGGTTGGTGGATTGAATATGGTTTTCAAGAGTAAAACTTGAAGCAGATACTGAATTGGAAATGAATATCGAAGCATACTCGAACCCTAACCGGAACCGAATTCCCACATATTAATTTTTTTAAATGATATTTAAAATTGGTAAATTGAAATATTGTTCAAACTTTAACCCACAATCAATTTGTTATGATTTATCAAGCAGTTGAAGTCCATCCAATCTACCCAAGAACAGAGTAGCTCATTAGCTATTTTAATTTTAAATATGTCGGATTGCAAAAATATTTGCGAAACCTGAAAACTAAGGGTACCCCGAATCGAATGAATCAAAAAAAGAATTTTGGATATGAAGTCTATATGGGTCAGATATGAATTGTGGATCGGTTCAAAGAATTAGATATGGATACCCCCTACTCGTACTGAACTGACCCATTGCCATCACTAATTTGTAACTTAAGGTTTATATTTAATTTCTTATTAATTTTGAATTGAATTATACCAGTATGTAAAGTGGTGTGCTCTCATTGTTTTGACACACACCGCAAGAATTTCCTCCATACTCTATATAATTTCCTTTTGGCAAAATTTCTCTTTACAGTTTTGGCAGCTTGGATTACAAAACGATTATTGAAGCTCAAAATTTTTAGTATCGGTTATTGAATTTTACCTATGTTTCAAGTGGTAATAAGTCAATTATAATTTATATATTCTAAAAGTTTCAAAGATGTGCCATGGTTTATTGCACATATTTGTGCAATGTGTACTTAAAATAGCTTTGTTCAAGTGCTCCCGAGATAACCGAAGTTATGGTACTCCCGAGGTATTTTCCGGTCACATTCGACATTCGTTTTGAAAATTGAAATTAGATCCAGACCCAACAGGGTGAGATGGAGCTCCAGCAATGCAAAAAAATTTCAGTAACACCCCATTGGCCGCCGATCGAAATTATGGCAAAAAAAACTCTGACCGGCAGCTACCGCAGCCAATGGTGTCGTTGAAAATTTTTTTGAATTGTTAGAGCTCTGCCTCGCCGTACTACATCTGGATCTGATTTCGATTTTAAAAAAGAAGGTCTTATATGATCGGGAAATACCCGGAGTACCATAATTATAGTGCTCCCAAGAGCTTTTGAATAAAGCCAATACTTAAAAATTTAACTTATATAATATTAGACCTTAATTTTCAACTTAAGAGAAACTTAAAAAATTTAAAAATAATGTTCAATTATATTCAAAACTAGTATTGCCCCGTTGCAATGCACGAGAGTTTTATCCGTACAAATAATTTTGACAAGAATTCATAAAATTTTTTAATTATACAATCAAACCAAAACCGAAATAATAATATGCATAGTGTCTAAGTAATAGGCATGGGCATTGAAATTGAAACTTCAAAAATATGCCTAAACAATTTAAAATTTGGAAAACTTATTTAAAGGTCACATATATATGGAATTGGTTAATAATAGATATTATATAAATTGGATATTTAAAAATATTATAAAGTAATTATAAAGTAATATATTTAAAAAGCCTAAGGTCCAAAATACAAGCACGATAGTTTCCTCATTTACTTAAAGTTGCTTCTATCGTCCTTATTCCAAAGATGGCTAATGCTGATTCTTGGGTTGATTTTCGACCTCTAAGTTTATGTAATGTTATCTAAAAGATATGTACCAAGATCCTCAATTCTAGATTGAGCTCTCTTTTATCCAAATTATCTCTCACAATCAGAGTGGCTCTACTCCTGGGCGTGATATTGGGCATAATATTCTCCTAGCTCAAGAGATGGTGGAACAAGTTGATAGGAAGGTAAGGGAAGGTAATGCAATTATTAAATTAGATATGGCTAAGGCCCATGATAGAGTCGAGTGGGACTTTCTCTTTGTTTTGCTCCACAAGTTTGGTTTTAATGATTATTGGATTAATAAGATTAAGGCTACTATCATGGAATGTGGTTTTTCTATTTTGCTGAATGGTGAACTTAGAGGTTACTTCAAATCCACACGAGGCATCCGTCAAGGAGATCCTATTTCTCCATCTCCATTTATACTGATAGTGGAATCTCTTTCGAGGGGACTCAACTCTCTATTTGTTGGATCTCCAACTATGAGCTTTGTTCTGGTGGTTCTATATCAGTATCTCACTTATTTTTCGCAGATGATGCTATCATTTTTGCTACTAACGAGCGAGCTACTATGACTAGGTTACTGGATTTTTTACACCATTATACTTCAGCTTCTGGACAGAGTATCAATTAGTGTAAGAGCAGTTTCTATACTTCTAAGGTTCAACACAGCAGAGTCGTACAAGATCTTTCGGGTTTCAGCTGCTACCTATCACCTATCTAGATGTTTCACTGTTTAAGGGGAGTAAAAAGTTGTTTCTTTATGATGCTATTATTGAAAAGATTAGAGCAATGATGTTGGGTTGGGAACATAAATTATTATCGATGGGTGGTAGGTTAACTTTGATCAAATCGATCCTTGCTCCTATGCATATCCATTTGATGAAAGTTTTGAATGTTCCTAAAGGGGTCCAACTTAAATTGGAACGACTATTTCATATCTATGGGGTGATATAGGAGATACTAAGCAGATTCATTGGGCTTCATGGAGTTCTATCCATTTGCAGAAGGTGGCTTAGGCTTTGCCAGTTTTGACACATTAAACACTGCTTATGAATGCAAGCTTTGGTGGAAATTCCACAAACAAAATTCGTTATGGAGTTGGGTTCTTAAATCCAAATATTGTAAAGAGTTACATCCTTCCCTTGTCGTTTCGAAGCAAAACGACTCCTCTACATGGCGAAGAATACTCCAGATCCACAACCAGGTTGAACCTTCTCTTCGATGGAAAGTAAGTGTTGGGAATTGTAATTTTTTTTGGATCAGTGGCTTTATTTTGGCAGAGTTTGCTCAAGACGCATTAATTTTCCAAAGTATAGCGGATTTCTGGCAAGATGGCCGCTGGAAGGAGATGAAGCTAAGAAGCTTTTTGCCTACGTCCATTGTGAATGAGGTTAGTGGCATCCACATTTCGAAGGATGATGAACTTTTTCTGCTCTTAATAGGCATGGTAAGTTCTCTATTCAAAGCTATGTGAACAATTTGAGGCGGGTTAAAGTTAGGCGGTTACTTTATCTTATATTTGGCATTTTGTTGTTCCACCTAAAGTATCATTATTTTGTTGGAGGTTGTGGCACAGTTGGATCCCTACTGATTATACTATGAGAAGTAAGTTTAACTTTGAATTGCCTTCAAAATGCCACTGTGGTAAGGCTAGCGAAGATATTAGTCATCTCTTTATTACTAGGCCCATTGCGCACCATGTTTGGAATTATTATTTCAGCAAGATGGGGCTAAAGTTGCCGATTGCCCACCACCCTCGTCACTTATATTTCAATTGGATCACTTAGACAAAGGCTAAAATTGGTGAAGTTATCACCGTGATCCCCTTGGTTGTGCTGTGGCTTTTGTGGAAGAGTAGGAATTGATCTAAGCATGAGGAAAGAAGGATGAATCAAACGGCCATCATCAAATCTACAAACTGTATCATCAATGCTCTATTACAGGTTGGTGTATCGTGGAGGAAAAGGAAGAAGAAATCCTTTATGATTGTGAGATAGCTCAAGTTGATACCAGGTATTGTCAAGTTAAATACTGATGGTTCATTAAAGAATGATATATGCGCTAAAGGAGGAGGAGTTCTAAAAGACTACACTGGGACAATTTGATGGGCCTTCTCGGACTTTTATGGGCATGTTACTATAGCTGTTGCTTAAATGAAGGCCACTGTGACTGGTATGGAGCTATGTTTGCAACATCACTATGCGAAAATTTAGGTCGAGTCGGACTCTGAAGTAGTGATAAATATATGCAACAACAAATGTTAGCCCCTTGGAATTTGCAATACTACCTAGACAAGCTTGAAGATGCCAGATGAACATGGAGATCACTTTCACACATACGTGGCGTGAATCCAATCAGGTTGCTGACTTCCTAGCTAATTAAGGATACACGAAGCGACAATTCAAGTTGATGTACCCAGAGGGAATAGAAGGTAGGGTTAGATGACTCATATACTTGGATAAAATTGAATTACCCAATGTAAGAGTAGTTGATAGCTAGCCTATAGGCTGTGCTTGATTGTACTTCCTTTGCAGATCAGGTATTAAGCACCCTTCGTGTTTGTAATTTTACTTTTAGTAATAAAATTCTATCTCAAACTTGGATTTTCGAGGTGAGATAGTTCACTAAAAATGAAAAAAAATTAAAATGTATATAAAAAAGTTAATTTTTATTTTTTGAAATAATTCAAGTACTATTGTAATTTGCAACTTTGATCTTATAACATCACATTTTCATTAATATTTGCATATAATTCATTTTAAATTATGTTTATAATTCGCAGATTAAAATTTATATAAAAAATTAAAATATAAATAAAAAATAAAATGAGGAAAAAAATACTAAATAAGGAAAGTAAAATAAATTAAATAAAAAAATAATAAATATATATTTAACCTTTTTTGTCAAAATAAAATTTTCTCTTTTTAGTTTTAAATAAATGAATGCTAATTTTGTACTATCACTGTGACACAGTGCTCAATTGACTGTTAGGTTTTTACATATAAAGATAGCTCTCGAGGCCTGGATACTATAAATTCACGAGAGTCACTGTACATGATGGGATTAAAAGGCAATATTCCATCCAAGCTTATAGAAAATATCCTATAGTAATTATTATCAGTGACATCATTAGTGAACCTTAGTGATTATCACTAATTCAATGATCACGTTATTATTTTGCTAAACCTTAAAGGGTATGTTTCAATGGGCACTAATGATAAAAATGATTGTAGGATGCTGAGTTGAGAAGTGATAAATATTTTAATTAAGAAAATATGGGAAAATTCAAATTAATCACTAATTGGAGTGAGATTTGCTCTGTTAGTCCCGAAAACAGACCTAGGTCTATATTTACAGAATTTCATTTCAACACAGCTTCCTTGAGATTTGCCCTAAATTTCACCAAAATTAACACCCTAATCAAGAATTTTCCCCATTTAATAGGGATTATTAAGGTAAATAATCCTCTTCTTCGCCGTACTAGTGTTGTTAAAAAGGGACAGGAAATAGTTTTTATCTATTCCGCCCGTGAAGAATGTTTTATATTCTTGCAAGCCGACAAGGTGTGTCTCGTCCACGTCCCTGCTCCACTACTGTTATTCATTAATCATTCTTCCTCAGCCCCTTCGTGTTGTTTTCTTTCTTATCACTCCTCACTTTCTTCACTATTTCATTCATTCATTCATGACCCATATATATTATTGTTGTTCGACCTCACTTTCTTCTCTAACTATATCTATACCCAGGTGCAACACCGGGTTTCATATTCTGTTATTCGGAGTTTGTTCGATGATTTCTTCGATTTGATTAATCCAAAACCCAGGCAAGCGCTCTTCCCCCTCTTATGTTTCATTGCGTTTTCACTTTAATCGAGAAATACTTGTTTCGAGGCATAAAAATGGTTGAAATTTGTGGATTTTTTGTGTGATTTTTTTGCAAGGTAGGTTGAACAGAAACCTCTGTTTGGCAAATTCTATAATTTGGTTTAACTGTTTGTGTTTTTCCATATAAAATAATTGAAATTGATAAATTAGCATCGCTCGGACCATTTTTATTATCCCAACGCTGATGTGGCGTAGTAGGATTGAGCTTGCATCACTTAAGCTGTTCCACCAAACTCAATTCCAATAGGCCGCATCAGCGCTAGAACAATAGAAATTGGGAAAAAATTGTCCTGAGCACTGGTAATATATCAATCATCATAAATAATATAAATTGTATTTTACTTTTAATTTTTCCAAAATGGAGGCTAGGTTATAATCTGCCTTAACTTTTTGCAATGGCTTTGTATAAATTATTTGGCTACTACTGAAACTTATTTGGGTTTGGGTTATTAGTTCATAGTGTATTTGAAATCATGGAGAATGAGACTTCAAATCCTCATAGAGCTGCTAGCTATGATGAAATACTCATGCAACAGAGATTGCAGTTCACCGATGGCTTGAAGGTACTTGTATATATGTGATGATTCGATATAGGATAATCGATCAATTGAGGAGATGTAAATTTGTTTTGATGTATAAAATTTCTTTGATCTCTAGGATTTGAAGAGTCTGAGAAAACAGCTATACTCTGCCGCAGAGTATTTTGAGGTCTCCTATGACAAGGATGATCACAAGCAATTGTAGGTCACTCGATTTTTTCGATTTTTGGTTATATTAAACAGAAATTTGTGCAAATTTTAATTTCGAAATTTATGTGTATAGCATCGTGGAGGCCTCGAGAGATTATGTTACGAAAGCTCTTGTTAGTACTGTGGATCACTTGGGCTCTGTTGCTGATAAACTCGGGCAAATCTTGGATGAAAAAACTGATGAATTATCCGCTACAAAGCTCCGATTTTCTTGCGTTGAACACGTATAAAAATCTCCACTTGTTTTTATGGTGTTTTCTTGTATATTTAATCAAGCTTGTGAAAAATTAACTTCAACTAGTCAGTTGAATTCAAACTTAAATATTAACCACACATCTCAAATCGTTACTCAGTAGTCAGTATAGTAAAATTTTTCATCTACGGATGGATTTTGTAGAGACTAAAAACATGTCAAGGATTCATCGACTTGAGTGGCCTTTCGCAACAATCGTTGATCCTAGAAATGCCAAAGCATCATAAACACTACATGATTCCAGGTATCATGTTCTGCTCTGGTTGCCTTTAATCAAGGTTTAGATTTCAAAGTACCTTTCTTCTTTACTTAGCGGCAAAATGAGAGAATTTTACTCTTTTTTAAGCTGAGCCAAACATGGTGTTAATTCCTTTTGACTCTTATTTAACTTTTTATGCAGGGGAGGTGTTGCATGGTGGAAAATCGAAGTCCTTGTATAGAAATTGCATCTCGTGTCCTCAGGACAATCTGAAAAAAGCCAAACAAGGTAATTGCAACAACGATCCTCCAATTTCCAATGTGGCTCTTAAAGAGCAGTAACTTTATGTTTTTTGGGCAGATAATGTCTTTGCTGAAGCTTTTCAAGCTGCAACTCTGAAGCCGAATCCAAAATTCTCGAGGTAAATGTGAGATCAAGATTATTGCGCAGTTACCTGAGTCTTTCCATAGAGATCTATCTAAACCTCCAACTTTTTTTATGCAGAAAAGGGCACTTGATGCAACCTTCAACTCAATCTTCTCTCACCTTTTTATTCACAGGGATTGAAGCTATCAAGAGAGGTTTATATCTATGCCAATATATTTTTTATTATTATTATTATTTATTTATTTATTTATTTATTTATTATTATTATTTTTTAATTTTTGTGGTAATGGCGCTTGCAACTTTTTATTGATTATATATTTAATTTTATTTAGGGAAATGCTCGATTTCACCACGTCGTTTTTCAATTAGTCGTTCCGGATCGATAACCAGTAGATCATCTTCTCCGAGCTCTACAAATAATAAACACCGGGTAAGCACATATGCATGTAAATTTCTTCATTTTATATATTCAGGGGTAAATTTTATGCTAGGTGGCAAAAAGGCCTGGATAATGTTGGCTAGTAATTTTGAAGACGATCATGCTATGTGTACACCCAAATTTGTACACTTGGGTGTACATTATATAATACAGCACTGGACTCCACCAACATGGAGGGTAAAAATGGTATTTTACTTTGTTTTCTTTTGCAGTGCCCATCAGAGCCACGAAAAGCAATGTCAATGTCCATAAAACCAGGGATAAATGCAGGGAGAGAAGTGGATCAATACTCAAAAAGAAGTAAGCATCTCTTCAACGCCCTGCTTAGCATTCACCGATCACGAAAGGAAACCACCGTACCCAACAAATACAGTGATGAACCATAGTTTTACATCCTGAAGGGGTCGAGGATATAAGACTGCATGCTGATGTTTTCTTCACAGGATGATATATATTGCCCTCTGCAAGTTTGGACTTGTGTTTGTTTAATTTGTAAATCATTCTTGTTATAAGATTGCAATTTATGGAAAATGAAGCTAGCTTGTCTTCTATGCTTGTGTACAATTTTAACACTAGGTAACAACAACCAAGAAGTTTGAATAGGTTGTCCAAGAATCTTTTTGACTAGGTTGTCCAAGATTTGATCAGGTGCCCACAGTGGGTACCGTATAGTACCCACAGTGGGCACGTGGTGGCGCCACGTCATCACACCAAAATTTTTTTAAAAATTTTTTTTGAATTTCTTTTGGTATCTACGTTAAGTTAGATGAATAATACATAACTACTCCCTGATGGTGGGGGGCCTCACCCGACCCCTATCATTTTTTCCCTGACTGTGGGTACCGTAAGGTACCTACAGTGAGTACCGGATTGTAACTGATCTTAAGACAAGTATCACATTTACTTTATCAAAATAGTTTCGACAATGGATCCTGTTGTTAAGAGCGTTCACTTATTCGATTAACGCAGATTCACACAAATGTAAATTAAGTCCAAATAATAAATTAGGGAAATTGGCGCAAATGGTCCAAAAAAAGTTGTTTGAGTGCGTTTTTAGTCTAAAATAAAAAAAGGTCATGCAAATAGTCCATAAAATAAAAAAAAGGTCACGCAAATGGTAAAAAAAAAACCTTTGGTGCAAAAATGGTCCAATTGGATAATTTCCGTCTATTCTTTCCGTTACTTTGGTGTGAAAATGGTTCAATTGGTTCAAATGTTGATATTTTGTCCTCTTTCCAATGGGCAAATTTGTCATACCATTAAAAAATAATGGGATTTTGGTGCAAATGGTCCAAAAAAAGTTTGGTGCATTTTTAATCCGAAATAAAAAAGGTAGTTATATTAGTCTAAAATTTTAATTAAATTGTATAAGTTTACGTTTTATCTTTTTACATATATTTATTTGGTTCATAATTAATTTCAGTGGACTAATTTGATGCCAATTAAATAATTTTTATCAAAAATTTTCAACACAATAGCATTTGTTCGTATTAATATCATAACTTTCGAAGATTTTCTTTAGCATTAGAGGCGCTCACATTTTCATTTTAACCAACAATCAATAGTAAATGTAATTATTGTAGTTATGTAAAATTTTATTAGGAATATATCACTGTAAAAAATATACAATGCAAAGAAATAATAAGATTAAATTAAAAATTAAAAAACCCTCCCTTCCCAACCACCTTGCACCCCCACCAAAGAACCACTAGTTTTGGTTGGTTACCATGGTTTTTGAGAGCCACTAGACTAGATCTAGCGGTGTTCGAACACCACCAGTTGCTGGTGGTGAAAACCACAAGTGCTAGTGGTTTACTACTAATTTATTCCTTTGATCCACTGATTAACCCTAATTGGAGTACTACTAATTCAGTATTGAGGGTTATGTTTTTGCACAAAAGGTCAGGGGACAATGGATCCGTGTCCTTTCGTTCAAACTGTTGTGGGGAATTTGGGGATCAAGTTTGGGGCTCTTTAAAATTATACAATTTAATTAAAAATTTGGACTAATGTAACTATGTTTTTTTATTTTAGAGTAAAAACGCACCAAGCAAACTTTTTTTTTGAATCATTTGCACTAAAATCCCATTATTCTTTTAATGGTGTGACAAATTTGCCATTAACATTTGAACCAATTGAACCATTTTCGCAACAAAGTTTTGTTTTAGACCATTTGTGCGATCTTTTTGTTATTTTGGATTAAAAACACGCTCAACTAAAATTTTTTTTTGGATCATTTACACCAATTTCCCAATAAATTATAAATTGTTGATAAATAGAGGTGGTTGACAATGTTAAACTGTAATCAAGTGGACCTACGCTGACTTGTTAATGTGAATTATTGACCACTCCATTATTAATGCTCGGTCTAATTTTCACGCATGTCTGCTTTCTAATTCCATTTAGGGTGCACTTGATCATTGCAGCACTTTAGTACTAGTCATTTCGGTTGAATGGTATGCATAATTGCGGTGATCATATCTTCGAAATTATGTTTATGTTTATTTTACCTCCTACACTTTATCGTCATATTGAATTACATGGTAATTAAAATGTGCATAAACCTATCAAATATTAACTTTATTTAACGTAGAATACATATAGTTTTGATCACTTACCCACATATGGATAGATTAAAATATCTACAAGTTGATGTAGTAGTTTGCAATTGATTCCGATCAATATGTAAGCCACACTTTAAACTAATGACAAACTGCCAAATCATTGTGTAGGCATTAACCCACCCACATGTGCGTAAATGATCAAAACTAAGAATACTTGATAATTATTAAACAAGTAGAAATTAATGTTGCTTGATATTGTTAAAATTCATCTATAATAAAATTTATATCTAGACCGAGTGTCATACAATTGGCCAGAAGACCATCATCCATTTTAGTGCGAGTTTCTGGTTCGACCTTGAATTGTACAACGAGACACATGAACTTATTCATGATTAAACATTATCACATGCTAGATTGATTGGCATTACAAGATTATTTTAAGAAAATCATGTTATTAAATAATCAGTAATGACAGTGAGTCATAAGTAATGAATCAAAATTTACACTTAAATCATATTATTAAGATATGCAAAAGATCTGTTACCCACATGTGATCCAATGGCCTACATGTGTCCACTCGTTACCACCCCCCCCACCCCACCTACCTAATGATGGGAGAACAGGTGTCGTCCATCAAGCAATATGTAAGCAACGGATCATGAGTGTATCAAAATATCAACCAAACTATCAACTTCAAAAATTTTAGCAATCTGAATTGACAATTAACAACTCACATGAATCACAGACTAGTGCATAAGCCCAACTACAAACTTACGCAGTCAAAAAATATCAAAATAAAAGTTCACCTAAACAAGTTATCAAGGAAACAAAAAACAGTGGGTACTGAAGCAGAAAGTTTCCTGCACAGTACTATTGAGGATCCAAGTTGTTCGACAGTACTATCCAATTCTAGCAAATAATATAACGAAATTAATCAGATGCACATGCACAAACATCATGATAGCATGTATTTTAGGACACTACAGAAAAGGAAGTGCAGTCTGACATAAATAAAGCCACAAAAGCCCATTACCTCGTACCAAATAATCTGCTTTGTTGCATCAAAATTTCAATGTTGACAAATGAGTAAATTTTAAACTCTGTGAGGTCTGCAAGTTTTAGGACACAACCTATTGAATAGGTAATATTTTTCACAAACCTGCGGGACGAATTTTTTAACTTCTCGATTACTGCAAACGAAAGCTATCGATATCAAGGCTCTCAGAACAAACAGAAGATACAAGTGAAACCCAGACAGAAATTTCTGGTATCTTGGCTTGGCTAATCATCTCCTCCAACCACGTAACGGCTTTATATGGCCTTCCAATTACGCAAAGGCCCCGTATAAGTTTGGTGTATATCTCACCACTAGGCCAGTATGAGCGAATTAGCATCTGCTCCAACATTCGACTGGCTTCTATGTATTTACCATCACTACAGAATCCATCAACAAGAATCTCGTATGTTTCTTGATTAGGAACACACGCTACCTGCCTACACATCTTCTCAAAATAGCGTAAAGCCAAATCAGATTTTCCTTTGTTACAAAGTCCTCTGAACAAAATATTATATAACCTTACAGTTGGAACACAACTGCTTTGCACCATCTCCTTTTCAATCACATCTAACACTTCATCTATTGTTCTTGATTTAAGTAATGCTGCAACTTTAGCTTCATAAATCAGTGAAGATGGTCTTAAACCCTTGATGCACATTTCCTTGAGCACTTCGTCGCCATTTTCAATCTTTCCTTCGGAGTAAAGATCAAGAGCCAGTGACTTGTATGCATCCCAACTAGGAATGGTGCCTTTGATCAATGCCCTGGTAATAACTGCCTTCGTATTTTGGGCACTTACTTCACATTCAATGACCTGTTTCTGGCATCTCTTTGGAGCCTTGAGCCCTTTCCTCAAGACCTTACTGAGTATTTTCACAGCCTCATCGACCTCTCCATTGTCACATAAAGCATCAAACAGGGTTCTGTATACAGAAACATCAGCACCACAACCCTTCTGAGAAATCCTCCAGAACATAGAGTACAACAAATGGGTGGCCTCAGTGAGTCTTCCATCTTCACACAAACCCTTCATCAAAGTCAAATATGTTTCTCTAACAGGATAGCAACATTGATAATCCATTTCTTGGAAAACGCACAATGCGAGATCAGAACGATTTAGACGACAAAGACAAGATATGAGAATGTTCAAAGCATTGGTCAGAGACTTGACTTCCCATCGGCAGGAATTCTCTAGAAAAAGGTGATAAGTTGATACGATCACGGGTCGCGCTCGACTCGAATCGATCCTCGCGGAATGAATACAACGCCAGAAAAGCCCAAATATCCGGTAGAACGATCGGAAAACCCGGAAATCCCTCGACCGACGACGTAGCAACAAAGGGTATATCGAACCCTTCGCCTCAAACGGTGCGCAAATCGAAGAAGGAACGGGGTTGAGCGCCACGCGAGTCGATCACACTCACGATAAGCTCGGGGTTGTGTTTAACAAGCCCAAACACGGGGGACGAGGTGGGGAGAAAGCTCGACCCGAAGATTGGCTTTCAAGCTCAACATCTCATTCAAAGCTCAAAAGTTGGTTTACAATGAAGGTTTTGCCTTCATATACATGTCCAACTCGAAAATAATGATAAAATAATGAAAATATCCGAAAATATCTACATTTGACTCTAAGTCGGTCTAGAGTTACGGCCGTAATTTTAGGATTTACGGCCGTAAATCCTCGGTTACGGCCGTATCACTCAAACGTACGGCCGTAATAAGCTCTCTGCTTCAAAACTGCCCAAACTTGATTCTTGAGTTACGGCCGTATGGACAAAGGTTACGGCCGTAAAATCTGGAGTACGGCCGTATTATGGAAAAGTACGGCCGTAATTTGCTCTCTGCATATTTTTGGCCCAAAAGCTGGAAATTGAGGTTACGGCCGTAAGGACCAATGATACGGCCGTAATAATACGGATACGGCCGTAAGACTTATAATTACGGCCGTAATGATTCTCTGCTGAAATTTCCCCAGCTTCACTGCCTGGACAACCTTCATTGTTTTGGCCATAACTTTCGAACCCGATGTCCAAATGAGGTGATTCAAAGCTCCATGTAATCTAGACTCGACGAGCTTCAATTCTTCAAAAGACTCTGCCTTCAGATTCTCGCTTGTTCCAACGATATACAGCTTTGAACCCAGTCGAACATCCCAAGTTGCGTGAAATCTCTTCATTTCTGCTCCACTTGGCTTGAACTTGATTTCACTTAGCCTAAACAACGCTCCAAGCTTCCCTGTCGCGCATGGGGGCATCCAGGATCATATCATCCCCTCCCTCTTCAAGATGATTCGTCTCGAATCAACATAGGCGTACTTAACAAAGTTACCCTGGGGTGATACAATACTTCGGCCTTGTTTTGCTTGAATGACCATTCGATTCCTCCCGGGTCGAATGGGAAAGTATGGTCATCACCACGTGTGAAGCACGTGACCAGCCATGGAGTGAATGGAATTCTCCAAGAAGTGGTTGACGCTCAAACTTCGCAAAGATTAAGGAAAATAGAATTCCTTTCGTTCGGCTGGCATCAACCTGAAAAAGAAAGATAATAAAATTGGGGTGGGGTATGTTAGAGGTGTGAGATATAAGGAAGGGATCCTCATACTCAAGCTCGACATTCTCCTCGACCACCCTTTTCTCAAGTGGTATTTCATCTTCCCTCACTTTTCTTGCAACTTCTATTCCTCCACTCTTCATTTCTTCTTCCTTTGGGTCAATGTTATGGATGTCAACAAGTTCATCCACAACTCCAACCTCTAGCTCTTCTTCCGCTTGCTCCACCGAGCACTCCACTGCTTGCTTCTCCATAAGATCAATTGGATGTTGAGGATCAACAACCAATTCCAATGACTCCCTTTCAATGGATTCCCTAGTCTCCTTCTCAACTACACGGGCATTTGAACAATATAGACTAGGAGAATCAACAATCACTTCCGAACGCTCTTTTCCAACTTCATGTGGACAATGTTGTTTAAACGGCACAACAACCATTTCAACACTTGCATTGTCCTTATTCAATGCAATCGTCGCCTTCTTTAGTTCACCTCCTTTCCTTTTCTCATATCTTCTCACATCGGCCTCATCCTTTAGCTTCATTTGATCTATATGTACTTGTTCCGGAGATAACGGATCAAGTATAATAGTTTTTCCGTTCAACTTGAAACTAAAACGGTTTTTATAGCCATCATGCAATACCTTCTTATCATGTTGCCACGGTCTTCCCAACCACACGTGGGTAATATGCATAGGTACTACATCACAAAGCAACTCATCCGTATAAGATCCGATCGAGAATGGCACTAGTACTTGCTTGTTAACCTTAACATTTCCGAATCATTAAACCATTGCATGTGATATGGATTCGGTGTTTAATCATATGCAATCCCAACTTCTCAACAAGCACAAGACTAGCTAAATTTCTACAACTTCCCCCATCAATAATAACACTAGTAGGCGTACCTTTCACCAAGCAACGAGTATAGAAAAGATTCTCTCGTTGTGAGTTCGACTCATTCTCCTTTGCTTGAGTACCAATGGCGTGCCTTACTATCAATGCTTTGGGAATTGTCGTGAGCTTTTGTCAAAAACCACCAACTCCTCTTCGCCTTTGGTTGAAGACTTCTCTTTCACCATCTCCTTCTCGGGAACCATTTCTTCATGCCCAGTATCACCTTTGGTTTAGGGCATTCGGACGAAATAGAATCAATCCCGTGACATTTAGAACATAGCTTGCCTCGGGTTCGACTTGTCTCTTTACCAACTCTTCCTTTACCCTTATCACTAAGCTCCCGTGATACTTTAGATGGTTCTTTCCCACTCTTCCAAGCCTTTCGATCAATCTCGGCGCCGGTCAATGTAATTTGATCAAAGCCACTACGATTCTTGGTTTGGAATAGATTTGAACTTCTTCCCTTAATTTGCTTCTCCACCTCCACCGCCTTGCAAACTAATTCCTCAAGATTCGAATAGTCTAGCAATTCAATGAAGTCGGCAATATCTCGGTTCAATCCCGCCAAAAACCTAACCATAATAGCTCCTTCATCTTCAACAATATCGGCACGAGTCATCAATCTTTCCATTTCTTGGAAGTACTTCTCAACGGTTCGTCCACCTTGAGTTAGGTTTTGTACACTCCGATACAAATCCCTATAAAAATGCGATGGGACGAATCTCTTTCTCATCAACCTTCTCAAGCAATCCCAAGTGTCAACGGGTTCCTCTAAATTTCTTCGCCTAGCAAGGGTGGTTTGCTTCCACCAACATAGGGCTTGATCCATGAACTCCTTGACCAACAATGGGACCTTCTTCGTCTCCCGGATTTTATGAGTTTGGAACATGAGATCCACTCGGCTTTCCCAATCTAGGTAAACATCCGGATTGGCTCTTCCTCGGAATGAAGGTACGTCAATGCCCGCATTCTTCGCATCCCCTTCATACTCACTTTGCCTCCGTTGTTCCCTCTTTCTAACCCTCCGAATCTCTCTATTCCCATCCTCATATTTTCCATCTCCAACCCTATGACCCCGAAGACTTGTCTTACTATACACTTGAGCAACGAATCGTTCATCACGTTCCTTCAACTTTTGACTCAAACGATACTCCAGTGTGCTCTTAGAATTGTGAGAGTCTTCCACAGTCATAGCTTTTGGACGATGTCTATCATTGAATCTCAACTCCGGCATTGTGTTCTCAACTCAAAGAAATAACACAAACTAGAAATAACAACTCCAACACAATGACTACTACACAACAAACTAACACAACTCAACACACTAATACTCAACAACAAACTAACACAACTTGACTAACACCTACAAACTTGAAACCCTAACAATGTTAATCCAAGCAATAAAATTACAACTCACACTACTAGGATAACAACACAAGTAATTAAAACTAAGTGTAGCCAAGAAACTCGACTAACACTCGTTCACACCACATTGGAGCCATAATTTTTTCTTTTTTTTTTTTTTATTTTTTCAATATTTTCGGCCCTCTTTTCTTTTTTTTTTTCTTCACAACATATACTGACAAATACAACAACAACACAATACTAGAAAAGAAATGGATTCTAAGCACAAAATTAATTTGCACCAAGAATACCAAGAACACACTCTAAATCCTACAATTCAAAAAAAAACCGAAAATCGATAATCTAAACCGATAAAAACAACAACAACAACAATCTAAGAACTATTAATAAAGGATAGATACCAGATAATTGGATTCTAGCTCTGATACCAGATGATACGATCACGGGTCGCGCTCGACTCGAATCGATCCTCGCGGAATGAATACAACGCCAGAAAAGCCCAAATATCCGGTAGAACGATCGGAAAACCCGGAAATCCCTCGACCGACGACGTAGCAACAAAGGGTATATCGAACCCTTCGCCTCAAACGGTGCGCAAATCCAAGAAGGAACGGGGTTGAGCGCCACGCGAGTCGATCACACTCACGATAAGCTCGGGGTTGTGTTTAACAAGCCCAAACACGGGGGACGAGGTGGGGAGAAAGCTCGACCCGAAGATTGGCTTTCAAGCTCAACATCTCATTCAAAGCTCAAAAGTTGGTTTACAATGAAGGTTTTGCCTTCATATACATGTCCAACTCGAAAATAATGATAAAATAATGAAAATATCCGAAAATATCTACATTTGACTCTAAGTCGATCTAGAGTTACGGCCGTAATTTTAGGATTTACGCCGTAAATCCTCGTTCTGGCCGTATCACTCAAACGCACCGTAATAAGCTCTACGCTTCAAACCGCCAAACTTGATTCTTGAGTTACTACCAGATGGACAAAGGTTCGGCCAGTAAAATCCGAGTACGGCCGATATGGAAAAGTACGGCCGTAATTTGCTCTCTGTGATATTTTTGGTCCAAAAGTCGGAAATTGAGGTTATGGCCGTAAGGACCAATGATGATCATACGGATACGGCCGTAAGACTTATAATTACGACCGTAATGATTCTCTGCTGAAATTTCCCTAGCTTCACTGCCTGGACAACCTTCATTGTTTTGGCCATAACTTTCGAACCCGATGTCCAAATGAGGTGATTCAAAGCTCCATGTAATCTAGACTCGACGAGCTTCAATTCTTCAAAGACTCTACCTTCAGATTCTCGCTCGTTCCAACGATATACAGCTTTGAACCCAGTCGAACATCCCAAGTTGCGTGAAATCTCTTCATTTCTGCTCCACTTGGCTTGAACTTGATTTCACTTAGCCTAAACAACGCTCCAAGCTTCCCTGTCGCGCATGGGGGCATCCAGGATCATATCATGTTTCTAACTTGGACTCTTCTACTAATATCTTGAGAAGAACAATGAAAGATTCCGTCCAGTTCACGCAATTGAATTGTGGAAGACTTCTAAATAGAGCAATTGCTTCATCTAATAAACCTGCTCTTCCGTAAGTTTTAATTGCACCTGCAAATACAGAATCCCGACATTCACAGGAGTCCTCTTTCATACTATGAATTACATCTTTCATCTCAGCCACTAGTCCTGACCTTCCTAGGATACCAATCATGGCAGCGTATACAGGACCATTATGGCGGTATTTTGGATATCGATGTTTTGCTTCACTGAAGATCTCTAAAGCCTTTTGCGGGTTTTTCTGGCTTTGTATCAGCTGAGAGAGTTTACTGGGTGTTAGATGCCTTGGCCATCTGATACTCATGGCTCAACACCTTAAATCTGTTTTATGAACAAAATGGTAGAATGTCAGACATGAGATTGCAAATAATTGAGTAAAATGGCACTTCATAAAAACTGTTTTCTTCCCACTAATTAAAAAAAAAAAAGGGAAGAAGGTTCTTCTCAAATATTATTTATGCAAATGCAATTTTACAGAATTTTATAATTTTTCAATTACCTTTTCCTTGCACAAAATAATGCTCACAGCCCATGTGCTTCTATTAAACGAGAGGAATTCTTAGTTATCCTTTTAGGTAATTTGTAGGATACGCTGTCATTCAAGTGTTCCTCAAGTTTATCAAAACAAATTCATCACTGGTGTAACCATTGTCTCTGCCTTCAGTCCGGACATGTCAAACTTCACAATCAGTTTCCGATCTAGAAATTTTTTTCCAAGCCATGTATCCACTGACAGCGAAAATTTTAAGTGCATTGCAGAAGGTAAAGAAAATTTTATTACATTACAATTTTCATAGTTCAACTTAGTCCGACATAAAATTCCTAACAAATTAGTATCAAAGAATCTACTCCAGTGCAAATGGCAACAAATGTCAGCAAAGAATTGGAGATGCTTACTCATGGAGAACTTTGAACAGATGCTGCAAAATTTAAAGACGACGAGCTCAGTGGATTTGTGAGGGTAACTTGAACTCCAACCTTCCATGATGGAAGTCTAGAGTGTAGTTGTCTGCGGCAGAAACCGTTTCTCAATTAAGAAATTGATAGCAATGGAAAATACAGAAGCAGCAGCATCTTTATCCTGTTAATCTTTAACAAATGCAGGTAATCAATTCTTTTAACTCAATGAACTTCATTGCTTGGAAACAAATTTTCAATTAGTCCATCTAATTTTTCATATAATTGAAGTGATCTGTATGGTTTATGCCCTTATATTCAAGTTTATCTGCCAATTTCTCACTCGTCACTTCAGGAAGGCCTTTAGTTTTAAATTTTATCCATAAAAGAAAAAATCGCCTGCACAATCCTTTTTTTTCTGCAAAGTACTAACCTTCATCCAAATTTTCTACTACCGATTTTTTAGATTTCACCCATATCTTGGCAATAAACTTGTGCACCTTCCTAAGTATTTAACTACTATATATCTATCTATCTATCTATATATATATATATATATATATATATAATTTTTAATATACTATTTACCCAAAAAATTTTACTTGTTGCTTAACACTTTCCACGACCTTTCGGTAAAAAAATTTAATGTAAATATCACAAAAAAAAGATTAGGTTGATTGTTGAAATTCGACTAACATACCAAACAAAATGAAGCGACAATGAATTGATGATACTAAAGCATTACCTTCGCGATAATGGATGAAGAGAAATTTATGACAGGAAAGAAGAGTCGCAAGGTGCAGAGATGGGTCTTCAATGGAGAACTGAGCCACAGTGAAACGGAGAGGGAGAGGAGCAACTGAGCAAGGCGAGTCGGGACGCGGGGTGGATTCGGTGTGAGCTTGAAATTACCAATTTACCCTTCGTTAAAAAAATTTGCTAAACACCCCCGGGGGGGGGCGGCGGTCTTGTCAACAGTATCTCTCTCAGCTCACATATCGCTCTCGACTCTTAACTCATTGCAAAATCATATATCTTTCAACTTTTTTGCATATCAAACAAGTCTCAACCTTTACAATGGACTATCAAAATTCGATGTTCCTTCGATGTTCCTCAACAACATAAGCAATTTTTCTCATTTATATAGCATAAAAATTGATTTTCATCTTTTATATTGCATGGAAATCGCGTTTTTCATTTGCGCTGTTCGGCACTGGTTTACCAAACGTGATTGAGATGTTCGGCCACTGATGATCGAACATCAATGGTGATGTTCAGCCAACTTTGATCGAGTAGTACCCAAATTCAAACTATGAACTCAAACTGTGTGCCTTGAGCTTACCCTTTGTCTTGTTCTTTATATAGGAATCAAATACACGTTCTACCAAGAATAGTGTCATTGGTCCTATCAATGACGAATTGGTGATGGATTATACATCGTATTTCACTATGTACAATTATTTTCAATATCGTGATGACTTGTTTTGTTGGGTACAAAGCATAGCAAAGGAGCTCGGCATAGTGATAGTGGTGAAGAGGTCAAATAGTGGAGAGGGTGGTACGTGGCTTCGACTGCTGCTTTCTTGTGAACGAAGTGGCAAGTACCGTGAGCCTAAAGGAAAAGGTATAAAGAAACTTACTGGAACAAACAAATGTGGCTATCCATTTGCACTAAAGGTTAGACAAATATTTGTTGACGAGAAATATCCATTCTCCACTTCTCCACATGGGCACGCTTAATTATATTTCAACGTTATATATCTATTAATTCATTCCACGACATTCCACAAGTTTTCTTGTGTGAGCGGAACCCGCTACCACCTATTATCCACATGTGGTACAAATGGCGACATCAGTTTATAGTAGGATGGGGCATTTTGTACACATAGCATGCAATGCATAACCATACACTAGGAAGTAGTGGCGTGATTGGTAGCATTGAGACGATTGAGTCTGACAATTGATGTTTATTTATATTAAGCATCCAAGCATTTAAGCATGCGTTCGGGTGGCACTAAAAAGTACCTACAAATTTTGCTTTTCAGCCCTCCCATTATTGTGACCGTTGAAACTATTTTATTCCCAATCTGCCATCCCTTTGTCATGTCACAATGTACAACATTTCTTTCCATGTGAACTCAGCTCAAAGTTTTCCACTCGGTCCCACATGTGTCTTTTTCTTCCGTGTAGTTTTTGACCAATTACAGACAAATGCAGTGAAGCCAACTGGCCCCATCTTCCCTCATTTCTTTCTTCCATTGTATGAATTCTCTGTTTGACCGAGCACATTTACCATGCATACAACACACCGGAACAAAGTTTTGAACACGCCCCCATGTCCTCATTTCTTTGTTGAGTATCTTTCCTACAAAAAAAGTGAAGGATTGACATGCTTGTCAAGCCAATGATAATTTTTTTCTTCTAACAATGTCCGTGGATTCATATGCTTGTATTTGGATTGATTATACATTTACCCTCTTAATAATATAATAACTAAAAACAATATAATAATTAATTTGGATATTTTCCGTCCACTGAAACCATGTCATTTTTCATCAAATGCAATTGTCTCCAACTCACTGTGAGAAATATAATAAATTTTACTTTAATTTCAATAAAATTACGTTTTATTTTTTTGCTAATTATGTAAGATTGGTTAATTATTTCTTAAACAAAAGGCTTAACAACCAGAAAATGAAAACTTATTTATTAAAGACATTTTATAATTTAAAGATATATTGCATTAAATAAAATTATCGTTAAACATCGAGTGAAAAGTTAATGTAGTAATCCATTGAATATTGCTTTATTTACCATTTACTGTATTTGCCTCCCTTCCGCAATTTAATTGAGTTTGCAATTCATTTTTAAAAAAAGAAACGAAACAGAATGACTTTCAAGTAAGACATTTTTTTTGCTAATTCTACATTTGAATTAGCTTAACAATTTCAAATATTTTGAAAAGGGACGAACGAAATGATGTTACAAATTTGCTTTCATTTGGACGTAACATTTTAATGATTTATACTGTCGTAAGACACGAAAATAAATATTTCCAAAATTGCTATTTTAGAATAATCATTCCTTAGCTAAGTATTTATACAATAAGGGCATTATTTCTAAATTTATTAATGTGTCGAAACTAATGTTGCAATGCCTTTTACCATGAACTCTTATCTACTACCATTTTTTCTAGTTATTATTATTTGTATGAATAAATAATTATTGCCGCCAACTGTCTAAAATGGAATAGAAATTTCAAATCATGGAAATAAGGATGATTGATTGCATAATAGTCACTAGTTATGAGCGCGTACAATTCTATATGTGAGTCACTCAAACTTTGGACTTCAAAGCCGATTTTTCATTGAATTTCGGATGACATTACAAGGAAATCAATTGCAAATGTTGACGCACATTAACTGACAGACAGGTGTACATCAATTCGAAAGCGTGCATTACGTTAGTAGGTACTAATGTAGAAAATAAGTTGTTCGTGTTGTCTCGCTTTGTCTCGCCAACCGTCGGCACGTTTCTAAACTCTTGGTGCTCGTACCTAGTGTCATGACCACGATACGATGCCAAATACCCACGTACATTTGGAAATCCAGCATCAACGAGATAGTACTTATTTGGCCCAGGGTGTGGGAAATCATTGTTAGCCATGCATTCTCTTAGCATGCGTGCATCATGAACCGAGCCCTCCCAACCTGCTTCAATGTATGTAAAGCAAAGATTGAAGTCACGTATGCATAATACATTTTGTGTGTAGTTTGTGCCCCATATATGCCGCTTTACCACTTCGTGGAGGAACACACGATATATGTGTGCCATCGATTGCACCAATACAATCCTACAGTTATATTGAAACAAATTAGCTTGTGATGCAAATAATGTTTTCTAAATAAATTGTAAAAATAAACCTTGAATGGATAGTGTCGTTCTTCGGTCAGTCTATGGAATGCTATACCTTCGTTGTAATTTGGGTGAGGTCTAATCCAATCGTGAGCCATCCTGCACACTACATTTCTAACTGCAACAACATGTCTTGAAATTGTATCAGTGGATCAACCAAACAGAGCTTGTGCAAACCACAGAGCCGCCCCTTTCGGGGGACTTGACAGTTGAAATGATGTAGCCACCAATATGCAAGCTTGAAATGATGGGGGACTTGACAGTTGAAGATTAGGTGATGTAGCCACCAATATGCATTCCATGTGTGAGAATCTTTACATTTTTACAAATTCGTGTGTTGATTGTGGTGGGCCAAAATAACTCCTACTTTTTCTTGAATAAGACATCTTCCAATGCATGCTAGGTGATTTGATTTTTGTACAAAGATTCTCTATTTCTCTTTAATTTCTATTACTGCTTACTGTAACAATCTGAGAATTTATTCCTCTACAAATAATCAGTATTAGCAATAATGAACAAGTCACAATTTGAAAATATACACCACAACAAAGATATTGGCTGCAACAAGTACATGCACAATTGACATATTCATAAAACCTTGGTTGATGTGGTAGAATAATAATAAGATGATGCATAAAATTGGGGTAGAATAATAATAGATGATGCATAAAACTAGGTTGGAATAGAATAATAATAAGGAAATGCATCAAGCTAGGCTGTGATATCCCTTTGATGTACAACAATGCTCCCAAAATGTTCCTTGTTTTTTTTTGGACGTGCTTGCTGTTTTCTTATTCGTGGTCGCCATATTGGTTTTATCTACATGTATCTACCAATGGGTATATGATTGAGATCATTAGAGTTTAGTAGTGAATAATATCTAGGAGTTGAAATGCATGAAATTCTACACATTAGCTGCAAACATACACGCCTAATCTTAACTAGTGTCCAACATAAGCAAGAAATGGAAAAGTCATACGAATACAGGTCCATGATACCAAACATAAATAGTTACCCCTAATAATAACTCCAATACATAAACCACAAAAAAGACACAATTTAGTTATGAATCTATCCTCTTTCATTAGTGGTCGTACGACAGAATGCTTTTGCCCATCTAGCTCTCGCTTCATCATCTTTCAAAGACATGAAAACTGAACGATCCCCTTCTTTGTCAAAGAATGCCTGATGGAGGGTACACCATACAGAGTCATCAAAATACTCAATGTCTCGTGCTTAATCAAGTGCTTGTACATAGGCTTCGATGGATGGCGCAGTCGGTGTTGGGGGTGGGTCAGTCTTCTTGAAATGAATCCATTCCTTGATACCTGTCTTGAAAGCCATCCCAGAAGTCATCTTCCCCTTCCCCTTAAATTGAATTCCATCTTTCTTGCGTTTGCTTCCAGCACTACCACTACTCCCAACACTGAACCCTCTATGTGTAGACATTGAAGGTGTATCAAAAAGCATCGGATCACCCTCACCACTAGAGTCAGATCTCTCATTAAGCCCATCTACATTAGGGTCTGAGTCATCTATATCTTCTCCCGTTTCCCATTCACTAGATTGATCTTGGTTGTGTCGCGAATACTGACTTGGACGCCTTCGGTTGGCGCCAGTAGCTCTTTGGCCCTTGAACAACTCGGAACCATGGTCAATGAATACACTTAAGTCATTTCCTCTGAAGACTTTAATCTCAGGCTTCACCTAGGGACACAAATAACAACAATTCAGCATTTTAGAACCTTGCTATATCAACAACAAACTTACCAAGAAGAGAGAAGACCGCATTTTATCTCTTCAATAATTTCATGCACAATGTATGTTTTACACAAAACACATCTGGCTGTGTTTGGGCCAACGGAACATCAATTGTGGCAATTGCACAACTTGTGAATAATGCTTTTCTATTTAGTGCAGGAGAAGAAACATGCGCCAACTTGGGAGTCATGCAATAATTGATTTCCATTTCAATTCGTAGTTACACTAAAGAGACAGTTTACCATTGAAGTCAATGCAAGCATTTTCACACTATATATATTACTTTATAGAATCATAATCCATGAAAATAGGATTTTGAAATACAAATAAGAAGTTCCTTAGTATAATTGTCCAAATCGTATCGTATTCAGATGGCTTATATGCAAAAGACAGTCTCATGCAAATGATGAAAGAGCATAAAAAAATTCTCATAAAAACATAGCAAACATGTTTTTTACGCTCACATTTCCCTTGTAAAAACTTGTGGCATTGTCCCTTTTGTTTTCAATCTAAAAAAAATTTAAGTTGTATAATATATTGCACATAAACTGAACCTACTTTTCCATGAAAAGAACTATATATATATAAAAGAATTGTAGCTGGCTTTGCTTTTCGTTAAGAGGTGTTATGTGTTGTAGGAAAAATTATATCGGTAGATAATAGTATTAAGCGTGATGGTAGGAACGCCTATGTAAAAACTGTAGTAGAAAGTATAACATCATAGGATTGACATGTTAAAAATGATAGAGGGAAAGAAGGAAAAACATTTGTGATAATCCCATATAAGGAAGAAAATCTTTTGCTATTGTCACCAACACCCGTCATTTAAGCCGATAGATTAGCACACTGACTAATTATTCATATCAAGCATACATTGTTCTATTGGATATTGGACAGCAACTACCATGCTAATGTATATCCCCTTATGGAAGATAATTATTTCTCAATAACAATTTTCCTTCAAACATTACTAATTTTTCATATGAAGCATGCACTGTTCTATTGAATTTTGGAATGAAACTACCATGCTAATGTATATCCCTTTGTCGGAGAAAATTATTTCTCAATAACACTTTTCCCTCAACATTATGGATATGCGAGGCAATTATTTGAGGAACGACTTTGTTAACTTTATTTCTATAAAATTTATTTGTTGACATTTTTCATTTTCCATATTTGTAATTAAATTAATTAAATTTTATATTTAGTTAATTTAGTTATGAATTTATTTGTTGAATCTTATTATCACATAGGTTTTTATTATAATCTTTGATTAATTTAATGTGATAATCATTGTTTAATTGTGTTTATAATAAACAAGGAGTCAATTGGACACTATAAGTGTAGGGAACGAAAATTACCCTGACTTGTGTCCACATTCAATGTATCCGATTTTTTGGTAAGTCTTCTATTCCATATAAACTTGATACAAGACAAGGTAAGATTATTATTCTATATTTTATACTTACCTTATTTTATTTATCCTATAACTAATAGTATTCGTATTCCTTGTAGGAGTTGGAGTTTTATAGTAACTTAAAGTCTTGGTCAACAAGCAATAGGTCACAATAAAACACCAACACAAGAGGAGGCTAGGAGAAGACGTGTAGGAGACAAAAAATCGGCCCCCCATTCTTGAGAGACGTGTCATCCTCTCCCACTTAGTTCATGACTTCTTCAAGTTGATTGTTGGTGAAAAGTATTGCAAGTGTACGATATCGTCACAAACGTAGTAAAGCGGACTCTGTTGGAGTCCGGATTATCGTTCCCACGAGGATCAATTTATTTGATATCGGCATAAACTAATCTCACAAGGCAACAAACAGATAGAGAGTGGTTTTTTAACTGAAAATTAAAGTACTAGAAAATAATTTGCGAAAATTCTAAAAGATTGTTGGATTAATGGAGAAAGAGGTTGGGAATCCCGATTTATCTTTAGTTCTTCTATTTGATTTCTCCTCTCAATTTCTAATCTCAAGTTGTGTTAGATCGAATTCACGACGTTGATTTAATTTACCTCTCTCGAGTTGAAATCAATCCTATTTAATCAAGTTAACTACCATATCTCTATGTATAGTCTAATCCTTAATTAAATGCACTACACACCTAGGAATTCATAAACATCCACCTGTCACATGGGATCTCAACAATTATAAAAGTCTATCTCTAGCTTTTATGTCAATCGCCGGGTTTTACTACGGGTCTAAATATTTAACTCACCTCTCGGTTTGTTAAAATTCACAAATCAATGATTTATTGGCCAAGTAAATCAAGCATGAAACATAGGAGTAAAACCAACACATGAAATAAAAGCACAAGAAATTGAGAGTTAAAATCAAATAATCAAACTAAATTACATCGTTCATCCCAACTAATAAGTTTAGTTGTTCATGCTGGATAATAAAACAACAAAAGACTTAAAGAAGTTCATCCCCGGATCTAGAAGATGGTAAGATAATACGTTGAATCTCCACCTCCGGTGAATCCTTGCACTTCTCTTCAAGCTTCTTTTCTTCAGGACTCTCCTCCAAAAACCCTTTTTTCGCCCCCTAATTTTGTGGCTTAGATCCCTTTTTATAGCCCTCAATCGTCCCCCAAAAGCCCACAATTTCGTGTCCAACAATTAGTCCAAAACCTCCAAAAAATAGGATTCCCAATTAAACTAGGAGATCCGCGTTTTTGTTTGTTACGGCCGTATCGATCCTTTGTTACGGCCGTATCGGGCTTTCTGCAAAAATTTCTGCTTCCTGGCTTTTCATCGCTACGGCTGCATTGATTACTGAGACGGCTGTACGATGCTCTCCGGCAGTTTTTTGCTCTTCTTGCACTGATGGACTTACGGCCGTATGGTAAGGTAGATACGGCCGTATCGTATTTGCAGTCCAGGTCCTCCAACTTCGATTCTTGTTCATTCTGGTCCCCACTTTCAACTTTTTCGCACTTTTTCATCCTTTTTGCCTCTTTTCACTTTCTTTTGACGCCATCCATTCGTGTTAGTTGTTTTTACCTAGAAATAGACAAAATAAACATAATAAACACTCTAAATTACTTCTAAAAACCATAAAATAAACACTTATAAAATACTTATCAAACACCCCCAAACTTTACGCTTGTTCGCCCTCGAACAAGAAACTCAAACAAAACATTGGAGGTAATCACGTACTTACTCAAACCACTAACATAAACAAGTCGCAAGACACGTCAAGCATTACACTTGTTCGCCTCAGAAATACTTCCAGCTGGGCCACGTAAACAATCACCAAAACTCTTCACTTACCAAATTCACGGCGTTGGTGTGTGTGTGCCAGTCGTTGCTCACTCAACTCGGTGTCAAGATCCAATCAACGAATATATACCTTGAACCTGTGCCCATGTTCTCTTGTGGTAAGTTTATCTCACCCCGCTCGTAGGATTCACTCCTTATGCTTTTCTCTCAGCCCCCGGGGTATTTAATCAATGTGGTATCTTATGAATATTTCACTGCATTTTTCCATACACACGTTAAGTAAAAGTGACTAGATGTTAGAGAAACTGCCTCTATCCATCCATCCATCTCTACTCCAAGTTTCTGAACTCCTCGCCTTTTAGTCTTTCCCGGCACTATCACTGCTTTTATTCTTCACTTCTCTCTCTTTTTCTCTCCTTTTTTTTTTTTTTTTACAACCCCGCAGGTAGCTTTCGCTCTATTTTCCCCAGAGGTAGCCTTCTTCACTGGTAGATCGTCCTCTAAACATTTGGTTATGAATAAGCACCAAGTTACTCAGTGACGATCTTTCACTCTCTAGGGCAGGCAGCTTTTTCCTGCGGTCTCTCTTGTCAAGTCAATCATCTATTTCAGTCTCAAGGATAGTGCCGGGATAAACTAGCTAGCTAGAAGTCTTTCAACTCAAAGCAAGGATTTCAAAACATCACATTGCAGTTCTCCCAACATAGAGTCACTAGTCTTAACACCCCCAAACTTAACCTTTTAACTAGTTTCGTCCTATACTTTGAGGAAAATTTACTTCTAATAAGTTTCAGTGTATTGAAGGTAATACTCGGGGGTTAAGGCCTCTAAGTTAGACCGCAACATGAATTCAAGTCAAACAACGACCAAGTGCTCAAAATAAATGGGCTCGTGCATCAATAAGTGACAAGAATATATAAAAGCAAGTTAAGTGATGTTCAGCAGCCCAACCATCATCGTATGTTATCCCTCCAAAGACACAGTCATTGGCGTTATAATACTTGACGAACACTGACCAGATTTAAAACACACATTTTTTTGTTTTTTGTTTTTTGTTTTTTTTTTTTGATTACCAATAACAGAACACATAACAGAAAAGTAATAACCAATCACATAGCACAGACGTAATAACCCAAAAGTAACGCAAAAATAATAACACAAAAGTAACACCAAATACTACCACTCCCCCAAACTTAAAGTAACACATTGCCCTCAATGAAAGTAAAACCAAAATACGAACGACGAAAGAAAGAAAATGCTAGCACTGAAAAGAGAAGAGCAGAAAAGTTTACGAAACATCCCAGCGTACGCGTCACGGGTGGGACGAGGGAGGCGGTCCAGGTGAAGTGGGGAAGAAGCTCGCCAGCCTAGCCATTAGCTCCTCATGATCTCGGCGTCGGGCCTGTTCGGCCGCAAGGAGATCCTCTCTGAGTTGCCGCTGATCTTCTTGAATCAAACGCTGGTTATCGCGAAGGACCGTCATCTGGGCGTTCATCCCGACAATCATTTCCATCATCTGTGGGTCCATCGAGCTAGGCTCTACAGTTGGCTCCAGAGGAGGGGCGCTAGCGGGCCCGACTTCAGTATCACCTGCACTCCCCGCTGCGGGATATCCATGTGATTGCACTTGTTTCCGATGACTCGTCCAACTGGCCTTGGTCAGTACATTCGTGAGAAAGATGTTGGTGTCCTTGGTAGCTCCGGGCACGTTTTGCAACTGGCAGATCGCCGTAATGAGGCAGGGGAAAGGCATTCCCTGCCAGCCCATGTTGCCGGTGCTGTAGTTACAAATCACATTGTAGATGTGAGACGCGAGATCGATCTTCTGCCCTTGACAAATGGCATGGTAAACTCTCACATACTTGAGTGAGACGGTGGTGAGGCTAGTGGACGGAAACATACTGCCCAACCCCCATTGGTGCATGTACCACGCATCCCACGCCAACTCCCGGTTGTCCAACTTAATAGGGGAGCTTGATTGCATCGGTAGGCCTCCTCGTTGGGCGCCCACTTCATTACCTCCTCGTCACTATAAAACTCGGTCGTCTCCACACCCCATTTGATAGCACCGTTCTATCAATCCCCAAGTAGTCGGCTATGACTTGCGGGGAGAAATTGATTCGCTTCTTTCCAACCAATGTAGAATGGTGAGTGGCCGCCGTTTCGTCTCGTATATCTTTATTAAACGAGGCGTAGAAGTTGTGGACTAGTAACTGATTCCCATTCGGGAGGTCGCTCACAAACTTGACCCACCCGAATTTCTCAAAGTTTTACCAAAATACCCGGCTTGGGGAAACTCTGGGGATGCCGAGAAAGTTGGTGCTGTGGAAGATACGCTCGGGGATCACCTTTTGGATATCGGCCATCTCCGTCCTTTGGTTTTTCGCAGCCGGCTCACTCCCCGCAACCACTTGTTTTCCTTTGCTCCTGGGTGGAGCCATTCCTAAAGAGAGGGAAAGAAAATGTCAGGCAAACGGTTGTTCAAATGCACGTTGAATGCGTAGTGGGATTAATACATGACGAAACAATACAGAGGTGTGTGGAAGTCCAACAAGGCATAATGTAACTAGAACTTCAAACTCCTTTGTGCATTTCATCAAACACCTTGTATGCGGGCAAAAGATCCCCAGTGAGTCAAGATTTTCTTAAGTCATTCAACTTCCTTAATGTCTTTCAAGCCATTCTACAAGTCTTAAATGTAGAAACACAACACATCACCCAATTGATTGCAGAATAGAGCACACATGATAACCTAAATTAGTGCCCTAGTTCTCAATTTTAAAAACTGAGGTGAGAACACTTAATTGTTATCAGATGAGGAGTGATGTTCGAAATTGATGTTGATGCAATGAATGATTCGAGGGAAACTCAGGGGGAAAGAAGGGTTTTGGATCGTTCTCGCGTAGGGTGTTGAAAAGAGACTGAATGAGTGTGTGAGGGGTTCGGGGGTGGTGTTTTTTAAAATCTGGTGTTCGGTACGGCCGTATGGACTCCTCAATACGGCCGTATCGAGCCCTCGGGTATTTTCTGGGTAACGTGGAATACGGCCGTATCGCATTAGTGAGACGGCCGTATCGATCCCTCGGGTGATTTCAGTTCTTCAGGGCGATACGGCCGTATGTGGGGTGTCATACGGCCGTATCCGGCACTCGGTTAATATATATATATATATATATATATATATATAAATTTTTTTTTTGTATGCAGTGCCCTCCCATTAATGAAAAGTGAGCAATAAACGTGTAAAGTAAAGAAGTAAGGGAAAGAAGAATGGGTTGCCTCCCATTAAGCGCTATATTTATAGTCTGTAGCTCGACTTTTTGCAGCTTTCATTCTGGCACGGCGATGTCAATGGTTGATTTTGCAATGGGGAATTCCGCACTGTAATGTTTCACTCTTTGGCCATTGACTTTAAAGCTTCCTTTGTCTGGGTGGTAGAGTTCCACGGTGCCGTATGGGAAAACTTTGGAGATAGTGAATGGTCCTGACCATTTTGAGCGTAGTTTTCTGGGAAATAGCTTCAATCGAGAGTTATATAGCAGTACTTGATCCCCTTCCTTAAAGATCCTCTTGAGAATATGTTTATCATGCCACCATTTAGTTTTCTCTTTGTAAATGGAGGAATTCTCGTATGCCTCCAATCTAAATTCATCAAGCTCATTCAATTGGAGCACTCGCGTTTCTCCTGCTTTTTCCAAATCCATATTCAGTTGCTTTAGCGCCCAGTAGGATTTGTGCTCAAATTCGACTGGCAAGTGGCATGCTTTTCCAAACACCAACCTGTAGGGTGACATACCAATGGGGGTTTTGTATGCAATCCTATAAGCCCACAGTGCATCGTCAAGCCTCTTGGATCAATCCTTCCTGGTGGAGCTGACAGTCAGTTCCAGAATTCTTTTCAGTTGTCTGTTGGAGGTCTCGACTTGCCCACTGGTTTGGGGATGATAGGCGGTAGCTACCCTGTGTTGCACCCCGTATTTATTTAGAACGGCCTTGAAAATTCGATTGCAAAAGTGAGTGCCACCGTCACTGATTATAGCTCTTGGTGCCCCGTAGCGGTTGAATATATATTTCTTCACAAAATTCACTACGACTCTCGCATCATTTGTTGGCAAGGCCTTTGATTCAACCCATTTGGATACATAGTCAACGGCCACAATGATGTACTTGTTGGAGTACGATGGAGGGAATGGCCCCATAAAGTCAATGCCCCATACATCGAACAATTCCACTTCCAATATATTGTTTAGTGGCATTTCATGGCGGGCCGAGATGTTTCCGGTTCTCTGGCATCGATCACAAGATCGGCAGAAACTGTGTGCATCTTTGAAGAGAGTTGGCCAGTAAAAGCCACATTGTAGTACCTTAGCGGCTGTTTTAGTGGGACCGAAATGTCCCCCGTATGCTGAAGCATGTACTTTGGCTAAAATCGGCTTCATCTCTTCTTCCGGAATGCATCTCCCTAGTATTTGATATGGGCCTCTCTTGTACAAGTACGGTTCATCCCAGTAATAGAACTTCGCGTCATGGAGCAACTTCTTCTTTTGCTGGTATGTGCATTCAGGTGGCAATACTTGTCTCACAAGATGGTTCACTATATCTGCATACCAAGGTGCCTGACCAATCTGCATCAGTTGTTCATCCGTGAAATTCTCATTAATCTCAAAATCCTCCTCCACTGTTGGTTGCTCCAATCTGGAAAGGTGGTCAGCGACTTGATTTTCTGTCCCCTTTCTATCCTTTATTTGAATGTCAAACTCTTGTAGCAACAAAATCCATCGTATCAATCTCAGTTTTGCATCTTTCTTTCCAAGCAAGTATTTTAGGGCCGAGTGATCGGTGTGGACAATTACCTTTGATCCAATCAAATAGGAGCGGAATTTGTCAAAGGCGAAGACAACGGCTAGCATCTCCTTTTCGGTCGTGGCGTAGTTAACTTGAGCATCATTCAAAGTTTTGCTAGCATAGTAGATCACCCGAAAAACCTTTTCGTGACTTTGCCCGAGTACTGCTTCCCTCGCATAGTCGCTAGCGTCGCACATTACTTCAAATGGGAGGTTCCAATTGGGTGCCACAATAATGGGTGCGGCGCTCAATCTCTCCTTAAGAGTGGTAAACGCCGTTAAACAATCCTCCGAAAAATGGAAGGGCACATCTTTCTCCAGCAAAGCACACAATGGTTTGGTGATTTTGGAGAAATCTTTTATGAATCTACGATAAAATCCTGCGTGCCCCAAAAAGCTTCTTATCCCTTTGACAGAGGTCGGGGGCTGCAATTTCTCAATAGTTTGTATCTTCGCCTTATCGACCTCAATCCCATTTTCGGATATTCGGTGCCCCAAAACTATTTCCTCTTTAACCATAAAATGGCACTTCTCCCAATTTAATACAAGATTCGTTTCTTGGCACCGTTTCAGTACATGAGATAAATTTTTCAAGCAATCATCAAAGGAATTACCAAAGACAGAGAAATCGTCCATAAATAACTCTATGATCCTCTCCACCATGTCGGAAAATATCGCCATCATGCATCTCTAGAAGGTGGCGGGGACATTGCATACGCCGAACGACATTCTTCGAAATGCAAATGTCCCATAAGGACATGTGAATGTCGTTTTCTCCTGATCTTCCGGTGCAATTGGGATTTGGTTGTAGCCTGAATAGCCATCCAAGAAGCAGTAGTGGGAGTGCCCTGCGAGTCGTTCAAGCATTTGGTCCAGGAACGGTAGGGGAAAGTGATCCTTTCGCGTAGCACTGTTGAGCGTCCTATAATCGATGCACACTCTCCACCCCGTCACCAATTTGGTGGGAATCAACTCGTTCTCATCGTTTTTCTGCACAGTTATCCCTCTTTTCTTTGGCACAACATGTACGGGGCTGACCTATGGACTATCCGAGATGGGGTATATGATGCCCGCATCCATTAGCTTTAGTACTTCCCCCCGAACTACTTCTTGCATCGTAGGATTCAATCGGCGTTGCCCTTCAATCGTAGGTTTGCTTTCATTTTCCATGAGGATTTTATGTATGCACAAAGACGGACTTATTCCTTTAATATCGATGATGGTCCATCCGATTGCTGTCTTATGTGCTCTCAGTACCCTTAACAGTTTTTCTTCTTCTTCCTCAGTCATCTCGTTAGCAATTATAACTGGCAATGTATTCGAATCACCGAGATAAGCGTACCGTAAGTGGTTGGGTAGCGGTTTCAGCTCAAGAGACGGTGCTTTCTCAACTGAGGGTAGCGGTCTGGTTGTACTTTCTCCGAGTGGTGCATAGTACTTGTGCTTCTTAACCAACAATGGGGGGGCCTCTTCAAGCAAATGCACAATTGACCTCAGTGCTGGGTGTTCGGATCGAGCGGTTTCTGACCTCATTATGCACGAGGCTAGGTCGTCCTCCATGAAGGCGGTTTGCAGGGCGTCATCAACACAGCGCTCCATTATGTCTACTTGGTAGCAAGAATCTGAATTGGTGGGGTACTTCATTGTCTTAAAAACGTTGAAGGTGACCTGTTCGTCCCCTACTCTTAGCATCATCTTTCCTTCACATACATCAATTAACACCCTTCCAGTTGCTAAGAACGGCCGTCCCAGGATAATAGGGATCTCATTATCCTCCTCCATGTCTAGGATGATGAAGTCGGCTGGAAAAATGAAATTCGCCACTTTGACTAAAACATCTTCGATGATTCCTCGAGGGCGCTTTATGGATCGATCAGCTAGTTGGAGTGAGACAGTAGTTGGTTTAGCTTCACCTAACCCCAATTTCCTGTAAACAGAAAGAGGCATTAAATTGATACTTGCCCTTAAATCACATAAAGCATTATGGAAAGTATTAGAACCAATAGTGCACGGGATAGAAAAACTCCCTGGGTCTTTATGTTTAGGAGGCAATTTCTTCTGGATAATTGCGGTGCACTCTTCCGTGAGACACACGGTCTCATTATCTTCCGATTTCCTCTTGTTGGACAAAATATCCTTCATGAACTTAGAATCGCTCGGCATTTGTGCTAAAGCTTCTGCAAACGGGATGTTGATATGGAGCTTTTAAATACTTCTAAGAATTTCCTGAATTGTTGTTCCAACTTATGCTTTTTAAGTCTCTGTGGGAATGGGATCGGTGGTACGTAAGGCTTTCACGGAGTTGGTGCCTTCTTCTCAACTGCTTCACCGTCGTTATCAACTTGCTCATTCTCCGGTAGATTATTCTCATCCTCATCCGGCTTTAATGGCTCACTAGCTGAAGCGTTGATTTCCTTTCCTGGCCTCTTCACATGGATTTCTGGGAGTTGCACTCCGCTTCTTGTCGTGATTGCTTGCACATGCTCCCTGGGGTTTGTCACTGTATTGCTTGGCAATGTCCCGGTGTCCTTTCAGAGAGCTGTAGAGCCAATTGCCCGAGTTGCGTTTCGAGCTTTTTAATTAAGGCTTGTTGATTTTGATAATTTGTCTCTTGTCTCTCGAACAGTTTGTCAGTTTTCTGCATGTATTGTTGGAGAACCTCCCCCAAACTTGGCTTTTTCTCCGGTGGAGGATTATTTGAACTTTCCCCATATCGCAAGTTCGGGTGGAATTTCCAGCCAGGATTGTAAGTCTGTGAATACGGGTTAAACTGTTGGCGATTGGCATTTCCCATGAAATTCACCTGCTCGTTTTGCGCTGCCAACAACATACAATCTGAGATGGCATGATTTGCTCCACAATTTTCACATATCGGAGTTGCCTGAATTGAATGCACTCCCTGAGTTTGTGCCCGGACTAGCAGCTCCACTTGTTTCGTTAATGCGGCGATTTGAGCACTAGTGGATGCTAGCACCTCACTCTCGTGGGTCATCGGCCCTTTCTTCAAAATCACTCGAGCAGAGGGGAACATTGTGTGTGTCTTAGAGATCAATTCCAAAAGATCCCACGCTTGATTCACGCTTTTATTAGTTATAGATCCATTAGAAGACGAATCCACTATGGATTTGAACTGCGGGGATAATCCGGAATAAAAGTACTGCACTTGGGTTCCCTTTTCAATCCCATGGTTGGGGCATTTTCTCAACAATCCCTTGAACCTATCCCAAGCCTCATGGAAACTTTCGCTGTCAAATTGTTGGAAGGTCGAGATGTCGAGCTTCATCTTGGCAACTTTGGCCGGTGAGAAGTATTTATTGCAGAATTTCCGAGCCAAATCTTCCCAAGTGGTGATGCTTGCGTCAGGCTCTGAGTCTAGCCACTCCAAAGCATTGTCCCTCAAAGTATACGAAAAAAGTCGCAACCTTATAGCATCTTCATTAACCCCATCGAACTTGAAATTCTGGCACATTCTTAAGAATCGTGCCAAGTGTGTGTGCGGGTTCTCATGAGCGTGGCCATAAAACTGGAGGGTATTTGTGAACAAGTTGATGAGATCGGCCCTTAGTTGAAATTCGTTCCTCCCAAACGGGGGGTACACAATACTGGACCGAGTCGGGGCCGCCGGTGGAGTAAAAAATTGTGCCATCGGTAAATTTCCACCGCTGTCATTTGCTCCCCCATCGTCTTCTTGTTCTTCAAGCCGCCGATTGATTAGAACCAACCTTCTTCGTGCTTCTTCCTCTGCCTCAGCTCTGCACCTCGCTTTCTCCTCAGCTGTGCATTCCATGACCAACTTTGGTCGTGCTCTTAATGTACGTTCAATTTCGAAGTCAAATTCTTCTAAAATGCCCCCTTGTGAGTGGGTCATGCACCAAGCGAAAACTGCTGCAAGAATGTAAAATAGAAGCAAATATCAAGATTCTTATATAACCGAAATTAAAATTAAACTAAAACTGAAATTAAAGACTGATTAATAGAAACCGATACTAAATAAAATTCGATCCCCGGCAACGGCGCCAAAAACTTGTTGGTGAAAAGTATCGCAAGTGTACTATATCGTCACAAACGTAGTAAAGCGGACTTTGTTGGAGTCTGGATTATCGTTCCCACGAGGATCAATTTATTTGATATCGGTGTAAACTAATCTCACAAGGCAATAAACAGATAGAGAGTGGTTTTTTAACTGAAAATTAAAGTACTAGAAAATAATTTGCGAAAATTCTAAAAGATTGTTGGATTAATGGAGAAAGAGGTTGGGAATCCCGATTTATCTTTAGTTCTTCTATTTGATTTCTCCTCTCAATTTCTAATCTCAAGTTGTGTTAGATCGAATTCACGACGTTGATTTAATTTACCTCTCTCGAGTTGAAATCAATCCTATTTAATCAAGTTAACCACCATATCTCTATGTATAGTCTAATCCTTAATTAAATGCACTACACACCTAGGAATTCATAAACATCCACCTGTCACATGGGAGCTCAACAATTATAAAAGTCTATCTCTAGCTTTTATGTCAATCGCCGGGTTTTACTACGGGTCTAAATATTTAACTCACCTCTCGGTTTGTTAAAATTCACAAATCAATGATTTATTGGCCAAGTAAATCAAGCATGAAACATAGGAGTAAAACCAACACATGAAATAAAAGCACAAGAAATTGAGAGTTAAAATCAAATAATCAAACTAAATTACATCGTTCATCCCAACTAATAAGTTTAGTTGTTCATGCTAGATAATAAAACAACAAAAGACTTAAAGAAGTTCATCACCGGATCTAGAAGATGGTAAGATAATACGTTGAATCTCTACCTCCGGTGAATCCTTGCACTTCTCTTCAAGCTTCTTTTCTTCAGGACTCTCCTCCAAAAACCCTTTTTTCGCCCCCTAATTTTGTGGCTTAGATCCCTTTTTATAGCCCTCAATCGTCCCCCAAAAGCCCACAATTTTGTGTACAACAATTAGTCCAAAACCTCCAAAAAATAGGATTCCCAGTTAAACTAGGAGATCCGCGTTTTTGTTTGTTATGGCCGTATCGATCCCTTGTTACGTCCGTATCGGGCTTTCTGCAAAAATTTCTGCTTGCTGGCTTTTCATCGCTACGGCTGCATCGATTATTGAGACGGCCGTACGATGCTCTCGGGCAGTTTTTTGCTCTTCTTGCACTGATGGAGTTACGGCCGTATGGTAAGGTAGATACGGCCGTATCGTATTTGCAGTCCAGGTCCTCCAACTTCGATTCTTGTTCATTCTGGTCCCCATTTTCAACTTTTTCGCACTTTTTCATCCTTTTTGCCTCTTTTCACTTTCTTTTGACGCCATCCATTCGTGTTAGTTGTTTTTACCTAGAAATAGACAAAATAAACATAATAAACACTCTAAATTACTTCTAAAAACCATAAAATAAACACTTATAAAACACTTATCATTGATTTCTTGATCCAAGTGCATGAACAACCCTTGATCAATCATAGATCGGGATTCAAATCTCCGAGAGAAGTCCATTCACTAATAGATCAACCCACAATGCGAGGAGATCAACACGGTAGGTGAAGATCTGCTGCGGGATCGCGGTTACAACAAGCTACTTAAGAGCCACGGGAGGTGGGCTCGCATTACATGCTAGGAGAGAGCAACAGGGAGTGTTTCTCACTATTATCCTTGATGTTGGTTAATTTATGCGTAAATTACCCTTTAGCTTTGTCGTAAAGATTTAAATTGATTAGATTTAGTTGATTGATTTTGCTCATAGGCGACGAGTACGTGGTTTTCTGCCAATTGGGTTTCCACGTTAAAAATTCTGTGTTCTTACTGTTTACTTTTCTGCAATCTGTTAATTTTTACAATCGCGACCCAGATGCATCTGGCATACGTAGATGCATCTAGACTATGACGATTTATAGACGTACCTCGTATTAAATAGTAAACTGTCACCTATTAAATTTGAGAAACAGAACATAGCATAGACATATTTGAACGTAATAATCAGATTGCTTAGACAACACTAAACTTTCAATTGGTATGAGAGCGGGTTTACTTTTAGAAAGTGAGATTTAGTTGTCTAAATGGAGTCGCGTACTACTCTTACACCCCCTATTCTCAATGGATCTAACTATCCCTATTGGAAAATTAGGATGGAAATATATATTCAATCCATTGATGAATGTTGTTGGACTACTACCCTTGATGGTTACACTGCACCCACTGTCACTGTTAATGGAGTTGTGTATGCTAAACCTAGAAGCACTTTTACTAATCCATAACGTATTGCCGCTTCTTATAATTCTAAAGCCCTAAATGCTATTGTTTCACATGTGGATGCAGATCAATTCAAATTGATTTCCTCGTTAAGGATGGGAAAGGAAGCTTGGGATGCCCTAAAGATTGCGAATGAAGGTACCACGACAGTCAAATCATCTAGGTTGCAAATGATTACTCATGAATTTGAAGTTTTCATCATGGATGAGAACGAGGACTTTAGAAGCTTTTATGCAAGGCTAAGTGACCTCACAAATTCGATAGAATCCCTCAGTCAAGGATTCACTGAGGAACAGATCGTGAAAAAATTACTCCGATCTCTACCGGACCACTTCGAAGCAAAGGTAACCACAATTGAAGAAAGCAGGGATCTCTCATCTATGAAAGTTGATGAACTTATAGGTAACCTTATGACCTTTTAGATGTATCTGGGGTGATGCAAGAATAACAAGAATCTAGAATTGCTTTTAAGGCAAACTGTGTGGATCCAAATGAATCTGACAGTAACAGTGAGGATCCAAACGAATTTGGCAACAATATAGATGATGAAACAACGACTATCCTTATAAAGGAGTTAAAAAAGTGCCTTAAAAGCTATTCAAACTCCTCCAAGAGAAAGAGTACGAAACGCATAAAGTGTGAAGAGTGTGAAGGCTATGGGCATATCGCTTCAAAATGTGCAAACACTTCGAAAAGGACAAGGAATATCATATGGAGTGATGAAGACACAGATAATCTGACTCAGACTTAGACAGATCTGAAAATCAGGCAATTACTCTTACTGCTCTAGATTTATCTGGTGCTAATTCTATAAATTTACCTTCTGCAGGTGTTAACGCAGATACATCTGGCTCGAGATCTGAGGAGCTGAAAGAAAAGTTTCAAAAGGCAGAGGAATATATAGATCTATTGCAGACCATGCTTGAGTTTAACAGACAATCTTTTGCCCAATCTCAAAAAGAAAAAGATGATGAGATTGCTAGACTAGGAGACGAGTTGACTATAATTCAAGAGAAGAACAAGCAGTCGGAAATTGAGAAGAATTGCGAGATTGCCAAACTCAGAGATCAGCTTGCTAAAGCTCATGAGAAGATCAAACAACTTATTCTTAGCACAGCCATACTTGATGAAATTCTTAGCTATGGAAGACTATCCGGTGATAAATCAGGTCTTGGTTATGAAGGAAATGGAAAAGGCACAGCAAGTGATTATATTGTCTTTATAAAACAAAGTGGTAAAGGAAATGATCACCAAATGGCAACAAGAGATAGCGGTGAAACTATTCCGCCTCCAGTTGCATCTGTAGCCTCCAGTAGCAGACATGATGCATCTAACCCCTCTTGTAGTAAACTTACTACATCTGCACCGCTTGGGATCAGATACATCCAGACCGGAACAAATAAGATGATGCTTAGGCCCAAACAAACTCAAACTGAAGGAAGGATCAAACTGACTCGTGCTATTGTAGATAACACTGGAGTTGTCCATCACACTCAGGTGCTTTCTAACAGAACTATATCTAGGACATGTCTGCAGGAACCTACTCCTGATACATCTGGCACATCAAGAGTCAGAGCAGATACATCTGCACAGATCAGGATCCAGAATCATAAGCAAGGACCATCTATCAATTCTCAGAAATCGAGATTTCCTATTGGAAAGAAGAAGAAGTTTACTCAAACTCGAATGAGAGCCGAAGCTCCAGGTAAGTACTTTTCGTCTCATGCATGCCTTCACTATGGTAAATTTAATCATGATAAATTTGTTACTTCACATTCCTTGAGCATGACTAAGTCTTATCATGATAGGTATAATCCCCATAGACCTATACCGAATTCTAGGTCCTTTGCATCTACTAATAATGCAAGATCATACAAAGCGAAGGGTAAAGGTAAAAATGGGAATAGTGGTCAATGCATGTTTGTACCTACCTGCTACCATTGTGGGGTTAGAGGACATAAGAAGCCCTGTTGTCCTAAATTTTCCAAAAGCATGCCAAATAAGTGTTCTAATAGGAGAAATTCCACCTCTACAACCAACTTGAAAGGGAAACAAGTATGAATTAGGAAAGTTGATTTGAAAGTTTATGAAAATAATTTTGTTCATTTTGAGCTTGTTTATCCCATTGATCCCACTTCTTTCACAAAATGAGATCCTCTTTAATTTTTTTTACTTATCATTTACTTTTTGTGTGCGTTAATTGCACTTTTAAAAAAAGGGAAAAAACAATAAAAAGATTTTCTTTTGTTTTGCAATTTCATTTCTGCAATTGTTTTTCATTTTTGTAGGTGTTACGAATTGTAGATCGTTTGGCTACTATAGGATAAATCTGAGTGCTAGAAGCTAACACAGAGGCAGACCCATCTGGCATACAATCAACATGCCTCCAGACTAATCTGACAGCACTTTAGTTGAACAATCCTATGGAATAAGTCACTACCGTCAATGTTATAAGGTTTTGTTTATGATTGACGCTTTATATATCTGAGTGTAGACCTACGATCAAAATCTTGCTCTTAGCATTGCACGCAATCCGAAAGTACAAAGGTAGGGTCAGTGGAAAAGAAGGTTATCAATCTAAGCCAAGTCCATACCGCTATTAAAAATATTGAAAAATGATGAAAAATATGCTAACATTGAAATAAAAAAGTGGGATAATTGAAAAGATGACTTCTGGAGATTGAGCATAGCTGTTTCCACCTCCAAAAGACAATGCCATCTCATTGAAAAGGTCGACAAAGTCGGACTTGAGAATTCGCACTTTTACAGATTTTGATCGGTCTGCTAGTGCGCTACAGTGAAAAGTCAATAAGTCAAGGCAGCTATAAAGTATTTGATGGTGATGTATGATTGACCAGCATTTATTTCATTCACACACACTGTACTTCATACGTATTTTAATGCGTGGTGGATTGTGAACTGCCTAGATGCATCTGTCGCCGTGAAAGCCGACAGTGCCCAGATGAGTCTCCAGGTACTAGATGCATCTCGCTCTTAAATTTTGGGAAATTTCTCAATTTTTCATGAATTTCTGTTTACGGCAGTATATACTACTTTTTGACTTTCCTATTTCACCAAAAAAAGGGAGTAGGAGTAGTGTATATGTCATCTCTCTCATCCACTTTAGGGGGAGTGGTAAGCCAAGTGATAAGTAAATCTCATATTTAAAATTTGGTGTAAATTGACTGATTTGCTTATGTGTTATTTTTCTATTGATCCATTATTTACTTGTACTCAATTTGAGAGAAAGGATAACACATTTAGGAGGAGAGAATTTTGTCATGTGCATCAATGCTATATTTATCAATGACAAGTGTTTTGGAAAAATAGAAAAAGCCAAAGAGAGAGATTGTTAACTTTATTTCTATAAAGTTTATTTGTTGGCATTTTGCATTTTCCATATTTGTAATTAAATTAATTAAATTTTATATTTAGTTAATTTAGTTATGAATTTATTTGTTGGACCTTATTATCACATAGGTTTTTACTATAATCTTTGATTAATTTAATGTGATAATCATTGTTTAATTGTGTTTATAATAAATAATGAGTCAATTGGACGCTACAAGTGTAGGGAACGAAAATTACCCTAACTTGTGTCCACATACGATGTATCCGGTTTTTTGGTAAGTCTTCTATTCCATATAAACTTGATGCCTTATTTTATTTATCCTATAACTAATAGTATTCTTATTCCTTGTACGAGTTGGAGTTTTATGGTAACTTGAAGTCTTGGTCAACAAGCAACACGTCACAATAAAGCACCAACACAAGAGGAGGCTACGGAAAGACGTGTAGGAGACAAAAAATCGGCCCCCCATTCTTGGGAAATGTGTCATCCTCTCCCACTTAGTTCATGACTTCTTCAAGTTAATTTCTCGATCCAAGTGCATGAACAACCCTTGATCAAGCATAGATCGGGATTCAAATCTCCGAGAGGAGTCCATTCACTAATAGATCAACCCACAATGCGAGGAGATCAACATAATAGGTAAAGATCTACTGTGGGATCGCGGTTACAACACGCTACTGAAGAACGAAGGGAGGTTGGCTAGCATTACATGCTAGGAGAGAGCAACAGGGAGTGTTTCTCGCTATTATCCTTGATGTTGGTTAATTTATGCGTAAATTACCCTTTAACTTTGTTGTAAAGATTTAAACTAATTGGATTTAGTGGATTGGTTTTGTTTGTAGGCGACGACCATGTGGTTTTTTCCCAGTTAGGTTTTTACATTAAAAATTATGTGTTCTTACTGTTTACTTTTTTGCAATCTGTTAATTTCCGCAATCGCGACCCAGATGCATCTGGCATACGTAGACGCATCTAGGATGCGACGATTTACAGACGTACCTCGTATTAAATAGTAAATTGTCACCTGTTAAATTTGAGTGACAGAACATAACACAGACGTATCTGAACGTAATAATCAGATTACTTAGACAACACTAAACTTTCAGACTTTTGTTTTACCCTACTTGCAATCTTTTGTTGGAATGCATGAAACATGACAAGTTCACAACATTATTTTGTGTCTAACTAAAGGAATAAATTTTTGGTATTGCATTGATATTGTAATTCATGATACTAGCTAATAATCATTAAATACAATTTATACATATTGGGTTGTAAAAATTGTGGGAGACGATAATTTGCAATAATTAGTACTGCTTTTGCAATAAAATCCATTGGTTGATCATTTTCCAATTGTGTAACAAAATAATATAAAGACATATTCACAATTAGTACTAATAATAATTAGTACTGCTTTTGTAATAAATAATATAAAGATATATTCATAGAATAACAAATGTAAAGTGAAGCAATTCCAATCCTCAACAACATAGTAAATAAATCCACAATGAGAGAAAAAGGAAAATTACCTTAATGGTTTTGTTCCACCAACTATCGTCCATAACAATTCGTCGTCCATCGGCTGTCCATCCCAAACTAGTTTGCGTCATCACATTGTTTTTGTACATAAGCCATTGTTTCTTAAAAGCTGCATATTGGTTTTGAATCTGCTTGACCGTGTAATCGTTGTTCGTCCTACAATTGAATTTATTAACAATATACCTCCAGCCGTACCTTTTAAACGAGTTGTTTGTGCGGTAACCTTTTCTTGCTAGGGCGACGCATATTGCAGCTAGGATTTGTTGATTTTCATCAGTCCATTTTGTACTACCATTTTCATACGTCTTTTTCTTTGGTGATGGTCTGGTGCAATCTGGAATGCTGTCAAACATCGAGTCGTCCATCTCGAAAACCATTGGGTCAAGCTGGAGAAATAACCACCTAAGGAAAATTAGCTGACAGTTGATATTGGTATGAGAATTGATGTCATAGTTGATAAAAAACCAGTGGGTCAGGCTAAAATTGCCAAAAAATTTATGCAAACAGATTTGTTCAAAAAAAGAGATATAAAAGGGTTGAGACACAAAAAAAAAAGTAACATCTCATTTACAGAATCGCATCCCCCAAAAAGTAACATCTCATTTGCAGAATTACATCAAAATTTCGAAAAAGGGGTTGAGACAACAAAAAAAAAAAAACTGAGCATCATACGTTGAATATCGTAACTCGGTCTCGGGTATACAAAAAGAAACAGAAAATTTGCGCCATTGAAATTTCGAATAGGCCGACAACAAGCTATGTCAACAGCAATCAGATTAGTTGAATCTGTTCGAAGAGGAAAAAAAATTGCATACATGAATACAGACGTTGTTTACCTTATGCGAAAAGTGAAAAAGAAGATCTAACCTGTTGTTGGAATACACTGCACACCCAAAATTTTGGAGTCGGCACTGCAGATCTAATGAGGTCGAGTAGGATCGGCACTTGTAGACAGCCGGAAATACTTTCCTTGGCGATTAGCCGAAACCGGCAAAACTTTGGCTGTTCGTTAAGAGATTCCAGTAGCGGCTTGATTTTGGGAACACCGTTGAATGCCAGTATGTTGGTGAAAGTGCTCTGGTTGAAATAGATCTGAACTAGGGAATTCGACAATGACAGATGATAAATAGTGGAGTGAGGACTGCTGAAAAGGAAACATAAAGGAGAGGAAGTATTATTTAATTAGTATAAGGAGGGGCAATTTTGGCATGGCAAATTTCAACGGGTGGATTGTAAATATGGCGAGAAGTTAGGAAATTTTTAGGCAAAAATTTGGGTTGCATGAATAGTGACTAAGTCTGTTGATTGATGTTAAGTTATACTAACCATTTAAATGATTGAGTTTGTCGACTAATGTTCATTTATTTTATGCATTCATACGATTGAGATTCACAATTGATGTTCATTCAAATTAAGTAGGTGCGTACCATATTCACATAACTAATCAATGCATACATTACTTTTCAATACCAAGATTAGACGTTGAAGCTACAAAAAAAAAAAAACCACTAAAACAACATAAGCTAAGTAATCATCGCCTACATCTACTAGATGGACCCCTCAATGATTCATTCCTTAATAACTGCCCCCGGGATGAATTACTCCTAGCCCGATCACACTGGTACTCTTCCAACATTAGCCCTTGCAACATAAGATATGCTCGTCAAACACTTGCCGTTAGTGCTAGGCAAAAAACTGAAAAATCGACCCAACTAGACCGATTCGGGTTGGGTCAGGTCGGGTCAATTTTTTTGAACATTCAGTTTGAAAATGAAATAAACCGCTGGGGGTTGGGTCAGGTTGGGTTGCGATTTAAATTAGTTTGGGTCAGTTACTTGACCCAAATTTTGACCTCTTTGCATTTAATACACACACACACAGATATATATATGTATATATATATATATCAATTAAATATACCTTAAAAGTTAAGACTTAAGCCCTTACTCAGTATACCCAACCAGACCCGATAACCAAGCTAGTATCTTCCTTCATTCTTCACCTTTACTTTTTCAATTCCAACCCTAATTGCAAACCTTCAACCGCCACAAGCAAGAATTCAGTCCTTACTTTTTCTAATTGCCGATCGTCCATCCCACCACCGTCTGAGCTTCTAATCACCGATCCACTTCTTTCTTTCTTTGATCCGCTTCTTTCTGTCGAATTTGTTTCTCTTAGCCAACTTCTAATCGCCGATGTTTGGGTCACCACGCACCACCATCCATTGGCGAACACGTTTCCACCTCGGACAATCATTCCCGTTGTTTAATTAGCATCACAACCACCATCTCACAAATAGAAAGCCAAGCACCGTCTCGAGTTCGAAGCCAACAATTTTCTTATTTCAAGCTGGCAAAATTTCCATGGATTCAGTAAGTTTTTCAATTTTTCATTTGATGTGATTTCTTTCTTTTTTTAACCATTTTTTGACGAATGTGTTTGCTGTAATGTGTTTATTTCATTTTTTTAATATTTTTTTGTTTGATAGCTTTCAATTTTTAGTTTTAAATGTGTTTTTTCCATTATTTTACATAGGGAATGCCCAACACTAATTATGTGTGCGTGTCTTTGTCTACATGAAAATTAATTACAATTAATAACACTCTCTTTTCTCCCCTATATGTTTATTGTCTTGTGATGTACCTTAGCAAGATTGTATACTTGGGTGCCTGGCAACTTTGTTTCATTAATTGCTTAATCACTATAGAGAGCGGTAAATAGAAAGATGATATATACATATACATATTGCGAGAGAAAGGGAGAGTGATGATGTGATGATTGAGAAAAATTAGGAAATGGGTCTTTGGAATGAAGAGTGAAGACTGTTCCAAGATTTTTTCATTGATTGATCCATGTATGAAGTGAAGATGATGACGAATTGATATATATATATATGACCAGACTTCATTCCCCCCCCCCCTCTTTCCATATAATAGATTTAGAAACCTTGTAAGGTTGAAGGAAAAAAAATGGCTTATAGCATGGAGAACTAGGGTATACAAAGTTTACTCACCATTATTACCAAGTGATCCAACATGATGTAAGGCTTTGCTATTGATGAGGTCCACATGATTTTCTTGCACGTGTTCATATGCTAGAAATTATAACTCAATCCAGATTGATTGAACTTGTGTGTTTCTTTTATATCTCTCTCTTTGATTTGTTGGTTAATGTTAAATAGAGATATGTTTTTGTCTATTTGATTTGTCTTTTCTATTTTTCATAGAATTGGATGTTGAACTTCAATTTCAAGAAGAATTAAGAACTGCCGCACTTCCTCCACAACAAGATAAAGGTAATAGTATGAAAACTTCGGAGATGTGGGATCGTTTCAAAATTATAGGAAATTCAAAAGCCAATGTTGGGAAAAGTTATGCTTGTGGTTCTAGAAAGTATAGGACGAGTGCATTGAAAAATCATTTACTTGGAACAAGCATATTCAAAAACCTCGTGACTCTTCTATTTGGAAGAAAATCGTTAATGTTAAACAGCATGTGAATCCTTTTATTACTTATTCTGAGGTGGGTACACCTATGCAATGGAAGCTCTCAACTAATGCGAAGTTTAGTATTCAGTCCTGCATTGATAATTTTCAGTTGGCAAGGCCTGTCTCTCTCTCAAATTTACTTGGAATAAGCATATTCCTCCGAAGGTTGCACTATTCTCTTGCAAGCTGTGGAATGGATGGATGCCTGTTGGCAATGTGCTTTGTAGTAGGGTAAACATTTTGATGCCAAGAAAATATCAATGCTATTGTTTTGAAGAAACTTTCCTCCGTGTTTTCATCCATGGACCAGTGGCTACGCAATTTTGGCTTTACTTCTTTGGCAAACACAATATCAGATGGTCAGGTTTTGTCTTCCCCAAGTAGTTATTCATTCACTGGATATTGGGCTCTAGTGTTAAATCTAATAGCCCCATTTTGATAGTCTCCTTTCTTGTGTTTTGGTTCCTTTGGCTTGAAAGAAACAACTCTAAACATTAGGACATACCTATGAGCCTTGATAGGGTAATTCGCAAGGTGAAGTTTTTGTTTGGGCACATTACTGAAGTTTTTGTTTGGGCACATTACATCTACTCAGAAGACGAAAGTTAAGAAGAAATAGAATTTGTCTAACTCAAGAAAGCATTCTTACGGTTTAGTTGTTTACTATTTCTAGCTCAATTGTATCATGATGAAGACTTTATATCCTAAATTTGTATAGATGACTAATGGCATATTGACACATACTAGGATCCTTTGTAAGCTAAATCACTCTTTTTGAGGTCAGGTATTAAACCCCCTTTCTGCACTGTAATTGTTTTTTTTCAATATTAATAAAATCTCTACCTCCAGCGTGGATTTTTGAGCGAAGGTAGTTCCCCAAAAAAAAGTATGGCACAAAAAGAAAAAAAAATTTTGATTTTCCAAAGAACTAGTGAGGGGGGACCAATCTAGTCGCCATGAGGTTTAACAAAGAAGCTTGTAGAGCTGTTTGTGCAAAAATGATAGTTATTGATTAACCACCTTTTAGTCATGTGGAAGGAGAGAGATTTAGGCTATTTCGTATTGTAGCATGCCCTAAGTGTGAACCACCATCTCCAAGGACAATTGTTCGAGATATTAACTAACTTTTTATGGATGAAAAGTTGGCACTTCAAAAGCACCTAATGACCCGCCGTCAAAGAGTTTCACCCACTACTAACACATGGACAACCATTCATAATGAAAATTATATATCTCTTACGACCCAGTATATTGATTTTGATTGGAAGCTCCAAAAAAAAATTTTGAACTTTTGTGTGATTAAAGATCACAATGGTGAAAGTATTGGAAAGTTAATAGAAGATTGCTTGCTTGAGTGAGTGATTGGTAAGATTTTCATGGTGACTGTAGATAATGCTTCTGCAAATAAGAAAGCAATTGGATATCTTAGGCGGAATGTGAACAGTTGGGGTGATGGGGAATCGATTTTGGGTACTAAGTATTTGCATATGAGGTGTTGTGGATATAGTGTGAAATTGATTATTTGTGAGGGTTTAAAAAAGATGAATGAGTCCATATTGATTATTCGTAATGTAGTGCGGTATTCGAAAGCTTCACTGGCTCGTTACAAAGAGTTTATAGAGCATGTGACTAAGTAGTTGAAAGAAGCAAAATCAATTGTGTTTATCGATGTGCCCAATAGGTTGAATTATACTTATTTGATGTTGAAGGGTGCAATAAAGTATGAGAAAGCTTTTGAGCGGATTAAAGAGGACGATGTACATTTTCTAAACTACTTTCAAGAAGATGATGGTAAAAAGAAGGTTGGGCCTCCTGCTTCAAATGATTGGGAAAATGCTTCTGTGTTTTTGAAGTTTCTTAAGAACTTTTATAACATGACTTTGAAGTTTAGCTATGCATTGCAAGTGAGTTCCACCTCTTATCTTCATGAAATTTGTTCACTATATTCTAGACTTGAAGAATGGAGTGCGGATGGAGATTATACACTATCTGAGATGGCTATTAGGATGAAGTCAAAATATCGTGCATATTGGGGAGAAATGGAGAAAGTGAACCAATTCTTGTTTGTTGCTATAGTCCTCAACCAAGATACTAATTAATCACGTTGACTATTATTTTGGTGCGATATATAGTGACTATTTGCATGTTTGCTCATTGGTTTGTGGTGTGAGGGATCTCATCATGGAAATGTATGCTTAGTATGTGAAGTGGGAAAATCAAAATGTATGATTAATCCATGTATAAACTGATGATGTTGAATTGATATATATATATATATATATATATATATATATAGGACAAGGCTTCATTCCACACGCCTCTCTTTCCACATAGCGGATTTAGAAACCTTGTAAGGTTGAGGCAAAACAATGGTTGTCAGCATGGATAACTAGGATATACTAAGTTTACTCCCCATTACTACCAAGTGATCCAGCATGATGCAAAGCTTTTGCTATTGATGAGGTCCACATGATTTTCTTGCTTGTGTTCTTATGCTAGAAATTATAACTCAATCCAGATCGATTGAACTTGTGTATTTCTTTTGCAAGTCTTCACACTTATTCTCTCTCTTTGATTTGTTGGTTAATGTTAAATAGAGATATCTTTTTGTCTATTTGTGTTTTCTATTTTTCACATAATTGGATGTTGAACTTCAATTATAAGAGGAATTAAGAACTGCAACACTCCTCAACTACCAAATAAAGGTAATAGTAGGAAAACCTCCGAGGTGTGGGATCATTTAAAAATTATAGGAAATTCAAAAGGGGATGATGAGAGGTGTGAATGTATTTATTGTGGGAAAGTTTTGCTTATGGTTTTAGAAAGTGTAGGACCAGTACATAGAAAAATAATTTGCTCCAAATCTTCAAGAAGTATCAAGCAAGTATGCCTCAAAAAAAGAAAAAAAAACCTTTGAGTTTCAAAAGAACTAGTGATGGGAGGACAAATCTAGTTGCCATGGGGTTTAACAAAGAAGCTTATAGGGCTGCTTATGCGAAAATGATAGTTATGATAAACTAACTTTAAGTCACGTGGAAGGAGAGAGGTTTATACTATTTTGTATTGTTGCATACCCTAGTTTGAACCACCATCTCGAAGGACAATTGTACGTGATATTAACCAATTTTTTACGGATGAAAATTTAGAATTTCGAAAATGCCTCACAACCGGCCATCAAAGAGTTTCACTCACTATTAACGCATGGACATCCATTCAGAATAAAAATTATATGTCTCTTATGTCCCAGTACATTGATTCTGATGGGAAGCTCAAAAAAAAGCTTAAACTTTTGTGTGATTAAAGATCACAAGGGTGAAAGTATTGAAAAGTTAACAGAAGATTGCTTGCTTGAGTAGGGGATTAGTAAGATTTTTAGGCCACTATAGATAATGCTTCTACAAATAAGAAAGCAACTGGATATCGTAGGCGGAAGATGAATAGTTGGGGTGATGGGCAATTGATTTGGGTGGTAAGTATTTGTATATGAGGTATTGTACATATGTTCTGTAATTGATTGTTTTTGAGGGTTTAAAAGAGAGGAATAAGTCCGTATTGAGTATTCGTAATGCAGTGCGGTATATGGAAGCTTCATCGACTCATTACAAAAACTTTATGGACCATGTGACTAAGTAGTTGATAAAAGCAAAATCAATTGTGTTTTTGGATGTGCCCACTATGTGAAATTCTACTTATTTGATGTTGGGAGGTGTATTAAAGTATGAGAAAGCTTTTGAGCGGATTAAAGATGACGATATACATTTTCGAAACTACTTTAAAGAAAACGATGATAAAAGGAAGGTTGGACCTCCCACTTCAAATCATTAGGAAAATCTGTTTATAAGGTTTCTTAAGAACTTTAATAAAATGACTTTGAAGTTGAGTTGTGCATTGCAAGTGAGTTCCACCTCTTATCTTCACGAAATTTGTTCACTATTTTCAACAATTGAAGAATGGAGTCCAGATTGAGATTATACACTATCTGAGATGGCTATTAGGATGAAATCAAAATATAGTGAATATTGAGGAGAGATGGAGAAAGTGAACCAATTGTTGTTTGTTGATTTAGAGCTCGACCCAAGATACTAAATTGATTATGTTGAGAATTATTTTGGTGTGATGTATAGTGACCATTGCGTGTTTGTTCCTTGGTTCGTGGCGTAAGGGATCTCATCATGGAAATGTATGATTGCTATGTGAAGTGGGAAGATCAAAATGTATGATTGATCCATGTATAGAGTCATGATGATGATGAGTTGATATATATATATATATATATATATATATATTGGACCAGGCTTCATTCCTCACGTCCTTCTTTCCATATAGCATATTTAGAAACCTTATAAGGCTAGCGCAAAACAATGGCTTATAGCATGGAGAACTAAGGTATACTAACTTTACTCACCATTATTACCAAGTAATCCAGCACGATGTAAGGCTTTCCTATTGGTGAGGTCCAAATGATTTTCTTGCATGTGTTCATATGCGAGAAATTATAACTCAATCTAGATTGATTGAACTTGTGTGTTTCTTTTGCAAGTGTTTACACTTATGCTCTCTGTTTGATTTGTTGGTCAATGTTAAATAGTGATATGTTTTTGTCTATTTGGTTTTTCTTTTCTAATTTTTATAGAATTGGATGTTGAACTTCAATTTCAAGAGGTATTAAGAACTGCGGCACTTCCTCCAGGACCAGATAAAGGTAATAGTAGGAAAACTTCGGAGGCGTGGGATTATTCCGAAATTATAGGAAATTCAAAAGCCGATGAGTAGAGGTGTGAATCTTTTTATTGTGGGAAAAATTATATTTGTGGTTGTAGAAAGTATGGGATGAGTACATTGACAAATCATTTACTCAAAACTTGCAAAAAGTATCCTGCAAGTATGGCACGAAAAAAAAAAATTTGTGTCCCCAAAGAACTAGTGATGGGTGGACCAATCTAGTTTCCATGGGGTTTAACAAAGAAGCTTGTAGGCTGCTTGTTCGAAAATGATTGTTATTGATGAACTACCTGTAAGTCACGTGGAAGGAGAGGGTTTTTACTATTTTGTATTGTAGCATGCCTAAAGTTTGAAACACTATCTCGAAGGACAATTGTTTGAGATATTTACCAATTTTTTACAAATGAAAAGTTCGAATTTTGAAAATACCTCACTACCCGGCGTTAGAGAGTTTCACTCACTACTAACACATGGACATCCATCAGAATAAAAAATTATATGTCTCTTACAGCTCAGTACATTGATTCTGATTGGAGCGCCAAAAAAAATTAACTATCGTGTGATTAAAGATCATAAGGGTGAAAGTATTGAAAAGTTAACAGAAGATTGTTTGCTCTAGTGGGGGATTAGTTAGATTTTTACAATGACTGTAGATAATGCTTTTGCAAATAAGAAAGCACCTGGATAGCTTAGGGGAAAGATGAATAGTTGGGGTGATAGCCAATCGATTTCGGATGGTACGTATTTGCATATGAGGTGCTGTGCAGATGTTGTGTAATTTTTTTTTTATAAGGGTTTAAAAGAGATGAATGATTCCATATTGAGTATTCGTAATGCACTACGGTATGTGAAACTTCACCAGTTTGGTTACAAAAGTTTATGGAGCATGTGACTATGTAGTTGATAAAACGAAAATCAATTGTGTTTTTAGATGTGCACAATAGGTGGAATTCTTCTTATTAGATGTTAGAGGGTACATTAAAGCATGAGAAAGCTTTTGAGCAGATTAAAGAGGACAATGTACATTTTCTAAACTACTTTCACAAAGACGATGGTAAAAGGAAGGTTGGACCTCCTAGTTCAAATCATTGGGAAAATTCTTCTGTGTTTGTGAGGTTTCTTAAGAACTTTTATAACGTGACTTTGAAGTTTAGCTATGGGTTGCAAGCGAGTGCCACCTCTTATCTTCATGAAATTTGTTCACTATATTCTAGACTTGAAGAATGGAGTGCGGATGGAGACTATACACTATCTAAGATAGCTATTAGGATGAAGTCAAAATATAGTTAATATTGGGGAGAGATGGAGAAAGTGAACCAATTCTTTCTTTTGCTATAGTCCTCTACCCAAGATACTAACTGGATTATATTGAGTATTGTTTTGGTGTGATGTATAGTGACTATTTGTGTGTTTGTTCCTTAGTTCGTGGTGTGAGGGATCTCATCATGGAAATGTATGATTAGCATGTAAAGTGGGAAAATCAAAATGTATGATTGATCCATGTATGAAGATGATGTTGAATTGATATATATAGAGGACAAGGCTTCATTCGTCATGCCCTTCTTTCCATATAGTGGATTTAGAAACCTTGTAAGGTTGAGGCAGAACAATGGCTGATAGCATGGATCTCTAGGGTATACAAAGTTTACTCAACCTTATTACCAATTTATCCAGCATGATATAAAGCTTTGCTATTGATAAGGTCCACATGATTTTCTTGCTTATGTTCACATGCTAAAAATTACAACTCACTCTAGATTGAATGAGCTTGTATGTTTCTTTCGCAAGTCTTTACACTTATTCTCTCTCTTTGATTTTTTGGTTAATGATAAGCAGAGATATGTTTATTTCTATTTGACTTGCCTTTTATATTTTTCATAAAAATTGGATGTTGAACTTCAATTTCAAGAGGAATTAAGAACTGCGACACTTCCTCCATGACTAGATAAAAGATAATAGTTGGAAAATTCCGAAGGTGTGGGATCATTTACCAATTATAGGAAATTCAAGAGCCGATGATTAGATGTGTGATTTATTTATTGTGGGAATGTTGTGCTTATGGTTCTAGAAAGTGTAGAATGAGTACATTAAAAAATAATTTACTCCAAACTTGCAAACAGTATCCCACAAGTATGGCACAAAAAAAATTTTGAGTTTTAAAAGAACTAGTGATGGGAGGGACCAATCTAGTTGCCATGGGGTTTAACAAAGAAGCTTGCAGGCCTACTTATGCGAAAATGATAGTTATTGATGAACTACCTTTTAGTCACGTGGAAGGAGATGGGCTTATACTATTTTTTTAGTGTAGCATGCCCTAATTTTTAACCATCATCTCGAAGCACAATTGTTCGAGATGTTAACTAATTTTTACGGATGAATAGTTCTCACTTCGAAAGTACCTCCCTACCTGCCGTTAGAGAGTTTCACTCGCTACTGACACATGGACATCCATTTAGAATAAAAATTAAATGTCTCTTACGGCCCAGTACATTGGTTCTGATTGGAAGCTCCAAAAAAATTTTGAACTTTTGCGTAATTAAAGATCACAAATGTGAAAGTATTGAAAAGTTAACAGAAGATTGCTTGCTTGAGTGGGGGATTAGTAAGCTTTTTACGGTGGTTGTAGATAATGCTTCTGCAAATAAGAAAGCAACTGGATATCCTAGGCATTAGATAAACAATTGGGATTATGGGCAATCGATTTTGGGTGGTAAGTATTTGCATATGAGGTATAGTGCACATATTGTGCAATTGATTGTTTGTGAGGGTTTAAAAGAGATGAATGAGTCCATATTGAGTATTCGAAATGCAAGGCGGTATGTGAAAGCTCCACCGGCACATTACAAAAAGTTTATGGAGTGTGTGACTAAATAATTGATAAAAGCAAAATCAATTGTGTTTTTAGATGCGGCCACCAGGTGGAATTCTTCTTATTTGATGTTGGAGGGTGCATTAAAGTAAGAGAAAGCTTTTGAGTGGATTAAAGAGGACTATGTACATTTTTTAAACTACCTTCAAGAAGACGATGGTAAAAAAAAAGGTCGAACCTCCTAATTCAAATCATTGGCAAGGTGCTTCTGTGTTTGTGAGGTTTCTTAATAACTTTTATAATATGACGTTGAAGTTTAGTTGTGCATTGCAAGTGAGTTCCACGTGTTATCTTCATGAAATTTGTTCACTATTTTCTTTACTTAAAGAATGGAGTGCGGATTGAGATTATGCACTATCTAAGATGGCTATTAGGATGATATCAAAATATAGTGAATATTGAGGAGAGATGGAGAAATTGAACCAATGCTTGTTTATTACTATAGTGCTTGACCCATGATACTAAATGGATTATATTGATTATTGTTTTGGTGTGATATATAGTGACCATTTGTTTGTCTGTTCCTTGGTTCGTGGTGTGAGGGATCTTATCATGGAAATATATGATTGGTACGTGAAGTGGGAAGATCAAAATGTATGATTGATCCATGTATGGAGCCATGATGATGATGAATTGGCATATATATTGGACCAAGCTTCATTCCTCACGTCCTTCTTTCCATATAGTAGATTTAGCATGGAGCTCAAAAAAATGACTAATAGCATGGAGAACTAGGGTGTACTAACTTTACTCACCATTATTACCAAGTCATCAAGCATGATATAAGGCTTTGCTATTGATGAGGTCCACATGATTTTCTTGCACATATTCATATACAAGAAATTATAACTCAATTAGATTGATTGAACGTGTGTGTTTCTTTTGCAAGTCTTTACACTTTTTCTCTCTTTGATTTGTTCGCTAATGTTAAACAAAGATATGTTTTTGTCTATTTCAATTGTCTTTTCTATTTTTCATAGAATTAATGTTTAACTTCAATTTCAATAGGAATTAAGAATTGCGGCAGTTCCTCCACGACCAGATAAAGGTAATAGTAGGAAAATTTCAGAAGCGTGGGATCATTTCAAAATTATATGAAATTCAAAAGCTGGTGATTCGAGGTGTGAGTGTATTTATTGAGGGAAAAATTATGCTTGTGGTTCTCGAAAGTGTAGGAAGAGTACATTGAAAAATCATTTGCTCCAAACTTACAAGAAGTATCCTTCAAGTCTTGTACCAAAAAAATAAATAAAAAAACAAAATCAAAAACTTTGTGTGTCCAAATAACTAGTGATGGGGGGACCAATCTAGTTTCCATGGGGTTTAACAAAGAAGCTTGTAGGTTTGCTTGTGGGAAAATGATAGTTATTGATAACTACATTTTAGTCACGTGGAAGGAGAGGGGTTTAGACTATTTTATGTTGTAGTATGCCCTAAGCTTGAACCACCATCTCGAAAGACAATTGTTTGAGATATCAATCAACTTTTAGGGATGAAAACTCGATACTTCGAAAGTACCTCACTACCCGATGTCAGTGAGTTTCACTCACTACTGACACATGGACATCTATTCATAATGAAAATTATATGTTTCTTACAGCCCACTACATTGATTTTGATTGGAAACTTGAATTTTTTTTTTTTTTTTGAAGTTTTGTGTGGTTAAAGATCACAACGGTGAATGTATTGGAAAGTTAATGGAAGATTGATTGCTTCAATGGGGGATTAGTAAGACTTTTACGGTGACTGTAGACAATGCTCCTGCAAATAATAGAGCAATTGGATATCTTAGGCGGAAGATGAATAGTTGCGGTGATGGGCAGTCGGCCTTTTTTTTCCTTGCAAAGCACCAACTAGTCCGGTACGTCAGTTTTACGCATCCCCCGAGTTTAGCTGGTGGGGGTTTGGAATCCCTCTACCTTTTTATTAATATAAAAAAATTAACTACAAAATGAAGGGGCCATAAACTTGACCTCCAAAAATTGAAACGCAATGAGTTTGCGAAAAGCAGTAAATGAGGAGAGATTATCTCCCGTACAATAATAAATGAAAGAATAACATAATAATAAATAAAGAGGTACTATCTCCCTATACAAAATAATGAAAAATTGGAAAATAAACTATGATGAAGTGCAAAGCAATGAACTATACCCGCGCTAAAGCCCAAAGACCGATAGAAATCCATGACGATCCATCAGTAGGAAAGCTCTAGCTAGGGCAGGTATCAGCAACCTGGTTGTCCTCGTAAAAGATATGGGAGAGCAAGTCCCGTCTGTGTGGAAGAGCTGGCGGACACGTCGAATAATAACCTGTAGCTACCACGGACCGCCCCCCCCGAACAATACAATGAACAAAGCAACTGACGAGTCTGCCTCCACCTAAACTGTACCAACTCCCAAAGAACGTGCAAGCAACAGTCCGTCGAGAATGGCATGGAGCTCGGCCTAAAATATAGCGTAGTCAGCATGGAATGAAGAAAAGGCCTGGACATAGTGCCTGAATGGTCCTGTATCACCCCACCCCCGATAGCTCTACCATCAACCACAAAACCGCCAATGTTGACCTTAAAATATCCTATCGACGACCTATACTAAAACACCAGAGCTGGAGGGGAAGGAGGCGAGCAATAACAATGACGCCAAACAGGCAGCCAAGTCATGATCACCCCGTCAATGAGAGGGAGTAAACACCCCAGTGATGTACATGAGGGAGATAGCCCGATAGAAAGGCCAAATGATTCGCCGAGAATCAACAAGAATGCCCATATGCTTTGCATCATTATGTGCCCCCCACAAATACCAAAAAATGAAAAAAGGCACAATGATGCGAATATGGCCTCGCCGACCAAACTGGCTAGTATATCGCCATTGATGGGCACGGTGCCAGATACTGTCAGCAATAGGGGAGGGAATATGAAAAATGGCTGAGAAATGCTGCCAAACACGAGATGCAGCCTTACCACTGATGAAAACATGCCGAAAGGTCTCCTCATCAGAACAACACTGGCAATATAAAGGCATATGCACATGAATCCGCTGCCTAATCATGTGATCAATGGGCACAAAGCCCTGCAATAACCTCCAATGGAAAAATGACACCATCACGGGCAGTGCAGGGCACCATAAGCCTAAGAATACATGTAGTACATCAACATGCCGTCATATTAACTCCCAGGTAGATCGAGCGACAAAGTGACCACCAGAAGTATCTCACCACAAGAAGCATCATCCAGCCAACTGTCATGCCAGAAGAACACTTGGCCATGACCAAGCTGCCACAAAATACAGAGCTTTGCAGTCGCCCTGATATCCAATAACCGCCACCAAGCCCTAGAGTCAACATAGGACGGCTGAACTTGTGAAAGAGACTGCCCCCAACAATATCTATCTCGCAAGTACAGAGCCCAAAGAGATTCCTGAGAATGAAATCGCCACTAGAACTTCTGGAAGAAAGCATCAACCATATTCCCAATCTCCTGAAGCCAAGGCCACCTTCCTCCAGTGGACGGCACAATTTCTCCTAGCGACCCCAATGGATACGATGAGCCCCGTCCTTAGAGTGTTATAAGAAATTGGCAAATAAGCTGGATAACCGCTTCAACATGCCTTTAGGGGCTGCACAATCTGACATAGGTGAAACGGTATAGAGTAGAGAATGGATCTGATAAAAGTATTACGTCCCCCGGAGACAACAACCGACTGGCCCAACCTGAGGTACGACCACGGATCTTCTACACCAAAACATCAAACAAGAAGATCTGACGGGCACCCTTACACAAGGGAAAACCAAGATAAGTAATAGGAAGCTGGCTGCCGACAAACCCCGTAAAGAGCTCCCATCTATAAAGCTGAGCAGGAGTAGCCCGACCAGGCGCAATCAACGCATTCTTACCTCTATTCACCAACTGGCCAGAAGCTCGCTCATAGTGCTCAATGCATGCCATCAACTACTGAATGCTCCACTTCTAACCATTCGCGAATAAAATAATATCATCAACGAATGAGAGATGCGAGACAAGCGTGGGACCCTCCGTGAAGGAACTGTATGCAACTATGCTGCTGAAACCTATGAATGAGTAAACGAGAGAAATAAGCAGCAACGATAACAAACAAGGCTGGGGAAATCGGATCACCTGTCGGAGACCCCAAGAGGAAGGAAAGAAACCAGCAGACTGACCATTGACCAGGATCGAAAATCGAGACTCAGAAATACACCGCCGGATCCTGTCAATCCAGAACTGGTCAAACCTAAAATGCTCCATCACAGAGAGTAAGAAATCCCACTCCATCTAATCTTAGGCCCTACCCATATAAGGCTTGAGGACAACGTTGCCCCTCGAACCTGTCGGTCAAAGCTATGCACCATCTCATGTGCCAACAAACCGTTGTCCGCAAGCAAACGCCCAGGCACAAAATCTCTCTATTGGGGTGAAATAATAAGTGGCAGGAGTTCACTAAGGCGGGTGTTCAATAGCTGCGTGATGATCTTGTTGAACACCGTGCAAAGGCTAATAGGCCGAAAATTCTTCCAAGCACAAGCCCCCTCCTTCTTAGGCAGAAGGATAATAGAAGTAGCAGAGAAGCCCCGTGGGAGCCAACTGCTCCCAAAAATATCAATCACAACCCAATAGACGTCCTCTGAAATAATATCCCAACACTGCTGATAGAATAAAGATGTAAAGCCATCCGACCCGGCCATACTATCCCCATCAATACTGAACACAGCCTCACGAACCTCATCAATAGTAGGGAGCCACTTGTACTGAGCATTATCCTCCACGATGACAACTGAAGGAATAATACCAGGCTGAAATAACTGCGGTGGGGTCCCCGGAGAGGACGACAACTCCTGAAAAAAGTCCACAACTCTGGAGGACTGGTGATTAGATAAAACAAAACCCCCAGAAGTCCGGATGTGATGAATACCAGATCGAATACGGCACCCCTGAACTAAAGAATAAAAATATTTGGTATTACAGTCCCCGTCAGCCAACCAACACGCGCTGGATGTCTGATGCCAAAATCCCTTATTAATAGACAAAAGGTGGTTCAAGTCAACCTGAACCCGATGTAAATGCTTGCAATGCAAAGGCGAAGGGTCACTATCAAAAACCCACTCAGCCTCATTGACAAATAACTCAACATCCCAAACCCGATCAAAAATGTTCTCGAACACATGTCGATTTCACCAACTAAGTCCCTGTCGCAACTGACAAAACTTGTCCCACAACGCAGCTATTCCTATGTGACATGAAGAATATGATCAGTTCTGAGAGACAAACTGCTAGAAATCATGATGACAGGCCCAAACATTAAGGAAATGGAACGGTTGGGGCACCAATACTGTACAAGTAATGGTGAATTGTCCAAGCAATGCCTATTCAAGTGGTGAACAGACAGCTGATGAAAGAAATCAGGGACATCAAGGTTCATCAGGATCCTATTCAAACGCTTTCACACCCGATGATTAGCCCACGTATAACGTTCCCCAATAAAACCAACATTTGAGAGACCACAATCCAACATCATATTACGAAAATCCGAAATACCTTGATCCCTTGTACCGAAGCCAACGCGCTCACTCTTTGCCCAATGACATTAAAATCACCTCCTATCAACCATGGCCAATCCACACCAACAAAGATATCCTGCAAACCAATCCACAACACCTTCCTCTCGACATAATCACGGTAGGCATAGACAGGCGTCGTACAAACAGGCCTAGCAGACCTAGGGTCTTGAACGCAGAGGTGAAAAAACTGGGGGTGATCAAGCAAAACATCAATAGTAATACCTTTATCCCAGAAACACCAAATACGGTCAGTCTGATTCTGGACCCCCTGATCAAAGGCCAAGAACCGATGACTAAATGCAAAGTCATGGCAGAAAATCATAGGCTCAATAACAACAAAAAGAGAGACACTATGCATCTGGAGGAGTTTTTCAAGTGCCTCTGGGTAACTGAACTGCGAATACCCCTAACATTCCACACCAATATGCTCATCAACATAAGGAATGAGGACGAGAGGAAGTAATTGACCTGGATCGACTACATGTGTGCATGCGGATAGTAGCAGGAATCTGGAGCTTGGCTGAACGGGCCCTCTACTTCTTCACCCGCTTACTAGTGACTGGCTTAAAATCATCTACCTGCTCGGCCAACTCAACAAGATCACTAGTAAAATGGCGCCTGAGGAGACCAGGCTAATGGGGCTCTGGGAAGGAGCACTGCGAGGGGACGGAAGACTGCGAGGAAATGGATACCTCAGCGTTAAACTGGTAGTCTGGAATAGGAGAGGGAAAACTCAATCCTACATACGGAGCTGGTTTCCCAATAGAGCATAAAGAGGTTGAGACACCATTGAATGAGTATCCACCCCACGAGCAACCTGACCAATGGTAAGTGGAGCTCGACCAACAAAATGCTTCTTGGTATCAGAACCAATATCAGAATCAGAACCAATAGAATGAACCTAAATCGACGAACTTACTGATAGAGACACTCGGTGGTCATGAGCGGTGCTATAATAGGCAGAACATTTGAAATAACAAGTGGGGAAGCCCCCACTGGGTCAGAAATCGGTTGAGTTTGGAACGTACATGGGGAATAGGTCTCCACTGACGAGCAGGCTCAGAGACAACTGTATGTCCTTTCCCCGGCTGAGAATAAGGATCGATAACTGTACCAGAATTAGCAGGCAGAGAGTAGTGGTGGCTGGGGGACGGGAAGACTCGGGGGGCCAGGGGAGAACCAACCTTACACTGCGGGGCGGCATGTCCTAGACGCCGACAAGTAGACCAAAAGGAAGGCAAGTGCTCGCAAACAATATGTTGCCAGAAGCTACGTCCCGGGCCACGCTCAATCCAAATGAGCTTGGGGAGCTTATGCTCCAAATACAGCTCCAAACTAACCCTAGGCTCACTATGGTACAATAAATCTGCTGTGGCCTCATCACCACAACCTTAGCTAAGGAATACAACACGTCCTTAGCACGAAAATAAATAGGCAATAGAGGGAATGAGATCCATAAGGCCACAATAGGTATCTCTTTTTCAGGATGAAAGTCACCGATCTACTTCAACACCTTCATCTCACAACCATGAATAAACCAACGCAACTGAGAGAATAGACGAGTATATTCCACCTCATGGGTAATATGAATCAATATATGCATGCTATCAATCAATCCAATAGTATAGGATCCAACAAAACCAAATTGATCAAAAGTACTACAAATAGCAAGCATAGGGGACTTTCGCCGTGGGAACTTACGAACCAAAGTATAATGGAATGGAGCAGTCAATCGAGGCTCCTTATCCTCCAAAATAGAGATGGCCGGCTCACCACAATGCATGTGAGGCTGCCTAGAAGAATAGTGGACGACTCGGAAGTGCTAAACAATGAATCAAACGACTTCAGCTTTGCCTCTCCTCAGCCGACAAAATAGGCCTATTAGCAATAGTAGAAGCATATATATGGCTAGTGCTATCTAAGTCTCCTGGGGTACGACAAAGCACAGGATGTCTTTCGGAGGTCGTCAAAAAACTACTCGAACGGCCGCGTGTGGGGCTTACTCATCGGCTGGCGCGGCTGTGCATCTCTTTCATGCACTACCACCGGTGGGTGCATCATGGCATGAGGAACAATTTTTTCAACTGGACCAACTTCGAATTCCGCTGCAAAAGTGTTCAAATTGAGGCCCAAAATTCGATTTTTTGCTCAAATTTGGGCCTTTTTTATATGAAAAGTTTGTCCAAATGGGCTTTCATGGGATTGTGAGACACCATTAGGAGATGCTACAGCTAAATTTGGAACCATTAATTTGGAGGAATTGCGGAGCAATTCGTTGTGACACCGATTGTTAGGGTGGTAAGTATTTGCATATGTGGTGTTGTACACATATTATCAAATTGGCTGTTTGTTAGGGTTTAAAAGAGATGAATGAGTTCATACCGAGTATTGATAATGCAGTGCAGTATTGAAAGCTTCATCGGCTCGTTACAAAAAGTTTATAGAGTGTCATTAAGTAGTTCATAGAACTAAAATCAATTGTGTTTTTAGATGTGCCAACTAGGTAGAATTCTATTTATTTGATGTTGGAGGGTGCATTAAAGTACGAGAAAGCTTTTGAATGGATTAAAGGAGACGATAGACATTTTCTAAACTACTTACAAGAAGATGATGGTAAAAGGAAGGTTGGACATCCTACTTCAAATGATTGGGAAAATCCTTTTGTGTTTGTAAAGTTTCTTAAGAACTTTTATAACATGACTCTGAAGTTTAGTTGTATGTTGCGAGTTCCACCTCTCATCTTCAAGAAATTTGTTCACTATTTTCTATACTTAAAGAATGAAGTGTGGATGGAGATTATACACTATCTGAAATGGTTATTAGGATGAAGTCAAAATATAGTGAATATTGAGGAGAGATGGAGAAAGTGAATCGATTCTTATTTGTTTCTATAGTGTTCGGCCCAAGATTCAAATTGGATTATGTTGAGCATTATTTTGGTGTGATGTATAGTGAACATATGCTTGTTTGTTCCTTGGTTCATGGTGTGACGGATCTCATCATTGAAATGTATGATTGATCCATATATGGAGTCATGATGATGAGGAATTGATATATATATATATATATATATATATATATATATAGGACCAGGTTTCATTCCTCACACCGTTCTTTCTCCGTAGCAGACTTAGAAACCTTGTAAGGTTGAGGCAAAACAATGACTTATAGCATGGAGAACTCTAGTATACTAAGTTTACTCACCATTATTACCAAGTGATCCAGCATGATGCAAGGCTTTGATATTGATGAGATCCACATGAATTTCTTGCACGTGTTAATATGCCAGAAATTATAACTCGGTCCAGATTAATTGAACTTGTGTGTTTCATTTGCAAGTCTTTACACTTATTCTCTCTCTTTGATTTGTTGGTCAATATTAAATAGAGATATGGTTTTGCCTATTTGATTTGTCTTTTTCTATTTTCGAATTGGATGTTGAATTTCAATTTCAAGAATAATTAAGAACTGTGGCATTTCCTCCATGACCGGATAAAGTTAATAGTAGGAAAACTTTAGAGGCGTGGGATCATATCAAAATTATAGAAAATTCCAAAGCCAATGATGGGAGGTGTGAATGTATTTATTGTGGGAAAAGTTATGCTTGTGGTTCTAGAAAGTGTGGGACGAGTACATTGAAAAATCATTTACTCCAAACTTGCAAGAAGTATCTGGAAAGTATAGCATAAAAAAACAAAAGCTTTGAGTTTCCAAAGAACTAGTGACGGAGGGCCCTATCTAGTAACCATGGGGTTTAACAAAGAAGTTTGTAGGGCTGCTTGTGTGAAAAAAAAATAGCTATTGTTGTACTACCTTTTTGTCACGTGGAAGGATAGAGGTTTAAACTATTTTGTATTGTTGTATGCTCTAAGTTTGAACCACCATCCCAATGGCTAATTGTTTGAGATAGACATGGAAAAATGGCTCGCGAGCATGCTCGGGCTACCCTAAAGGCAAGCCTACGCTCGAGTGCGAACAAAAACATTAGGGACCAAGCTGCTCAGCTTGGCTCGGTCCCTATAGTAAGCCGCTTGGTGAGCTCACTCACCAAGCGGCTCGTGAGCGGCTGGCCAACCGAGGAGGTGAGCCGAGCATTTGGCCTACTCGATCAAAAGCTGCCAAAAGTGCAAGCACTTTTGGTAGCTCTTTTGTAGCTTTGGCAGCGCTTTTGCTGCCAATGCCAAATGCAAGATTTGAACGATTTGGGAAATGACTCCCAAATTCAAATTTTAAATTTTCAAATTTGAATTTTCAAATATAAAATTTAAAATTTAAAATTTTTTGAAATATTTACCAAAATGCCATTGAAAGTGTGTATATGTAGGGTGTTTTGAGTTAGGATTTTCACAACAAACTCTATCTCTCGATGAAATTCTTGCTACGAAATTCTTCTGCAAAGTTCTCTCTGGCTTGCTCTATTCTTGCTGCAAAATTCTACTCTATTAAATCAAACAATATCTAATATCTACTATATTCTTTTATTTTATAACATTTACCTACCCAAATATTCTATTCTACGAAATGGATACATATAGTCAATCCCAACAATCCAAACCAATTCATGTTGATTCAAATAATCCAAGTGTTAACATGGCTTTTAATGAAGAACCACCAATCGATGATCAAACTATAACTTCTACCACACCTAAGGGAAGAGGCTCTCGGCAAAGAGCCACCACATCCGAATGTTGGAAACATTTTACGAAAAAAGTCGAAAGAGAAGAAAATGGAGAATCCATTACAGCTGTCGTATGTAACTAGTATGGTAAAAAAATTGGATTTACGACAGGTGGTTCTACTACTCAATATACTCGGCATGCTCGTACTTGTCTTTCTCTATTTGGAAGCAATTCACATCAAGCACAACTACAATTTGGAGCCGGTGGTGAAGGAGGGAGTTCATCCGGTTTAAGTTTTTGGAGTTACGATCTGGATCGAGCACCTCAAGGAATGGCCGCGCTACTTGCCACTGCTGAGCTACCACTAAATTTTGTCGAAAATCTACATCTCACAAAATTTATGCAAGAATGTCTTCAACCAAGGTACAAAAACGTAACTCGAAATACTGCACGTACTGATGTCATTGTTAAATATGAAAACTTAAGAGATCAAAAAACATAAGGTATACGTCAATTTAACGGTGCTATTAGTTTTACTCATGATTTATTGAGTGGTGGCAATAATAGAGGATACTTATCAGCTACTGCACAGTACATTGATGAAACTTGGTTACTGCATAAAAAAATTATTGCTTTTAAAATCATTGAACATCCTCATAATGCAAGCAATGTGGGCCGTATCATATATGATATACTAGCGGAATATAGCAAGTAATGCCCCACCCGAATTTGTTCCAAATATGTATGTAATTCCGTATGTGAACTGTATGTGATTCCGAATATGATGTGGAATGATAAGGTAATGATTGGATGTGATGAATATGTTTACATTATGTTTGCAATGTGTTTGTTAATATATGTGAAGTTTCGGGTCCTAAACGGCCGTCGAAAACATGGAAAATGGAAAATTTCAGCAAATGTTGAGTTACGACCGCAAATGCGATGGTTACGGCCGTAAAAGTTAAATTACGCTCGAAAATATGTAAGCTAAGGCCGTAAATATCAAGAAGGAATTTGACAAGATTTACAGAAAGTTTTATACGGCCGTATGATGTTTAGTTACGGCCGTAAGGTTTGTGTTACGGCCATAATATTAAAACAGAGGGAAATTGAAGAATTACAGAGACCAATTTACGGCCATAAATGTGTGTGTTACGGCCGTAATTTGTGAGTTACGGCCGTAACTTTATGTCGGCAGATTTTGTGTTCTAGACATTTTAAGTCGGTTGAGGGTTAAATAAATACCAAAATTTCGGTCCTTTATGCATATAACACCCGTAAGATTATGCTTGAACCCTCTTTAAACTCCAATTCAAGAATTAAGCCTATGTAATGCATGTGTAATCCTCAATTGCAAAGAGAAAAGAGGGAGAAGAAAGAAGAAAGCGTCGAGGTTCAAAATGACACATCTTTAAAACGAATTGGATTTTCAAGATGATGTCTTCTTAGGATTTGTATCCCATTGATTCTAGATTCCAAAAAACTTTGAATCACCTCATTTGGACATCGGACGCAAAAGTTATGACCAAAACATTGAGGGCCGCTAGTGCAGAAAATATTCAGCAGAGGCCATACGGCCGTAATACAAGGCCATACGACCGTACGTATAAGTCGGCAAAGTGAGTTTTCTAGACTTTTCTTGATATTTTTGGATATTTATTCCAATCTAATGTGTCTCTAAGATCCATAAGACACCCAAGAACCTCTCCAAGCTCCCTAGAAACCTTGTTGGATCTTTAATTACCAATAGTTAGCAACATAATTCTACTTTAGGACTAAGAAGAAGATGAAGGATGAAGAAGAAGAAGAAGAAGAAGAGAGGATGCCAAGGCTTTCTTGTACTTGTTTCTTGTCATACAAGGTGAGTAATAGATGTAATCAAGTGTTTAGAGAAAGATTTACATGTATTACATGATTGGTCTTGACGTTATGCTTTGAATTCTAAGAATTATCTATGTTGAACCATTCTTGAGAACTAAGTGAAGTATGTGAAGTTGAAGTTGGTTATGTGAGTAATAGATGTATTCTATGATAGAGCATTGATTGTGGCATGTTTTATAAGTTTATGAATAGGAAATGAGATGACATTCAAGTTATTGCCTTGACATGCCTGATAAGTGAAACTCTATGATGTTATAATGTGAAATTGTATGTGTTAATGCCCTTACGTAATGAATGTCAAGTTATACGTGATGCATGTGATGATTAGAATAACGTAATGAGGTTAGGACAATGTTAAAGCTAGACTACACGAAGAAACACATGAATGAATGTTAAATGATGACTATGTGACATGTTTATGAGGCTAATGGCGATAAGATATGCTATATGTAGTGTTATGAGGAAGTTCATGGAAGGGGTGTACGGAATGTCTAACGTATGATGTAAAGAAGCATGTATTACGCATGATATATTAGAATGAATGTTACGTACTGTTGTATGTACGAAAGTAAGGTAAAGTATGCATTACGCATGACATGAAAACACGATGTATGTGAAAGAATGTAGTGGCGTATCATGTGTTTATGACGAATGTAGCGGCCCAAAGAGTGAGACAAGCCTTTGGGTGACGGCTTGGCGCCCTAAGAGTGAGACAAGCCTTGGGGGATGGTCTATAATGTTACGGGCGGTCTAAAGAGTGAGACAAGCCTTTAGACGACGGCCTACGGCGCCCCGAAGAGTGAGACAAGCCTTTGGGGGACGGCCAATGATATGATAATGACGATGTATTCACATGATTAGCAACATGGCCCAAAATAAAGGAAGAAAGAAAAGAAAGAAGCGCAACACGTGCGTTACATGCTTTGCATCACATCTATTGCTCACTGAGTCTTTGTGACTCACTGTGTGTGTACATATGTGTTCTTGACAGGCTATTGACGTGGAGTTGGCGAAAGAGTCCCTCGGAAGATATGACGATGGTGTCCGATCGGAAAAAGGAATTCTAGCGATCCTGAGTTCCACGCAACAAGGTTGTATGCGATATGTTGGTAACGTTGCCCTCAAATCCGTTGCTATATTTAACGATTACGTGCATATCTATTGGTGAAAAGACATAAGCATGACGAATATGTATATAAAATGAAAGGGGGCGTTACAAGTGGTATCAAAGCAGGATCCCTTGTTTCCCACACACCTACGGACTCTTCTTGCCACTCTACAATAAGGTATGAAGATGTTATAATGATCATATGATGATGTTAATGTACTACGATGTGTTATGCACAATAAGAAAGTATGTTAAGAAAATATGTTATAAAGTGTGTTATGATTACGATTTGTAAGGAGAGGGTATATGAGCAATTCTAAATGGAATGACATAAAATATAATAAGCTCCTTATGAGGTAAATGTATATACATGTACGTTGTGCAGGTCTAATGTAAAACACTTTTACATCCCTTGAGACATGGAAATATGCTATGAAGCTAAGGTATGCATGTTATGTTGTGTGAACATATGAAGGGACATGAGATGTACGTTATGAAATGAAATGGGAACACGTTCCAAATGAATTACATGAATGCATGTGATGAATTTCCTGTAATATGACAGTATATGAAAGCATGTTAAACAAACATATGATGTTATAAAAGATGTACCGTTATGATTCATGTGAAGTAAATATGGGAGTAACCTTAAGTGAATGGTACGAATATATGGATAACTCCTTGTAACGTGACTGTATATGAATACACATCATAAACATTCAACATGGAAACGCTATGTGCCCTTAGGATGTGACAGTGTGCATGTTACGCTATGTTATGTTAAGTATTAGGTGCACGGATAAAGGGACGTGAGATGTACATTTACATTGTGGAAAAAAGGTGATATGTGAAATGTATGGAAGGAACTAGGGATTGTGATGGTATGATATATAATGTATAATGGGAACGTATGAAGAAACATGGGGACGTATAATGTAGTTGAGATAATATGATATGCGTAATATGAACATATGTAATGAAAACTTCAAAAGGAAAATATGCTATGACATGGGGGTTGAGAAATACATGATATGAGAAATTTATGTGCAAACCGGGATTGGAATGTGGAAAGTAAAATGTCTCCTATCCACATTGTCTTCCCCTTCTCTGTATAAAAGGAATAAATCGAGAATTGATAATCTGGGTACAAAATGAATATAATACTGTAATAGACAACAAAGGAGTCAAGGCTATATGAATACTAGTTAATGAAGCGTAAGTGACTCTATTAATGTTGTATGTTTAAAAGAGAAGAGATAAGAAATGACTTGTGATGGGAAACTTATGATTAGTGATCAATGCAATCTAAATGAGGAAATGAATATGGTTGTATGCACGTGTTGATAGTTTCGAATTATGCATGAAGAATGAACGTATTAAAGTGTTCTGGTGAATGGTTTAACTGGATTCTATTGGTGAGATGTGAATTGAATGAAGCAATAATAAACGTTAAAGATTTAGTCAAGTCCCAATGTGATAATAAATAGTAATCAAAAAAGTAACCCTAAAGAAGATAAGAAGTGAATTTGTTTCGTCACAAGTGAAATGATATGTCTCTCGGATGTATGATGAATTTAATTATGTGTGGTTCATGAGGGATGAGTAATGTTAGTCATGAAGTTGTAATGAGGAAATAATGATAGCCAATGGGTATAATAAGGAAGAGCTAATGTTTGTTACGGGCAAGAAAGAGCCAATAAGTTTGGTCGTACATTTTGAATATGGTTAATATGATAGCTTGTTTATTTCGAACATGGAGTCGAGTTAAAATGAAATGGGTACGTTATTAGTATTGCAGGTATGTTATATGTTATGTGTGAAACTATAGGGATGACGTGGTGTATTATGAATTGACGAAGGGACTCCAAAATAACAATGTTGGCGGTATAGCACGGTCTTAAAATTGTGTTGATCTGATAGAATTTCCAAAAAGACCTAAGTTAGGTAACTTATTGTGTTACGCAATCATTGGTGTTATCAATATTCCGTCAACCTTATGTGTATGTAAGAAGAAAAGACGTAGTTTCCATTCCTCAGTCAAAAATTTTTGAACAGCTTAGTGTTATGAGCGTTATGCCATGGTTATAGCCAAATTAGGCAGGATACTTTGGTTGTCTATTATGTAATAAGATAAATTGATTATCTACCCGGGATGGATTGATTGATAAGAAATCATATGGTATGTGAATACGCTAATCGAGTAGTGACTGCTCTGAAAAGTAAAGAATTGATTAAATAAAGACACGATAAGTTATAATACATGGATGTTTTATAGTTGTGATATCGTTTCACCTCCATAAGAGGTAAATTCTCCATGTAATCCCTCATTAACTTTTGTACATATTAGTTTTGGAAGTTAGCGAAAGAAAAGACATGCCGAGGTTTAAGTATGTATATGAAAGGATTAGTTACATTCTGACTCTCATTTGATGAACTTGAAAGATAATCACGCTAGCTATGTTTCTATGTTACATGTTATGGGTATACTCCGGGACATTCATAAATCTCATGAGCCATGAATTCAAGCTATAATGAAGTACAGTTATGTTTATGCCATCAATATCATGGTGAAGCATATTAACCTGGTGAAGCATATTAACCTTAGGAAAGGTATAAATAACATTTCTATGTTTCTAGTAATGCCGGGGTATTAAGTACATGGAGGTGAGAATATATGCTTATATGAAATAAGAATGACGTTTGTACAAATTACAGGAATCTGAAATGCCTTGTGATTGAAGATGAGCTGTATGTGTGAACATGTTATTAACGGAAAGTGTGGTGGTTAAGATGTTTGATTTGTTATTGATTTGATAAGAAAATATGAAGGAATATTGGGCTAATAAATACGAATGTTGGGGTTAGTAGAAGGGGTAAACTCGCTTTCCAATGATTTGAATTCAATAGAATTCAGTTAAGGACTATATATATCATTCTGTTGCCTTTATGTTGCATGGTAGGAAAATAAGAAAATAATACAAGATATGAGCTAAAAATAATACATGTATACAAGATCTATGATGTATTATATGATATGTTAACTATGGAAGAAACCAAATGCCGAATAACTCGTATGAATTGTTTTGGTTTCTATATTCAATTTATATAGAACGTACGGTTTATTTGTGAATTGAAATTTAGTCGAGGAAGTGATAAAACGATAGCTTGAATAACATTCTCTTCCCAAGTGATTTGCTTGAATGATAGAGAGATATATATATATTGTCATATAATATAAGGGCATTGTTTCTTGTTGTGATGTTTATTAATATCTGCTGGTTCGTAGAATGCTACAGTATGAAATGAAAGATAAAATGATAAGAAATGTTATGAATAGAACAAAGATATAACGAATAAAATGAGAATTTGTTGGTTATGTTTACCTATGTTGTGTTACGTTTCACGTGATATATTAAAGTGATATGAGGATACGAGAATATCATAAGTTTCGTGTAAAGCAAAGTAAGGTGTCTATAATAGTATAAGATGTAAAGGGCAGTATGAAATGGAATGTTATGAGTTCAGGTTAATGAGTCGAATCAAACAATAACGAACGAAGGATATGATGATATGTTGGACTCCGATGTGATGACGGTGAGGTGGAATGAATGGTGAATGGTTGTAGATATAGTACTGCACGTGCAAGTACTTCATACAAGGTATGAAAGTTGCTAAGGAAATGAAGGAGGAAAAAATTGTGAATACGGGTCTATTTCTGTGAAATTTAGAGGACGAAATTTATTTTGGGTGGGGGGAGAAAGTAATGCCCTGCCCGAATTCGTTCCAAATATGTATGTAATTCCGTATGTGAACTGTATGTGATTCCGAATATGATGTGGAACGATAAGGTAATGATTGGATGTGATGAATATGTTTACATTATGTTTGCAATGTGTTTGTTAATATATGTGAATTTTCGGGTCCTAAACGGCCGTCGAAAACATGGAAAATGGAAAATTTCAGCAAATGTTGAGTTATGGCCGTAAATGTGATGGTTACGGCCGTAAAAGTTAAATTACGGTCGTCAATATGTAAGCTACGGTGGTAAATATCAAGAAGGAATTTGACAAGATTTACAGAAAGTTTTATACGGCCGTATGATGTTTAGTTACGGCCATAAGGTTTGTGTTATGGCCGTAAATGATTTAGTTACGGCCATAATATTAAAACAGAGGGAAATTGAAGAATTACAGAGACCAATTTACGGCCATAAATGTGTGTGTTACGGCCGTAATTTGTGAGTTCCGGCCGTAAATCCCTGAGTTACGGCCGTAATTTTATGTCGGCAAATTTTGTGTTCTAGACATTTTAAATCGGTTGAGGATTAAATAAATACCAAAATTTCAGTCCTTTATGCATATAACACCCATAAGATTATGTTTGAACCCTCTTTAAGCTCCAATTCAAGAATTAAGCCTATGTAATGCATGTGTAATCCTCAATTGCAAAGAGAAAAGAGGGAGAAGAAAGAAGAAAGCGTCGACATTCAAAATTACACATCTTTAAAACGAATTGGATTTTGAAGATGATGTCTTCTTGAGATTTGTATCCCATTGCGTCTAGAGTCCAACAAATTTTGAATCACCTCATTTGGACATCGGACGCAAAAGTTATGACCAAAACATGGAGGGCCGCCAGTGCAGAAAATTTTCAGCAGAGGCCATACGGCCGTAATACAAGGCCGTACGGCCGTACGTATACGTCGGCAAAGTGAGTTTTCTCGACTTTTCTTGATATTTTTGGATATTTATTCCAATCTAATGTGTCTCTAAGATCCATAAGACACCCAAGAACCTCTCCAAGCTCCCTAGAAACCTCGTTGGATCTTTAATTACCAATAGTTAGCAACATAATTCTACTTTAGGACTAAGAAGAAGATGAAGGATGAAGAAGAAGAAGAGGAGAGGATGCCAAGGCTTTCTTGTACTTGTTTCTTCTCATACAAGGTGAGTAATAGATGTAGTCAAGTGTTTAGAGAAAGATTTACATGTATTACATGATTGGTCTTGACGTTATGCTTTGAATTCTAAGAATTATCTATGTTGAACCATTCTTGAGAACTAAGTGAAGTATGTGAAGTTGAAGTTGGTTATGTGAGTAATAGATGTATTCTATGTTAGAGCATTGATTGTGGCATGTTTTATAAGTTTATGAATAGGAAATGAGATGACATTCAAGTTATTGCCTTGATATGCCTGATAAGTGAAACTCTATGATGTTATAATATGAAATTGTATGTGTTAATGCCCTTACGTAATGAATGTAAAGTTATATGGATGTATGTGATGATTAGAATAACGTAATGAGGTTAGAACAATGTTAAAGCTAGACTACACGAAGAAACACATGAATGAATGTTAAATGATGACTATGTGACATGTTTATGAGGCTAATGGCGATAAGATATGCTATATGTAGTGTTATGAGGAAGTTCATGGAAGGGGTGTACGGAATGTCTAACGTATGATGTAAAGAAGCATGTATTACGCATGATATGTTAGAATGAATGTTACGTACTGTTGTATGTACGAAAGCAAGGTAAAGTACGCATTACACATGACATGAAAACACGATGTATGTGAAAGAATGTAGTTGCGTATCACGTGTTTATGACAAACGTAACGGCCCAAAGAGTGAGACAAGCCTTTGGGTGACGGCTTGGCGCCCTAAGAGTGAGACAAGCCTTGGGGGACGACCTATGATGTTACGGGCGATCTAAAGAGTAAGACAAGCCTTTAGACGACGGCCGACGGCGCCCCAAAGAGTGAGACAAGCCTTTGGGGGACGGCCAATGATATGATAATGACGATGTATTCACATGATTAGCAACATGGCCCAAAATAAAGGAAGAAAGAAAAGAAAGAAGCGCAACACGCGCGTTACATGCTTTGCATCACATCTATTGCTCACTGAGTCTTTGTGACTCATTGTGTGTGTACGTATGTGTTCTTGATAGGCTATTGACGTGGAGTTGGCGAAAGAGTCCCTCAGAAAACATGACGATTGTGTGTGATCGGAAAAAGGAATTCTAACGATCCTGAATTCCACGCAACAGGGTTGTATACGATATGTTGGTAAAGTTGCCCTCAAATCCGTTGCTATTTTTAAAGATTCCGTGCATATCTATTGGTGAAAAGACATAAGCATGACAAATATGTATATAAAATGAGAGGGGGTGTTACATAGCATACTTGATAAGGTTAGGAGTTTCACTTTAGATAATGCCAAAGTTAATGATGGTGTTATTAAGAAGTTGAAGCCTAACATTAATATTTCTTTTGATGGAGAATTTTTCATGTACATTGTGTTTGTCATGTAATTATCTTGATTGTTAAATGAGCTTTGGATGGTATACGTGCAATGATAGATAGAATCCGTCATGCTATACTACACATTTCTTCAGGGACACGAAGACAACAAGAATTTGAAAATGTATGTATTGAAATGAATTTAGTCCCTAAGACTTTTGGTGCACACATGCTTATTAGGTGGAATTCTACTCAGAGACGGAGACACTAGTTGAATTTCAGAAAGAATTAATTAAAATGCGTTTTCATGTGTATGCTAACAAGTAGTAAGTGAAATTTATTTAGTTCATATTTCAAGAGGACTCCTTGACCGGATGGTGAGCGAGATGCAATTTTGTATTGGAGGTGGGGAGTTTGAGTCTTGCTAAATGTGTTATACTCATTTTCATTGCAATTTTAATTTTTAAACAATTTTAAGCTTCTTAATGTAATTTTTAATTTCAAACAATTTTATTTTTATATAATTCTATATTTTGAATAATCTTAGGTATTTTTCATTAAAAATATTTTTATATACTTTTGTATTTTCAAAAATCTTAGGCATTGTAATCTTTGCATCTAAATTAATTTTAAATAATTTTTATGGTCTAAACTCAATCAATTTATGATTTTGATGAATAATATGAAGTGGTGTTGTATTTGCTATAAATAATTTTTATTAGATTATCACTTTTAAACTTGAACTCAATTTAGTAGTTGTCCAATTTTTTCTTGACGTTAACAATGCATTGTACGAAATAAAACCAATTTCATAAATCAAATCAATTAATTAAAATCATCATACGCCAAAATAGCTAAATCAAATTCTTATTTCAAGTTAGGCTGGCTTCTATTTTGCAAAATCATTAATCTAATGGATCATGATTCTTAATAAAGTTTTGTATACAAACTTTATAGGAAAAAAATTTAGGGGGCGCTGCTCCCGAACCCCTGAGAAGTGCCTCCACTATCTTTTCTAAATTCAGCTCGGTCGTAGACAAATTCCTAGCTTCGTCCGTGATTCTACTCATATAATGATTCATTTTTGTAATGGTTATGAAAATGCTATAACGGATTTTTGGAATAATCGTGCCCATAGACTTGAAGGAGATGATTTAACTATTACTGATTGGGAAATGCTAAAGAGTGTATGATGTTTTTGCAGGTATTCTATGAGGCGACGGTGAAATGCTCGGCCGTATACTCCACCACGTCTTCAGTTATTTAGTTTGCTCTTAATGAAATTACTTTATGTTTGCGGAAATATAGAACTCACCCTATTTTCAAGGATCTTATTCCATCGATGGTGGAAAATTTTCAAAAATATTACAATAAGATTTCACTATTGTACACCCTTGGTGCGATAGTGGATTCGAGGATCAATTTAAAAGGAGCTTATAAGTTCTTGAACTCAATTGTAACAAACATGGAAATGGACACAAATGTTGTTATTAACTATGATTTGAAATCTTTTATGATTCGTCTTTACAATCACCATGCAAACATGGTTTCGTCCGATACAATTGACCATCGTATGATGGCAGAGGAGGTAGCTGAATACTCAATGGGATCTTTTTGGGCCATTTTATTACAACAAGATGAGAGCACTTGGGAAACTAGTAGTTCAGGGACTACTCTATTAAATCAAGATGCTTTTACTCCCATTCCGCTAAATCGTTATTTTTCTTTTGACTTTCTTTCACTTTATACTAAATCCGATTTGGGAAGTTTTTATTTACTCCAATGGTGGAGACAAAATGAGTCACAATATCCCATCTTGTCAAAAGTGGCACGTGACATTTTAACTATGCCAGCTTCCACGGTTGCATCTGAGGCGGCATTTAGTATCGGTGGTTGGGTTGTGAGAGGCAAGCGGTGTAGATTGAAGGTGGATATATTTGAGTCATTGATGTGTGCCAAGGATTGGGAGGACGCGGCCCTTCGAATTCAAAATGAGTGGGAGAATATACTAGCTGATGAAACAAACACTTTGAACTTCACATAGATATATAAGATAATTTTAATTTCAATTCAATTTAATTTTTATGCATCTTTTTCATTCTTTTTTTATTATAAAAATTGTTCACGTAGCACATAAGTCGTGAACAATTTTAACTCCGCATATCTAATTAATAGCCGGTCCCAAGCCTGGATAAAGAATGAGCATTTTTGTACAATGTATTATTGTATTTTTTATATAACAAGAATTTTTCGATTAGAAATTTAGAATGATTGTTATCTTTTTTATATAATTTTTGGTTCATTCAATCATTTGCCTATGAATTTGAATATTCGATAGTCGATACTTTATTCGAATAATGTATATGCCTAAACCCTAAACTAGAAAAAAAACCGAGTTAAGTGAAGGGCTCGGCTCGGGCTCGTCGGGCACGCACAAGCACTAGAGAGCCGAACTCGAGCAACGCTCAGGCGAGTCGAGCTGGCTCACCAAGCATTTTTGCAATATCTACTTTGAGATGTTAACCAACTTTGTATGGATGAAATGTTCGCACTTCGAAACTACCTCACTATCTGTCGTCAGAGAATTTCACTCACTACTAACGTAGGGGCATCCATTTAGAATGAAAATTATGTCTCTTACGGCCCACTACATTGATTTTGATTGGAAGATCCCAAAAAAATTTTTTTGAACTTTTGTATGATTAAAGATCACAAGGGTGAAAGTACTGGAAAGTTAATAAGAGATTGCTTGCTTGAGTAGAGGATTAGTAAGATTTTTACGCTGACCATAGACAATGCTTCTGCAAATAAGACAGCGATTTGGTATCTTAGGCAGAAGATGAACAATTGAGGTTATGGGCAATCGATTTTTGGTGGTAAGTATTTGCATAAGAGGTGTTGTGCACGTATTGTAAAATTGATTGTTTGTGAGGATTTAAAAGAGATGAATAAATCCATGTTGAGTATTCGTAATGCAGTGCGGTATGTGAAGGTTTCACCGGCTCGTTACAAAAAGTTTATTGTGTGTGTGACTAAGTAGTTAATAGAAGCAAAATCAACTGTGTTTCTAGATGTGCCCATTATATCTAATTCTACTTATTTGATGTTGGAAGGTGTATTAAAGTATGAGAAAGCATTTAAGCGAATGAAAGAGAGCGATGCAGATTTTCTAAAATACTTTCGAGAAGCCAATGGTAAAAGGAAGGTTGGACCTCCTACTTCTAATGATTGGGAAAATGTTTCTATGTTTTTGAAGTTTCTTAAGAACTTTTATAACATGACTTTGAAGTTTCATTTTTCGTTGCAAGTGAGTTCCACCTCTTCTCTTCACGAAATTTGTTCATTATTTTATATACTTGAAGAATGGAGTGCGGATGGAGATTATACACTATCTGATATGGCGATTAGGATGAAGTCAAAATATAGTGAATATTGGGGAAAGATGGAGAAAGTGAACCAATTCTTGTTTATTGCTATAGTGCTCTACCCAAGATACAAATTGAATTATGTTGATTTTTTTTTTCGGTGTGATATATAGTGACCATTTTAGTGCTTGTTCCTTGGTTCGTGGTGTGACGGATCTCATCATGGAAATGTGTTGTTGGTATGTGAAGTGGGAATATCAAAATGTATGATTGATCTATGTATTGAATCATGATGATGATGAATTGATATATCTATAGGACCAAGTTTCATTATTCACACCTTTCTTTCCATGTAGCAGATTTAGAAACCATGTAAGGTTGAGGCAAAGCAATGGCTTATAGCATGGAGAACTAGGGTATAATAAGTTTACTCACCATTATTACCAATTGATCCAGGATGATATAAGGCTTTGCTATTGATGTGGTCCACATGATTTTCGTTCACGTCTTCATATGCACGAAATTATAACTCAATCCAGATTGATTGAACTTGTGTGTTTCTTTTGCAAGTCTTTACACTGATTCTCTCCCTTTGATTTGTTGGTCAATGTTAAATAGAGATATGTTTTTGTCTATTTGAATTGTCTTTTCTATTTTTCATAGAATTGGATGTTGAACTTCAATTTCAAGAGGAATTAAGATCCGCGGCACTTCCTCTACAACCAAATAAAGGTAATAGGAAGAAAACTTAGGAGGCATGGGATCATTTCAAAATTATAGGAAATTCAAAAGCAAATAATGAGAAGTGAGAATGTATTTATTGTTGGGAAAAGTTATGCTTGTGGTTCTGGAAAGTGTGGGACGAGTACACTGAAAAATCATTTGCTCCAACTTGCAAGAAATATCCCGCAAGTATGGCGCAAAAAAAAATTGGATTTCCAAAGAACTAGTGATGGGAGGACCAATCTAGTTGCCATGGGGTGTAACAAAGAAGCTTATAGGGCTGCTTGTGCAAAAATGATAGTTATTGATGAACTAACTTGTAGTCACACGGAAGGAGAGGGGTTTCGGCTATTTGGTATTGTAGCGTGCCCTAAGTTTGGACCACCATGTCGAAGGACAATTGTTCGAGATATTAACCAACTTTGTATGGATGAAAATTTGACACTTCAAAGGTACCTCACTTCCGGCGTCAGAGAGTTTTACTCACTATTGACAGTGCCGTACTTTGGGTTTCGGGGGCCTGAGTCGAGATCTGAAAATTGGGCCCCATACGTAATACCCTTGTTGGCCCATTTAGTCATTAAATTCCCTTGCAGGCCGGTTAGTCACTAAAATCACTTTGAAAAAATACACAATAGTTGGCACTGAGGGCGTTTCGAACCTGGGTGGGTAATGAAACGTGGCAACTACTCATCTACCACACCACCAGGCTTTATGTTACTAAATTCTATGTGCTTTAATATATATAAAAATACATCTTGGAAATTCTGGGCCCCCAAAAAATTTCTAAATTTCGGGCCCCGAGACGGAGGCCTCTCGAGCCTCGTGGAAAGTCCGGCTCTGACTATTGACACATGGACATCTATTCAGAATGAAAATTATATATTTCTTATGGCCCACTACATTGATTTTGATTGTAAGCACAATAAAAAATTTGAACTTTTGTGTGATTAAAGATCCCAAATGTGAAAGTATTGGAAAGTTAATAGATGATTGCTTGCTTGAGTGGGGGGTTAGTAAGATTTTTATGGTGACTATAACTCATGCTTCTGAAAATAAGAAAGCCATTGGATATCTTAGATCGAAGATGAACAGTTGGGGTGATGGGCAATCGATTTTGGGTGGTAAGTATTTGCATATAAGGTGTTGTGCACATATCGTGTAATTGATTGTTTCTGAGGGTTGTGCACATATCGTGTAATTGATTGTTTTTGAGGTGTTGTGCACATATCGTGTCGCATGTGAAAAGCTTCACCGGCTCGTTACAATAAGTATGTGAGGCAAAATCAATCGTGTTTTATGAAGCGTGTGACTAAGAAGTTGATAGAAGGAAAATCAATTGTGTTTGTAGATGTGCGCACTATGTGGAATTCTACTTATTTGATATTGGAAAGTGCATTAAAGTATGAGAAAGCTTTTGAGCAGATTAAAGAGGACGATGGACATTTTCTATACTAGTTTCAAGTAAACAATGGTAACAGAAAGGTTGGACCTCCTAAGTCAAATGATTGGGAAAATCCTTCAGTATTTGTAAAGTTTTTTAAGAACTTTTATAACATGACTTTGAAGTTTAGTTGTCCGTTGCAAGTGAGTTCCACCTCTTATCTTCATGAAATTTGTTCACTATCTTCTATACTTGAAGAATGGAGTGCATATGGAGATTATACACTATTTGAGATGGCTATTAGGCTGAAGTCGAAATATAGTGAATCTTGGGAAAAGATGGGGAAAGTGAACCAATTCTTGTTTATTGCTATAGTGGTCGGCCCAAGATACAAAATGGATTATGTTGAGTATTGTTTTGGTATGATGTATAGTGACCATTTGTGTGTTTGTTCTTTGGTTCGTGGTGTAAGGGATCTCGTCATGGATATGTATGATTGGTATGTGAAGTGAGAAGATCAAAAGGAAAGTAGTAAAGTATCGAATGATGTTGATTCGTGTACAAGTGAGCTAATAAGTGGGTCATCTCAATCAAGAAGTGGGCTATCCAATCAAGAAATGGGTCATCTCAGTCCAGCAATTTGAGTTCTACCTCTACCCAATCTTCTCTTGTAGCGAAGTTTTGGATGAAACAACTGGCAAAGCATTCACCTGAGATAAAAAAAATGATGTAGAACGATATTTGTTGGACCCTTGTGAGCACGATGACGACTCGGATTTTGACATTCTGAATTAGTGGAGGGTTCGTGTAATTAAGTACAGTGCCTTGTCAAAAATTGCAAAAGATGTGCTTACAATTCAAATGTCGGCGGTAGCTTTTGAAAGTGCTTTTAGTACGGGTGGAAGAATTCTAACTCTATTTCGTAGTTCTCTAATGCTGAGATGGTGGAAGTGTCAGTTTGCTTGCAAAATTGGCTACGATTGATTCCAAATGAAGAAAAGTCATATTTGAAAGATGTAGAGTATTACGACACTTTGGATGAAGGTAAATCAAAATTCAAATATTTAATACAAGTAAATTAGTTAGATATAGTCAGTTAATTTGGTCATCGGTAACTAACGTAATGCTTTTTCTTTTGTGTTTTGTGCTTCATAGAGCTTTCAAAGTTAAGTACATCAAAGGAAGATTCATCAAGCAAAGAGAAATGATTGGTATGTTATCAACTTTTGCATCATTAAATGAATTTAAAGATTGAAGTTTTAGTTAGAAGTTTAAAAGTTAATTTGGAATGAGATTTAATTTAGAATGCTATCTACAATCCAAAGAAGTAAATTTTGATTAGCATGACTACATGAGGTGTAATTTATTTGTTTATTCATTTAGTTATAGAGCCTGAATGGGAATAAATTATAATGGTTTTTAATGTAAAAGAGGAGAGAGAATGAGTGGAGGTGAGTGGTTGAGATTTGTGGATGTTATGAGATATGTGGATGTGATTGATTTAGGAGAGAGAAAAAAGTTGAAAAAAGTGGAAAAAAGTATTGGAGATCAGGGTTATAATAATGGCATTACTTAGGTAAAGAAGGTCCTTTTTAGGTGTTACTTACCACTCGAGCTTCTCATTATTATCATTACTAATATGTGATTCTCAAATTTTCATAAAGTGTTATGACTTGTGTATAGGTTGACATGATTTTTGAACTTTTAGATTTTGGAAGTCTCAAGTTTATTTCGGAAAAGTGGAATTATAGAGCTATGGCATCCTGATGAGATTATGACCCATGAGACAATCACATATGAAAGTTGAAACTTAAGAAGAATTTTTTGGCTTGTTATTAGTTATATACTTATATTTGTAAACTTTAATTCGTGGTTTCACTTTGATGACTTGTATGTTTTTGTAGTGCACGACTTGTGGAGTTGTCGGTTGTTTTGGTGTGGTATGGTTTCTTTAGTTTGTTTGGTTGGAACATATTTTTAGTTTGTTTGTATGCTTATTGGCGAATGGCTATTGGCTAGAATAGAATGGTTGATTGGTATGCTTTTTTGGTTGTTTTTGTTAGCTTAATTGGCATTACTATTTGCTCTAGTTTTTTAGTTTGTTGGATTGTTATCTCATGAGAACAGAATGTGTCTCTTGATTTATAGTGGCTAGTGTGGTGGTGTTTGTTTGGTAGATAATAAGTATAGATTTTATTGCCTGGCATAGTTAACATAAAGATGGTTTTGAAGTTGTAATGCTATTTTCACTAATATATTCTTTAAAAAAAACTCGACCCCAAAACGGCCCAACGCGAATCGGGTCGGTTCGATTCGGTTTTAAATGGCGAACCCTTTCGGTTTGGTCCGATCTTTCCCAAACTGACTAAAACTGGTTCAGTTTCGGGTTGGGTCAAAAATCGACCCAAACTGAACCTTGCCCACTCCTACCTGCCATTATATTAGCCGTCGTCAAGCGGTAATTACCTAATTGCCACCTTTGTACAATTGCCTCTAGCAAATTGCGTGCAGTCATGTTCCGCTCCCAAGTTTGCATGGTATCTACAACTGCTAACCCGCCATGGTATGAAAAATGAAATTGGGGATTCTGCACAAAAGGGTGGGTAATCTTCTCGTACCAGGCAATGTAATCATCTGCACACTCCTATGCAGGGTAGGCTGCCTTACCATACCAAGTATCGAACAAGATATGATAGCCCCGTGTTTTAAGCATGCCTCCTACAAAACCTTAGATTGGGCAGTTGTCCGTCCTCTTTTGGCTGTCTCTGGGGCAAGAAAGTATGCTGGAATGGTTTTTACATACCCGAGTTGTCTAAGCACGCGATTGGGATAGCACGACTTTAGAATATCCAAGGACTTGATGAATCCGTAATAGAAAGTGACCCCAAGATGTGGAAAGTAGTCTCCAAAATCAACATACAAGTCCTATATAACCTGCAACATATTAAAATGACACACGTTACTTGAATTGTTTGTCAAGAATACAAAAACAATACATTAAATATTTTCAGCTCACATCATCTGGCCTCGACGAATCCAACAACTCCCTATATGCCATGACAACATCCAAAGATGCCCCAGCATGTGCCAGTTCCTATGTCCACCTCATCGCAAGTGGTTCCCCATCTCTGTAGTGTATGTTGTTCGAAGGCCCTATTGTTGGGAAGTGTTCGTATATCCACGCTTGCAATAATATCAAACCATATGCAATGCAAATCACAACTGAAACAAAAGGCAAAAAATGTAAAAGAAAGAAACATTTAACTACCTACTACCTCCAGTAAACCCGAAATCTACTTCACTCCTACTCTAGATGCTAACCCTAACTATCTATATAGATAGGCTACAGCAGCAGCTCCCCAAGCATATATTTATACGTGCCCAACACCTTCCAAAAAATGTAAGTATGTAGTTGAGACTCAAGACCCAATCTTGTCAGCGAATATAGTGCAGCCCGGAACATATACCAAATAAGCTCTCATTGCATACACTAACATACCCTGATGGCTAGAAGTAGTGCTGCCCGCAAAATTGGTGCATAACCACTCTATCTTCATTATGGCATCTCTTTCACCTCTGTGTGCATCCTCATTCTCTTCATCCATGACTCTTAATAATCTTCTGACCAGGTCACAAATGTATTCTTTAGACCTACCCATGAGTTGCAATGCATGACGACTGACTGGTAGACCAAGAAGGCATTGCACGTTGTCATCTCCCCAAAGGACATATGGGATGTATTGGTCTCCAAATGCCACCTCTCCACAAAGGAAGATATCAAACTTCTGCTAGGCTTTCA